>JARHKZ010000016.1:0-630244 GCA_029204075.1 Mycena capillaripes
GAACCTCAACCCCAGCCTCAAAATCGGTCCTCCGACCGAATCCTCCGTTTGTCTTCAACGGTGATCGCACGCAAGGTCGGGCCTTCCTACACGCTGTCAAGACTTACGTCCGGCTCATCCCGGAGGCCTTCCTCGAGAACGGGGAAACCTCCGAGGAGAAGGCCGTGAGATTTGCTATGTCCTTTATGGCGAAGGACTCGGCGCAGCACTGGCAGAGCGCATGGCCGGGAAACATCCGTTCCCACTCTCCACCTGGGATGCATTTGTCCGGACTTCCGTCTCCGCTTCATCGAGGAGAACGAGCAGGACCATGCTCTCGCCAAGCTCGAGTCCCGGGGGTACTACATGGGTGCCCAGGACGTCTTCCGCTACACCGACGACTTCGAGGACCTCGTCGAGCTCGCTGGTTTCGAGGACCAGCTGGTGAAGGTCACCAAATACCGGACCGGCCTCACCCCCGCCATCAACCACGCGATCACCACGTCGAGCGATCCTCCGAGCCTCACGGATTATCCGGGCTGGCGCTCCCGTGCTTACCGCCAATACGAGGCACTGATCTGCGCACGAGCCGCCGGAGGATCATCGCAACCTCCGACGGGGTTGTTCCCCGCCCCGCCCGACCACGGTTGCCCCGTCTCGGCAGTCACTCAACCTCCGAGGTCGGCGGCTCCTCCGCTCCACCTCCGATCCCGATGGAGGTTGATCGGACCCGTGCCCACGTGGTCCACGCCGCACCTGCTTCCGCTGTGGCGATCCGGGACACCTCGCCCGAGACTGCACCACCCGGTGGACATCCGCTCGGTGGACGTCCTCGACGAGGTGATCCGGCAGCTCAGCGGAGAATTGTTGGAGGAGCTTGCCGCCCGACTCGTGACCCCGAGCCAGCGATGGCAAACCCGAAGTGGAAGTGCCGGAGGGTTTTCTCCCCCGCGACGAGTGAGCGGTGCGCCCTCGTTCGCGTCCTCCAATCATTTTGCCTGTTTGTATCACGAGTCCAATAATAAAGTTGATTCAACAGTCGAAACGAGAGACGCACCCCCTGCTTCGAAAGGATTTCCGGAACTTCCAAAACCTCCGACGATCCCCCGAGTCCGCCGACCCGGCTGGGAACGTAGACTTCCGAAACGCTACACGGTGGCGGCCACTCCTGGCTCCAACTCCCTCCATCTTCCGGTGGAGATTGAGTCGGTCGATAACACTGTCAACTCTCACTCAAGGGTTTGGTCGACTGCGGCGCCACCTCGGAGTTTATCGACAAGGAGTATGCCATCTCCACCCAAATTCCGCTTCATAGACTCTCGCAACCCATTCCCGTTTTCAATGGGTCTCCGAACGAAGCTGGAGCGATCTCGGAAGTTGCGGATGTAGTCCTCCGGTACAAGGGGCATTCCGAACGGGTCCAGTTCGCAGTCACGCGCCTTGGTAAGCAGAAGCTCATCCTCGGGTATTCGTGGCTTCGGAAACATAACCCGGAGATTGACTGGGAGACGCGGGATGTCAAAATGACCCGCTGCCCTGCCTCCTGCGCTACCTGCCGCGACGAAGTCCGAAAGGAACGCCGTGAGGCCAAGCTCGTAGCTCAGATCCTCTGCTCCGTCCGCGCCGGCCCTTCCCATCCATCTGCGTCGTCGACGCGGATGACTGAGAAGGTGAGGACGACGACGACGACAACGATCCGGATCTTCCGGAGTTAACCCCCGACTCGGAGGATAACTCGGACGATGAGGACAACCCGATCGAAGATGGCGACCGCATCTTCTATACGCGGTTTGGACCTTCGGAGGATATCCGGGCGACCTCCACTGTTTCCCAGAGGCTTGCGGAGGCTCACGCTAAAAACTCCGGACCTCCTCCGACGGAAGTTCCCGACTGGATTCAGGAGTTTGAGGATGTCTTCAATCGGGAATTCTTTGACTCTCTTCCGGAGCGTCGGACGTGGGACCATGCCATCGAACTCGTTCCCGATTCGAAGCCGGCAAACTGCAAGGTCTACCCGATCTCCCCCTCGAACAGAAGGAGCTCGATGCCTTCATAGAGGAAGGGTTAGCCACCGGCCGAATCTGTCCGTCCAAGTCGCCCATGGCCTCGCCGGTCTTCTTTGTGAAGAAGAAGGACGGCGCTCCCCGGTTCGTCCAGGACTACCGGGCGTTGAATGCCATGACCGTGAAAACCGGTACCCACTCCCTTTGATCAATGACCTCATTAACCGGTTGAAAGGAGCTCGGTACTTCACGAAACTCGACGTCCGGTGGGGGTTTAAAAACGTCCGGATCCGCGAGGGTGATGAATGGAAGGCGGCCTTCCGGACTAACCGGGGATTGTTCGAACCCCTGGTGATGTACTTTGGCCTGACCAACTCCCCAGCGACCTTCCAGACCATGATGAACGACATCTTCCGAGACCTCATCTTGTCCGGAGATGTCATGGTCTACCTCGACGACATCCTCATCGCCCACTCGGACCTCGCGCGCCACCGGAAGATCGTCTCAGAGGTTCTTCGGAGGTTGCGTGCGCACAAACTCTACCTCCGACCGGAAAAGTGCGAGTTCGAGAAGGCCTCGATCGAGTATCTCGGCGTGATCATCTCCCACAACCACGTCGAGATGGACCCCGTCAAGGTTGCGGGAGTTGCCGCCTGGCCGACCCCAGCGAACAAGAAGGACGTGCAGCAGTTCCTCGGCTTCACGAACTTCTACCGGAGGTTTGTTCGGGGGTTCTCGGATATTGCCCGGCCCCTCTTCGATCTCACGAAAAAGGGCATGCGGTGGTCCTGGGGAAGCTCGGAGGATGCGGCCTTCCGAGCTCTCAAGGACGCCGTAACCTCCGACCCGGTTCTTATCCTTCCGGACCCGTCCAAGCCGTACCGGCTTGAAGCAGACAGCTCCGACTTTGCCACCGGGGCTGTACTGTCTCAGCCCGATGCCGACAGTAAGTGGCATCCGGTCGCGTTCTTCTCCAAGAGCTTGAACGAGGTCCAACGTAACTACGAAATCCACGACAAGGAGATGCTCGCGATCATCCGAGCCCTAGAGGAGTGGCGACACTTCCTCGAAGGCACGGAGCATCCGGTAGAGATCTGGACCGACCACAAGAACTTGGAGTACTTCCGTGAAGCGCGAACCCTCAACTGCCGGCAGGCTCGGTGGTCCCTCTACCTGTCCCGGTTCGACTTCGCCCTTCACCACAGACCCGGAAGTTCCATGGGTCGCCCGGACGCCCTCTCCCGTCGTCGGGATCACGGAGGTTCGGAGGATAATCGCGACGTCACCCTTCTCCGTCCTGAACTCTTCCATGTCCGTGCAATGGAAGGTCTCATCGTCGCCGACCCGGAGGTTCCGATCCTCCGAGACATCTGGAACGCGCTCTCTGGAGAGGCCGACCTTGAAGACCCCGTTGCCCGCGCCGCACGGGAGGTCCTCAAGGTCCGCGGCACCCGGTCCACCCGATCCTCCGAGTGGCATGTCGAGGGCGGGCTGCTCTACTTCCGAGGGAAGATAGTGGTCCCCCGAGATACTGACCTCCGGCGTCGGATAATGGAGCAGCACCATGATACGCGGATTGCCGGGCACGCTGGCCGTTTCAAGATGTTGGAGCTTGTCTCCCGGAACTACTGGTGGCCCCAGATGTCCCGACACGTCGGCCATTACGTCGCCACCTGCGACCTGTGTTGCCGTACCAAGGCCCTCCGGAAACTTCTGATCGGAGAACTTCATCCGACGGAGGTTCCCCCCGAGCACTGGCATACGGTCTCCGTCGACTTCATCGTCGAACTTCCGGAGGCCCACGGGTATAATGCGATCATGGTCGCGGCGGATATTCTCGGTAAGCGGGCGCACTTCATGGAATGCCACACGCAGATCGATGCCGTGGGCTCCGCGCGCCTTTACTACTGGAACGTCTGGAGGCACCACGGAACTCCCGTCTGCTACATCTCCGACCGAGGTCCGCAGTTTGTTGCGGAGTTCACTCGGGAGTTGTTCCATCTCATCGGGATTCAACCGGCAACCTCCACCGCTTACCACCCGCAGACCGACGGGCAGACCGAGCGCATTAACCAGGAACTCGACCAATTCATCAGGCTTTTCACAAACTACAAGCAGGACAATTGGGACAAGCTCCTGCCAGCCGCGGAGTTTGCGTACAACAACCACATCCACTCCTTGACACAACAGGTTCCGTTCATGACGGACACCGGTCGGCTCCCTCGGATGGGGTTCGAGCCGAACGGTCCACGCTCGCGACTGGAGGACGTGAACAACTTCCGAGATCGGATTGCCTCGGGGGTTTCGGAGGCCCAAGCCGCACTTGTCAAGGCCAAAGACGAGTACAAGCGGTACTACGACCGCCGACGAACCCCCGCACCGGAGATTAAGGTCGGAGATCGCGTGTGACTTGACGCGTCAGATATCCATACCACACGCCCATCCCCGGGGCTTTCACATTGCCGGCTCGGACCCTTCCCTGTCTCGGAGGTTATCGGACGTGGCGCGTTCAAACTGGACCTTCCCCCACGCCTCTCCCGATTACATCCGGTGTTTCCCATGGTGAAATTGGAGTTGGCGGAGGTTGACCCCTTCGGAGGTCATCCGGGGTACGAGGAACCCCTGTCTGTACTTGCTGACGGAGCGGACAGCAAGTGGGAAGTGGAGGAAGTCCTGGACGCGAAAATGCGCTACCGAAGCCTCTGGTACTTTGTCCGGTTCAAAGGATATGACAACTCGCATGATCAATGGGTAAAACATTCGGACGTCTTCGCCCCTGATGCTATCATGGAATTCTACGGCAAATACCCTGGGAAACCTCGAGCCATCGCCGCTGCCACTTTCGACGCCCTTCCCTTCCAGGACCCCGCCACATCCTCCGCCCACATCCGAGCTATGCGTCGAGGCGCCGCATTCCAAGGGGGGGTGATGTCAGGGGAACCCTCATTTCCAACCCCCGATCCTCCGATCCGACCTCCGGTCGGACCTCCGCTATCCTCCGACGTTCCCCCCGCCGAGCCAAACCCCATCTGGACGGATCCCCGCACTCCGCATAGCTGTAAGGCTACTGCTCCAACCTTACTACTTTTCTCTGCACTGTCCATCCTCTCCCTTCCAGGACTGGTCCAGCCTTTGCTGTCTGCATTATTCCCTTCAGCCCTGATTTAGCACACCAGCGCCTCAGTCCTCATTGCTCCTTGCAATCCTGCATTGTACCTTCACCGCTACCATTGACTGATCATCATTGGCCTCAATCTCATTGTCTTTTGACTTATCCTCATTGGACCTTCAGATATTCCTTATCATTGACTCGCCTATATCCCTCCTCAATGATCACCTATACCACTCTTTGATATCCTACCTTTTGTATTGCCGTTGTTGAGTTCTTATCTTACATTCTGATTTATATCTTATGTTACATCTGTTCTGTTACATATCTGATTGCACATTGATTGTGACGTAGATTACTTACAGTATCTTCTCTTCTTGGTCTTGACCACCATGTACCTTTCCTAGTGGCTGCTCTTGAATGACCACACTATTGTTCTGTCATTCTTGGCTCCTCTTAGTTCTGTCTGGCCGACCTCTCTAGTGTTGACTGCCTCCACAATATGGCAGCCTTCCAATGGCACTCCGCATGTGATCGTGCCCGGGATCACTGCCGTTCACTACGCCATCAACGAACCATGCGCAACCCGTAGTTAGCCCTAGCTGGTATATAGGCACGCACCTGGCCGGGGAATCCTTAGACTTTCTCTTCTTCGGATCCCCCCTGCCAGGTGCGCTTCTTCCTGTAGTAGTGTACTTCAATTGACTTCGGATCCCCCCTGCCAGGACTCTTGAGATATTTCGGGCCGCCAGGGTTGCCCTTACAGCTGCTCAAGATCTCTGAACCTCATCATATTTTTGCTAATGTTGCACATTAATATTGAACTTCTTCAGAAAGGTCAACAATGTGCATCTCCTCTCCATCACCTATTTGTTTTATTCTCACCGATGGTACAGGTCATTACTGTCCGAATGTGATATGTCGGTTCATGGGTTGATGTACTTTCAGAGACCAGCTCACAATTTTTGGCCTTGATGATGCTCCTTCGGGCAGTGCTCTTTGCCAATATTATTAGCGTTATCTTCCTATGATGTATGGAAATCATGATGGACGAACACGTCTATTCATACTCATATCGCCCGTCAAGTGTGCCGTCATCATCACAACAGCACGACAGTATGTCAATCCCCCAATTTTCATTGTCCTCCAAGGCCCTCCAGAATGTCACGTCCTTCAGATATCTCGTCATTGTCGTTAATAAAGACCGGTGTCTGGTTCGGCTCCTGTCTCAGGATATTCGGTGCGGTCAAGATGGGCAGGATTGCTCTGCAGTTCGTCTGCAGGGGGGGGGACTGCTGGTTGGGGTCGTTGCCGTAATTTGGATGCATTGCCGTGGAAATGACGTCCCCGAGGTCTCCGGTCCAATAACCTCGATTTATTGCTTTTTTGCGACTCAGTTGGTAGATGGTGATAGGCAGTTCGAATTTTGTGAAGATTCCACGATGACAATGTTCATCCAGAGAGTGTTGCCTTAAATTCGCAACAATTGGGGTGTATTGCCACCGAGTTGGCGGCACTTTAGGGTTGCAGGCAGTCATTACAACGAGCTGTGGGTTGCAGGCAGAGAGATTGGAGGAGTCCGTAAGTTGCAGGTAGTCAAGTTGCAGACAAAAATGATCAAGTTGCAGGAAGGGAAAAGTTGCACTCCAGACCCCAAGTTGTGGTGAAACCGACCATGAAATCATGTAAAAAAGATGTAAAAAAGAGGTTAGTTTTTACACAGTATATCGCCCATATAGATGCAATAAATTGCTCCATACAATACACAGGGCAGTAAATCCGACACATTCTAAGTTTGATGTGATAAAAGCATTAATTTTACGTGCAATGAGTGTGATTGAGTTTGGGGGAATCGAAATGGGCATGGAAAAATCTACAGCAGAGAGCTGCCTTGAAAGTGGTGAGAATGCCGTCAGTATGGCAGCGGAAAATAATGCGCCCTGCAATTTAATGCATGGAAATGGAACCTACTTCCCGGTCCCACGGCCCTGTTGGAATGGAATGAAAGTGATGTCTTCGACAACGAGTTGGCTGGAGAACTGATGATGAAGACCTCACCAGAAATACGTTGAACCACTTCAGACAACGTCAAACCCAACCCAGAACCGCAAAATGTTGCCTCGGTGACTGGAGTCGCGTGAAAAGCAAGCAGGCCAGCGAGGGAAAACGAAGCATACCGGTATCAGAGCTAGGGATCCCCACCGTACAGTATACTGTTACGGCCGTAATTGTGGTGCCACCGTCCGTAACCGTAACCGTAAAGAGTGCCTAGAAGCCCTATACGGTTACGGTCCGTAAATTTTACGGTATTTTACGGTCTTTACGGCCGTAATTTGGGGAAAAAATTGTTAATATGTGTAATATGGTATACACTCGGTTCTACAGCTCCTCAGTGGCCAGTAGAGCGTCCGCTAGCACCTTGCGCTTCAAGTGAAGGTGATGTTTCAACAGCATCAACATCCGGATGGTCTCCGGCTTCAAACGTGAATGGTGCCGAGAGATCCTATCTCTACCTCCCGAAAACACCTGCTTCACCAGATTTTATAAAACAAGAAGAGGATACCTCGCGCCTCACCCAACACACGCAACGGCATGATGAAGTGACGTAGGCCTCTTATCCCAAGTTCGGACATTGTTTCACTGGCACATAGGGGCCGCCATAGTCCCATCAGATAGATATGGCCTTGGATATAACGAGGTGCCCGATGGCAAACGGCTTTGCGGATATCGCGCACTGTCATCGTCGGGGTCACAGCTGCAATTTAATCTTCGAGTACTTTACCTTGGTCGGTATGAAATGACGAACGTACCAAGGGTGATGGTACGAACCGCTGAAATATCGACGAAGACCGGGATTAAATCCGAAGCGGAATCTGCACAATTGAGATGGTGTAAAGGATTTAAAAAAATCGCTCACCTGCCAGTGCTTTGGATGCCACTCCAGAAGGCGAACCGGTCGGTTGGCAGATTCGTCGTAGACGGTCAAGACGCATGTGCGAGACATGGTCACGTCTAAACCTCCGCGGTGTCTTAAAGCTGCCTGCCCGCACACTCTAAATGTCGTTAAATATCAAACCTTTGACAGCGAGTAATGGTTGATGGTGATGCACATTGAAGACCCGAATAGCTCCTAATAGAACCACTTTTAGCTCAATTACGGTCCGTAAACCACCGTATACGGCCGTAATTCTTACGGTACGTACGAATTACGGCCGGTGCATACCGTCACCGTAAATTGTTTGCCCGAGCGCCTTACGGGACGGATACGGTGACCGTAAGACCCGTAACCGTAAGCCGTAATTACGGTTACGGTGGGGATCCCTAATCAGAGCCGCCCGCGCAGGGTCGGACAGTCTTAAAATGTTACGGGATGTTGTTGAAATGCTATCCTTCGAAAAGGCACCACATCATATTTAGAAAATGATGAACAAGCATGGAGAACCCCAATAATAGTTTTGCAGCTGAGCTTTGACTCACATTCGCAACCCAACATCGTGTATTGCGGGGGGTACAATTTCCCAGATGGTGGGAAGCATTGTGTTGAAGCGAGGAGCATCGTTTGATGGATGGTGCAGTACCCTTGAAGTGGTTGTGATCGAGTGTTAACCAGGTGAAGAGTAACAACGAAGACGTTCAACCACCAGGATTCATTTGATAGCAGGCTTGAACATCCAGGTTGAGTACTCAATTGGGACGGCATTTCAGATGAGCATCATCTTGGTTACAGCGTCTTGAGGAGCATAGAAGGAGAGTCAACTTGCAGGTATAATGACACGAAAAATGGACGCTGCTGCAAGTCATAGAAGGCATTTGTGGGCGGCGCGGGGTGAAAGGGAAAGGAGGAGGGACACAAATATGGAGGCTGTCGCCATCTATATACCTTGCTGCAGTGCGATCGATTGGAAGGTCCTAAGGCTGTTGCTTCACGTGATCCGCTTCCATTGCCCAGAAGTCTTAAATCCGGTTTTATTCCTCAGCTTTGAGATCGAGAATGATGGGTTCAGTGGGAGCGATTGCCTACATCGGTTCACCTGCCAGATCTGAAAGTCCGAAAGCTGTTCAACCTTTGCTGTGGCGTCCTCCACAGCTCAACAGTCCCAACTTGGGCTTGATTCTGCAGCTCGGTGTTATGGCCGCTGTGAGAGCCCTGCCACGCATTTGGATAGATTGCTAGGGCGGTTCAACTGCTGTAGGAAGATTGGGAGAGAGAAATGTGTGGAGATAGCCCTCATGGGGATGTATAAAGAGATACAAACAAAAGCCGGTCATTTCGTTAAAGAAACGGTAGATGCGTGTTACTCAAAGCCTTGTCAAGTTGCCGTTTCTGCCGCCATCAGGTTTGCCCACGGTTTTGATTTTGAGTTGAGGCCGACTAAAGTCTTCGCTTCTTGACCCACAGCAGTCACTCCCGAACAACTGCAGAGGACGAGCGGCCAGGCTCGCGAGCTCGCCCCGGTTGATTTCATTCAACACCATGCCCAGCCGTCCACAGCCCACGCGGATAAATCCAAAACCTACATTCCTCTAGCGTGAAGCACCAACGACGGCTGGTCCACCAAGGAGGAAGCGACGGCCACTTTTTTTTATGCAGGACTGTGCAGTTGAACTTCATAAATCTTTCATGCTTTCTCCCCACTCAATTATTGTTATTTTACCTTGCAGTCAACTCAAAGCCCGGGCTTCATCAACTCCCTCCTCTACGACTGCACAGACTGTCACAAAATCATCGCATCTATGTTCGCTTCCAACTTCACCATCCCATGAAAACCTCATGGCGTACAGCCAAGCCCGCACCATCGCTGCGGGGAGAAAAATGACCAACTACTTTTGTTCGGCGTGCGGGTCGCTCATGTACCACATTTGCAAGGGGTTCCCGGGACAGAGCATCCTGCGCATTGATTTTCATCTGCACGAGACGAAATTAAAATCCCAGGTAGAGCAGTTTATCAAGAGCCGGGTAGGGTGGTTGCATGGCGTGGAAGACGTCCCGTAGTTGAGGGGTTCGCAAAGTAGTCAGTCGTCGGATTGATGAGCCCCAGGAAGTTAAATGCTCTAGAGTCTGAAAAGGCTGTCCCGTATGCTCCTGCATGATTTCCTTCTCGTTTCCGTGACTCCTTTATTTTACACAAGCGCTAAACTTTCAAACACGTTCAGTTAGAGCTCGATGATTGAACCCCATTCTCAAAATTATCGGTTCGAATTACTAGCCATTACAAGCATATTCAACTGGTTGCCTTGCACATCTTGACCTACTGTGGCCCAGGAATGGTGGAAATGACTGGTTTTGATGGGAATTTTTAAATGGGGTCCTCCATCTAATTTTGCTGTGACTGTATCTGTGGCATAACTGTAGTAGCCCGCGGCGTGCGGCGGCAGAGCCCGCTATCATATTTCCATTGGTGTTCTCAACGCTCTTCCAGTCTCTCCTTGAGAACATGCATGGCAAGCTGGGCCCCCACTAACTTGGCTTTGGAGGTGAGACGTTAGTTTCTAAGGCGATATTTTTGGGGGACTCTCAATCTTGTGGTCAGTCATCCATGGATATGGTTGAAACATAGCTAGATGTACTTGATTAATTCATTGCCAGTGCAATATTCCAGCATCCAATGTGCATGGGTGTGGAGTGCGACGATGAGTATGTTGTAAAATCATCTATTGCAATGGCCTAAAGACGGGAGATCGTGTTCTTCACAGAATAGACTATGAATTTTTAAAGCAAGTATCTGGGTATAACTTTCGGCGAGAGTTTTCAGTGTGAATTTCTGATAAATACTTGGCTCGAGGCCCTTCGCCCGAGCTTCGCTTGGCTCGAGTCTCTCGCAGTAGGAACTTAGCTGAAAACTTGTCTCGAGCATCCACAGCTCGACAGCACATCCATGTCACCGCGCTGGTCCCTGTGTTGTCATTCCGGAGCGAGCCGGCTCTGCTTTTGGCAGCAAAAATTTGCTTGTAAAACAGCGACGGTAGTGAAACCTGGGGAACAAATGAAGATAAGTGAATCTGGACTCACCAGTACCAAACTTTTTATTGTGCTATGGTGGACGGGCTTCCTGTCCGGGACATACACGCGGACTTGTATGGATTCCCAATCCTAAAAATTGAGACTGATTTGGACTACGAAATTGATGTCGAACTTCTTCTCCTCGATTTGAAGGCCAACACAGAGAGACATTTTTTTTTTGTCCGTACAGATCCCTCGAACTGTTGCCCAATTATCCGATCCACTCACGCCTGATAATTTCTGGGCTGCCGATGTCCAGTTGTTTGTTTCTGGAGGCTGGCATCCCAGGATTCTCGTCGTTAATTGGTGACAGAAAAAAATTCGTGCTATTGAACTGGCAGGTAGTACACAAGATATACTATAGGATGTGTGCCTTTGATTCCAGGCCTAAAGCCCGGCAACATTCAATGATGGTCTCCAGTAATTGTCAGGGGAACCCCCGTCCCGACCCCCATCCAACGCCCTTCCGGCCCCTCTGATCCTTCCGGTCGCTCTCCCCGTCACCGGTCTACCGGACCGGTACCGGAAGCCGGCACGTGACCCGCCATCAGGGGGACCCCCGATGGCACCTTGCATGTGACTGAGCCCGGGACATCTGCCGATCACTCCGGTCACATGGTCCTAGCTAGTAGCTTACTTATACTTGTGACTGGCGTGGGAATCCTCAGAGTTTCTTCTCTTTGGATCCCCCACATCAGGTATGCTTCCCTGTATATTTAGCTACTGTCAATTAATCTTTGGATCCCCCACGTCAGTCCCTGAGTGTCTCGGGTGTTCGTGGTTGCCCTTACAGTAATTGCCAATTAAATCTAAGGTGACCGACTAGCCCTCGACAATAGTACAGCATTTATTTTGACTGATACTTGTTGTTGGAACGAGGCTCAAAATTTGGTGTAGGAGTAAAGCGGCTGCTATTCTTCTCAGATGAGAATGCAAATAGAGCCGAGAATTATCTGCCGAACCAAGGCAAGAAGATATAACAGATATGCGATCATTGGGTAATCCGTCAACTGAAGCAGATAAAAGGAATAAGCATGAAACATCATGAACTGAGGAGATGGGAAAACACTACGAAATTGTCTGCAGACATGTTTTTCGCTATCACAGGGATCACAAATTGACGAACAGAGGATCTTTTGAATCGTCAGAGCGTGAATGTGCAGGCAGATATGCACAGTCACTGAGTGTTTGAAAGTGCGAAGTTTCAGAGTAAGGTTCAGAGTTATGAAATGAGCAACAATGGACTCGAGGAGCTTGGTAATTGTATTGAGCAACAAGCAGTCGCCGGCGCTTCGCGCCGGCTCCTACTTGCGGATATTCAAATAGAAAATGTTGGACAATGTATTGAGAGCTTCCAAACTTCCAAAGGTCCAGCGCTTCCAAAGCCGCGCTTGAATCAGCACCTCGGAAGCTTTAACAGTGAGCCAAAAAAGAAGTTTGGCATTGTGTACACCTTTATAGGCGCGCACGCGCTTAAAGCTGATCATGGGGCTAAAAGCCCCGAGGAAGCGCCGTTTATTGAGCACTTCCAAAGGTCTGGCCCCAGCGCTTCCAAAGCCTCGGGCCTGATCGCCCAAAAGCGGAGCTTGAAAAGGCTTCGGACGGACATGCTTAATTTTATAAAGAGGTAGATGGAAGCGCCAGAAAAAAAATGGATTGCATACCTTCAGCTGCTGAGTTAGCTGGCAGACCACGGATAGTACTCTGTTGCGGGGAGCGCCTACACAGAAAAAATGGCATGAGCAATGAATAAAGTAAAAGGGTCAAAGAGAATACCGCCGGGATGACAGGGAGAGAAGAGAAAAAACCAAGTGTCAAATGAACTATCGATCCGGTAACCGCGCAACAAGTCCGCCCAGTCAAAACCGAGCATATCGTCGTAATCAGCTGTCTCGACAACATCACATTAGATCATAGTGGAAAACGAGGAGTGGCCAGTCACAGAAACGGTGGCCAGCACACTGTTCACTTCAACAGACATTGTTTGAATGAGGCTTGAAAATCGGTACACAAGTAAAACAGATCCGGAATGCGGGAAGGAAGAAGCAGCGGGGGACACAGTTCAGGCGGAGGAAATAAGAAGCAATGAGAGGGGCAGAGGAGTTCGGGTGCAGTAACGAACAAGGAGTCGGACAGCTGAAACCGACAGCAAGGGGTGAGAAAAATAACATCATTTTTCCAGGAAAGGGAGGTGATTTCCTAATTGGGACGAAAAAACCGAGCTGACACGAACTTTTCGAGTTCCCCCCAAAACCCACTATCAATATAGATAGCGGGCATTGGATGTGGGCACCCAAAATAATGACTCTTGGGTGGCTTGTAGCCCTGCATATAGACACCCTACAGTGTTCTGATCGTAAATCATGCAATGACCCGGAGTCGGAGGAAGTATAGATAAAAAATCAAAGACAATTTTCTGCAGGCGTTTAGTTCCACAGAGGATGCAAAATCAAACTACGCCAAAGGTCCGCGGCTTCCGTTTGGTGGTCTATCTCATTTAGCAAACTGAGTTGCAATCCCTCCTGGCGAAGCGCGTGTAAGCCTTGGATAGTAATGAGGTCTGGGCCTGGGTTCGATCCCCACAATAATACAGCAGATTCCAGGACGGCGCAATTCACAGCTTTCCGTCTGGATTTCAACATTTCCAGATATTGGGTATAGTCGATGCGGGTCTCATCCCTGCATGCGACGAAGATGCCGCGTAACTGGGGAGCCACGACCGGGCCAGGAGGGTCGCCAACACTGAGATACGAGATTAAGGCATTGGTGGAGTCACTGAAAGCTGCCAAGGCAACAGTTATCATGAGCTCCACAACTGAGGGAATGTTTTTCAGGATCTCCCCAATGGGATCGACAGCGCATGGACCCAAGAGAGAAAGCCTTCGGAGAGAACATCTCGAACGTAGGACAAGGGATTCAAGCCGGGTTCGGAGAGTCGGAACTTCCTCTTCAACGTAATCGATGGCGATTTCTTCTAAGCAGGGGGTTCTGAGATAATCCAAAACCTGGAGATGTGATGAAAAGAGACGGCGCAATGCTGGGGGATGGATGGCTTCCCCTGGAGTCGGCCAGGATTCTTCGGAAATGAGCATGCGCGCCTCGACAAGGTTCTGCCCAAACTTCAACACCGCTTGATGCACCTCCCACGGCGCGTCGAATTGGTAGCGTGTAAGGTTATGGATAGGAAAGGAAAATGGGATGAAGCCGTATTCATTATCGACGCTGAGGTCGACCAGAGAAGGGGCGACTCGGAAACAATCCATTGAGTCCACTCCTGCCACATTCGCCGCCTCAGACCACTCGATCCATACCCTTTGTAGCAAGGGGACGCGGTCTCGGACACTAGCGAGGAGAGGAACCAGGGCCAAAGGCAACGCAAGACTGAGATCCTCCCATCGCGAGGACTGACATACGAGACATTCGAATACTTCGATTTGAGATCGAGAGTCGGATTGCTCCGTCCCATCGAAATGAATCTTCAACCTTTGGGCCCTTGCCATCTGGGCCTTGAGCATGAACAATGAATACGACGGATTTGTAGCGATTTGATAGCTGATGACGATAGTTGACCACAGGGAAGGATTTAAGATGGCAACTGCCCTCCAACGACGGCTTACGTGCGTCATACTCCAAGGGCTATCTGCCATCTGGAATCTTCCGCGCGCTGCCCCTTCCCTGAGGGACGGCAAAGTCCACAGGAATATTTCGGAAAGCACTTCGGCCGGGATCCTCCTGAGAGGAGAGAGGATCGCCATACTTTGCGTTCGGAAACTCGAAAGCGCTGAATGATCTTCCTCCAGCTGTCTCAGCCGGTCCCGGAGTTGTGCTATATCTGTATCGAGACGCGTCAAGCGGACGCCGGCGTTGGCTATAACCGAGCGAACTAAACCCAATTCCGAGTCCTCTGGTGGCTCATTGGTGCTCAAGAGGGTACGGTGGCGGGTTCCAGGAGTAACAGCGGGATCGTATTCTCCTTCCGCTGAGACAGGGAAAACGGCGCCACATTGAAAGCATACGGACATATTCTATTCAGGAGGATGAGGATTGCCTGCGCGGCCGCAAATTGAAACAACAAGTGGCACTTGACAAGTTATTACACACCAAGAGACTCAAACTCTACGTCCGAGTTGTGGTGGTGGAAAGAAGGCTGTGCACTGCCACATTGATGCCCAAGTCTTGGCGCTTCCTCACTTGGCGCACTCAACAGTCAAAGTACGACCACGTCTAAATACTTGGTGAGAACGACTAGGCAGGTCAACCAAGTTCAACCTGCCGCCGGCTTGAGAAATCTTGACAACGATTGTTGTCTCGCCGCTTCTTGAAATCACAAATGGCGCATTTGTACCACCGGAATTCTACTATGTAGTAGGTTTGCTTTTGAAAATGCAAAAATAGCAATTTTTGAGAAGCCGTACATAGGCCTAGCCCTACAAGATAATGCTTGCACCAAGTATTTCCGTCATTACGAGTCTATCAAAATTTGTATCAGAACACCCTCTTGTGTTGCCACATATCTTGAACCGGTATTTCATCACCTGAACTGAAACAAAGTAAAAGTAAAAGTAAAAGAGGAGAAAAAAATCAGAACTGCACCATGTATGCCCTGGGTAGGAGTCGAACCTACGTCCTCTTCATAAATATAGAGATGTTTACGCTATTAATTGAAGATGATCTGCCACTGATCCACAAGGGCTCCACACCCGACTATATGTACATACTCATAGTCCGGGCTGCGTGAACACGAAAGGGAAAATTTCCCATATCATCGCGCCCCGCGCCGACATCCGCATCATCGTCCATGTCCATAGATAATACAAATAATTACTGTGCTGCATGCATGCGGATAGCGGATATCCATATCGTTTCGTACCCGTAAGTATGTGTACCTATACCACCAGCAATATCGCGGCGCGCCCTACGTCAATATTGTACTCCCTCCCCTTCAAATCATGGCACCGATGACGGCCGCGTCTACGTGAATATGCGGTCGTACCGATTGAGACACGACCAGTCTTCGCGGTCTGTAGGGCGCGGGTTAGCGCTTGGATGGGGAAGGAGGAGGAAAATGGGAAGGCGGGGAGGGAGGAAGGAAGGAAGAGAAGGACGGCAGGAGTGAAAGTGGCCGCGAAGAAGAGGGAGGAGAGGTGCGGAGAGATGGACAAGGGTGGAGGCAGACGTAGACAGGACAGAGGGGCAGGGGGGAGAGCAGAAGTGAAAGGGACGAAGGAAGAGCGAGAGGGACACAGGAAAAGAGGGAGACAAAGGAGAGAAGGGAGGGAGACAGCAGTAGACGAGCGACGAGGGATAAGGCCAGGGGAGGGAGGAAGCCAAGGAAGGCCTGTGGAAGAAGGGGGGAGGGGAGGGAGGGAGAAGAGCGGGCACAGGTACGCAGGAGGGGAGGATACAGAGGAAGTGGAAGCGTGGGGGAGGGGAGCGGAGGAGGAGGGGACGCGCACAGACACGGAAGACGGGAAGAGGGAGAGAAGGGAGAAAGACAAGCAAGAGGCGCGGTAAGTAACGAAGGAGTCCGGCGCCCGGTCATCGTAACAGACGCAAAAGCAGACGAGGAAGAAAGACAAACGGACAAACGACGTACCGAAATTATCATTGATATCACACTCGCACTTATTGAGGGAGTGATAAGGCTCTTGTGGGCAGTGTTTGAAGGGATTGTGGAAATAGCCTGTGGAGAGGGTTAGGTATGTCACTTGAGCGTAGGAGGGGGAGCAGGGATGTGGATGGGGAAGGGTGAGGTGAGGGGCAAGGTGCGCGCGGAAGGGGGAAGACGGCGGGGGGGGGCAAGCAGGGACGGCAAGGTCGTGAGGGAGGCGGCAAGTGGGGCCGGGACGGGGATAGGAATGCAGGAGGGGAGATCAGGAAGGCGGAAGGTGAAGTAGCAGAGAAGGAAAGTGAAGGGGAGGAGCGCAGGACCGGGGAGAACTCGGAAGGGCGGGAAGGGGGCGTAGCAGGGGAGGGGGACGGAGAGGAAAGAGCGCAGGACGTGAGGTATGACGTAACGTGAGCGGGGAGCGTCAGCGTCAGTGTGGGGGTGAAGGAATGAAAAGGAAGGAGTAAGGGAATCAAACAGAATGGGCGGGGAGGGAGGGGCAGCGTAAGGGGGGCGCAAGGAGCGGGGTCGTGGACGTGAGCATCGCTACGGGGGAGCGTGGCGTGGACGGGAGAGCAAGTAGGGAGACAGAGGTCAAGGAGGGCAGTGTCGGAAAGGAGGGAATGCAGGACGGGTACGCTGATGAAGGGGCGGAAAAGAACGCACCGATGTCGTCGAAGAAGTGCTACAGGGCACGTTAGCGTGAGGTAGGAGTAGGAGAGGAAGAGGGGGGGGACTCACGATCTGGTCCTTGCGCGCAAAGAGCGCGGCACCAATGGAGTGCACGGGGGCGTCGCCCCAACGCTCGTAGTAGAAGCCCTGAGAGGGGGTTGGGTGGTCAGCAGCGGCAAGGAAAAGGGCGGGGCGCAAAACGGGAGGAGGAGGAAGGTGGAGAACCAGGTGGTCGGGACGAAGCGGGGAGGAAGGGTAGAAGGAAGGAGGACACACGACTCACCCCTTTGGAATCGAGATGCTCAAAGAACTTCATGTACGGTTCGCTCCTCCACAAATCGAGGTCGGCGATCTCAAAGTTGGACCAGACTGCGCGGATGAGTCAGTCTTTCCCTTATCGCTCGCGCTCTCTCGAACTCACAATGGCAATTGTTATAGGTCGCCCCGGCATCATCGCTCAGGAAGCCCATCGCATTGTCCCTCTCGACCAGCTCCGGATTCTCGCGGACAAACTCCTTGACGGCGTCCCACAGCGTCGGGATGGTGGCGATGTACTCGGGAAGCGCGATGGTGAAGCCGTATTTTTTTCCCTCATCTGCCATGAAGAGGAAGGGGTCGTAGTCGAGCGTGCAATAGAATTTGACGTCGGGTCTGCGTGGGTGTTAGCCCGCAGTTATAACAGAGAAGAAGTGCACGTACTCAACACGCCAGTAAAACTGGTACTTGTCGAGCAGCTGGTGGCGGAAGAAGAAGCCCGAGTTGAAGCGACACATGTTACGGTACGGCAAGCTCCCTATGCACACCATCAGCATCGACGCAACCAACGAGGACAAGGGACACACCGCCATAGATAACCTTGTTCTCGTGCATCTTCTTCCGCGCCGCCGCAGCCTTCTCCTCGTCGATCGAATCGGGCTGGAACCAGTGGTCGTGCGGGATGAGGCCAAACTCGGCCTTGTTATCCGTGAGCGCGTGTATCGCGTTCTTGAACTCGGCCGAGAAGGGCTCCTCATTGAGGAAGACGTACGGGTAACCAAATTTGCGGTTAAACTTTGCTTCGAGGTTCGTCAGGCTTTTTACGACGCCGTCTAGGTCACCGTTGCGTGCTGCGGAGCAAAAATAGCGAAAATTCAGCGAAATAGATCTGGAATAAAGGAAAGGGGAGCACGCACCGAGCATAACGATCACAGCGTTGGCCTTGCGAGTCGTGGTGCCGTTCGACTTGAGATAGTACTTATCGGGTACGGGCGTCTTGTATGGGGGCTCATGCCACACTTTCGTGTGCTGTGGCCCGGAATCGCCCCCTCTGAACTTGGTGGTGATGTTTTCCAGAGACGTCGCGCGTCCGTATCCCTCATGCGAGAAGCTTAGAATGTAATGTAGACTGACCTATTGCAAAAGGAAAAAGTCAGTACGAGCGTATACAGATCGACAAGGACGAACAATGGTAGCCAGGAAGAGGACCACATATCGCGTTCGGGTCATCATCTTGGGCAGAAACAAGGAAAGTTGTGGGTCCCGGCCACGACTAGATGGGAGGAAGAGAGGAAGAGAACAGTGGAGTGTGACTTTTTGATTTCAGACCGTGACGTGGATTCTTATCCTCAGCCTTGCCTCACTCTACTGGGCACATTCGCCTCCCAAAATCCATCGCAAGTGACGCGAATCCATCCTTGCGGTCAACGAAGCTTGCTGCAATTTTTCTGCATTTTTACTGCCACCAGCTGGACGAGGATCGTCAGCGCCACGTCTGTCTGTCAAAGATCGCTTGAATAACGCTTCGTGCCGAAAATGCTTGGATGAATGAAGATTTCGGGAACCCTTGCAGCTTCGAGATGCCATCGCGTCTCGGCAGCGGCAGTAACTGGAGACCAGATCCCGAAATATATTGCACTGCCGCCCGTGCGCTGTCTCGCGAATGGTCGTGCCTAGATCCTGCCCAACCTTGATCATTACACTGCGCCTCAATGCGACAACTCGAACTGGGCGTCTGTCATTTTTGCAACTCTTCGCGCGCGCTAGTTGAATGGTTTGCTTGAATACATGCCCACATCTAGTCTTTCCCATGGGGCGGAATGGCTCCTCCGCGCCGCAGTATGACCTACTAGTCCCCGTGGCCACTCGAATCAAAGTCTTGCGCATGCTTCAGAAGGTGGGTGATATTCCGACCGAGATTTAGCCCGACCTAGTTAAGTTTAGAAACAGCACCGCAGTTGGCTCTACTCGTTGATTTTGTCTGGGCCCTCTTTTTTTTTCCTGACATTGACATAAAGCATTCAATCAAAGTACTTTCGCAGCGGGATCTCTCGACCATCTCTTGCACCGCATCATTTCATTAACCAGCGCCTACTGGCACGGAATCACCGAGCTCAAATCTCCGAAGCAAGCCTATTGAACGTTCCTCTTGACTCGGGCTCTACGGTACTCCCAGAAACACGCGCTAATTTCTGATATGTATAGATAGCTTGAAGTTGCGAACGTAAACGGATTAAATTCCTCTCGAAATTTCGGGATGACATGCGTCCGAGCTCTGTGCGGTATTTTGCACGAGGACAGAAGGACAACGAAGTCCTTGTAGATGAACGGTCGATCATCTTAAATCAATGGAAGGTTGGAAATTTATCAGAGGGAGATGTAGGTTCGAATCCTACCAAGGGCTTTCAAGTTCAGCTGTATGGTTTTTTTAAAAATTTCTCTGGGTTTTCTTTTCGAAGTCGAAGCGCTAAAATGCAGAGATAGACAAGGATATGAGAGTGTGGGTTAGCTCTTGAGATCTAACTGCGCGCTCATTGCTAAATTGCTGATCCATCTTTATTCAGGTAATGGTAGGACAATTCCGGGTGAATCGTCTGTACTTTACTTCTCATGCATAATGTAGTTGTACAACCACGAGAAGACGAGGAATACCATCAAAGCCATCTGGACGTTCATGACGAGTCTGAAAATCCGCGAGGATGGTTGAATTTCGTTGTCAAAACTGGGTGGTTCGGCCTCTCCGTCTGCGGCCCTCGAATCGTGGACTGAAAATTCCAAACCCACCTGTGAGTCGAATTATCACATGGTGGATTTCACTTACCCTCTTTATTCTCGATAGGGGAGTTTTCCGACTCTTCGCCTCTCCTCGTCATCCATCCATCTAAACGGCCCGACGACTCGCAACCAGGGCTGAACATAGTATTCCTCTGCAAGAAGCAAAGCACGAACTTTTTAATAGACAAAAATAACTAGCTACCGTAGGCTGGCAGCGGAACCATCCAAAGCCCAGCTGGAAGCGGGCGACACACGACCCGTGGTGCCTTGCGCTGGTCCCGGATGGGGTCGCGCGACAAGCCGTACCCCGCAAATGTCAATGATTGGAAGAAGGTACAGTTGCTGCCGACGGGTACGGCGGAAGAGATACGCTGCCATATCCATGGCGTAACGGATGAGGAAATGGATGAAGATGAGAAAGTGAGGCGGTAGCGAAAATACGAATGACGGCCGGAGCGCGGGTCTTCGGATTTGAGAGTGCAGGTGCCGGCGGTGTATGTGGAGATGATGTAGCTGTTCTCGTGCAGCACGCATTCGTGGACCTCCATGAGCGGCGTGCGGCGACCCGGAAGCTCTGGGTATTCGACGAGCTGCAGTGTCCTTCTCCCGATTCGTTCGACGAAATCCATGCGGGTTGCGAGCGCCAGGGACGCGAGTGGCTGCCAGAAAGTGTCTAGAGATGCAAACTGATACAGAATAATCAGTGACCTGTGGGCTGAAGCACTGAGGGCAAGTAAGTGCCCCGGGATTATCTTCTAGGGAGGGGCCTGGTTGAGCGATGCGAATAGTTGATTTGACTGGCGGCGTACTTTATGCACATACTCGCCTCGCAGAATGACAAATCGGTGGTTCCTCAAGTCCACGAGGAGGATACCGGCACGCCAGCCGATGGTCTGGGTCCACCCTCCTACATCTGCAGCAAAGAAATGGTCGTCGATCACTGGATTCATAAGTTCGGTGAACGAGCTTGGAAGGTTGATGGAGATGTTCTGTTTCACTGAGTTGCTATCGAGTTCTAGCTTGAGGACTTCAAAAGATCTGAATAAATGCAATAAGCAGCAATGGGACGATAGCAGATGAGTTAACTTACAAGGGACCGCGGGAAACGGTGAGACCGATTAGGATCTCGTTTGTGGAGTGCAACAGGTTTGTCGCCACCTCTTTACGGGTGATGTTGGATCTGGCCCAGATTTGGCGGCGAGTTGCGACTTCCCACAGTTCGCAGCCGGAGCTGCCTCGCTGAACGAGCAGGTGTTTACCACCTAGTAGCAAACAGGGCTCGCAGGGGCGGGGCAGTTCTGAGGCCATGGGGATGTGAATACCGTGGCGGATGGATGGCGAACGAAGTGGGTCGGCTGGCCAAGTTTGCGGACCGCGGACAACTCGCTTCACTTCATCGATGAGGTCCGATGTCGAATATTTGAGGAGGGCGTGTCGCGGGCGCAGATCCAGAAACAGACGCCGGCCCAAATCCGACACCAAGGAGAGCCAGACATATTTCGACTGGGCAAGGCTACGAAAAGACGAGCAGACCTGCAACAAATAAATAAATACATGGATGCGAAGGAAGACAAAGGAGCTTTAAGGACTCGGTTGCAGCGGGTTAGTGCGGCGACATTGAGGAATGTGAATATGTGAAGTAGGACATCATAGTTGAGGTTCAAGACATGCCCGTGGTGCATGTTTCCTTAATCCGCTGTATGATCGTGTCTGCTCTTATAGGGATCGCTGCGATCGCTGAGGTCACTGATCTCACGCAACGAGCGCGAAACCGATCGGACTATCCCGGCCGTTCAATTTCAAGTGTTGGGAATGGATTAGGGTCCATCATCCAGAGATGATCCACTGTGGTCCAGGGTTTCACTACACAACAGGTGTTATTTCCTTCAACCCTGAAATTAACAAGAAATTATATTTCGGCCCTTAGACAGAGGTTCAAATCTTAAAAAGTTGAATCTTCTTGCAAGTATTCCATTTACCACAGCTCGAGACTCTAGTCTATTCTGCTTCAATAAATCACTCGATTACTGTACCATTTCATTCAATTCGTCGGTCACGCGTCACAGGCCCTAAAATTTACGAATATTTTCTCACATGTCACAGGTCACCAAGGAAATTTTCGAATCTCCCAAACAAGTCACAAAATGGCGAGAAACACGTCAAAAATTCATTTTTTGCCCACCGAGGCACCGGAGGTGAGTTTTGCTGAAGTGTTCACATTGCATGCCAGGTTTTGAGTGTACCACCCTCCTTCTTGACTCTGTAGCACTGTGCAGCTCTGTTGAAGGTGTCTGAAAGCCGGGAATACCATGGCCATAATGCGATGAATTTACGAATTTTTCAACCTGTCACGCCTCCCCCGACCCAGTTTCGAACTCTCAAGTTCGAATCTCCCGGTCACAGGTCACAGAGCAGGAGAATTGAACGAAATGCTACAGTACCCCGACAAGCCCATCATCCCTTCCGCTTGGATTATACCGACGATCGACCTTGAATGACTCCACCAAGTCCTTGTAGATCAACGGTCGATCATCTTCAATGAGTAGGCAGTCACAGTCACATAAAATCAAAGCAAGATATAGGTTCGAGTCCTACCATCGTACCAAGGACATACATGTCAATGGTGTGGTTTTGATTTTTTCTCTCTCTGTTTGGGGGGTTTTTTTTTTCGAAGTTGAAGTGCTAAAATGCAGGGATAGATAACGATTTAAGAGAGGGTTTAGCTCTTCAGATCTAATTGCGGGCTCATTCAATTGCTGATCCATACTTTTTCAGGTACTGCTAGGACGATTTCAGGTGAATTATCTACTCTGATTCTCATGCTTAACGTAGTTATATAACCACGATAGGGCGAGGAATATCATCAAGGCCATCTGGACGTTCATGACGAGTCTGAAAATCCGCGAGGACGGTTGAATATCATCGTCGAGACTGGGTGGTTCGGCCTCTCCGCCTGTAGTCGTCGAATCGTGGACTAAAAACTCTAAACCCACTTGTGAGTCGAGTTATCGCATGGTGGAGTTCACTTACCCTCCTTATTCTCGGCAGGGGAGTTTTTCGACTCTTCGTCTGTGTTGAAAAAATCGTGATATTCCTCTGCTGCACAAATGTCCTCATCATCCACTGTTTTAAAACATTTTATGAGCCACAATGGAATGGTTCATTTACGGATGTCAGACTTGCCATTGGCAAATGGAGCATCTACCTCGCCGACCAGTCGATAAAGTGTGTGACCGAGATGCCGGGCGACACCTTGGCCATCCGGATCGAACCTTTTGGCGAGATGCAACTGACGGAGCCCGGCGTAAACACTGGCATCCCAAGAGAGTCCCCTGATCTCAGTTGTGAGCTTTAAAGACGGAAATCCAAGACGCCTTGCTTCGTCCATGCTGAGACGTTCGGCACCTGATTGATCGAGAGACCAATAGGCCAGACAGTCAGGCCATGTGAATGATGAAGGACCTGCTTGAAAGTGCGTCTCGGGGCAGAGAAACAGGAAGCCTTTGGGTGTGTTAGCTGTCGTCGCTGAAAGTATTATCTTGAAACAGATGTCTTTCACGAAAACTGTTTTGAATGGGTGAGGCGAGGACAGGATTCTGTGCAGTAAACACCTACCATAATTTTCGAAATTGGACGTGATTTGGAGGCGATTGAAGATATGATTGGCTTGACTGATCCACGTTGCGGGGTTTAAGTGTATGTCACACCGAAGTGGAGTGTCCAATGCCCCGTCAGAGTTGTAGCTTGCAGACAGAAGATTAAATCTGAAAAAAGATGCAGGGAATACGATACCGAATCCAACCATCCTCCATCATTTCCCCGGTGGCTCTGGCTTCCCAAGACCAGTGCATAGTAGCCTTTGCATCCTGCAAACATGCAATCTCGACCGAGTCCTCGAATCTATTTTCTGAAGAGCAGGAAACTATTGCTCCGAGATTCACCGTTATACAGGCGGAACCACAATACAACTCTCGCGACCGTGATAGTTGCCCCAAGCATATGAAATGATACTCTCTGAGTGTCAGATGATCAATGACCATAGTCACCTCCTGGTTCGGGGCGTCGAGGACCGTGATTGCTTGTGGTTTGGACATGCGCATGCCGATACGCCCAAGCAAGCAGTCGTTGTCGGGGATGAGGTCTACGCAGAGGCGGCCAGTTGGGCGACGTATCCAAAATGTGCATTTGACATCCGGCTTCAGGCATTCAGATAAAGCTTTCGGGCAGCCAGTTTGTTGCACTCACCAGGAAACCGTGACCCGCTGAACAGATATAACTTTGTATCGGCTGCAACAGAGTTAGCGAGCAGGCCGAGAAAGTTCAGTGTTCATACTCCGAACTCTTTGATCTGCCCAAGGAGAAGAAATCAATATTCAGCATGCGGGAACTGACGGGTGCACGTACAGCGTATGCGTAGATATACACGGTCAAGAGGGGTGAATGCCGATGTAGGTCCAGGAAATGTCGAAAGGGTATCAGATCTAAATGTTCGATAAAAAGGTTAAGGTCACTTTTAAGTTCAAAAGTCGCACCCCCGTGGAAGATCGTGGCATGTACATTGCACGAACTCGCTGCTCCATAAATCTGAAGGATATTAGGATGGCTGTGTGTTTAATTCAGCAATCTGGTAACGGCACAGTGCGACGAGGCACTGACCGAATTGACATATATCTTGCAATATCCTCCTGCCATTCCTGCCAGACGCTGTCAGAACACATATCGGGACAGCCTGCAGAATACCTCTTCTGCACCGTTGCCCTGATACATGGCCACCGTCATGTTCGACATTCGGCCATCGATTCTGGCAGAATATACTTTTCGAACACGCGCCCGTTCATAATTACGATCAACATCGCCTGCGCTTATTGCATGTTGCAAGTCTACGTCGCCTAGTGGTATCATTCGGAAGTCTTTGAAATATATTTAGCGTATGCTCGCAAGACGGGCTCAAGGAGCTACCGGAGGGTACCATCGGAGCGGTATTGTAGTGCTTGTTGATACTTGTAAACGTCCCCCCGGCCACAGTAAATTGCTGCGACCCAGGGAAAATGCCACCGGCATAGCTACGTCAGGCGCTGTTGAGCACCAGCCACGCCAGTCAGTACAGTAGAAAGAGCTTACCAGGCAGACCCCGTATTGTTTATGGTTTCGCTAGTGGTGAATTCGTCGTCTACATGGAGCTGGTCCTCCATCGCGGGTGGAGGGAAGAGAAAGAGATCCTTAAGCGCCTGACTGACAGGCTACTTGCAGGCTACAGCTTTTGCAGTGCATGTATTTCAAGAAGCGCCAAACAGCAATCTGCTGTGGAAAATTTTAGCCGATCCAGCGGACACGACCTTGTTGAGGCTGTTCTGTTGTTCATGGCGGTGGTTCTGCAGGAAGAAATAGTCTACCTTCCACGGTCCGAGGGCCCGGACACAGCCACTCTCTTTTGTCAGGTTCTTTGAACACGAGGTTTTTCAGTGCATTTTCCGTGGTGAAGCGCTAAATTAGCCACATGGCAACAACTTCGAAAACGGTTTGTCTCTGAATGTTTGGACTGATTGAAGGAATTGCAGTCTAACTGCTGTCAGCTGGTAGGATTTCGATCCATTCAGTTCAGTGGATTTTTCGTGGTCAAGTGAAAACTTACACACGGCAACAACTTCAAGAACGGTGCTGGTCTTTCTGAACTGGATGTTTGGACTGATTGAAGCGGACTAACTGCCGTTGGCTGGTCACATTGGCAGGATTTCAAAGCACCATTCTGAAAGCCTGGGGGATTCAGGAGCCTCCAAGATTGCTATCTATGCCATTTATTCCTAAATTCCGCACTCAAGGCGGCGTCAATGCGTCGATAATCTGCAGTACTAGTCTATTTGAAAGCCTGGGGGATCCAGAAACCCCCAAGATTGCTATCTATGCCATTTCTTCCTCAATTCCGCCCACAAGGCCGCGCCAATGACGTCGATAATCTGCAGTACTAGTCTATTTGAAAGCCTGGGGGATTCAGAAGCCCCCAAGATTGCTATTCATGCCATTTCTTCCTAAATTCCGCGCTCAAGGCCGTGCCAATGACGTCGATAATCCGCGGTCTTGGAAGTGGGTATATAAAAGACTACATCCATGGATCGTCCCGGTACTCTGCAGATGACGGCTGGTGTACTGAGGAGAAGGCGACGGCGACGTGTTTTTGCGGCGCTGTGCAACTGGAATTCGTGAGTCTTGCATACCTACCTCTTGCACACAATTTTTATTATTTCTCTTGCAGCCAACCCGAGGGCCGGGCTTCGTGGAGTCGTTCATCTGCAACTGCACCGACTGCCACAACATCACTGCGTTCATGTCCGCTTCCAACTTGACCATCATAGACACGCACCTCACCCTATAGACTCGTTCCCAGTCAGCCGGGAGATGGCATATCTACGGTGAAGTGCTAACACTAAGATATGCCGTAGCGCGGACTGGTTACGAGTCTACCTCACCCCATGTGCGCGGTCGCGATAATCTCACGGCATAGGGCCAGACGCACACCATCGCTTCCAAGAGAAAGATGACCGACTACTTCTGCACTACGTGCGGGACGCTCATGTACAACGTCGGCGAAGGGTTTTCGGGGAAGAGTAATCCTGCGCACGATTTCCATCTGCATGAGACGAAGTTGAAGCTGCAGGTGGAGTATTTTTTCGAGAGCCACGTCGAGTGGTTGCATGGCGCGGAAGGGATCCAACAGGTTGAGAGAATGGCGTTCTAACAAAAACAAGAGTTGTTGCCCACAGTATGCGGATTCTGAGTCAATTTCCACGTTTGGAACTTGTCTTTGAAGCGTTCGCCCTGGACACCTATTCTGACGGAAAATATACTAGTGTTAGGAACCGGGAGATACTGTACAGAAGACGTTGATGAAGGCATTTGGGATCGGCCGGAATACGCAGAGCAACTTTGATTTTTCTTCATCTCGGCAAGAGTTAGTTGAACTTGGACAACTGGAAGGTTCGTGCTGAGTGAGCGCATCTTCTGACAGGCTCTCCGGCATCGGATGATGCTGGGATGATGGTTGAACTTTGGCTGCCGAAAGCGGTAATCATTCATCACTGATGTGCTTTTGTCCGCTCTGAGCTCTCTTTCGACCACCTTGACAACGTCCCTTACTTAGTGCAATACTTACAAGCATATCAGCAAGACTTCAGCATTCTGTGCGTTGCAAGCCTCTGCTACGTAGCCTTCTACCCTTTTACCCTTTGGTGTCAAAAATGAGTGGCACAGATACTTGTCGATTCCGAGTCGTCGCACCATCGGACTTTGTCAGGCTATCTAAGCTCCTCCGGCTCCCACATCCCCAACGTCGAACGGTCTTTTCTCTCCGGCTGAACACTTTTTTCCCTTGAGTGTCACTGGAAAATAGACCGCCCCACACCCTCGTCATGCGACGTCACCCGACGCAGATATTAATAGCACGCCGATTTAAAACACAAAATACAGATTCCCCACCGCGCTCTACACGCACCCCGCACTATGTCCATCTTGAAACACCGCAACGGGCGCGCCAAGCCCGACGATTTGGAGTCGGGCCCTTCGACGCCCACGTCTCCGACCCACAAAGACAAGGACGAGGCCCCAAACTATGACGGGGAGGAGTATGACGTCCTGCTCCGATTCGCCAAGGACCAGGCTGCGCTGGAGAACAAGGAGGACGACGAGGAGGACGAGGCGGATAGGCCGCGGAAACGTCTCTGGTACGCGCCGTGGAAAACGGTCGCGGTGCAGAGCGACAAGGAGAAGAAGGTACGCTTGCATCTGAACTTTTTTTTTCGTGTGGAATTGAATCCTGGTCAGATACCGGAAGATTGGCTAAAAACCGACATGACGAAAGGCCTCGCAGACGGCGATGTCGAGACGCGGCGGAAACAATTCGGATTCAACGAGCTGCAAAGGTGCGTTTTGTTGACTTCATTTTTTCGTCAAGCGCGGGTTAACCCCCACTCAGCCCGAAAGAAAATCAAATCCTCAAATTCATCTCGTACTTCCGCGGCCCAATTCTATACACGATGGAGATTGCAGTCATCCTCTCCGCTGGGCTGCAAGACTGGATTGATTTTGGCGTCATCGTGAGCAACTTGGTACTTGAGCGCGTTGATCGGGTACCAACACTCAGGCAGATCGGAATCCTGATGCTGAACGCCGGTGTTGGGTGGTACCAGGAGAAGCAGGCTGGCGATATTGTCGCGGAGCTCAAGGCCGGTATTGCCATGAAAGCTTTCGTTGTTCGAGGCGGCAAGGAGGAGGAGATAGAGGCTCGGGATCTCGTCCCCGGCGACATCGTCAGTCCCCCGATTCCGCCTGCTATTCCTGGCGTGCTTATCTTGGGGGCAGGTTATTTTAGAGGAAGGCAACACCATCCCGGCCGATGCCACGGTACGTGATGACCCCCAAATTTCGTCATTCCGCGAAACTGATCGCGTCCAGATTCTTGCCAGTTACGACGATAAAGATGGGTCCAAGGTAAGACTTGCCTCCTGGCTCTCCGCGCGCCCATCTGACCAGTGCCAGGCCAAGCAAAATGCGTCGAGATCAAACAACGACGAGAAGAAGAAGAAACCCAAGTCGGACGACAGCGACGACGAGGACGACGAAGTGGACCGTGGGCCTTCGGTCGCTTCCGTGGATCAGAGCGCCATAACGGGTGAATCCCTCGCGGTCGACAAGTACATCGGGGACGTCGCATATTATACATGCGGTGTTAAGCGCGGCAAGGTTTGTAGTCTGCTGGCCCAGTTTTTTTTCTCTCGATGTTGATGCAGCGCCCGCCCAGTGTTATGCCATCGTTAGCGCCACGGCGAAACAATCTTTCGTCGGCAGGACCGCTTCCCTAGTCATGAGTGCGCATCATCTCAACGCCCCTTCCCATCTCACACCAGCTGACGACCATATTTCCATCAGACTCCAACGAAAAAGGGCATTTCCAGATTGTCCTGGGGGGCATCGGCACGACCCTCCTCGTCCTCGTCCTCGTGTTCATCTTCATCGTCTGGGTCGGAGGCTTCTTCAGGTACGCTAGTGCTTGATTTCCTGAGACTCTGGAAGAGTGACGCCACGCTTACTCACAAGGGGAATCGGGATCGCCTCTCCGAAGGAAAATTCTCTCCTCGTCTACGCGCTTGTCTTTTTCATCATCGGCGTTCCAGTCGGGTTACCTTGTGTCACCACCACGACCATGGTAGGTCTCTCTCTCTCTCTCTTCTTTTTCCGATTCAAAATACACGTCGTGGTTCCCGTCATTTCCAGGCTGTTGGCGCAGCTTATTTGGCGCAGTACGTCTTCCACCTCGCGCGGTATTTATTATTCGTGTATCGACTTTTCTGTTTAGTCGGAAATGCATCGTGCAGAAGTTGACCGCGATCGAATCGCTCGCGGGCGTGGACATGCTGTGCTCTGACAAGACTGGAACCCTCACCGCCAACAAGCTCTCGCTTAACGACCCATACGTCTCGCCAGGTACGCGTTTCAATCTTGGCTTCATTCTACTGAACTAATTTCTGTGCTCCAGGCGTCGACAGGGATTGGTTCATGACCGTCGCCGTCCTCGCGTCCTCCCACAACATAAAGTCGCTCGACCCGATCGACAAAGTCACTATCGTCGGGCTAAAGGTACAACCAACGCATCGCATCCAGACTAACGCAACCACTTACCTACACTCCCGGTAGGACTTCCCCGGGGCGCAAGAAAACCTGCGCAGCGGGTGGAAGACGCACAAGTTCACGCCGTTCGATCCCGTCTCCAAGCGCATCGAAGCGCAGGTGGAGAAGGACGGCAAGAAATACACCGCGTGCAAGGGCGCGCCCAACGCGTACGAAAGCTCTCTCTAATCATTCTCGAGAAAATGACATCTCGCTGACGTACCCTGATATCGATGCAGAATCCTGAAACTCCGGAAATTCGACACAAAGACCGTGAACGAGTACCGCCAGACGTCGCAAGCCTTTGCCGAACGGGGGTTCCGCTCGCTGGGCGTCGCGATCAAGGAGGACGGGAAGGACTGGGAGTTGTTGGGCATCATGAGCATGTCCGACCCGCCCAGGAGCGACACCGCTGCCGTAGGCCGATTTCTTCATTAGATTCTAAAACTTTGGATTTTGAATCGCTGTTTGGTTTTTTTTTGTAGACTATCCAGGAAGCGCAGAACTTGGGGATCCACATCAAGATGCTCACGGGCGATGCGGTGGCGATTGCGAAGGAGACGTGCAAGCAGCTGCAGTTGGGCACGAATGTGTATGATTCGCAGCGGCTTATTGGGAGCGGGATGAGTGGGTCGGATGTCCGAGATTTCGTGGAAGCGGCAGGTGGGTTTTTTTTTGTCTATTTCGGAAGGGTTCTTTCGTGGATGACAATTCGGATTTGCAGATGGTTTCGCGGAAGTGTTCCCGGAGCATAAATACCAGGTTGTGGAGATGCTTCAGCAGCGCGGGCACTTGACAGCGATGACCGGAGACGTGCGTCGTTTCTTCATTTTTTATTTATTTATCGGCCGCGTAATGACATTTGTTTCAGGGTGTCAACGACGCTCCGTCGCTCAAGAAGGCCGACTGTGGAATTGCTGTTGAAGGAGCAAGCGACGCTGCGCGATCGGCTGCTGGTAAGTACTTACTACCATGTACACAACGTAATTCTTCAACTCCCATAGATGTCGTGTTCTTGGACGAAGGGCTGAACTCTATTATCACTTCCATCAAGGTCGCGAGGCAGATTTTCCATCGGATGAAGGTATTCATTTTTTGTTTGCTCATAAGTGGACATATTCTGACCTCGTTCAAAGGCGTACATCATCTATCGTATTGCATTGTGTATCCACTTGGAAGTCTACCTGGCCCTCTCGATGCTGATCCTGAACGAGACCATTCGGGTGGATCTGGTATGAATTCTCGTTATATTTGTGCTGCTTCCGATCTAACTGGTGCCTTTAGATCGTCTTCCTCGTTCGTTGAACTTCTTTCAAGGCTTTTCATGACATCCTTACGTTCCGCTTAGGCCATATTTGCTGATGTTGCAACCATTGCAATCGCTTATGACCGAGCGCCCTGTACGTTGCCTTCCTAAGGAGATACCGGTGGAATACTAATGCTTTTTCAAAGATGCAAAGTCGCCTGTAGAGTGGGAGCTGGCAAAGGTGTGGGCTATCTCGACCGTAATGGTGCGTTTCCCGTCGGCTTATTCTATTCACTTCGTTACTCACCAAGGTATAACTCAGGGCCTGATCCTCGCTGCTGGAACATGGTGGGTGTTTTCCAGTATACCTTTACTCCGGTTCTAACATCGACGTCATCCGCAGGGCCATCCGCGGCACACTTTTGAGGTCACCAACGGGTGGTATCATCCAAAACTACGGAAGGTCCGCCGCGCACTGTTTGTTGTCTCCCGGTCAGAAACTGATTCATTCCGAACCCAGTGTGCAAGAGATTCTCTTCCTGGAAGTGGCTTTGACGGAAAGCTGGGTGCGTCTGTTCAGATGGAACCAATTCGTACGTTCGTTGTTTGACCTCGCATGCCCAGGTCATATTTGTCACTCGCATGAGTCAAGGAAGCAATGAAGAAAATGTGCTTCCCTCCTTCCAACTACTGGCGGCAGTGAGTTTGAAGTTTCGTCCGAGTCTAGTCAAACTCAACGTCCATATAGGTCTTTGGAGTCGATATTCTGGCGTCGATTTTCTGCCTGTTCGGCTGGATCAGCGGCGCTGAAACACATAATGGGTAATGTGGATCGGTGCTAAATTTCTGCACGCAGCTAATTCATGATATTTTTCGTCAGGCATGTTGATATCGTGAGCGAATTAGCCTTTTTCTCTTCCGCGATTCCCCCTTACACACTGTTCAGGTCACCGTCGTCCGGATTTGGTGCTTCTCCTTTGGTGTCACCGTTGTAGTCGCCCTTGTTTGTGAGTTTCTTCTCACCGAGATGACTATGGAACAAAATCCTAACCCTTCGCCCAGATTACGTCATGAACAAATGGAACTGGCTCGCACACATTGGCCGCATGCCACGCTCAAAGAAGAACGAGAAGCTGGAGAACTTTATCGCCGAACTGCAGCGTCTGACCATCCACCACGAGCGCGGGGAAACCGGAGATGATTATTACCGTTTCGGGGGCAGCGAAACGCAAAAGGAGGACGACAATGAACATAAATCGAAAGGAAGCAACGCCAAGAGTAAGGAGGGGAAGGCGAAACAAGATGACAAGAGCGGCGGTGACGGTGGTGGTGGTAGTGGCGAGGGTGCACAGGCTGATCGAGGTCGAGACGCGAATGCCCAGTCCGCTCAACAGGAACAGAAGGAAGCAGCTTCGTGATCATAATGTATTTCTAATGAGGTCACAATGTACATCTATCTCTCATTCCATAATAAATGTCTACAGGAATGGTTATCAACATAAGAGGTTGTTGAAGAGAGTCGAAGCTACACCGCCAGGAGCTTGGATGCGGCCGAGGTATTATAATTACTTTTTTTTTTTTTTTTTGAAGCTGTTGCCTCATTGGTGAGTTTGCGCTCGAGCACGGAAAATCCATTGAACAGAATCGTGAAGAAAGGGATGGCGGTGTACGGTCTTCAGACTACCACTTCATTCACTTCATTAAATTATCTCTGTCTGTTCGTGACTGATCGCCGGATCCGGCCCAATAAGTTCAACTTTGCCGGACAGGTTGCCGGACAAATTTGTCCCGCAACCTGAACGAGATGGCGCATAAGCTCAAGCCCATATCCAAGGCGGATAGTTTGTGGGACCTTGCTATCAGTGCGAACCCTCCGAGTCCAGATGTTTTCATCAACGTGTTCTTTACAGTATCTCGCGGTTCATAACACAAGTATACTTTCCGTTGGAATAGGTGAACTGGGCGTCCGCTTCGAAGACAAGTTTCAAGCGTGGAAATTGATTCAGAATCAGCATACTATTTATTACACTGTGGACAAGAATTCTTGTTAGAACGCCGCTCCCATTCCCTCGGCCTGTGGGACCCCCTCCGCGCCATGTAACCACGCCACGCGGCTCCCGATAAATAGCTCCACCTGCGGCTTCAACTTCGTCTCATGCAGATGGAAATCGTCCACCGTCCCAATGCGCAGGATGCTCTGCCCCGGGAACGATTCGCCGACACGGTACATGAGGGTCCCACACGTCGAACAAAAGTAGTTGGTCATCTTTTTCTTCGCGGCAACGGTGTGCGCCTGGCCATACGCCGTGAGGTTATCGCGGCCGCGCACATGCGTGAGGTGCGTGTCTGCGATAGTGAAGTTCGAAGCGAACATGGACGCGGTGATTTTGTGACAGTCGGTGCAGTTGCAGATGAACGAATTGATGAAGCCTGGCCCTTGAGTTGGCTGCAAGACAGATAATGAATAAATTGAGCAGAGGAAAAGCATGCAAGCTCACGAATTTCAACTGCACAGCGCCACAGAAACACGTCGCAGTCGCTTCCTCCTCGGTGGACCAGCCGTCATCAGCGCCGCCGGCTAGAGGAATGTAGGGTTTGGTTTTATCGGCGTGGGCTGCGGGGGGCAGAGTGGCAGGCATCGTGTATGGATCTCAGTGTCCGATGAATTCAGCGAACCTCAGGTGGGCAGAATACTGTTACGATCCATCGATGTGGTCTTTTATAGACCAGCTTATCGGGCCGATCATTGGGGTCCAGGATCTACGTAGGTTAGCTCCGGGAACCACGTGTAGCCATCTGTTGTTATGTTTAGCCGGCTGGTACTTCCAGAAGTCGTGGACGCGGTCTTGAGCGCGGAATTCAGGAAAAATGATATAGATGGGGCTTCGAAGCCCTCCACCCTCTCATTCCATCAAGAATCAGCGGGCCCTACGACCGTATTCCACTGTTGTTCCAGAGTCGAAAGTTCAACCATGCAGAAAAGCACTCACGCTTTCTGCAGGTGTTTCCTTACGATTTTTAGCGCCCGACACGGAATTTGCACGGAATGGGATCCGGCGAGAGCTCGTGTTCGGAATGAAAACCTCGATATAATTTACGAAAAAGGATGCCGTCAGACCGCAGGCGATTCCCTCTACCACCGCGACTGGTTACTCATTTCAATCGAGGTCCAATCTGCCCTGTCCGCTGGAATCTTCATAGCCGATTGTTGTTTTACCGCTTCTCAAAATGGAGCAAAAGCTGGCAGTCCAGTCCTTAGTATCTCTTTCTCTTTCCTTACTAGATGGAAGCAGTCCATATGAATGTTGAGTTTCTTCTGTAATCCTTCCTACCTACCTACCTTCTAACAGCCAGCGCTGATTGTGGGCGCTAATTAATGTCGGACAAACGTAATTAGTATTATGGCAGACTTCCAGTTGCATGTCTAGAAGTTAAACTGCGTGTCCGACATCTCGGGCGATGTGCACTTCAAGAGCAGATTTCGTCCAATTGGGGCATATTCGGCGTGAACTTGGGCTCCAACCCAACTGTACGTTTACCATTCAATTCCTGGTGTATTAGCCAAAATCTGTTACCTGTAGTTGGGTTTGAATGAAACATGTTCCAATCCCAACATCCCAACATCCCCAGCCCTTCCTCACAGGGTTAAAATTCGCCTTTATCTCGCCACCATTAGCGTTACTTTTCAACATCTCGGCATTATAAATAGAAGTCAGACAGGAGCCGCTGAAAATTCAACATCTCAACACTTTTTGTGACTCATTCGGAGCTCTCGGCCACAAGAGGTAACTTTTCAACATCTCGGCGCAGACTGAGTTTCATTGTCCCAAACGCTCCAAAAAAAAAAGAAAAGGCAAGTAATGGGTCATTTTTCATTTTTGCCCCACATTTAATCCGACTGCCGACCAGTCAATGTGAGGGTCTCCGTTGAATTTTAAAATTTATCTCCCCCGGCTGCCTGAGGTTCAATTGAGCCCCAGAACACGGAAATTTGTACGTGATTTGGTTTCGCTTGGAGCGGAAGCTCCGATATGCTTCTTCTCTATCGCCCGACGCGTTAATCGACTTCTGGTTGTTCCTCATTCGTCTTCTGTGCTCTCCCTGTATGGTTTTGGCTTGGCCACCGATTTGAAGGTCGGGCGGCAAAGCAGGTCGAGTTCGCAAGGGACCGGCATTTACGGACGTCTCCGCCTCGTTGGACGCAGATCGGTAAACTGTCGATTCAGATGGTCTGGAACGATCGTTGATGGCAATAGACACGCGAAACGTAGGTTTAATCGTCGCCTAAGCTCCGCAAAGAAATGTTCACACGCGAGAGGAGAACACTGCTTCAGCTGCGAATGTTTCGTTTCGTGGTTCACGAGAATCCGTGCAACGGAACTTGGCCGTCTCCGATGTAGTCGTTATGCGAGTTATTTAGATTCTCGGATCTACCCGGGGCGCTTGTTCACTTGCATTGCTATTAGTGGAGCGAGGTGGATAACTCGAACATCCGTACGGGGCAAGATTCGGAATATGATTTCGAGCAGTTTCGAGCCCGGCGACATGCTACTGGAGCAAGTACTCAGCCTTTATCGCCCAACGCCCGTAAGTACGAAACTTCTCCCTGAGGTGAGAAAATCGCAGTGCAATGGTTTCCAACGCGAATTGATCCTTTCATCACTAATTCGCACTAGAGGGTATTAGATTCAAGTCATTAGCGCCACAAAAACTGTCGTGTTGTTAAGTTTCAGCGGTGTTTGACATCTATTCATAAAATGCCAAGATGTTGAAAAGTACTTGTTACTTCTTCAATGTAAAATAGTATATTTGCTGTTAGTGTTATGTTGCGTTGTCGCCTCCACGATGTCTCGATGTCAGCGAAGAAGGCCTGGGTGGTAAAGACAGCCAATTGGGCTGACTTTATAACACTCATCTCACGGTGACGGTCGGGGCAAGATGGAGGCCAATTTTAACTCCGTGAGGAACGCTGGGGATGTTGGGATGTTGGGATTGGAGCATAGTAGGTCATTTTAATGGTGTTGAAGTTCATTATGACCCGTGAAGTCCTAGTACACGAATTGAACAAAAACTGCATCCAAAACTCGGTGTTCCGGTCCAGTTGAAATGTGTACAGCTCTTACTTCCGCTGGACTGCTTGGATTCCCACTGGCGGCCTTCCCATTTCTAGCCAAAAAAGGGATTTTATTTCCGTCATGTTCGGGATATGGTGTCCGCAATCTTCAAATCCCGAAACCACCGGCCAATAGACCAAAATTCAGCAGATGCCATTATAAAACCTTTTCCCTAGATCTCCACCCATGAACTTCCATCCATCCATGAACTCGAATAATCCTCCCCGCCAGGTCCATGGCAGCCACTACTACCCTCTGTCGAAAATCCTCCTCGCTTGGCTTGTCGCGCTCGGACTCGCCAGTGGCCATCATGGTTTCTACGCCTCTTTAAACAACCGCGTCGTACCATCAGATAGCGGTGAATCCGCCTCGCTGCTCTTGCATTCCCAAACCAGTGCCTCCGCGATCGGCACCACCTTCGCCTTCCTCGTCTCTGCAGCTCTCGGCGTGAGCGCCGGCACCGCCTTCCTGCAGTGCGCATGGAAGCTGGTGCGCCAGCGCGCCTTGACCGTGTCCGGGCTCGATGCCCTGTGGTCATCGCCGCACAACGTACTCGCATTCTTCTCCTTCGACTTTTGGCGTTCGGCACGCGGAATTGTCCTCATATCCGCTCTGGCGTGGGCCTTCCCCCTCGTCGTCACCTTTGCGCCAGGGACGTTGACCGTGCAAAGTCGGAGCGGTACCGTCTCAGGAGTCTGTAAGGTCCCTACGTTTGATTTTGGGTCGTCTGCGTTGCTGCATGATGGTGAGGTCATTTATTGTTCCTGAATCACAACCTCATTATTCGCTGCACAGAGCTCACTTCCGCTTCCAAGCCATACTTCCGACCGTCCTCGGTCACGTTGGAAGTGGTTGGCTCTACGCTTCTTGCGGGCCACCCAACTCCTCCGCCCTCTCCTTGTGGTAGCAACTGTTCCTACGTCCTGTCTGCCAATGCTCCATCTTTCTCATGCTCATCCGGCTTGCGCAATTCCTCCAGTCTGAACTGGACAGTCCTGAACCCAAGATTCACACCGCCGCCCTACTACGCCGCAAATATAGATGTCACACCATCCGTCAACGAATTTGAATTCGTCGGCTGGGACTTTGAGGCACAATTCACAGACTTCGCGTCGTGGAAGCCAGACCCTAGCGGCGGAATCAACCTCACCTGCGTCGCATATAACTCAACGTACCATCTCAACTACACATTTGTTGGCTCCACCGCCTCCGTTGCGATCGACCATATTGCCTTGCAAAAGCCTGCGAGCCAGCTCACAAATGCGACTGCTGACTCAGATGGACGCTTCCTACCAAATTCCACAACCCACACGGCGTGGTACAATGCCACTGCGAATTACTACGGGGTATTCTATGGCATGTACCCCAACCTCGTCGGCAACATCACTGTTGCGGAGTCCAGCAACACTATCAACTTCGCCTACGCTCCAGAGTCCGGGCTCTCGCTGACCGAGACGTCGCTGTTCAACGCTCCGGCGTCCGCCCTCGGGAGCGGGAATCTCACCTGGAGCTCCAACCTCCCTCGCGCCATGGAATCCCTCATGGAGAACATTACCCTCTCGATCCTCGCCGGATCGCTAGACGCCACGCAGACAACATCGACTACCTGCGTTTTCACCGATAACCTTCCGCACTTCTCGTATGATGCACGCCGTCTGTGGCTCGTCTACGGGCTGGGGCTCGCCGCTGCGCTCCTGTGCGACCTGGTCGGCATCGTCGCGCTATTCCGAAACTCCTTCGGTGCGACTGGGAACTTCAGTGACTTCCTTGCCGCGACGCGCAACTCCGAATTGAATGGCCTGGATTTGAAACAACCCCAGCGTATTAAGTTGAAATATGGTCCAGTACGCAGCGAAGGGGGACGGTATGCATTTGCCGAGCCGCACAGTTTGTACGACGGTAACCCTGAGAAAGACGCTCCGTTTTCGAATGGTCAGAAAGATGGCGGTACACCGGACACAGACGAGCCTTTTTTGCCGCAGCGTCTTTATGACCATGGAAGATAAATTTTCGGAGTTCAGCTGGGTTCCTCGAACCTAGTTGATCTTCGCTGTCCTGAAACGTTAGATTCCTGAAGTACACGTTTACATTTGATATCTCGGTCGACGTTCTGTAGCGCAAAGAATGGCAGAGTGGCTGGAACGTCGAGCAATGGCTGAAACAAACCCCGCTGAACGCCAATAATCCTACTCTTTATAAAATTACGGGTGTAATGTGGACAGCCACACATGCGAGACAGACAACCACAGGGTTGGTGGATTAGGAAGAACATGTTTCATTATGTATCGATATGTATCCCTGGCTTATGATGACTTGATAGTGGGCGAGTTCAATACTGTTAAAAGTGGCTTTATAATTAGTGATAAATGCCGAGTCAAAAATGTGTTTTGATGAGTATCTGCGGACGTCTGACAGTCCCCCGCAATTTTCATCTTGAGGATAGAAAAGGCAAGTTATGGGACATGATTTATTTTTGCAATAAATTATCCTGGCGCGACCCCATTTCGGAACATGCCAAGTCGTAGCGTAACAGTACACCGGCCTCTACAATATACTGTGCTATGCCACTACCCAACCACCCTCGACGAGCTGACATCTTTTGAGGCTATAGATCTCGGGCGTCGAAATAGCAGCCTATAAATCCATTGACTGTCACGGGCTCCTTCTGGCCACACCATGGGTTCTTTCTCGAAGATCCCGAGAATCTTGTATGCAAACTTTGCAACTTTACACACAGTGTCCAGCCAAAATATCAAACCCTTCAAACTATGTGGAGTTCCAAGGGCCTAATGTACACAATCCCAGTTCCACAGCCTGCAAAGTGTCAGGGGAAAGTGTTCCCAAATCCCTCTTGAGGGTGCGGATAATTTGAATATGCTTTGCACAGCGCATTATTTCGCTTCATTATGGAAGAAAACTCTGAAAAAGCTCAACCAGCTCAAGATATTTGCAACTGAAAGCTTCTATTCCTCACGGTTCGTGGAAGAGTTCAGCACTCATGGAGGCTTGTACGCATATCGTTAGGGGAAACATTATGCCGCCTTAAGAAGCCGTGTTTTGCTAGCTAGACTCAGCCCCTCAGACTTGTACTGGTTTCCCAATTGACTACGAGCAGTCTGCCAGTGTCTAGACAGACTATTCTGCAAATAGTTTAATTTTAGCAAGCCCCTATAGGCGGGCCGAGATGATCCGTGACACGTGACACGGACCAAACTCTCTTCTGCACCACGACCATCTTCGAGAGTCTCTGTAGCAATGAACATCCGCCTAGCCAAGGTATGTCGCACTTTCTCCGCAAAGACGTGGCGGCAATTATTTCTCCCTACGTCCGTACCACATCGTCTCCGCGACCTTGAGACTGAGCCAAGGTCCTCATGGCTGACTTCCACTACTAGCCAGAAGACCTCCCGGGTATCCAGGCCACGAACCTACAAAACCTACCGGAGAACTACTTGATGAAATTTTGTGCGCTAATCCTTCCTCCCTGGCCGAAAATTTACCAGGTGCGCAGGGATTTACCACGCCATGACTTGGCCGCAGATCTCCTTCGTCGCGGAGGATCACAAGGGCCGCATCGTCGGATATGTGCTGGCGAAGATGTGGGCCTTTTGATTATAAGATTATTTTGGATGTCGTCTAACAGCGTAACTTTTCAGCGACGAAGGCGAGGATGACGATGGGTCAAAAAAGGATTCGGAGAAAGCGGAGGTTCACGGCCACGTCAACTCCATCTCCGTTCTGCGCTCGTATCGGAGGCTTGGCCTCGCACGAAAGCTCATGGTCCTATCTCGTGCGTTGCGTTCATTCCGTTCCAGAGCTTCGTTTGTCCTCTTATTCATCGTATCTCTTTTTCGCGCCTAGAGGAAGCCATGTCGACGAATTACAAAGCCTCTTTCGTCTCTCTACACGTCCGCAAATCAAACATGCCGGCAATCGGGCTATACCGCGACTCCCTGGGCTTTCGGGTGGCGAAAGTGGAGCCCAAATACTGTACGTTTCTGCTTCTTTTTTTACGCCTGCATGTTTTCATACTAACTTTGTGGTGCTAGATGGAGATGGCGAGGATGCGCTTTCGATGCGACTCGATCTACACTCGTAATGCGCTTTATAATATGTTCATTCAATTGTCGGACAGAATAGATATTCCGCCTGTTCCCTCAGGGCTCCACGAATTTGTGTCCCGACGTGCAATGCCTGTTGCCGACCTCATGTACGGATGAGATCTGCATTCAACATTTTCTTCTGAGAGGAAGCAACTCTTTTGGCCCGGTCGTGCGACCGCGACGATTACGAGGATCTGTGCCATTTGGGTTTCGCCAAAGGGATGGCGAGCCTTCTCGTATTCTATGCCTTGAGCCTCCGAAAGATGATCGTACATTTCCGAACATGTGTACTGTATACTTTGTTTTTTTGTCTTAGTGCAAAAAGTACTCTGGCACGCGGACGTATCTGATGTGGCAGTCCAATCTCGGTACCACCACATTGCAAGGGGGGTTCCCATCAGTCTGGCCGATCCCATTGTAAAACGTTTCATTCGCAATGACGTCCGCTAGATCTAGATGCTCTCATTGTGGCTCCGTTGGGGATGGTTCGCCAAAATTTGACCTCTTTGCTGGAACTCGGCATCACAGGCTTTTGACCACAAATGAGCCGCCAGACGACTCTGACGTGGCTTTCGTCCATTCGGTTATATCCACCACCGACGTACGCTTGGCGTCTCTTGAAGAAGAGATATCCCACCTCCGGGATCGTCTGAAGCAGCTGGAGGAAGAACGCGCCGCGCTATCGAGTTTCCACACCCAGAACAAATCCATTATCTCTCCGCTTCGGAGGACGCCACCCGAACTCCTTTTCGAGATATTCTCCTTGACATTATCGCCAGCGAGGGACTCCCACCAACGTCACAGATTCCATGCGACAGATAGCCCATGGAATTTATCACACGTGTGCCGCCGCTGGAGATCCATTTCCATCTCCAGTCCTTCGTTGTGGTCACTTGTGGCCATCAACTACTCCGATGACCTGGATCCAGCGTCATCTTTTCCGTTGTCTGTGCTCGAGACTCAGATCACCCGCGCCCGAACGTTAAAGATTCGCTTTTATGCGAGTGAAATATCCGATTCTCGGCCTCAAGTCGAGGTGTTCAATCTTCTGGCGAAACACTCTTCACGATGGGAGGAACTGAGTATCGGGTTAACCTCGCACCTGGTTCCTCTTCTGGCCAACCTCCGGGACCGCCTCCCGTTGGTGCGCAGACTAGACCTCCATTGGGATAATGCTGATAACCAACGAGGAGTGGAGTTCATTGATTGTTTCGCCGCTGCACCTTCTCTGGTGAATGCGACCATTTTCCAGGAATACACCTTCATCCCAACTCTCCTGCCGGTACATAACCTCACCCGTTATCAACTCGACGCTTCTAGGGAAACGCATCAGTCCCTGTTGAAGCTGGCTTCAAATCTCGTCGAGGCGCATATCACCATCCGCTTCGACGACGAGCCCTGGCCGTTTCCTGATATCATCGAAGTGGTATCACTTCGCCGTCTGTGCGTATCGCATCCGGACGCCTTGAACTACCTTAGGACTCCTTGTCTGGAGGAAGTCGCCGTTACCTTCGTACCCGGCGAAGGCCCTCGTCTCCCAGTATACATTTCGGCCCTCGTCTCCCGCTCGCTATGTCCTCTACGAAGACTCTGCCTTCTGGGAGCATCTCCTGCCGATTCTACCCCCGAGATCCTCAGCAATATCCCATCCATTGTCGAGCTCGTAGTTATTGTTTCCAAGCCAGCCGACTGTGCAGCCGTTAATGACCTGATCTCTCGTTTAACATACACCGAGCCTGTGGTAGCTCCCCAATTACGCGGCATTCTCTTCGGCTGCAAGGGTGAAACCTGCATCGACCCCTCTCTGTATCTGGGCATGGTACAATCCCGGTGGAGGGCCGAGGATTGTGCATTTCAATCCACTGCATTTCTGGCCGGGTTTGGTCCAGGTCTCGATTCTGAGACTATCCGAAATCTGGATGCTCTTCGCCAGGAGGGATTGGATGTTTTTCTGTTGAGTGGGGCGGAAGCATCGTATGCTAGGAATGCTTGGATTTTTTATCCGGCGTGGGACTGAATTCTGAATCTTTGATATGCCTGTACTTATCCTCGTTGTTGATTTGCTCGCCAATAACCTCATCTCACTTGTAGACTTTTTTGTGATGATTTCACCATGTATACGCATAAATAGGCAATATTCCTCTTCTTCTCTAGAATCATCTCCTTAATTCACAGAAGAGTATGTACGCATTGATTCGGGATGATATATGATTTCAAGATTTTCCGGTCAAGCAGTTGCCCTCCGATGTGTGCTGCCGCGGCTTACCACTGCGGTTGCGGGTTCGTTGTCAATTTCCGGAACAATGCAGATGGATGTCATACCGCAACCCGGAGACAACCGATCCTATTTATTGTCGCGTCAACGCGGACGCCAGCGATGGCTAACGAGAATTTGCGCCTCTAATTGGACGTTATTATTATTGCAGATTCCCGCGTCATGCCTTGCAACCCGAAACCAACCGATCTTCATATAACCCTGCTTGGCTGGCTGCTTTGATCGCCTTGCAACGAAGGAAGACATGTCTGAATACGCTCACCTATCCACCCCGGACCCAGAGTTCACCGACCTGTGGGCTAAGTTGCAGGCGTTGTACCCAGCGCCTGGGACCATTGATGTCGCCAGCCAACGGCATGCCATGAAAACAATCGTGACGCCCAATATCATGGCCACTCTTCGCCCACAGCTCCCTCCCGGTTGGCGTCCGTGTCGCTCCCCAAGAATTTAAATAGCTGACTCATTGGCAGAGTCGACGTATCGCGTCACCGACGACACGGTCTCCGTGGAGGGAGGGGCAATTGCTGTGCGGTGCATCCAGCCTGTGGCCAGAGAGGATGAAAGTACCGGCTTTCCCCTCCTCTTGTGGATGCACGGTGGAGGTGAGTCTTGTATCATTGCCCTTTACATTCACTAAAGGTGCGTTAGGATGGATCTCTGGTGATCTTGACCTCGACGATTTTTACTTGAGGATAATCAGCGTCGAGCTCAGACTGTGCATCGTAAACGTCGACTACAGGTAAGACTGCAATACCACACTCAATTTGGACTCACCATTAAACTAAGACTCGCGCCTGAGCACCCTTTCCCGACAGGGGTAAACGACTGTTACGCCGCACTGAAATGGGTACGTTGTGTTCATGTTAATCACCCACTTCCGAATAATTTGGAATATTCAGTCGGCCGAGAATGCCCCAAAACTCTCGGCATCGCTTTCACGTGGCTTTCTAGTGGGCGGTGCCTCTGGTGGGGCGCACACCGCTGCCATCGTCGTGCACCGTGCGCGAGACGATCCGTTCTTCACCACGTGCAAGCTGACCGGCCACATTCTGCAAATTCCGGCCCTCATGCATCCGGAGGCCTATCCAGAGGAGTACGCTCTTTCTCGTGCTTTAAATAATTATTGAATTAAATCGACCAGATACAAAGCAGACCTGTTGTCCCTTGAGCAGAATAAAGACGCGCCGATCGTTCCGCGGGCAAACATCGACTTTTTCTTCGGTACGTTTTTGCTCTTCTAGGCTCGTTTCTTCGTCGACATTGAGCGTGATTACTGAGGAAACTTTACAGATTGCTTGCAAGTCAAGCCATCCAATCCAGAGATCTCACCCCTGCTTTTATCGCACCATAATCTGCCCGCGGCGTACATTCAGGTTGCGGGCCTCGACCCTTTCAGGGATGAGGGCCTCCTATACGCGCGACTTCTGCGCGAGAGCGGCATCAAGACCAAGTTCGACGTGTGGGTCGTGGTGTATACATATATTCGAACATCGATTTTGAATGTTTTGTGTTCTCAGATATCCGGGTGTCCCACACGCATTTAACGTGAGCTTCCCCCAGCTGGCCATGAGCAGAAAATGGGAGACCGACATAAGGGTGGGGATCCGGTGGTTGCTCGCTGAAGCAGAGCAGCAGTGATTCGAGTGCGCTACTGCTTGGATAAGACCGACTCGAATTCAGTAGTTTAAGATCTCGTGAATATATATAATTCCCCCACTCGCTCAACTCAGTCATGTCAATGGGAACTGGATTACCAAGATAAATCAACTAAACTACACTGAAGATTCGGACGGTTGAGTTGGCCCCGAAAGTGGGATGCACTATCAGCGAGAGGTTCGCCCCATACATCAGTGGTCGATTGAATGAAAACCACGTCAGAGTTCTCACCTCCATTGGTGAAACTCTGTTTGAGCGAGGCGAGTCCTTCCTCGAGCTGTTTCAATTGATCCCGGAGGGCGGGATATATCGCCGTCGAGGAACGTCAAACAGACGCCGGTGGTGGATATAACCGACTGAATGAAAGTCACATAAGCCTCCTCCGGAGGCTCATTTGGTGATCACGAGCTTCTGTGCCAAGTTTCACGCGGAACGGTCAGGATGAGGTTCGGTTGTGAGCCTGGCTTCGTCCATTTTTCAAGTGCTTCATAAGCGTCTTTCGGTATGCACTCACTTGGGAGCAAAACCGGCGAAGGTTAACTGATTTCACACTCGATTCAAAAGAAGAAGAAAAAAAGAGGTACCCAAGTCAACTTGTCGCACTGGGCCAAGCTGAGAGATGCGACTCATAGCAATCGCAACAGCAGTTTGTGTGGTTCAAAATCATGAACAATAGCCTCCTGTCCACTGTACGAAAGATTCATTGCCGACATAGTTCACGAGCACAAGACTACGATTCCTTCCGGACGCTGTCGCTGGTGACTATCGTACATTCAACGCACGCAAACAAAATCAGACAAAGTCTACACATACCGTCATCTGGAATTGAAAGTTCAACTCAGCTTGGCATCCGATCCTTCCTTCCCGTTCAGCAAAATGACATCCAATCCCTCCCAGCGAAGAAGATCCAGACCCTGAATAGGCGCAGGTTCGGGGCCAGGGCCAGACCCTCCCACTAGTGAAGCACGCAAGGCTCCGCGTTCCACCTGGATTTCACCATCTCCAAATATAGGGTGTAATCGATGGACGCTTCATGTTTGTATTCGAAAGCGATGCTCCGTAAATGGGGAGGGATAATGCTGGCAGAATTCGCGACGGGGAGACGCAAAACCAAGGCCTTGAGCTCCTCACGGTCCGCCTGAACACCCAGAATCGTGAGCTCGACGATAGAATGGATCTTGCCCAAGATCCCCAAGGTTAGACGGGTAAATAGGATTCCCCGGAGGCAAAGACTTCCGATAGGACATGAGGAATGGAGGAAGAGGGATGTAAGTTGTGCTGGAAGAGCTTGGGCTTCGTTATTTACGAAATTAATAGCAATCTCCTCTAGATGAGGTAGTTCATGACCTCTGGATGGGAAACATAGAGACGGCGCAGGAACACCAGGTTCACGATCTCATCTGAATCCAGCGAGGCTTCGTCGTCCAAAGAGATAGCATTATGGGCCTCGACAAGATTTTTGGGCAACGCAAGTAAACCCGAATGTGTCCGCCAAGGGCAGTCAAATTGATAACGTGTGAGGTTTTGAAGGGGAAGTGTGAATTCTATGAAGCGGAACTGGTTGTATACGGTTACGCTGACAAGGGAAGGGGCCGTCTCGAAACAATCGATGGAATCCACTGCTGCCGCACTGTGGGGGCTGGACCACTCGATATATAAACTGCATAGCAGCGGCAGTCGATTCCGGAGGCTGCCGAGCAGAGGGACCAGCTGTGATGTCAATCCAAGACTGAGTTCTTCCCATTGTGAAGCGCGCGTCACGAGGTACTCGAATATTTCGATTTGAAGTCGCGAGTCGGATGATTCGCACCCATAAAAGTGGATTTTCAGCTTTCGAGCCCGCGCGAGTTGCGTCTCGATCATGGATAACGAAAATGAACCCTTTATTGCACGCCCCCAATCAAGGGCTACGAGTGACCACAAAGACGCATGCGAGACAAATGCGAGATGGCCACATTCCGCCAATGATGGCATACGTGTGTCAAGACCCACGGGCTGTCTGTCGCACGGAACTGTGTGCGTAGCTGCGCGTTCTTGGCGGAAGGCAGCGTCCAACAGAATATTTGGCTGAGAACTTCAGGTGGAACCCTACGACGTTGGGAGAGAACCGCCTGGTTCTGTGTACGAAAGCGTGACAGCGAGTTGCGTTCTTCCTCGAGCTGTTGCACTCGGTCTCGGAGGTGTGATATCTCTTCGTCGAGAAGCGTCAAGAGAACGTCCGCTGCGGATATAGCAGAGTGGATAGAAGCCACATCAGAGTCCTCCGGAGGCTCGTTGGTGGTCAAGAGGTTGTGATAACGAGTTGATGAGTTTCATTGACAGGAGTAATGGAAAGCGGTCAATTTCGTCGTGCTGGCTTCAACAAATGCGATGTGGCAGTACTTACTTAGAAAAGAAGAGCCACGTCGGCCGAACTTCTCCATTTACTGGCGGCCCGCATCGGTCCGCCATCAATTGACCATCAATTCGTGATTATTCCACGCAATTAACTTGTCCTTTACCATCATCTGGGTCAAGAGGTGGCCTATGCGCGATGAGGCTCTGGAGAGCACATCAGAGGACGAGCGCAATTATTTAGACAACGCCCCGATCATGTCCTTACCGGAAGTTTCGCCAGACCCTCCCGCAGTCGCTCGGTTCTGGAAGCGCATAGCGGAGGTTTCAGCCAGATATCACGACGGGAACAGAAATTGGGTAGGTGGAGATGAGCTGAAGAAGTGGAACCTCGTGAATCGCGATGTATGTGTCCTCCCATTTGTTTCAATGAGAACCGGCGGGTTTATTGCCTTTTCAGCCTTGTAAAAAATGTGCCAATGGCAAGCTGATGAAGCAATGCGTGGTGGACCAAGATAATTCGAGCTGTAGGCCTTGCAGAACAGCGAAGATCGGATGCGATAGAAAGCTACAGTCTTATTCGATATGACCAAGGACGAGTTCTTCCCCACCTATGATCAATTCCTCAAGGTATTCCAGAATCGAGAGTCCGGCCGACTGAGGAGGTACCGATATGTGGGGGACAGTCTGCAAAGTGATACGAGGTCCAGAATACCGTGCTTATCGGATGGTGAGCATCACATATAGCTGTCGCTTGCTTAGATTATTCGTTGCCAATGCTGATCCAGTTACTCACAGATCGACGCACTCCACAAGAAATTGGAAGAAAAAAACATCCCCGCACCACGCCTAGTGAAGCCACAATGCACTCTGTGCCCTCGGAGGACCTCCAACAAGAACTCCAGCACCTGCGTCATCGAAATCGAGAGCTGGAGGCTGTGGGTCATTTCCATGCAGGCAAGTCGACGCTGGCATGGTTAAACCGCGATTGACGTATATAATGCGCAGTTAATCTTCAGCGTACCACGTTTATCATGGGCGGAATATCTGCCCATCTGATGAATATGGACAGATCGGTTCGTCTGCTTGGCATTCAACTCCAGAACCTGTATGAGTCCGGAACTGGACATGGTCTTTCCATTGCCGAAGCTCTTGGCACCACCCGGCAGCTGGAACGAGAGATCGCCGCGGCGAACACACTTCTGACAACATACATAGCGTAGTATTCTTATTCTTATTTCCTTCGCTCTCTTCTATAATTTTAAAGCTCGCTATGGAATGAAATACTCGTACTCAGTCCATGCCAGAAATGCTGGTCTTGAATTACCAATGACATGGCGGTTTGCTGACGATCGTTGTTGAGCTGTGCCAAACACTTATCTTCGGGAGCCGATGCTTCTGGGACTAGTTCGAGTCTATTTTTGAGGGATTCAGCAGGTTTGAACAGGCAAAGGTCGTTGAATAATTACTGCAATCATCATATCCTCGTAGATCACTCTTTATAAAAGTAAACCCGGGTCTGTCCGAAGCTTCTCAAGGTCTTGACGAGGCCTACCCTGATGTCTCGCTCAACTTTTTTATGGGGACTTAGACTGGATCTTAGGATTCGATGGACGAAGTTACCCAGCATCAAGTTCACTTCAAGTAGTTGTCTTTCGTGACCGGCCGCCGATACAACAAGTCAGAGGTTGTGGGATATGGGGAGAAAATTATTTGGCCCACCTGCATGTGCTTGGGCTCAACTGAACTATTGAACTGGTCGCAGACAGCGGACTCACTGCGTTCCAAGGGTAAGTACACCCATGGTCTGACTATCCACATAGACCTAGACATAGACAGACATGTGGGCCTATGTCTGCCTATGCCACATAGACTAAACTTGGTCTACATTGGTCTACCTGGGTTTACATGGGTCTATGTAGCTCGGTAGGCCTATGTAGACTAAGCCAGTCCTGGTGGGTGATGCTCGTAGGTCTTCACACTTTACTGTACTATTTCGACCAAATGTTCAGGTGATGGGTGAACTGAACACTTTTGGTATAGGTGATGGTGACGGCCAGATTTTTGGGCCCAAATAGGCCTAAAAATGCAAAAACTTCTGGTCCGGCATTCGCCGGACTACCATTTATGGTATTTTTCCCATGATTGCCGAGGAATGAACTTATCCAGTGAACATCTTAGATGACGGTGACAACCCCATGAACATTTGGTTAAAATAGTACAGTATATTGAAATGCATTTTGGGCGGGCTTGTCAACTAGGGGCCGGCCCTACCGTCTCGAACCTTGCTTTGATTGCGGACCGCTTGACGTACATCCATAGATATGGCTCTGTCTTCAATCTTCTCGGACTCGGAGTCATCGGAGTGGTTTGGAATTGGGGGCTCGCTGCAGTGTCCATTAGTAATTACGGTAACTGTTGGGAGAGACTAATTAATTGGAGGCTTTCGTCTAAGCGCCGGCGCAACATTTACAAGGTCGCACAGAGGTGGGCAGTGTCAGAATCCCGGGCGTTGACCTCTCCGGCCGGCTCCCCTTCCCAAACTGGTCTCTGGGATCTAGTGAGTTTCAGAAGCCGGCTTGGCTTCACCCAGCAGTCGCAGATGTCCCAGCACTCTTTGGCTCTTTTGAATAGGCAACCCTGTAGCGTAAGAAACGCCGCTCAGTAGTCGAAAGGCTACATGTTGGCGCAGCGTGTAGTCGTGGACTTTTAAAAACATTTGCAGTTGTGCCGCCGAGCAAGGAACATGCTTGCCGTCTACGTGCGTGTAATTTTCTCTTTTGTTCTCTTATAGCCTGAGTGAATGTTGACAAACCAACCAACTGCCCAAGTTCGAGCTATACTACTTGAAACAGGATAAGTGGCAAGGAAAGAAGAAGGAATCCTGAAAGAGCGAGTGGTTAAGCAAGGCTCAAAACTTGGGCCAGGCAAAAGAACGAGAACAAGAATGAGACAAGCACAGTGAATCCGTGGCAGCGAAGAGGGCCGGGAGCAAGAGCGGCGGGGACGAAGTGGGACGAATTCGGGGTCAAGTAATAATTCATATTGGAACTAAGGATACAAAATATATACTAAGTGAAATAGGAGGGAAAATAATGGTGTACAATAAAAAGGAGAAGACTAAATATTAATGCGGAGGCGCTGAACGGCGGTGACGGCCGAGTACGGGGCGAATGGTGGGACGACGCGGTGGTGGCGTGAGTTACGCGTGAGGTCGTGTTTGACTTGGCTCGGTGATCTCGGGGATTAGACGCAGCCCGTCAATGTCAGCTTTGGTTGTATTTGTTCCTGGCAGTTTTCGGCTAGTTTCACGGAACAAGAGTACGCTAGTATTTGGTCTTCTTTGTTCCTGGCAGATTTCGGCTAACGAATTGTCAGGGAGGGGGACCTGGCTAAAGCAAGGTAATATTTTGTTCGAATCGGGCCGGCATTGATGCGCAGTTGATCGCATCGCATGATTAATCGCCCGTTTTCGTGACATGGGAATGGTTCAAAGGTTTGAGGGTGGGTGAAAGATTTCTTAGCTAACATTTGAATTTGCACTCTAATACGCCGAGAAAATAAAACCTGGTTTGTCGAGGTGGGTCTTGGGGTCTACCGAGGTCTACTCACATAGACCCAACTCCAAGTGTGACTATGTGACCTAGCCCGCCGTGGACAGATCTGCCGCCATTCGGGGCTATATGGGCTAGACCAGGTCGGTGGGGGCCCTGGTAGCCCGTGGTCGGCAGACCTAGGCAAGGTGGGTCTATTTTGGGCCTCAACGCAGTGACTGCCGCAAGAGGTACAGACATGATAGACGATGCGCGCAGATAATAAATCAGGGTTTCGACCTCACAAGTTCACGTCCCGCAGTTCACAAGCTCAAAACTAGCAGTATAAAATTTGATAAAAAGCAATAGTACAAAGTGAGCAAAACAGCTCCAGGAATGGAGAAGTCCCATTAAAGTGCACGTCGGCTTAGGAAGACCGCACGCGTTGCAAGCAGATTCGAATTGCCCTCCGCGCGCAGCTGAGCTTCCTTGGCAATCTTGAAAAACCAATTACCGTCAACGTGCCGCATCGTGTCGTATAAAAAGAAAGGCTTGCCTCGACGCGAGTCTTGAAGTCTTGAACCTCCCATATGCACCGAAGCACAGTGATTGTACGCCCCTGCAAAAATTCGCAGAATGCCTTCCAATTTGAACGGGAGCTACGCAGGCTCTCTTCGTGAATTTTGGACACCTTGAGCTGGAGACTACTCACCGAGTCAGGATAAGATGGTGGTTCAACGGAATAGCGGGTTGGTGCACCTAGACAGCGTCTCCACAGTGTGCGTATCTGGGGAGAGGAGGCCAGACTCGCAAGCCTCGAGATAAGTTTCCTCGGCGTCGGCGATGCTGTTGAGTAGGACGATCGTCAGCCGTTGGGGAGACGCGTAGTGAGTGATTAGGGTCGCGACGGCGGGGGTGATGAAAGTCGCAAGGATGGCGTTGGTGGTGTTGTTAGGTGGGAGAGTGCATTCGAGGGCTGAGAGAGACATTCCAGGGATGTTCGACATTTCGAGGCTCAGTGGGCCTTGTAACTCGCTGCAATAGGCTGAGAAAAAATGAAGCGACTGGCAGTTCCTTTTTATATGTGTCCAGCTATAATAAGCCGTTAGATAAGTGCACGTATGGAGTGCTGGAGTTTTTAGATTCGGCGAACACTTACTACGTACTTGCCTGGGCCAGGAACACGACTTGAAATGTCGCTGTTGAATTCAATGGACAGAGAACAGATTTCTCACACCAAAGCTTCTTTTGCAACTCGCCATCAAATACATCGCAATCAAATATTTCTCACACCGAAGCTTCTTTGCAACTCGCCACCGCAATCAAATATCCATCTTACACCGGAGCTTCTTTTGCAAGTCGCCATCGAATACATCGCAATCAAATATTTCTCACACCGAAGCTTGTTTGCAGCTCGCCACCGCAATCAAATATCCATCTTACACCGGAGCTTCTTTTGCAACTCGCCATCGAATACATCGTAATCAAATATTTCTCACACTGAAGCTTCTTTGCAGCTCGCCACCGCAATCAAATATCCATCTTACACCGGAGCTTCTTTTGCAACTCGCCATCGAATACATCGTAATCAAATATTTCTCACACTGAAGCTTCTTTGCAGCTCGCCACCGCAATCAAATATCCATCTTACACCGGAGCTTCTTTTGCAACTCGCCATCGAACACAAGTCGAACACATCGCAATCAAATATTTCTCAGGTTATCCGTCAGGCTATACCCGATTCAGGTGAGAACAGATTTCTCACACCGAAGCTTCTTTTGCAACTCGCCATCGAACACACCGCGATCAAATATTAATTTCACACCGGAGCTTCTTTTGCAACTCGCCATCGAACACATCGCAATCAAATATTTCTCACACCGAAGCTTCTTTCGCAACTCGCCATCGAACCCACCGCAATCAAATATTGCAAAAGAAGCTCCAGCGGTGTAAAATTACTATTTGATTGCGGTATGTTCGGCGAGTTGCAAAGAAGCTCCGGGGTGAGATTAATACTTGATTGCGGTGTGTTCGATGGCGAGTTGTAAAAGAAGCCTCGGTGTGAGAAATCTGTTCTCACCTGAATCGGGTATAGCCTGACGGATAACCCCGAGGTAGGAGGAAGATTGTCTTACCAATTGCGAGACAGATTTGCCGCAACTTCGGAAAAGACAAGGACGAACTTGAAGGAAGCCCACACGTGTGAAATCTTAATCGGGTGTAGCCGGAAAGATAGTTTTTAGGCTTGCTCGGGATTTGATGACAAGTCGCGGATCCGGATCCAGCGGAATGATAATTTACATACTTATTTGCATCAAGTTCATAGCAACTGCCCCCCGATCGCCGGAACCAGACCGGGACTTCATCCAGTCTCATACAGCTGTCAACATATCACAGCAAAATTTTATGATTTGAAAAAGGCGCCGCGGCAGAGGTGCGACGATGTACAGTAGACTGTGCTCCGACGATTCATAGGGCTTCAACCGGTGTCCAGTTTCGCTGGGTTGACGGTCCGTCGCGATCTCGTTCGTCAGGAGGTTCGATCTTCCTTCAAAACGGACAGGTACGCCGTACCTAGTCTCTCGTGGACAGACGCTCTAGCATACGAAGCTCGTACTTCGCTTGTTATACCCGGTGCTGTTAAGAGTATGTTCGAATCAAGCCCGCTGAGCATAGTATCGAGCTAAGTAAGATCAGTTTGAAGGTCAAGCCGAGACTGCCGGCTTGCTGGCACTGGCTCCGAACCTCGTTGAATGATTCGGCATCTGATAGGTACTTACTAACCGTCATGAAGATTCAACATTTCACGCCGAATGATGCCCTCACTGCTGACTACACTCCTGGCCTTATGGTCACCGTAATAGATTTCGTGTGAAGTCCTATGTATGCAGGGCTTCATCGCCGAGCGGATTACCTGCGAGTTCACCGTTGGGTGCAACAACGGCTCGTTCGGCGCCGGTATGCCGGATTTACTTCGCACACAAAAGAAAGGAAAACACATACTTTTCTCAGGCCTTACTGATTTTCTGGTTCAAGACGGACAGTTTTCTCGTGTTTCTTTTCCATTTTTTTTTCTGTCTGTGTAACTTTTCTTCTGTTCTGTGCAAAGTTACCTACTATTCCATCAAGCCCTTGTAGATCAGTTGGTAGATCCTCCACTTTAAGTATAAGAGTACCTAATCATTCCGTAGAAGCTGTGAGCCCTCCTAGATGAGCTGGTAAATCCTCCACTTGAAATCACATGTTTTGCATTAGTGATTTTGTGGAAGGCGTGAGTTCAATTCCAACCGAGGGCATGAGCTCGACGTCGAAACCTTTTTTGTTTTACTCCATAGTTCGCATTATATTTTTCAGTTCAATCTTGTTTCTGCCAATTCTGGTTCTCGTAGATCAACTGTTAAATGGGTCCACCATTACTCTAAAGGCAGATGAAAGATGTGGGTTTGAAACCTACCAGGGGCCATCCTTTTTTATGTGTTTTTTCCTCGCCGATTTTGATTTTTTTTGCCTAAGGGTGTGAGGTTTCTGCTTTGTCGTTCCTTCGGTTTATTGTGGTCCACAGCAACATTTCGTGTATTCAATAGTTTGCTTCTCATGGCTAGATGCTTTCTTTTCTTTCTCCAAGTTTCACAGTGAATTCTACACTCGATATTGATCTGGTTCTCGTATCACTAATATATAACAATTATGTATGTCATACACCTGCTTCCTCTTCCCTTTCCTTTTCTCCCCTTCCTTCCGCCTACTACACCAGTTCGCCCGCCTTACCACCCCTTCTGCCACTCGTTACACTCTTCTCCACCAAGACATTGAACACAAAAAACTGAGAGACACGAGAAAGTGGAGGGCGAACGCACAATTTTTCTTCAACTGATGTTCGAAAAATGAGCTGCATTAAATGGAGTGGTACACAGATTATTTATTATTTCTATTGTGGAAATTCAATCCCCACTGCGGTCCATTAGAACGTAAACTCCTCGCCGATGATCTTCTCCGTCGCCGTCCACAGTCTGGCGGCGTTGGCCTGGAAGCCCATGCATAGTGAGCCAAGGAGTTCAAGTGAAATCGAGAACAACGGAGACTTACAGGATCAGAGCTATGTGCGACGACAGACTCGTTCTTAACAGTGGAGTCATCGAGGTAAGCTCCGGGTTTGTCTGCAACGAAACGAAGATGTAAGTAAGAAAATGAAATGGATGAATGGAGCCGTACCATTTATACGCGGATCGAATGCTGCGGCGACAGTGCTGGACAAACGCAAAAATATAAGCACGATTTTCTTTTTTTCGAGGGAGGCGGACGATTTGGCCTACGTTGCAGCGCCTTGCGGGATGGTTTTCCATTGAAACTTCTCCGTGTTGGGCTGCCCGTCAGGACCGAGTATGCCGAGCGCCTGCATCTCGGGGATGGCCTCCTCCTTTTGGTTGATGTTGGTGAAGATAACTAACAAGCACGAAATATTGTTCAACCTCCGGTCGGAGACTCAATGGCTATTAAAAAGCAAACTTACCTCCAGGGTGGAGACTGTACGCGTTAATCGCTCCCTTGGATCGCTTCGAGATCTCGATCGCGGTGAGAATATTTGCAGACTTTGCCTCGAAGTAGGCGCCGGCAGCGGTATATTTTTCGGGGATTGGGTTCGCGATTGTGTCGAAGTTGACGCCGGGGCCGAATGCGTGGGCACCGCTGGAGACGAAGACCACTCGGGGGGTGTAGCTCGTTGTTGCCGACGCCAGGATTTTGGGTGCGAGGAGCTTCGTGAAGAGGAAGGGGCCAACATGGTCAGTCGCCATTTGGCTCTCGAGACCGTCTACTGTGAGTTTAAATGGCCCGATCCCGGCTGCTGCGTTGTGGACGAGAACCTGGGGGGTATCAGGTTGAGCAGAAATCACAATTTCATAAACAGCTAGAGTCTTACATGTATCGGCTCCGAGTATGTGTTGACCTCCGCAGCTGCTTTACGAACGGAAGCGAGAGACGAAAGGTCGAGGGTGAGGCGGCGAACGTTGGCGGAGGGACTCTCCTTCTTTATAGCGTCCTCGGAGAGCTTCAACCTAAGGGGGAAAAAATCAATCCTAAATCCAATATATACTCAATCAGCCATAACTACCTCTCATCGTTATAACCGGTGATTATCACGAGATTAGCGTGTTTTGCTATGACGCGAGCCGTTTCGAAGCCGATCCCATTCAGCGACGTGCCAGTGATCAGAACTGATCAAAGAAATGAATTGTTAGCCCGTTTTCGCCGGGAATTCAAAATCCAGCCTTACCATTTTTGCCCTTGATTTCCTGGGAGAATGCGGTGGCCACCTCTTCGGCGGTTGTGTTGAATGTGAACTCGGGGAAGGCAGGCATGATAAATGAGTTTTTGATGAGGTGCGGGGTGGTAAAAGTAAGTCTTGGATGACGATGAACTTTTGGGAGCTGGGCTGATAATTTCCAAAACTGTCCGCGACACCTTTTATAAGTCACAATTGATAACGAATGATCGTAGATGAATAACGCCTTCATTGAACCTTCTAGAAGGTGAGTACAGTAAGCCCGTCGATACACTGAGTAATACGGCCATATGGAGATGCAGGCTGACAAGCGCTGACAAGTGCTGACGATCCCCGTATTACTCCGCGAAAAACTCGCGACCTGGGTAAACCCGAGGCATCCCCGGTCTGGAAAAAATGAAAAGTTAGCAAGCACTGTTCTGTTATAAGCCGTGGGTTAGATTCTCACCGAGGGTATGCATTTTACCTTATATCCTTTTTTGTTTTGTTTGCTTGCTCCATAGTTCGCCTTCTTTATCTGTTACTTGAATCTCTTGTTTCTGCTTCTTCGTCTCGTCCTCGTAGCTCAACTGGTAGAGTCGTCCGCCGTCGGGGGAAGATATGGGTTCGAATCCTACCGGGTGCCATTCTTTTTTTATGGGGGGGTTTTTTTTTTTTTTTCCGCCGGGGTTTGGCTCAACGGTGAGTAAGGTTTCGCTTCGTTTTATTGTGTTCATGGCGGCATTTCGTTCATTTGATTCTCATGGCTAGATGATTTCACAGTGGATTCTACACTCGATATTGATCTGATCTAGTTCTCGTATTTCATCGTATTGGTATCGTACACTTGCTTCCTCGGCTTCTCTCCCCTTCCTTCGGTGGAAGAATAGGGTTAGAATGGATTCAGCGCAGTGAAGAAGAAATAGGGGGAGGTATGGGAGAGGGAGAGCACGGGATGGCGCCGGCGCCTAATAAGCTGAGTCATAGGCGCGTATTCATATCTGTCATCGTTCCTAACGAGGCAAGGCGAAATGAGACGGGGAAGGAGGGAGAACAGAATAATCGGGACGAGGATCGGAATAGAGGAATAAACAAGACATGGACACGCACTTCCGTATCTCGACCAAGACATGCTCGAAGCTGCTGGCGCGGGACCAACCGGCGAGGACGGGGAGGCGGGAGGGGTCGACGTTGCCGTTCGTGGCGGAGACGAAGGGGAGGTTTACGCGCGAGAGGAACTGGAGTGGCGTTTCATTTCATTTCGTGAATTTAGGCGTTCATGCATTTGATTGATTGAATGAAAGGGAATGCAGATTTGGCAGCGTGCTCGTCAGGATATATCCGATGAGGTGGGGAGAAGAAGAAAGAACGCGCACCTGGACGGTCGGTGGCGAGTCGGGATAGTTGTCGCCGCAGGTGATTTTGACCGAGTAGATCCGGTTCTCGTGTACCGTCTGGAGTAACGCCATTATAAGAGAGTTACAGTGAATGGTGAGGAGGAGAACGACGCACATGCCCCGGCCCAATGATTGTGCCGTTCCAGTGGCTCATCATGACGTCGTCCGAGTTCTCGAGGCCACACGAGCACGACCTATTGCCGATGCCCTTCTAGTCCTTCTCGAGGTGGCACTACATGCGCACTGCGTTAATACACGTAGAGTAGCAGAAACTGGACGCACTCTTAGCAGCCATGGTGTACGGAGGAGGAGGATATATTTCCGCAGTGGTCCCATTGAGGAACAAACGGATAATGTACTACATACAACTGTTGTGGGGGGGACAGGCAGATGGCTAGATGGAGCGGCATATCGGGTCGTCGATGGTGGTTCAACGGAATAGCGGGTTGGTGCACCTAGACAGCGTCTCCACAGTGTGCGTATCTGCGGAAAGGAGGGCAGACTCGTAAGCCTCGAGGTAAGTTTTCTCGGTTTCGGCGATGCTGTTGAGTAGGACGACCGTTAGCCGGTGAGGAGACGCGTAGTGAATGATTAGGGTCGCGACAGCGGGGGTCATGAGAGTCGCAAGGATGGCGTTGGTGGTAGTGTTAGATGGGAGTGTGCATTCGAGGGCTGAGAGAGACGCTCCGGGGATGTTCGACATTTCGAGGCTCAGTGGACCTTGTAACTCGCTGCAATAGGATGGGGAAAAATGAAGCGACTGGCAGCTCCTTTTATATGTGTCTAGCTATAATAAGCCGTTACATAAATGCACGTATGGAGTGGTGGAGTTTTGAGATTCGGCGAACACTGACTACGTACTTGCATGAACCAGGTCCTGACATGCAGCTGTTGAATTGATGCGCAGGGAACAGATTACTATTACGCCCAATGGGTCTGAATTTGCACAATGGGTCTGAATTTCGCAGTTTTCTCTTTCATTTCTTGCTCTTTTCCCTCGGAGTTTTTTTCCATAGTTGCCTGTACTAGTTTACTACAGTTGTATGAAAAATCTATGGGATACGGCAAGAGGAAGGTATTGCGAACGGGTTCCTGAACCATCAAACTCAGCGACATTTTGGAAGATGACGATGTTCTGGCTTCCCAGCTCGCCCCCAGCATCCGGGAAAAATTGAGAGGTATAAGATACAATATACCAACTTTTCTACCTCCTCAGAATGTTTCTCCGGAGCGGAGGCGTTGCGTTCTAGTGGAGGAGCGTGACGAATTAAAACTCCGCTCGCTAAACAAATGACGTGACATGTTGTGACCTTCGAGACCGTTCCCTCCATAACGCAACAACCGCTTCCCGGAAAAAATATCTGAAGAGACAGAAGGTTCACTATCAACTATATTATACCTCTCAAAATTTTCCGGAGGCTCAGAGTAACCCGGAAGGCCAGAGCATAAGTAACTTCCAAAACATCACCGACTTTGATGGTTCAGGCACCCGTTCTCAATACCTTCCTCTCGCCGTATCCCATAGATTTTTCATACAACTTTAGTCAACTAGTGCAGGTAACTATGGAAAAAAACTCCGAGGGAAAAGAGCAAGAAATGAAGGAGAAAAGTGCGAAATTCAGACCCATTGTGCAAATTCAGACCCATTGGGCGTAATAGTACGGACACCGAAGCTTCTTTTAGATTCGCATCTTACCCGAACCGGGTATAGCCGAGAAGATTCATAGACAACTGTTTCCGATCGGCCAGAACCAGACCGGAATTTCACACACAAGGCACTTTGACCAATGACAATTCTCAGCGGCATCCCATCGTCGTCTTCCTTCCATCAACTTCAATAGGCATCTCGGTAACTTGCGGAGCGTTGAAGGCGACGCCGAGGACTCGGTATCTTAGTGTTGCGGTGTAAGTGACTTAAGTATGCACGGTAGCGATGGATGGGGATACGTACACGAAAGCGAGGAGGCGCCTGGCACTCTGACCAATGACAAACCGTGTCGCTCGTGTCACCAAGATGCACCTCGGTATCTTGGTGCGGCTGTAACTCAAGTACCATGAAGTCACCGCACGGTGGCAACGGATGGGAATAACGTACACGGCGGTGCGGTGATCCTGCAAGAGACCGGAACTTCGCTGTCTGTTCAAGGTAGAGACACAAGATTCTTGTTCCATTCCACCTAAAGTTTGCATCTGCATGATGCTCTGCTATCCACACCCGAGATTTTGGTAAAACTGCAAGTTTTTGACTCGGAATCCTCCCGCGGGCGTTCAAAAAATTCCTTCAGTGGTGTTGGACAAAAATTGCCTGGACAGTGGAATCTGGACACTCTGTATCAATAATAATAACAATCATCTTTCACTTTGATCGACTGATGCTACGAATGCACGTCTGCAATAGTTAGGATTGATTTTATGATATGAAAAAGGCGCCGCGGCCGAGATGCCATGACGTAGACTCTACTCCGACGGTAACCGGTTTCCCGGTTGACGAGACTTACGTCAGGAGGTTCGATCTTCCTTCAACACAGGCATGTACGGGTAATTACGCTCAACAAACGAGTGAGTTTTATTGTGCCTACGAGAGACTAGGCTCTACGTTCAAGGCTGATTATTTTGTTTTCTTTCCATTTTCTCCCTTCACTGAGTGTTTGGTTTATTACATACCCTTGCTTGAAGCTTGGATAATTGTGCCCTTTTTGAAAATGTTTTTTTTGTGAAATTAGTTTGTGAAATTGGTTTTTTCTGTTCTGTGCAGGTTATCCAGTAGAAAAGCAAGCCCTTGTATATCAATGGTAGATCATCTCTTCTTCTTAGTCGTCATAGTCATGAAGTTATAGAGAAGGTGTGGGTTCAACTCCCACCAAGCGCATGCATCGATTTCATTTGATTCCTTTCTTCTTCTTTTCCTTGGTTCAACTTGCAAGGTCATACCTCATGAGCTGGCAGTTGCGTCAAGCCTGGTAGATCAGTTGCTAAATGATCCCCCTTAGTTACATTTTTGCAGAAGCCTTATCAGCAAACCCGTTCTTTTTTGGAGGTTTAGTTTTGCACCTGGTTCTCTTGCTATTTTAGTGTCTGAAGGGTATTATGCTCTCGTAGATAGTTGGTAGATCCTTCAGTTCTCTTACATTTTCAATAAGGTTGTTCACAGTAGACTTTTTCGCGCCTTTTTTTGTTCCCTTTTTTCCTCCCTTTTTCAGTTTCTCATCGATTTTCACCGGAATTTTTTTCCCTTTTAGCATCTGGCATGTAAAAAGGGTAGAAAAGGGGAAAAACCAAGTCGATACCTCAAGAACTGCAAGAATTCCACGAAAAAAGGGTGCGAAAAAGGGGAGGAAAAAGTATACTGGGTGACTTCCCGTAAGCATGGATAAATTTTTCAGAATATATTTGTATTTCCGGCAGCGATGCCGGGACACCTGTCAGGACCCCATCGGACTTGGATCTGAGGTTATCCGGTTCGGACCCTCTTTCAAACCTTAAAGTAGCTTTAATCTGTAGGGGGGGTAGGTACCCCCCCGACAGATTATTCTAGTTGTACATCATGCTGAATAAACACATTTGGCAACTCTCCGCCAGGCCATTCGCCGGACTCGGTTGCGTGTCACAAAAGTCACGGACGTAACTCTCTTTCTGCTCTTTCTTTGCTGGCACTTCCACTTCCTCTCTCGTCGTCTCGACCCACACCCTGGCAGTTGCACATGAAAACCACGCACGTTCATGATGACTCGACAACCGATCCATTGCCTCACCAAGCACACCGAGACACTCAAGCCTCAACTGTACATTGGATTTCCTACAAAGTAATTGACACACGGCAGCTCAGTGAGTAGCGATCTCGGCCCTGTTCTCCCACGCCAGAAACCCTCTCAACGACATATAGTTTACATGATTCATTGCACCCAAAGGCATGCGCAGCAGTACTCATAAAGTTGAGCTCGCATCCTGGTGTTTCCCCATTCGAGGATTGTTCCTCGTCCATTCCTTTCCATTCCTTTCCTTCAGAACCTCAGTCTTCTTCAGCAATGTCAGATCCATCTGTTCCTCCGTTCACTCAGCCACCCAAGCCCAATGTTTACCATGACGGCCATGGAACGACCTGGCTCCGCAACCCAGATGGCCAGTGGGTTCCTGCCCCTCTGGAGGCGCCCTTTGTATGTAGTCTACACCTTTGCTGTCGCAATTGACTCACATATCATAGCCACCACCACCTCTGCAGCCTCCCGTCGAAATCAGCGCCCCAATGACTGCACAGCAGGCCCCATCTAAGGTATGTACTACAACAGATGTTTGGTGCTTTGTTAAATTTCTCTAGCACGCTACGTACAATTTCCCGGCCAATTCATCTATGCCTCCGCATGCGTCGTCCTTCGCCCAGGCTGTTCCTCTCCACCTCATTGACCCTTGGCTTCTCCCTCTCCCTCGTAGCTACGACCACGACCTGAGCGAGCTGTACGACATTGCCAAAGCCAGCTTCCACCCTGCTATCAAGGTCGGTGGTGTCCGTCAGAAGGACAAGGGAAAGAAGTGTCGACTTCCATCCGACTCCAGCGACAATAGAGACGACGCCGTCCCAGTCGCCAAACATGGTTGTCCCCAGGGCTCCAGCAATTACAACAAGGATGACACAAAGCAGTTCCTCAAGCTCGCTGGGAGACAACTGCCGATTGGTGCAAAAGGCTGGAGGGCTCTTGCAATGAGTTTCAACACGTGGGCGATAGAGAATGGGCGGCCGGAGCGTGACATGAAGTCTCTTGAGACCAAGTACAGACAGGTGCATTGTCTTTCTGACTCTTCGTTTCAACTGGCTCACTGTCATCCCAGTTGTTGCGGAAAAAGAAGCCCACTGGTGAGGGTCACTGCCCTCCAGACGTCAAACGCGCCTACCAGATCAAAGCCCTCATCAACCAGAAAGCCGACACTTGCGAGCTCAGCGACTCGGAGTTCAATGACGCCGGTGACGCAGATGCCGCTGGTGCTTCATTGGACGATATCGTCGAAGTTGTACCCTCCACATCTGCAGTCCGCACTGCTGTTGCCTGTTGTGCACCTAGCCCACCTCTCCGCCACGCCTCTAGCCCCCCACCATGTTTCCCTCACATGAATGCCCCAGAGCTCGTCAACCAGCTCTCAAAGGCATTTGATCCGAAGTGGCAAAGGCCCGCGAGAATGAGCACGCCGAGCGCTCCTTCCAGACCACCCACATGCTCACTTTATCCCAACAACTCCGTGACTCGCAGAACAGCCTTGAGAACCTTCGGAATCAACTTACCGTGATGCAGGCTCGTGTGCATGATGCTGAACGTGCGCAGGAGCTTGCAGAACTCAAGTTGCAGTTCTCCCAGACGGGTAGTGGTCCTGTCTTCGGGGGTGCTAGCGCAGGTCCCAGCACTGGCCGTCATTGTGGTTGTGCTGCTGTCTACAAGGACAATCCGGACCTTGTTCGTCATGATGGGCAGGTTCACTGTGAGCGCCTTTATGCCGGTGGAGGCGCATGCACTCAGTTCTTCTCAGATCAGCTCATATGGTTAGGATAACAAGTTAACTGGTGGGTATTGCCCAAGGCCTTAATGTGTTATACTTGGGGTCTTGCCACACAGCCACAGATGAGTGATTTGATTGCTTTTTATGCTTCATAATCACATCCTGTAGCCTGTAGCTCTCTTTGGGAGCTTTGTAATACTGTTTATACTCCTTCCTAATGCTTTCCCACACCCCTTAGCACAATGATGACACCCTCATTGATTATTCACACCTTTCGTCAACCTCTGGTCATGCGTCAGAGGCTATGTGTGTGCTGTCGGCCACCGTAGATGGTGCTTCGAGCAGCGCAGTCAGTAACATCTGAAGATTTCTTTTATGGACATTGCTTGTGTACCCTGAATCTACCTAGACTCTTTTAATACCTACATTGCGAACACTCATTTGATTAATCCCTGTCTCCCGAGCATATTGTTGTTCTGTCTACATAGTAATCCACTTGTTTACTCGTAAACTGCAACATTGTGAAAGCGAGCGACCCTGTCTGAACGACGCTGTTCTCTGAACAGCATGTTCTCGAACCCACTCCATATCTCCTCGTCTTCTCTCGTCGGCTTCCATAGTGGCATGTAGACACTGCGGATCTGGTTGATCCGGACCAACTCTGCTCAGACATTGTTCAAGTGAGCACAAATCTCAAGAAGATCACCGCGCTCCTTTTGGCGGCCTATTTCTAACGGGATTCGGAGCCACCCAAATGAACCTTGCAAACCACACATCCCCCACTCGGCTGTTTGTCGGTATGATAGCAGCTCTCGGTCAATTGCGAGCTTTTCCTGAATCTCGGCAGCGGTTCCTCTGATTTTCTGCCCAGTTTTGATCGGCACCCCAATTTTTCCTTCTATTTGTTTCACCCCACGCGGAAATGCTGTATCAGCGACCAGATAAAACTCATCTGGCGTGCGAGTGCAAAGCTTTTCATAGATAGGCAGGGCAACCCGAGAGTCGTGCCAGCTGCCTGGAGCATTGATTTGGGCAGCAATAATAGTCCCTATTGTTGAATTGAAGAAGTGCATGAATTTCAGAGACTGAATCCTACCTTTGGGCAAAAAAATAAGAACAGAGCTGACATAATGAGCACAAAGCCACCCATTGTAAGTTGTGTTCTCTATTTCTTCATTGGCTGATGTTTGGCATTCCAGATTGAGTCCATCAATACTCACAAAAGCACTGGTTAGGCAGGGATGGTGCTCGACAATCAAATTGTTGTGCTCACGGAACTCGTCCGCATGCACAGGCCACTTTATTCTACCAGCAGGCATCGTACGGAGGACACCCAAAAGGATCTGGAGACCAAATGTGATGTACCGGGAGATGGTAGTTGGAATACACGCGAAGATTTGCTGGAGGCTGATCTCCCGCATTGTTGAGTTCAAATAATGGCGGACAAGCCCAAGAGCTCCGGATCCATCAAGGGATCGTGCACCTGGACGTGTCCATCCAGAGCTAGATGTGTCCTCCCGTGGAATGGAGGTAGTCTCCCATGCAAAACCAAATCCCGCATCAAGGATCGTGTTGAATGTCGCGACATCGAAGCCCATAGTTGTGATGTATGCCTGGTCATTTTGTGACCGATGCAGTACCTGCCATGCAGTGACTTCCCGGGGGTTTGGTAGTTGTGGCCGGCAGAGATACAGCCTGCTTGGTTGTCGCCGCTCTGTCCGCAGTCAATGGGCCTCAATTGCGCCAAGACAAATAATGGCTACAGCGTACCCTGCAAGCTGCTGTTCTTCGTCCACCCCGTCCATCTCGATCTCCTCGAGCTGTTGAAGGTAAACAAACACGTTGATATGCCCACTATCTTTAGTAGTGGGTCCTGTAGGCGCCCTAATTTCATAGAAGCCCCGCCAAATTTTGAATCTTTGATTTATAACAGTACCAAACATGAAAATTGGGTAAGCCCAACAATGTACGGCGTGGGTTCGAACCCTGAAATCTGCACTTTTTTTTGCGCCGCAGTTCTGGTTACAAATCAACTGAAATACTTCCAGAGCAGATTCTTGCACTACATCTTGATTCAACTTTGAAATTGGGGCTGATAAATAACCAGTCAAATTCATTTTAACCAGTGTTTGATATACACAAGTGCAACATGGCATAAAAATGCAACACTCATTGTTCAGGTTGTTCTGGGGCTTTGATAAATCCAGTATTCTACAGGAACTCACTGACATTACTGGTATCTTAAGCAGATGGTGCGAATCAGATTGTGCATGTTTATATTCTTCTCTATTTGTGCTTTTTTCCCCGTCCTTCTGGGGCCCTGCTCCAAATCCATTGTCTCGGTCGCCTCAAAGTTTGCCCTCCTCACGTTTATTTTCAAGCATCACGGATTAACTTTGACCTTCCCTTTTCCGTGCTGGCGCCACTGTATCCAGAATACTCATGTGAGATCGCTCAAAGCCCGCTCGAAAGGATGCGTAATAAGTTCTTTTATCTCATATATTTGATGATGGAAATTATTCTGCTGCTTCCACCTCTTCGGTGTAAGCTATGTCGAGGCAGATGGCTCGGCAGCATGTCATATATTACTCATATATCAAGTAGATGCCCTGAATCAGATTGCACCTGTCTATGGCAGCCTTCTATTTTTCTCACTCTCCATCCGGCAGCTCCCGTATGTCCATGCCATTTCCCATTTTATTTAGTAGGTGTGCACGTTAACCTGTGCATCAGAAAATAGCTTCGGTCCAGGGATCTAGATGATCCACAGCATTATTTTCCACATCCCCGATCAACCGCTCAATATCCGTTCAAAAGGAACGCCCTCCTTCGCATGCTTCTTCCCTCTCCCACCATCTCCTACGGTATCGAATTGCTCTGTTTGTCGCGTTTCACCCCCGACCCACTCTGTAATCAACGCTACGCACCCAGATTTGTGTGATCATGTAAGCCGGCACCAGCTCTCCATGGAATGTCAATGTGGCCGGGGTGGGTAAGCGTCACAAATATTGCGAATTCCAGTCCCCATTGCTTTCCACCCCGATGATGTAGGTTTTGTTTATCGGATGATATGCTGCTTTTCACCGACTTCTAAGCAATATTGACAGGTCGGGTCTCTATTTCTGGTGCTCCCTGTATGTCCGCTGGATTTGGATGCTTGGTGTTCACCTTTTGACCTCCAGGCTGTATGTCGAGCTGTCTTGACTCTCAAGATTGGTCCAGTATCGCAAGCCATAGTGGTATATGTCTATCTTAAACTCTCTGCCGCTCGCTCACATTCCGACGTAGGTTGACTTTCGCCGCCATCTCGACTAAAGCAAATGATCTTCTACTCAACGTTGCGTCCTTATATTCAAGATTTCCGCGTCCGCGCAGGCGGCCCAGCGAATTTTTGGGGTTGTGAGTCATCTCTCATCGTTTCCCTAAAACAGCGGCTATTTTCTGACCCACCGTGTTGCGATATTCAATTTTTGCGCTCCAGTGATGTGGAACTCAGCGCCATGCACACCACAGTATCATTCGAGCTCCTGTGCGGAGATGCAATGCCGTGAGAATTCTTTCATCCAGATGGTTTTCGTTCTGCGATATCAATTACTCGGACCTTAGGTCTAACGCGTGCGAGTATCGCCGTCCGCCGTCGATGCCTGATTTGACTCCCCCTGCACACCACATCCGTGTTGGACACGTTCTCACTGTGTCCGCACAATTGAATATATTTGTGTTGGATTTCTCTCCTGCGGAGCAAGTTCAGGTGCCAACAGGCATTTGGTGGGTGCTTTAACCACATATTGTGTTCCACATCGTCGGGTTCGATTAATACTTACTCACCGCCGCCGTTCCCGCAGTCCGAACGCGTCCCCGAAGAACGTCAACATCGTGGATGCAGTTTTGGACTTCTGAAATGGACGGAATGTAACAACGGTGCGATATTTCCTATTTCCTTTCTACTGGATGGATATTTTATTTATGGTTCGCAGCCCTGACGCACTCCTTTCATTGAGCGCGGCATGCCCACATCCAGTCTTATTTCTTCATCGAAAGCCCGGCTACTTACCCAAGTGAGTATTGACGTTTGGTCACAACTATTCACTTTCGATGCTGGTGTTCAAGTGAGCTGCTAGCGTTGTAGGAGCTCACCCGCAATTCACGTCGCTGTCTGGTATGTCTCTCACAGTTTGACTTTCCGACACTTCCTCATGTCCATCAAGTCTTCGGTCCGTTATTTCACCTGCCCTGGTATTTTCCAAACATTCATTAGTGTGCAGCGTAGCCTGCAACAGCGGCCGAGGAAAGAGGGGCAGATCATGTATGGACTATGACCTGTTGTAACTGTATCTTTTACGAAACTTGATTCAGCCTCTAGATCCATGGCTACAATGTACCGTAGTTTTACAATGTAAATGATGATTGCTTGCCTTTGCACTTACTCCGGAGCGAAGCGAAGGCACGTCTTGTATCCAATAATGAAGTCCATAGGAAGATCCAGCCAAAAAAACCCTCTGAGAGCAAAATTAATAAATGACCATGTTTGAATTGTAACCAACAGACAACGACGGCAAACACAACAATGTTTTTTGGATGGCTCAGTGCTTGTCATGGGGCATAAACTGGGGCTAGGTAAACCCATACCAGGTAATCCAAAACAGCATCAACAAATTGTATCAAGATCAGGATTTTTTTTTTTTTTTTGAACATAGAAGTTGGTTCGGTTCAGGTATTGCTTGAACCTGGCACTGAATGTGAGATTCTCAGTGGAGGTCAGCATTTGAACATACAAACTGAACTTTTCTGCTTCGCCTGTGAGCTGAAACTTTGGACACCCAACTTGACAGATTGTGTCCATTGTATTGTGATCATGAATGGCTTCATTATATTATCAGATAAACCCATCAAGATGGTGGAGGCTGAAAAAATTGCGTACCTTGTCCTTGTGTTAACCCATAAATCATTTTCTTTTACCACAATCTTTGCAGTACAGATGAGCTCAATATTGAGCGAGCATTTTTACCGGGCCTGCAATTAGATGTTATTAGCAAATTACCCATGTCACCACTCAGGGGATTCAAGCAGCAATCAATCACAGCTAACAAGTTTGAGACAAGATTAGGCATTTTCTCGAGAAGGGAGAACAAAATTAGTCAAGTTAGGCAAGAAGTTAAAAAATGTATCTGGGTTAATGTGGACTCCGAACCAATACTCCCCATATGCAGCTTGAACTGTGGTATACAAGCAACAGATAGTGGGCTTTGCCGTGAAGCGCGCTACCCCGAGTTATCCATGGATGATGCAGTGGGAACGTGTCGGTGGGAGTAGAGATGTGTTATATGGTGTTGTTTGGCAGATCCACAATTGGTACGTCTGGTCAAGTGTCCGTGAAAAGCCTAGTCTATCTCTAAACTCAAATAACTCTTACGGGAACAACGAGGAATAGATTTAAGAATTAAATCCCACATGCCGACATCGTTGGCACCCCTCGATATTCCGTGAAAATGATTTAATTGTTACGGGAAGTCACCCACTGTGAAACACCCCACATGTATCTCCTTTTTCTTCCCTTTTTGCTCCCTTCTTCTTATAATCTGTGTTTCCAACCTAACTAACGAGTAGTAGTGTAGCCTGCAACCATTCTGAAAGTATGTCAACTTCTCAAAGTATTTAAGATACCGAATTCGAACCCACAACTACTCACACCAATTAAAACACGAAAAGGGAGCAAAAAGGGGATCAAAAAGGGAAAGAAAAGGGTGCAAGGAGGGAACCGTGAACAACCCTAATATCCTTTCTGTGGAACGCGTGGGTTCGACTCCCACCGAGGGCATGCGGCAGACGTTTCTGTTTGCTAAATTCAAGTTTCAGTATTTCATTATTTTTGTTCGTTGCAGTTTTGATTTGATATATACATATAACTTACTAGGGATCATCAAGTCCTCGTAGATCAGTCGGCAGATCCCCCATTTCAAGTTAGATAGCCTTGGAGTTTCCAGTGGAAGATGTGGGTTCGATTCCCACCGAGGGCGTCGGCTTTGTCCTTGTTTTTCTTGCTCCATAGTTTGCCTCATATTTTTTTCAGTTCAATCTCTTGTGTCTGGCGATTTATCTCGTCCTCGTAGGTTAACTGGCAAACTGGTCCGCCATTACTATCAGGCAGGTGGAAGCCGTGGGTCTGAATCCCACCGCCGGGGAACATGCGCATGCGTTTCTTCTCGTTCTTTTTCTCTCTGCTTTTCTTGCTCAACGCTCAACGGCGAGGTTGCCACTTTCGTCTCAAAGTTTCACACAGCGGATTCTACACTCGATATTGATCTAGTTCTCGGATTTCATCGTATTGGTATCGTACACCTGCTTCCTCTTCCCATCCTCTCTCTGCCCTTCCTTCCTTCTGGCTACTACACCCGCTCGCCACTCGTTACACCCGACATTGAAAGCAAAAAACTGAGAGACACGAGAAAGGGGAGGGTGCAATTAGATTAGAACATGCTCCCCTCGGGCGGCTGGGGGAGCTTGCGGTTGTTGGGGGAGGCCATTTCTCTGTGGGTGGAAATAATGGGGTCAGGATGTGAAGAGATGGGAGAGAGGCGGGGAGGGAGGGAGAGATGGGATGGGGAACAGCCCGGCGCCTAATAAGCTGAGTCATGGGCGGTATTCCATTATCGCTACGAGCGAGAGTCGCAAGGAGAAGGCGGAATGAGACGGGGATGGAGGGGGGACAGAATAATCGGGACAAAGACCAGGACGAGGATCGGAACAGACATGAACACGCACTTCCGTATCTCGACCAAGACATGCTCGAGGCTGCTGGCGCGGGACCAACCGGCGAGGACAGGGAGGCGGGAGGGGTCGACGTTGCCGTTCGTGGCAGAGACGAAGGGGAGGTTTACGCGCGAGAGGAACTGGAGTGGCGTTTCATTTCGTGAATTTAGGCGTTCATGCATTTGATTGATTGAATGAAAGCGAATGAAAGCAGATTTGGCAGCGTGCTCGTCAGAATATATCCGATGGGGTGGGGGAGAGGGAGAAAGGAGAAAGCACACCTGGACGGTCGGTGGCGAGTCGGGGTAGTTGTCGCCGCAGGTGATTTTGACCGAGTAGATCCGGTTCTCGTGTACCGTCTGGAGTAATGCCATAATAAGAGAGTTACAGTGAATGGTGAGGAGGACAACGACGCACATGCCCCGGCCCAATAATTGTGCCGTTCCAGTGGCTCATCATAATGTCGTCCGAGTCCTCAAGGCCGTACGAGCACGACCCGTCGCCGATGCCCTTCTCGCCCTTCTCGAGCTCCTCCAGCAGCCGGAAGTTGCGCGGCACTATGCACGCCCGTCATCAACGCACGTAGAGTACATAGCAGAAACTGGACGCACTCTTAGCAGCCATGGTGTATGGTCGTTGTAGATAGTAAAGGGAAAGAGATGGAGATGGATTAGATGTGACAGTCACAGCGTGACCCTGCCACAGCTTACCGCAGTGAGCATTCGCACTGCTTTGATTCTCCTTGCTTTTGCATTCTCTTCTTCGACTTCGACGCCAGCATGTTCGGCGGCGCAGCGACAAACCCATACGACGACATTGTCGGTGCGTCTCTGCTCTCAGGGTTATACAAAGGATAAGGATGCTTATATCTCGTACTTGTATAAAGTCAAGACCACGGACGAGCACCTCACCTCAGAAAACTGGGAACTCATCCTCAACCTCTGCGACAAGGTCCAAGACGAGGGCTCCGAGGGCGCGCACAACGTCGTCGCCGCCCTGCTCAAACGTCTCACGCACCGCAACCCGAATGTGCAGCTCTATGCGCTGTCGCTCGCAGAGGCGCTGAGTAAGAACTGCGGGATTGGCCTGCATAGGGAGTTGGCGAGCAGGGCGTGGACGGCTGGGTTGGAGAGGGTTATTACGGATCGGGTGAGTGGTGCTGGCTGCTGCTTTGGTTTTCGTTTCGCGGGAGAAGGCGGGCTGTGGAGTGTGGACTGCGGGCAGGTGTGGCGGCTCCATTATTCTGTGCGCTACGCGGCAGCGACGACCGGACAATGGCGTTTGTGCAGTCGCTGGCTAGGCTGCTCTATTGTGTTCCCGCCCAATGCCCGTTCGCCGGGAAATGGCGGAACGTGCGCAGTGATAGATGCTTCCCTTTCGCTGCGGCAGGCGGTGTGGGTCTCAGCATCTGCTTTCCGGATCATCGACGTCACCCCTACGCCTACGTCTGCACCTACGCCTACGACTGCTCAGGCTGTCATGCCGCCGTCTATCTCAGAGGCGTTGGGACTCGGGATATCGCATCATATTCATATTGCGGGGATCGCCACATTACTATTAATCCGGTCGTCGATGCCCTCCCGCCTTCGTGGAGCGCGCCCAAGGCCTAGCTTTGGTCGGGAAGGGCGGATGACGGCCGTGTTGCCCATACGTCCGCTTGGCTGATTGCGCAACATGACGGCGGCGTTGATGATGTACATCGGACCCCCCGGTGTTGCACCTCCGCCAAGCCCGTACCGTATGGACGGCGCGAGCTTGGCTGGCGGTAGCCATCTTGCAGGTGTCGATCATGTGCGCTAGACGATGTTACGCATCGGGACTAGACTCGAGTGCGGGGGGTTTCCCCGCGGGATCGTCGCCTCGAGTGGACCGCAGATCATGTAGCGTCGGGGTCGTCCGCTCGATTTGCCATATCGGGTTCCTCGCCCTTCTCCTCCCTTCCCGCCCTCTCTCCCTATATCTCCATTTCATATCCATATGCTAACCTCCCCACCCTCCCACAGAACACCCACGAAAAAGTACGCACCCGCGCCCTCGGACTCGTCGCGATGTGGACCGCCGAGTTTGCGGACGACAGCACGCTCGGCGTTATGCAGGAGTGTTATGATAGTTTGAAGGCGAAGAGTGGGTTTTTTTCTTCTGGTCTTCTTTCTTCTCTCACGTTTCGTGAATACGACGCTTCTCCTTCTCCTTCAATTCCCCCACTCCTTCATCCATCCACATTTATCGTGTTCTCTCCCTCCCTCGCCTCCGCCTACCTCGCTTCTCCCTCGCCTTCGCCTACCTCGCTTCTCCCTTTCCTACTCCTCCCTCCCATCCTCGCTTCTCCCTTTCCTACTCCTCCCTCCCATCCTCGCTTCCCCCCATCCATCCATCTATCCGCTTCTTCTTTACTTCCCATTATCTTCCTTCTCCCGTCCCCGTCTCGCACCCTCACACCGCTCACTCCCCTCCATTTTCCCCACTCTAAAAATTAAACCGCACACTACTGAATTTCATTTCACAGACTACAAATACACCCGCCCCGAATCCCCACCCCCACCCGCCGTCGACGACGCCATCCGCCGGCGCGAAGAGGAAGAGCTCCAGCGCGTCCTCGAGATGAGCGTGCGCGACCGCGGGGGAAGGCAGCCGTATCCGTTTGAAACTGAGGCTGCTGCTGCCGGGGGGTCGTCTGCGGCGTCGGCGTACAGCTCCACATATAATAACACTTCTACTTCTGCGGGGGGTAGTGCGGGTGGGGCGGGGGGGAGCGCGTATGGGGGTGCGAATGGGGCGGGAGGGAGTGCGAGTGGTGGGGGTTATGCGGGCGGGTATGCGCCTGCGGCGCAGCAGCCACAACGGGAGAGGACGCCGAGCCCCGGGCCTGGTGGTATGTTTTCCTCCCTCTTTTCCTTTTACTTTCATTGACTAACTCCCTTCCCCTTCCCTTCAGAAACCATCACCGCCCCCACGCCCATCCCCGACGGCGCCATCGTCACGCGCGTGCGCGCCCTGCACCCATTCACCCCCACCGAGGCGGGCGAGCTGGGATTCGAGAAGGGGGATGTGATCAAGGTGGTGGATCGCGGGTATCGCGATTGGTGGAGGGGCCAGTTGAGGGGACGGACGGGGATTTTTCCAGTTAATTATGTGGTGCGTATGCAGCGCGGCTTCTCGTCTTTTCTCTGTCTTTGATTGGAACTTTCGGCTCGGCTGGGGCGCCCCGATTCTGCGTCGTTTCCCATTCGTTCTTTGAGAAATGGAAAATAATCAGTAACTGACGTGATTCTGTATCTCAGGAACCCCTCCCGGAGCCCACGCCCGCCGAGCTCGCAGCGGAGGCGACGCAGGAGTCGGCCGTCTTCGCGCAAGCGGTCAACGTCGAGCGGCTGCTCAATATGCTGCGCGCCCTCGATCCGAGCAAGGGGGATAACCTCGCTGACGATGAGGAGATTCAGGTGTGTTTTTGACTTCACCTCCTGCGCTGGTTTCTAGTTCTTGGTGACTGACGCTTGTTTTTGTTTCGCAGGAGCTTTACCGTTCGTGCATGGCGCTGCGGCCCAAGATCGTCAAGCTCATTGACAAGTACAGTCAGAAGCGGGGTGCGTACTTACTCTTTACTCTTCTTCTTGACACCAATACTGAACTATACCCCAGCCGACCTCGTCTCAATGAACGAGACCTTCGTCCGCGCGCGCACGATCTTCGACCGCATGATGGAGGAGAGCCTTGCCCGGCACTCGGGCGGCGTCTACTACCCGCAGCAGCAGCAGACGCCGTACGGCGCGCCCGCAGGCGGCCCCGCAGGACCCGCGTACTTCCCTACGCCGGCGGCGGGTCCTGGAGGTTATCCGGATGCGGCGGCGTACCAGTACGCCCAGCAGCAGCAACAGCAGGGACAACAGCAGCAAGCACCGCAGCAGCAACAGGGAGCGCAGCCGGGGTATGGGGCGTATGGACCGCAGGGGCCGACGCCGTACCCCGCGCAGGGCCAGCCGCAGCCTCAGCCTCAGGCGCAGGGAGCGCCGGCATACCAGCAGCCGCAGGCGCAGGGACCGACGCCGTACCCGGCCCAGCAGCAGCCGGCACAGGCGCAAGCGCAGGGGCCGACGCCGTACCCGGCCCAGGCGCAACCTCAGCAACAGCCCGCCGCCCAGCCTCAGCCTCAGCAGCAAGCGCAGCCCGCTGTCCAGCAAGCGCAAGCACAACCTCAGCCCCAGCAACAGATGCAGCCTCAGCCCGAGCCCCAGCCACAGGCACAGCAGCAACAGCAGCCCGCTCAGCAGGCGGGCCCGCCGTACGTGTACGACCCGCACACGACGTACGCGGACCCGAATGTGCAGGCGTGGGCGCAGTATTACGCTGCGGGTGGGAAGGACCTTGCGGGGAGCGTGTATTTCATCAGTATTCCGGGGATTACGGATGCGGCGCCCACGCCTGCGCCCGCCGCTCAGGCTCAGCAACAACAGCAGCAGCAACAAGCCCAAGTTGCACAGCAGCAACAAGCTCAAGTCGCCCAGCAGCAACAAGCTCAAGTCGCGCAGCAACAGCAACAGCAGCCGCTTGAGAGCGCGCTCCCCACGAGCCCGATCGACGACGACCCGGGGTACTTCCCCGACCCGTACGCGAACCAGCCCGAGTACGCGGCGCCCGTGCAGACGCAGCAACCACAGCAGACGCAAGACTATTATGCGCAGCCCGCTCAGCAACATAGCCCCAGCGGGAGCGAGCTCGCGCATGCGCTTGGGCCTCAGCCGACGCAGCAGCAGCAATACCAAGGCTACTCGCTCACAGATCCGGGTGCGGGGGCTGGGTCTGCGCAGCCGAGGCAAGGGTACTCGCTGACGGATCCGGGATCAGGATTGGCAGGCGCGAGCGGGGCGGCACCGTCAAGTCCTGTGGTGGCGTATGGTGCGTCGGCGGCGGGTGGGGGTGGGAGTCCCGAGCGCGCTACGACGGCGACGGCGAGCACGCCGTCGTGGGTGCTGCCGAAGAAGAGCCCGAACCCTAACGTGGGGCCGGGCGCGCGTGGGGCGGGGAGCCCGCAGCCGGGAGCGCTGGCGGGGCAGTTTGCGGGGATGCATGTGTGAGGGGTGGGTGGACGAACCGAAGCGGGGTTGGGGGATCTCTGAACGGACGTATGAATATCATGGCGAATGGACGAACGGATTGACGAAGAAGAAGACCAAGGGGTGTATGGACCGATGAACGAACAAACGACTGGAAAAAAGTTTTCTTACTTGTGCATATACCTGCTCGCCTACGTACCTATTGCTACCTACTATAGCTACATATCTCATTCGCCCTTGCTGCTATATTTATTTTACATGTTTGGAATTTCAATGCCTCATTTTATTCTCCTCCTGAGTGACGTTGTGACTACGTGACTGTACGGCACTGCTTTTGACACGCAACCTCCACCATACCTCCCCCCTGAAATTGTTTCTCAAAGACCTTGGTTTCAACGTATTCACTTTGCACAACAATGTCAGCTTGGACTAACCTCCTTCACTCCAGGTTCCCATTCACACCTCATCTTAAAACACCCTTCTTTTACGGCTGCTCATGAGGATCCCACAAGAACTCGTTGACGAAATAATTGGCGAATTCGACCTCTCCCAGAAATATGACTCCCGAATTCACCAAACACTAAAGTCCTGTTCTCTAGCTGCTCGTTCATTCGTGCGGCCCTGTCAGACACGCTTATTTGCCAGGATATCCGTGCACGATTATGAAGAGTATTCAACAGCCCTAGCTCGAGAACCTCCGAGTCTTACATCTTCCCCTCACGCCACTTCAATCTTGTTGTCCCGACAACTCGCTGCCCTACTCTTGAGTTCTCCACATATCGCCTGCTATGTACGAACTTTGGATCTGTGGTACAACGTGGATACTACGGAGGCGAAATTCATCCCTCTTATTCTCTCTGCTGTGACAGCATTGGAGACTTTGATTCTAAAGGACCATTTTTACGGGGTGTTTCCTATGAATCCATCCACCACTGCCGTATTCTCGCTTCCCAGTCTCCGGCGCGTAGAGCTCTGGAAGTATCAATTTGCAGATCCACTCGAGCTGGAGTCGCTCCTGAGTCGGGCAAAATCCCTGAAGGAGTTGACTCTTGATGCTATCGGCTTCCAGGCCGAATTCTTGGACAACTACGATGGGCCTCAGGCTGGCGTTACGAGAGATGGCCGCCCCAGCAACGTCATATTGGATTCATTAACTCTGGTCCAGCTGGACAAATTGACGGTTAGATCAATGTTGGATCTCTTCGCCGTGGTGGATATCAGACATGTGAAGTGTTTATCCCTTCTCGAATGCCCATTCATGGGTGTTCTACAAGCAAATGCACGTTCTATTCAGAAGCTTAAAATTGGGAAAGCTTGGGCTACATGTGGGTTGGCTATCCGGTCTTTGCAGAGGAAAGGTTTTCTGAAACCACCGCATGAACAGATTGGCTCGCCGATGTTCCGGATCTTGAGCTGATGGCGGGAGAAAACCGTCTGTCTTCCGTCGATTTTGAGGTCGGGGATATCGACCAGGTTGTCAGCCATCTTCCTCTGTTGGGAGACTTGCGGAATCTGAAGGTTCTGAAGACCATCCACATAACCATACATCGCCGCTTGAATTGGGATCTTGATTCCGAACACGAGGAGTGGGACAAACTCGATTCACTCCTGGTGCCGCTGCCTCGTGATGTCGAGGTGGAAATATACGCTAGCTTTGGCTCTCAAACCAAACACATGGACGCTGGTGATGTGGAGGTTGTGAAGAAATGTTTGCCTTTGCTGGCGGAGCGCGGGACGCTGAACGTCTATCGCAACCCGCTTTGTGAAGTTGGCCAATTGTTCATTCACTGATAATCTGTACATCGGCCAGGCTCTCCACCGTACTTCATAAAGATGGTTATCTGGTATGGCCAATACTGTTGCTAATTGCCGGTGTTCGTGTCTCCTTCCGAATATTAGAATGATTGTATTGCTAGGAGGTACTTGCATTGTGTTGGCTAGGTTGTTCTGAATCTCAGACGGTGAACATGGGTCGGCACTACAAGCAGCGGCAAGTAATGCAAAACCAGCGATTGTTCGGCTCCTTTTTGAGCACGGTGCCGACCCGAATATTGCAGGTCAGTATCACCTCGTTTTAGCCATAGTCTTGATCCACCCTTTTTATTCTTAGACAGCAAGCACGGATCAGCGCTCCAAGCAGCGGCCGGATTGGGAAAGCTGGACCTTGTTAAACTGCTTCTTGAGAACGGGGCGGACCCAAATATTACAGGTCAGTATTCTCTTTGGTTCAGCTGTAGATCCATCATTCTGATTTGCAGGCGGCGAAGATGGGTCGGCACTTCAAGCAGCGGCAAGTACTGCAAGACCAGAGATTGTTCAGCTCCTCCTTGAGCATGGTGCCGACCCGAATATTGCAGGTCAGCATCACTCGGTTGAGCCGTAATTTTAGATCCACCCTTTTGATTTTCAGGCGGCAAGCACGGGTCGGCGCTCCAAGCAGCGGCAGGATCGGGAAAGTTGGACCTCGTTAAAATGCTTCTTGAGAACGGTGCGAACCCAAATATTGCAGGTCAGAATTCTCTTTGGTTCAGCTGTAGTCTTTCATCCATGATTCACAGGCGGCGAACATGGGTCGGCAATTCAAGCAGCGACAAGTATTGCAAAGCCTGAGATTGTTCAGCTCCTTCTTGAGCACGGTGCCGACCCGAATAATGCAGGTTAGCATTGCTCCGTTCCAAAACATCAATGATCAAACTCTTCGAGTCCCAGGCGGCGGACAAGAGTCGGCACTTCAAGCAGCAAGGCGCATCGAAAATCTGGAGATGATCCAACTTCTTGAACAAGGTCAGGATACCATCGGGTCCCAGCATAATCTGACCAACACGGAAATCTTAGATTGGACCTGGACGGGGTAAGTGTCGTACTCCAAAACCATCCCACAGTCCCGCAACTCATTTGAAGTCCTTGGGAAATGTATATGAGACCTGAAGATAGTGAATACTATTGCTGAAAGAGAGTAGGGAATTCGGTTTTTACAACCGTCGTCGATAGCCAAGGGTTTCAACAAACTGCTGAAACAGTGGCTTCTTTGGAAATCTTCAGCCGGTTCGAAGACATTTACCTCGTGACGAAGACCTCGTACTGGATCATTTCCCACAAGTATCAGATCTCGTTCGAATGTGCATTTCCCTCACCCCAGGCTATCATCTCCATTCAAACTGCAGGAGACAACACTGATTCGAACAAAATGCGACAAGACTACTGGAGCCACATAGCCGGCCATCCGGCTCACATGCCCACATTGCTCTTGCTATCGCTGCCGGAGGCTCACGGAATCGCCCAGACATATCTCGAGTGGTGTTCATCTGGTGTGTTTGTCAATTGTCGGAATAATTCCCCTGGTTGATTTGATGCTGGTTTGCCAGAGACTATGACATCCAACCCCGAGGTCCTGCCCCCGTACAGACACAGCCAGGATATGGTGGCTATGTTGAAATCCATGCAGCGACAGAGCGACCTGTTGAAGAAAGCAGGTGTCGGTCACCAGACAAACCGATGGCATTGCGAGGATGATCGGAGAAATAAGGAAGAATATGAAGCTGTGATCGGGTTTCCGGTCAACAATCTGGCTAATTCAGATCAAGAACATTGCAAGTTATGGATATCCCTCGTCGCGAAAGTGTTGGCAGTGAAATGTAAGCAAACCTTTTAGCAGCCGTGCGTATACCTATTCTGCGCACCAGATAAGCAGTCAGGCTATGTTAACCGCATTGACCTCGCTCCGGGTCGGAGGATTTCGTGTGGGAAGGCGGCCAGACAGGTCTGGTGTAGCGTTTGCCGCCGCAGCCTCGACATCTCTACGACGTAATTGTTCCTTTACACATTACTGTCTTTCCTTGGCATATGCTCTATCTATGCTTCATTACGCGCCCAGAAGATGATCATCGAGTTGTATATGTCGTACAGAATCCGTCCCAGCATCCTATTAGAACACATTCATCGTGAATGTAGCCCCGCCAAATTTTCTCGATCAAAGATCTGGGGACTTCATAATTCAATTTCGAGATAGGGCACTAGTGATTTCTCATCAGAGCAAACATTGGACTTCTTTGTGAGCATGCCTTTGAATTCAAGCCTGTCTGTCAGTTGGAACATTTTAAGCTCCACTCTGAAAGTAGTCAGTAATGAAGGTATTCAGTAACTCGGATTTGGTACTCGCTAGCAAAAAAAGTAACTGCGCGGGGTGGTTCTCCATGTCAGAGCCATCAAATCGTCCCAATCAACTCGTAGATAAGAAATATGAGTGAAAAAAAGACATTTGCATATGTGAACTGGTTTCCATGAAAGGCAATTCCTCTGAAATGGGCCAATTTTGCTCAGGATTTGAAATCGACTTTTTACAGAGAGACCGTGGGAAAAAATTGATTGCACAGTCTTAAAGTGCTTGTTGAGTAGTGCAGAATACCACTTTGGATCATATCGATGTGATGTGTCTTGAGCTCGCAATTGCTGTCACAAGATGGCCATTTTTGCTGATTTTGACTGATTTTGGCCTGTTTTTGGTGAAAATGAGCACTTTCTGACAGCAATTGTGAGCTCAAAACACATCATATTGATATGATCCAAAGTGGTATTCTGCACTACTCAACAAGCACTTTAAGACTGTGCAATCAAATTTTTCCCACAGTCCCTCTGTAAAAAGTCGATTTCGAATTCTGAGCAAAATTGGCCCCAGAGGAATTGCCTTTTATGGAAACTAGTTAACATCTGTAAATGTATTTTTTTCACTCATATTTCTTATCTACGAGTTGATTGGGACGATTTGATGCCTCTGACATGGAGAACCACCCTGCGCAGTTACTTTTTTTGTCAGCAAGTATATAGTGCACGCCTGTTACTAATTCAGTATTCCTTCTTGTATGTTATACAGGGAAACCTGGTTCGATTCCCGGGGACCCCGGGTCCGAATTGAGCTTCAGCATCGTCGTTTTTCCTTCCTCTTTTCTCCCCCTTTTCTTTTATGTGGCTGCCTGCATTTGAGACACAGCTACATTCAACTAGAAGGAGTAGTAAGGGTGCTTTCGGATTGTCATGACGACAGGATCAGGATCAGGATCCAGGATCGGCGACTCGGCAATAATCGCCCGATGTCAATCGGATAACAATGAATAACAATAGATAGTGATAGGTAATGCTAGATAATGCCTTCCCGCCTGTAATTTGGGCTCGATACTGGTATAGGTGGGCAAAAATAAAGAAATAAAGAAATAGAGAAACAAAATATTGGAGGATCGGCAAGAGATTTGCGGACTACTGTGCTTTTGTAGTGGAGCAGATCTCCTCGTACAATGGATGGACGTCAATGGCGATGGTATTGACTTGCTGGTAGTGATCCCGTTGTCCCCAGCCTGGGACTTTGTTGTGGATGTGAGGAGGACGCGTCGACACGAATTGCCGAGTGGTTCGTAGTTATGTGACGACCGTGACTAACTACCGGCCCGTGCTCCCCTGATCCTGGATCCTGATCCTGATCCTGACGTCAGGACGATCCGAACGCACCCTAAACTGAGGAGAAGTTCGATCGGATTTCTGCTGCCCCGATTGTCGTCGACCTTCTGTGCACGGGAAGTCTTGGATAAAACCAGAGGCAAATGGATTCTCTGGGTTTGACTCCCGGGATACAGATATGAGGATGTTCAATGCGGTTTTTATTAGCTGGCCTGTTTGGATGATAAGGGACTAGATCCAAATAAGAAAAACTTGGGCCCACCGGTTGCCCAACGTACTCTTTGCTTTATTTCAGTCCTGCAGGTCCAGAAATACAATTCAGTAGCTCGGATGTAGCGTATGAGCACACCTATTGTTGCTTAGCACGTAGCTGAACGCGAAAAGCCTGGGTTCAATTCCTACTGTCCGAATACACCGGATCCATCAATTCTTTCTCGTCTCTCGGAATGTATCAAATTGATCAAACACTCCAGAAAACACAACTTAACAGAGACCTTTGGTATTAACACTTTGGTAACATATTTAACTATGCCGAAAGCATCAGTTTCAAACGCACTTTCAGCCCAATTTTATTTGGAACTGAAACCAACACTTGTCAGCCAAGAGATTGGGATAGTATCCGGTTTGAAGGTATGAAGGACTTTGTAAAATGCCCACGTCAGTTTGAGCTCGCATACCTGTCGAATAAGATGCCGGACCAGTTCCATTTTCAGCTCGAACATCGCATGTTATCTAGCCGATCTTATGATAACTTGAAGATCGGCAGTGAACATTTGGCAAGTGTCGTATGGCACAGAAAGAGAATTACGAAGGAGATCTCTACAGGAGAAGCAGTCTCAGAGCCCACCGCCCGCATTTTACAGTCATCGATTACACGGTGGAAGCGGGCTTACGACATCGATTGTCCACCAGAGTGTGGTTTTTTAAATTCTCGTCGACGCACTTCCGCCGCCAGCTGCCATCATGGCAACGCTGGCAGCTACTAGTAGCATTTAGGATTTAAACATCTTGCCCCACTGCTTGTGTCTTTCTCTTGGATTCTCCCTCAACATCCCCCTCGCAGGACTACATGACGCCTGATCCCTTCCCCATAGAGGAGCTTTCGGACCTTTGTCTCAACTTCCTCGTCGACTCAGACCCCAAATTGACGCGCCACACCTTGATTTCGCGGTCCTGGGTGTACCCCGTACAGTCACGTCTGTTCAAAGAATTTCGCATTGGTAATTTACTGCAGTCGTGGATTGCACAACAGGCTGTGGACACAATTTAGACTTGTCCTACTCACTTCTCCCCACTTGATTCAACACGTACGGCACCTCGAAGTACGGATTTATACAGAAGAGACTCAGACGTTCACAGAGATATGTAACTTCCCGTTTACTCATTTTTACCCCGTCTTTCTCTGTCCCTCGCATCTTCCAGTACAAATTGTCCTCTGCCGATATGAAAGCCATTGGCATTCGAAAATAAATTTGGGCTGCTCAAGAGGGCCACATCAAAGACAGGCTCTTCCAATTTGTTACTGCTGTATAGACCTCTGGGCCGGATGAGAGGTCTGAACCTGATTGTTAGAGGTCAGACTCATTTTTGAGGGCGTCTCCATGGTCTAAATTCGGGGATCAGGTAGCGTACGAGTGCAGATAAAGGAAGGCTCGCTGGCCTAGATGCTTATATGAAAGTTATGGAATGGAGGCTCAAGCGCTCATATAGCGCGCCACCCATTCCCACGAACGACCTTAACCAAGAGGACAGTGATCTCGTTATCTGACCCATTGATCAACCCACGTGACCTCCTGACGGGAGCTTTCGGGCAAGCGCAAGGGAGATCCAATAAATTTACTTCAAGTAATCCATAGACCGTGCATAATGTCCCTACAAAAGCTGACGGGCGTCCAGACAAAAATTGGACTCAAACCAAAGGACGCCCGGATTTACGTCTCCCGATTCGGTTGACACCACCTCCAAACCAGAATCTGTTCCGAAAAGTGTAATGGCTCAGTTCATGCAAGGTAAACAATACAAGAACGTTCTACAGACATAATTAATCATCTTATAAGCTTAATGTAATATTTTCTCGCAATGGAAGCTCAGGCCGCCGTTTTGATTGGGAACAAATATTTGGTAGGGGGGGGGGGTCGTCGCGTGTCTTCATCAGTGGGTCAGATAACAAGATCACTGCCCTCTTGACCTTACAGCTATCCGCAAACGCGTGTACTATTAATGTCCGCCGACATTACCTTTCTGTCCTGGTCATCATATTTGTGTCTCCTGGACAGGACGAATATATACTCCAAATGGAACAATTGTGTCCCCAGACTGTAACGTTTCTGGCCGTTGGCCATCCTAATACGGTCCCTCTTTCAGGGGGTTTTTGTCCTAGCCATATTGTGATTTTGCCCCGGCAGAATCAATATGCCACCCGGCGGATCATCCATTGATGTCCATCTGCCGAGCCATTCCGGCCCGCCGGACAGCAGCTTTTGGTCCAATCTTTAAGTATCTCAACAACTACCCACTCAATTTACATGACGTTAGACACTATTTTGCTCCGTTTTATGAGCACTATCCGCCAAAAATAACGATTAGTCTGTACCTTCAGCCAGCTGGTCACAGTGTCAGGATGTCCGTCAAAATCCTTCAACTTGGCTGATTAAGTGTTGGCACCTTCAAATGCTTCCGCACCCAACTCCATTTGTGTCTCAGGGAGTCACCCAAACACCACTTGGATGTCTCCCAGTTCTTTTTTCCAACCACTATTCTGTCCCAGGGGAATCAATATTCAGCCCAGTAGATCATTTGTTGATGTCTATCTGCCGAACCATTCCGGCCCGCCGGACAGCAGCTTTTGGTCTGCTCTTTAAGTATCTCAACAACCACCCAGTCAATTCCCATGATCTTGGGGGCTATCACTAAACTATCTACAGTGTTAACACAAACTACGCTAACCAATATTATAGAAAATTTTGCTTTAGCTTCAGATTTATTCTGCTCCATTTCACGATTACTTTCCAGGAAACATAACCATTAGTCTGTATCTCTAACTGCCCGCTCACTGTGTCCGGATTTCCGTCCAAATCGGGCTGAATAAGATTTCGTACCTCCAAATGCTTCCACAGCCAACCATGCGCCACAGCTAGCACTACCACTACTCCTGTACAATCCAATAGAAGTATTTACAGCCAGTTGCAGTACCAAAGGCGTGGATCAGAAATGTGCTGTTTTCACATGTTTTCAAAGAATTGTCAATATCTCAGTGAGTTCCCCACTGGTGCTCATGAAAACTATATGGAAATACTCAGCCAATTCAGGCGGAATTATTCATAATTCATAGAGAGAAATTTGTAAACATATCATATATTCAATAAGATTGGTTAAAAGAGCCATTTTGTGGATGAATCTAACATACAAGGTTCTAGACACATCCAAATGATGTAGATTTTTGCCAGAGAGACTTTAAATACATTTGAAAGGATGTGATAGAGTCAGAATTCTGAAAAGTGTGGTATATCATTCTTGTAAACACATCAGGACAACAGGCGGTACCTACAGTCAAAGATTATTGTGATATTTGAACCCACAGCTGAACTGTGTGTGAATTAGACTCTATGAGGGTGGATAAGGCCGCGAGCGGCAGGTTCTGAACCTTTAGTTGGTAGTACTTAGGAGGCCTCAAATTATAGAGTACAATATCAGAGTATATTGCTGCAAGAAATATTCACGACACATGAGGTTACAAAATTTGGTTCACATGCAGACTGTCAGGGGAACCCCCGTTTCCAACCCCCGATCCTCCGATCCGACCCCCGGATCCTCCGATCTGACCTCCGGTCGGACCTCCGCTATCCTCCGATGTTCCCCCCGCCGAGCCAAACCCCATCTGGACGGATCCCCGCACTCCGCATGGCACTCCGCATGTGATCGTGCCCGGGATCACTGCCGTTCACTACGCCATCAACGAACCATGCGCAACCCGTAGTTAGCCCTAGCTGGTATATAGGCACGCACCTGGCTGGGGAATCCTTAGACTTTCTCCTCTTCGGATCCCCCCTGCCAGGTGCGCTTCTTCCTGTAGTAGTGTACTTCAATTGACTTCAGATCCCCCCTGCCAGGACTCTTGAGATATTTCGGGCCGCCAGAGTTGCCCTTACACAGACTATCATATATAATGAACCAGAAAATAATATGTATGCGCCGACAAGGCTGGTCATTATCATTATCATTGATCACAGCTGGGAAATTAAGGGAAGAAGACTAACACACTGGCCTGAGCACAAGGAGCCTGCAAACACAGAAAAGATAGGAGACCAAGCAACGGGGAGCATAGGGGAGCATACCTAGTGACCTTCCATGACAGGGACATTGCCCCTCCAAGGAAACACAGACAGACAGAGCCAGCAGACGAGGAGGAAAGTGAAGGCCGGAGTCGTTCAGCGCCGGATAGGGCTGTACACTGTGCCCATCACAGGCACGGCTGTCGTTTCGACAGGAGTCGAATAGGCAAACCTGTACCGGTCCCGTACTGTCGTGGAGGCTCCAGAAATCTCCACAGGACAGTACGGTCGACGGAACGGCCGTCACAGGTCACCGGGCTTTGACGGTTCTATCTCTCGGCGTAATTTGGGCTGTATCGAAGCATGGATACATTCAACACTCAATAAACAAAGTCCTGAAGCTTGTGTTGATCGTTTTGAACAGTTGCAATGAAAGCAAAGAGAATTCAGACTATTTGGCACAGGGTAGAACAAGAGAAGACTCATAAATTGCATTTTTGTATATAGGATTTGTAGGTGCAGGAAAGATAAGCAAAAATTAGTAGAAAATGCACATCGGCACGACAAAACCAGAGGAACTAGACACCAGGGTGGAGTAAAAATTGTGCAGCTAAAAAACCTCCATATGTGGGGTGGTGCTACCCTTGATGTGTCATTCCGCCGGCAAATTTCTCAGTGCCAGTAGGACATGAAGACCCCAGTGTGAATACCAATGGAGCAGAAATATATTGACACAGTTTTGAGAGGTACGACGCGCCATCCATGGTGCCTGTTGGGTGGGGCGGGGTAAATCAAAGACTAACACGGTTTGGATTGTCAGGATTGCCGCGAGATTGCTTCCACAAATGAGTTAAAATCTCGCAACTTCTCAACACAGAACTGATCCAGCGTGTTAATATTCAACCAACCTACCTACCCGTTGCCGCGCGTGATGCCGTCAACAGCTGCTGTTCCGACGGCCGTCACCAAACCATCCCGTTGCCATCCCATCGGAAATCTGTCCAAAACATCCACAGAACGGTTCAGCTACCTGTTGTATGGGACCCGTAGAACTGGCGCGACGGGTATGGCGTACAGCCCTAGAGCCAGAGGTTTGTGCAGAAGCAGGGGTTGCAGGAGGGAATAGGAAAGCACAAGAGAGACAAGTTGCCTGAGATAGGCTCAGTGTAAGGACATCAGTGGACAAGCAGAAGGAGGCAGAAGGAGAGAAACATAAGTGAACCAACTACACATTGAACGGCTTGCTCAGATTCTACGACTAAAACACCACACTACGGAAGGTTTCGTGATAAGGTAGTCGGGTTAGATATGAGCTGCAGAGTAGACTCAGATCCTGAAACACAACCACTAAACCACTATCACCAACAATAAAAGGTATTCCAAACGATTGAATAGTCACAGATAATCTGATGAGTTCTGAACCTCGGATCAGAGTATAGTGTGAGTATATAAGTCGAGGGATGAGACCAGATGAGGCCAAGTTACAATTCAGAAGGTTTTCCCGATAGGAAACCCTAATGAGTCTGTGTTGGTTGGAAGATATACGATTTCAACGAAGTTGAAATAGAAGCCTTCACAAAATATGGGACAATCAAACACACAATTTACAAGTCAATAATCACGTCGTATCCCGTTCCAAATGCGTCCCCTGATATCACAATAATCACGTCGTATCCCGTTGATCTTATCACGTCCCCAAAGTATAGTTGTATTTGAGAAGCTTGTTAGATTGGCACTATCACGAAAGTGAATAGCCCGAGTTTGACAAGCCCAGATGCTACCCACAGCGCAAGAGGAGCCTTGTATAAGGTGTCCAGATGCTAGCCAGGTGCGATTCTGTGCTTGTAACAGACTGGGACCTCCCCTCTATATACTGTACAGGATAGGAGCTAAACTATTCTTAGAACAAACAGTTAATAAGCTACTCGTTTACATGTGAATAAAATGTATAGAAAACAGTCAGCAGATGTCCATGAGTTAGTCAGACGTCTCCAACGACACTCTAAATTAAGATGGTTGCCTAGAGATATTATTTGAGGGGTTAGGAGTGTTCCTAGTGCTAAGCTCGAATAATATCCCAGTGGTATAATGTTCCTCTCTGAACCTCGTCCCTTTAGTTAGAAAGCCCTGGTCTATAGCTTTCTGTTGATACCAAACACTTCATGTTTGGGGCCAGAGTGGAGTTCACAATTGCTTGAGAACTCCCTACTTCCTAATCAGGAATCGAAACAGTTACGATCAAATATCGATCGCAAGTGCCTGGATTGCCTTGGCGGCTCGTGCTCTTCCAAATGGATCATGTGACTCATCGCGTCTGACTCAACACGTCAATACACTGCAACAAAAGCCTTGGGCTTTTATCGCGAACTTGGTTCGTGATAAACTCAGAGGTCACTAGAGTGGATCTGAACTCCTTCCCCTTATTCGTGATAGCGATAGTGCCTTACTGCGACCTTTACTAGGTTTTATACAGCTTGGTCAACCACTGGTTTGGCCTTTATCAGGTATGTGATTTCGTGATAATCGACCCATGGTGGGTAATATATCCCCTTCGCTTATTGTATTGACCTAAAGGTAGGGAAGTACCTTAGATCCTCAAGATGTGCATATAATAAAGGTAAGCCCGAAGAAAATGGATTTTTCAGGCCTGTTTTACTACACGGCTTATCAACGTGACATGACACAGCCACACATCACCAATTTCCTTTTTGGCAAGGCACAAAAACTTGCACTTGCACAAAACAAGAGCACAGCCACCACACAGCCACATACTCGTTGGGATGGGTTGAAAAGAACATTTTTATTAGAAGCCTAACCTAAAGGTTCGGCAATCACATCCTTCAGAATGTATTAAATGTCTCTCTGGCAAAAATCTACATCATTTGGATGTGTCTAGAACCTTGTATGTTAGATTCATCCACAAAATGGCTCCTTTAACCAATTTTATTGAATACAAGCGGTTCCTGGGTCGCTTCGCGACCCAGGACCCCCTTCTGCATCAGTGTTGATTTTCAGCAGACTTTACAGTCTAGTTATTTACAGGCCTGGAAGTGGTAGATGAGTCGAAATTGTGAGGAGAAGGCTTCAGACCGCCATACTGTACGTAATTTCATGAAGAGAAAAACCCAGGAATGGATTGAGTTTGATATTCAGTGAAAGGTTCTGAGGCTTGATAGACTTCAATTGACAACATGTACTGAAATTTATGTCAAGCATGATGCATTCTTTAGCCGGTCGGAAAATCGGACTGGAAGTGAAAAGTTGAGCTGCATTCAATTGATCCTTGTGAAAGATTGCTTGAGTTGAGCGCAAAGCTGACAACTATTCACCGTAATGACCCGAAAATACACCCTCGGACGACTGAGCATCATCAATTTTTAGTGATTGATTCCTTGAGTTGCAGAGTTCAGTTGATTATATTGATGTATGACGCCGCTTAAATGGATCAAGCAAGCAGGTCGATTTATAGTGATTGATTCCTTGAGTTGCAGAGTTCAGTTGATAATATTGATGTATGACGCCGCTGAAATAGATCAAGCAAGCAGGACACTCGCTATCGGAGCTACACGGGAAAATTGACGCTTGCCGTGAGAATGGATCTCGTTTATCTGCGCAATGGCCGCTCAACGGACGAAATGTGGCGAGATTAGCGCCTGTGGTGTACGGGATGCCGAAGGCGGCAAGGGGATATGAGCGCTTGCCATGGGAGCATCCAGAGTTTGGGTGCCGTGTAGTTCCAGTGGCGTGCGAGGGCCCACAGTCTCGGTTACAAAAGACCATATGCAGGGCGTCAAAGGCTTCGGACAGACACCCGTTATTTTATAAAGAGAGAGATATAATATTTATACAAATCTTTCTCTATCACTAATTCCGCATGAATTAGCCGAGTATTTCGATATAGTTTCATGAGCACCAGTGGGGAACCCACTGAGATATTGACAATTCTTTGAAAACATGTGAAAACAGCACATTTCTGATCCGCGCCTTCGGTACTGCGACTGGCTGTAACTGTTGTATTAGCCTTCCAAAATTTATATCTCAGTCATTTTCTTCGGTGAGTTATCAGCGAATTCTATCGTACACGAGAATCATCATTTGGGCGACCATTTCATGGCGCATTTCATGGGCCATACTCTTGGATTCCCTCAATATTGTTAAGCTGGGCTAGGCTTTCTTCCTGCAGTCTAATTTCTCAGGAACCTGCAAGTTATTGCACTGGGTAATCTGGATTCAATCCATATTTTCTGGCTCCCTGGCATTCAGGATCCTTCAATTGCTGTGTGATCCAACCGACATCTTTTTCAAGATACTTGCTGGACCGAATGCCAAGCCCACCTTTCTGGTTCTAAGTGAGGCCTTTCGAGCCTCATTCACTTCCAACCATACCCGATATGATCTTTTATTTTCGTTCATCTATGACCGGCTGCTGGAGATTAATGGAGAAAATCGAATATTGTCACGCATTGCTGCCCTGTTCTTGGCTTCTTGGATTCTCGTCACATATACAAGTGCACGATCATACATCGTTCATCCCTCATTCTGACTGTCCGGTGTGCCGCTCTCACTTGCTATCACCTCCCGCCTTTTGCCATCCCGTGGATTTCTTCATCAAATTCCTCTGTCAACGGATCGCGGTACTTACGACGCTGTGCAAGCGTTACTGTGCTTCATTGCCTAGCTCTTCCACCACACGTTGTGCTGCTGTTTACTGAATGACACCCATTTCAAGCCGGAGCGAAGCGTCGGCACCTCTTGTGGTTGGATTATAGAACATACATTCCCACATCCAGGTGGGTTAAAACCTGGTACAGGGGCATATGATTATCTATAGATTACGAATAAATTGTTTCCAAACTATCTATTGAAAGCTCAGACTACATGGTTGAAGGAAAGGCGAAATCTGCCATTTCTCGCCGAGAGATCAGTCGGATCAAATTATGCCGAAAAAGGTCAGCGGCCAGGCGTCACGAAAATATTTTTCTAAGGGTCCAGGAGGCTCTAGAAATACCCCAAAGAGCTCCTCCGTGGTCAGCAGACAAAGATGTGTGGTCCTGCTAAAGGGCGGACAGGAGGACAATGGCCGGGACAGACCCACGATGTCAGGGACCGAAAGGTAATATCAGATGACATTATATGGTTTCGCTCCGCAAAACCGTAGACGTTTTTGAAAAAAAGTTCAGTTGATCAAAAGTGGAGTTCCAGGATTAAAATAGCAAATGTTGACGGCAGCGTCAATGCTTGTGCTCGTATTTTTGACCAACAAACATACTATTCTCAGCCACAACACTAACCCAGTAGTAGAAAGCTATTATCGTGTCAACGGCCCTTGGGCAACTGGGCGATGTGTTGACGGCGTTGGTGGAGCGAAGGCACGAGGTTGATGACATCACTTTTGATCAACTCAACTTTTTTTCAAAAACGTCTACGGTTTTGCGGATAGCTGTAACATGGAAGTTGAGAAGAAGGCGGCCGAATCAGACGGATCAGTGCGGCCATCAATCTTTCCTTCTCACCACCAACTCACCACAACACAACCACGCCGAAGCAACGACGCCAGCTTCGAACGTTCAGTGCAGGTGCGCGATTCAAACCCGTGTAATTTAGGCTCAATCTCAAATCTCAAATCTTTCAGATGGGCTCGTTTCAATATCATCGATGCGGCGCCATTGCCACCACAGTCAGCGTGGATGAAGAATGCGAGTTGGATGCTGTTCCTGGAACATCCCACTACCTGCTCTTGAACTCCAACGAAATCCCTCTTGATTCTGACATCGAGACCATCGAATCGGCGATTTCGAGAACCGACACAACCTTGGCGCGCCTCGATGATGAAATAGTACGACTGCAGGAACGGTTGCAGCAACTTGAAGAGAAACGCGCCTCCTTGGCCGGCTACCGTGTGCAAAATTTTTCCATCCTCTCGCCACTCCGACGGACGCCACCCGAGGTACTTTCCGAAATCTTCTCCTGGACGTTACCACCAGCCATATACTCGCGACAACGGATGGGATTCAGTGCAATGGATAGTCCATGGGTCTTGACGCATATATGCCGCCGGTGGAGGGCGGTCGCCATCTCAACTCCTCCTCTGTGGTCACTTGTGGCCATCACCTATCTGCACAATATAGAACCAGCGTCATCTTATCCTTTGGCTATGGTCGAGACCCAGATGGTGCGCGCCCTAACGTTGAAGATTCATTTTTGTGGATGCGAAGACTCCGACCCTCAGCCTCAGATTGAAATGTTCTAATGTTTGGCCAAGCATGCATCCCGATGGGAGGAAGCCAATCTTAGACTGACATCACATCTGGTACCTTCCTCTTCTGCACACCCTCCGAGATCGCGTTCCATTGCTCCGCCGATTATTTTTCGATTGGTATTCCCCGGATAGCCAGGTAGGAGTGGAGATGATCGATTGCTTTCAGACGGCACCTTCCCTGGTCGACGCAGGTACATTCCACCAACTCCAATATACACCGATTCTCCTTCCCATGCATCAACTCACGCGTTATGAACTGAACGGCCCTTGGGAAGCGCATCGGAGCCTCCTCAAACTGGCTCAAAACCTCGTGGAGGTCCGGATCTTCGTCAGCGGTGACGAACCTTGGCCCGAGTTCGGTGAAATCGTCGATCTGATGCGTCTCCGACGTTTGTATGTGTCGGATTCACGCGTATTGGAGATGTTGTGATTTCCCCTGTTGTAGGAAATCACGGTTTACCTAGGCGAGATCCAGAAAGGCACTCTTCTTCTCGCGCATATGGAATCCTCACTCTTGCGCTCTCGGTGCGTCCTCCAGAGACTTTGCCTCTGTGGATGTCTCGATGGTCACACTACCGGCGAGGTTTTACGGAAATTCCCCTCTATCGCTGAACTGACCATCGCTGTCTACGTCGAGGCCGCCCACACGGAGGTCGACAAATTGATGTCCATCCTCACATTCTCCGAGAGCACACCGGTCGCCCCCCAATTGCGCGGTATATTCCTTGGAACCCACCTTGTCAGTGACAACCGCTTCGATGACACGATATACTTCGAGATGTTGAAATCTCGGCGGAAAGAACCGCATCATACACTTACGGCCGCGGCTCTCGTTGAATGCAGAGGCCCAGTACCAGCTCCTGCAACCATCGGTGCCATAGATGCCCTCTCCCAAGATGGATTGGATTTTTTATTCATACATGGAAAAGACGGGGACCTGGTCATAAGGCATTGGGAGTTGGCCGCACCCTGGCACTAGATTAGTCGGTGTAATACATAACAAGCGCCAAAGCGGCCAACCACATCGATTTGTATACCTCCTAATTTACCATTGCGTCTCATGTCCCCCTTGTTAGTGACTTGCAAAGTACGTGTGCGAGGTGCTGGCTCTTTTTGACACATTTGAACGCTTCATTCCCGCTGAGTATCACATCCATTAGCATCCGGTCCTTATTATTCTGTTCCTGTTTGCTGCTGAAGCTCTTGAGAAGATCTCAGATTTAGGATTTCTATGAAACTGAATAGAGGCATAGACGACTGTGGAACACGTTTTCCGAGGCAAAGGCACGTAGTCACAGTTCCCGCTTGTTTCTCAATGGGGCCCCTACGGTATAGGCTAGGATTTACGAGTACAGCTTACAGTACGAAAAATTATGATGGCTACGCACCTCCAAAAGCACCGAATGAAGCCATTCTTTTTGGAGACACGAATTTAGATCAATATGAGGTGCTCATAAAATTGCCGTGGTTTTTACCGCAGGTAATGAAGGAGTTCTGAACATTTCTTTTCGAGATTTTTGGGCTATAATTGATCGCGGCCTGATCGGTTTCAAACTCCGAGGCGACCCTTGATCTCACCGAACACCTTCAGAGTTCAGTAGAGTGACTGAAACGAGCCTACTGCGGTAATCCATCCTTATCCTCTTCCTCTTGCTTGTACGTGGTCTTCCGAACAAACGCTACATCTTCACTGGTATGTAAGGGTACCTCGTCTCTCTTGGGGCGGTTCGTTCAAAGGAGAGGTTTACCTTAAGGACGGCTACTGGCGGTACTTGACGTCGTTGACGAGGATATGTAGCGGCTGAAGTACTGAAGACTGGTGCGCGCGCCACACTCCCTTCAAGTTCGACCATCGCAGCATGTCTGACACGCGCATCGTTTCGAGCCCCCGACTTTCTTGAATTGGCTCGATCCAAAGTGCGTCTGCGTTTTCCATGGATTATTTTGCCCCATTCGAATTCATTATTTCTTCCTCTGTCTTGTACAGACATCCGGATCCGTTGACCCAGCGGTCTCTTCCCGCACGCAAACGCACGTACTTCGCACGCAGCTGGATGCTGAAAGAATCCAGGGAGAAGGTCAGTCAGCGTCTTCTCAGCCCTCCTCTCCTTCTCCTGATCTCACCAGCTTTTTTCCCTCCCAGTCCCAACACGCCCCATGCGTGCATCCCTACATCGCAGCGTCACAATTGTGCAGCGCCATCCCTCGCGCTCCTGACCAACGACTTGGTTTTCGAGCACGAGCCACGCCTGTTCTGCGCAGATGCGAATCCGCATCTCGTCGCGGGTGCGACTCGCAACCCGGGCTGCGCTTCCAGAACGCGAGTATCGTGCGTGCCCTGTACCTTTCATTTGCCTTAGTTGATCGCATAGTCCAGTCCGCCAACCAGCGTCGTCCCGAGTCGGACGTGTGGGATCGAGGCTTTATTATCCTTTGCATCGCAGCACCTGCGAATTCGACGCTTGCGAACGAGATATCGGTGGGTTCTCCTCCCTTTCCTGATTCTTCTTTTCTACTCACCCTCCTACTCTCCTGTTTCTTCCTTTTGGTGTACATACGTACTGACGTCGTTCGCAGCCATCCTCCACGCGCACACCCTTCCGTAGCGCCCGTCGTTCCTTCCCGCCTCGCGGGAGCGTCGTGCACGACATACACCGCGACTACATACACTACCAGCCGCCCGCGCCGGCCTTCTGCAGCTGCTGGTTGCGGTGCGTGATGCGATCCGACTAGGAAGCCCCCCCCCCTGCTAGACGCGCTCCACGCCTAGAACCTCGCCATAGGCACGGTGCGTCTCCCCGATGCCGTACCGCGCCCACACTCAACAGGCCGCGCGCACCAGATGTGACGCGCATCAGGCCCTGCCATTCCTCGACGCACGCGCTGCCCTCTTTAATCCGCCGGCGTAGCGACGATTTTCGGAGCTGGGGTTCGAGAGCGGGAATGTGATCAAGGTGGTGGATCGCGGGTATCGCGATTGGTTGAGGGGGCAGTTGAGGGGACGGACGGGATTACGTGGTGCGTATGCATGCGGGTCTCGTCTCCGTTTCTTTTGGAAGCCTTCGTCTCGGATGGGCCGGCTCGATCTGCGTCGTTTTTCACATTCGCTCTTTTCTTTGAGATCTGGAAATGGAAATGAAATAGTCACTGACATGGTTCTTTATCGCAGGAATCCCTCCCGGAACCCACGCCCGCCGAGCTAGCAGCGAAGGTGACGCAGGAGGCGGCGGTCTTCATGCTGGCGGTTACCGCCGAGCGGCTGCTCGATATGCTGGGCGCGCTCGTTCCCAGCAAGAGGCATAATCTTGCGGACGATGAAGAGAGTCAGGTGTGGTTCTGACCTCACCTCCCGCGCCGGTTTTTGATGGTTTTTTACTTTTCTTGTTTCGCAGGAGCTTTACCGCCCATGCATGGCATTGCGGCCCAAGATCGTCAAGCTCATTGACAAGTACAGTCAGAGGCAGGGTGCGTATTTACTCCTTCGCTTTCCTCCCCTCCCATCTCTATCGATGTCAAGTGGTCGTTTTCGGCCCCTCCATTTCTTCGTATCACTACTCTTCCTCTTGACACCACCGCTAACTCACACCTCAGCCGACCTCGTCTCAATGGACGAGACTTTCGTCCGCGCGCGCACGATCTTCGACCGCATGACGGAGGAGAGCCTCGCCCGGCCCTCGAGCGGCGTCTACTACCCACAGCAGCAGCAGATGCCGTACGGCGCACCCGCGGCCGGCCCCGCAGGACCCGCGTATTTCCCTACGCCGGCGGCGGGTCCTGGAGATTATCCGGATGCGGCAGCAGCCCGCCGCCCAGCCTCAGCAGCAAGCACTGCCCGCTGTCCAGCAAGCGCAACCTCAGCCCTAGCACCAGGCGCAGGAAGCGCCGGCGTACCAGCAGCCGCAGGCAGTTACCCGGCCCAGCAGCAGCCGGCACAAGCGCAAGCGCAGGCTCAGGGACGTACACCGTGCCCGGCCCAGGCACAACCTCAGCAACAGCCCGCCGCCCAGGTTCAGCCTCAGCAGCAAGCGCAACCTCAGCCCCAGCAACAGGCGCAGCCTCAGCCCGAGCCCCAGCCACAGGCACAGCAGCCCGCTCAGCAGGCGGGCCCGCCGTACGTCTACGACCCCCACCCGACGAATGTGGACCCGAATGTGCAGGCGTGAGCACAGTATTACGCTGCGGGTGGGAAGGACCTTGCGGGGAGCGTGTATTTCATCAGTATTCCGGGGATTACGGATGCGGCGCCCACGCCTGCGCCCGCCGCCGCTGTTCAGGCTCAGCAGGCCCAAGCTCAAGTCGCTCAGCCACAGCAGCCGCTTGAGAGCGCCCTCCCCACGAGCCGGATCGACGACGACCCGGGGTACTTCCCTGACCCTTACGCGAACTGGCCCAAGTACGCGACGCCCGTGCGGACGCAGCAGCAGCCACAGCAGACGCCAGACTCTTACGTGCAGCCTACTCAGACGACAAGCCCCGGCGGGAGCGAGCTCGCGCATGCGCTTGGACCCCAGCCCGCGCAGCAGCAGTGCACAGCCGAGGCAGGGGTACTCGCTGACTGATCCAGGATCGGGGTTGGCGGGCGCGAGCGGGGCGGCGCCGTCGAGCCCTGTGGTGGCGTATGGTGCGTCGGCGAGCCCTGTGGCGGCGTAGGGTGCGTCGGCGGCGGGTGGGAGTGGGATTCCCGAGCGCGCTGCGATGGCGACGGCGAGCACGCCGTCGTGGGTGCTGCCGAAGAAGAGCCCGAACCCTTGATGGAACAGATCGGCTACCTGTCGTACAGGACCCGCAGAACCGGCACACGGGGCCCGGGCACGGCATGCAGCCCTGGAGCAGGGGCGGGCGCACGGGGAGCCCGCAGTCGGGAGTGCTGGCGCGACAGTCTGAGGGGATGCATATGTGAGGGGTGGGGGGATCTCTGGACGGACGTACGAATATCACGTCGAAGAATCAATGGACGAAAGGTATCGACGAAGAAGACCGAGGGGTGTATATGGATCGATGAACGAACAAACGGCCAGAAAATTAGTTTTCTTACTTGTGCATATGCCTGCTCACCTACGTACCTATTGCTACCCACTATATCTATGTCTCATTCGCCCTTGCTGCTATATTTATTTTACACGTTTGTGCTTCATTTTATCCTCCTGGGTGACGTTGTGACTACGTGACTGGACGGTACCGCTTTTGACACGCAACCTCCATCCTGAAATCGACCCCTGTCCTGAAGTCATTACTCAAAGACCTTGGTTTCAACGTATTTGTTTTAAACGACAATATCAGCTTGGACTAACCTCCTTCACTCCAGGTTCCCATTCACAACACATCTTGAAACACAGCTGCTCATGAGGATCCCACAAGAACTCGTCGACGAAATAATCAGCGAATTCGACCTCTCCCAGAAATATGACTTCCAAATTCACCAAACACTAAAGTCCTGCGCTCTCGCTGCTCGTTCATTCGTGCGGCCCTGTCAGAGACGCTTATTTGCCAGGATTTCCGTGCGTGATTACGAAGAATATTCAACAGCTCTAGACCGAGAACCTCCGAGTCTTACATATTCCCCCCACGCCTCTTCAATCTTGTTGTCCCGACAACTCGCCGCCCTACTCTCAAGTTCTCCACATATCGCCCTCTATATCCGAACTCTGGATTTGTGCTACAACGTGGATAATACAGAGGCCAAATTCATCCCTCTTATTCTCTCTGCTGTGACAGCATTGAAGACTTTGATTCTAACGGACTATTTCCAGGAGGCGTTTCCTGTGAATCTGTCTACCATTGCTGTGTTTTCACTTCCCAGTCTCCGGCGTGTAGAGCTCTGCAAGTATCAATTTGCAGGTCCACTCGAGCTGGAGTCGCTCCTGAGTCGGGTGAAATCCCTGAAAGAGTTGACTCTGGACGATATCAGCTTCTACAACGATGTCTATGGCAGCTGCGATCGGTCCAGCGTTACGAGCGATGGCCGCCCCAGCAACGTCGTTTTGGAGACATTAACTCTGGTCCGTCTGGGCTACTTCACGATTAGACAGATGTTGGATCTTTTCACTGTGGTGGATATCAGACATGTGAAGTGTCTATCCCTTCTCGAATGCCCATTCATGGGCTTTCTGCAAGCGAATGCACGTTCTATTCAGAAGCTTAAAATTGGGGAATCTTGGGCTACATGTGGGTCAGTTCATCTGGTCTTTGAAGAACGGTATTCTGAAACTACTGCGTGGGACAGACTGGCTCACCGACGTTCCGGATCCTGAGCTAATGGAGGGCGAAAACCAGCTGTCCTCCGTCGATTTTGAGGTCGGGGAAATCAGTCAGGTCGTCGGCCACCTCCCGCTGTTGGGCAACTTGCGGAATCTGAAGGTTCTGAAGACCATCCGCATAACCCTAAACCGCTGCTTGGATGCGGATCTTGATTCGGAACACGAGGGGTGGGACGAAATCGATTCACTCCTGGTGCCGCTGCCTCGTGATGTCAAGGTGGAAATATATGCTGGCTTCGACTCTCAAACCAAACGCATGGATGCAGGCGACATGGAGGTTGTGAAGAAATGTTTGCCTTTGCTGGCGGAGCGTGGGACGTTGAATGTCTATCGCAACCCGCTTTGCAACGACCATTTTTTCGACCGCTGATAATTCATACATCGGCCAGGCCCTCCGCCGTACTTCATAAAGATGGTTATGCCGTATGGCCAATACTGTCGCCAACTGCCGATGTCCGTGTCTCATTACTAATGTCAGAGTAAAATAAAATAAAATACTCCTTGTGCATATACCTGCTCGCCTCGCCTACGTACCTATTGCTACCCACTATAGCTACATGTCTCATGCGCCCTTGCTGCTATATTTATTTTACATGTTTGGAGTTTCAATGCCTCATTTTATCCTCTTTCTGGCTAACATTGTGACTACGTGACTGTACGGCACTGCTTTTGACACGCAATCTCCATCCTAAAATTGACCTCCCTGATATCGTTACTCAAAGACCTTGGTTTCAACGTATTCGCTTTGCACGACGTATCAGCTTGGACTAAGCTCCTCCTCTCCAGGTCACCGTTCACAACTCATCTTGAAACACCCTTCTTTTACAGCTGCTCATGAGGATCCCACAAGAACTTGTCGACGAAATAATAGGCGAATTCGACCTCTCCCAGAAATACGACTTCCAAATTCACCAAACACTAAAGTCCTGCGCTCTAGCTGCTCGTTCATTCGTGCGGCCTTGTCAGACACGTTTATTTGCCAGGATTTCCGTGCGCGATTACGAAAAGTATTCAACAGCCCTAGATCGAGAACCTCCGAGTCTTACATCTTCTCCCCACGCCGCTTCAATCTTGTTGTCCCGACAACTCGCCGCCCTACTCTCAAGTTCTCCCCATATTGCCCTCTATATCCGAAGTCTGGATCTACGCTACAATGTGGATACTACAGAGGCGAAATTCATCCCTCTTATTCTCTCTGCTGTGACAGCACTTGAGATTTTGATTCTAACGGACCATTTTTTCGGGGCATTTCCTGTGAATCATCCGTCCACCATGGCCGTATTTTCACTTCCCAGTCTCCGGCGTGTAGAGCTCTGCAAGTATCAATTTGCAGGTCCACTCTAGCTGGAGTCACTTCTGAGTCGGGCAAAATCCCTCAAAGAGTTGACTCTTGATGCTATCGACTTCCACGACGAATTCTATTACAACTACGATGGGTCTGGCGTCAGGAGAGATGGCCGCCTCAGCGACGTCGTATTGGAGACACTAACTCTGGTTCGTCTGCACACCACGATCGAACCGATGTTGGATCTCTTCGCCGCGGTCGATATCAGACATGTGAAGTGTCTATCCCTTCTCGAATGCCCATTCCCGATGGGCATTCTGCAAGCGAATGCATGTTCCATTCAGAAGCTTAAAGTCCGGACAGCTTGGGTTACATGTGGGTCGATTCATCTAGTTTTTGCAAAACGGTATTCTGAAACCACCGCGTGGAACAGATTCGGCCGCCGACGTTCTAGATCCTGAGCTGATGGCGGGCGAAAACCATCTGTCCTCCGTTGATTTTGAGGTTGGGGAAATTGGCCAGGTCGTCGGCCACCTCCTGCTATTGGGTAACTTGCGGAATCTAAAGGTTCTGAAGACCATCCGCATAACCATAAATCGCTGCTTGAATGAGAATCTTGCTTCGGAACACGAGGGGTGGGATAAAGTCGATTCATTCCTGGTGCCGCTGCCTCGTGATGTCGAGGTGGAAATATATGCTGGCTTCGACTCTGAAACCAAACGCATGGATGCAGGCGACGTGGAGGTTGTGAAGAAATGTTTGCCTTTGCTGGCGGAGCGCGGGACGCTGAATGTCTACCGCAACCCACTTTGCTACGTTAGCCAGTTGGTCGATATCTGATCATCCATACATCGCCACAAAATGGCTGCTACCGGTATGGCCAATACTGTCGCTAACTGCCGACGTCCGTGTCTCATTCCGAATTTCAGAATCAGTGTATTGCTAGTGGGTACTTGCAATGCGTTGGCTAGGTTTCCTCAATTCATCTCGGTTGCAAAATTTCAAAGCCATTCCTTCTTGCAGCAAGGATTCATGCACCATTGACAAGAATGCATGTACTGGGGGGATTATGGTCATACAACACCAATGTGCAGTGGAATGAGACTAAAGGGACCAAAAGGAGCTCAATGCTCGACGGTCTATTGTTTTTATTCAATCGCAACATCTGTCCGGATGGGAAGGGTACATATAGACTGCTCTGAGGCTGCTGTGTACATAAGCCCCGATGCTCGCCGGCAGTGCATGAAGTCGCCCAATCCGTTTTCTACTCAATGCCCGCCTCCACACGACACCCGCGCGCGTGCAACGGCGCCCACTCACGCCGCTCCTCAAATGAACCCCAGATAGATCCGTCCAGCACCACTCGTTTAAGCGCAGCGAACGCTGGCCCAATGAGCAATGCCGCAGTGACACGCTCCACCTTCTCAATCTTCATAGGCACCCATGAGGCGAGGTACAGCCTTACGCACAACAGCTTTTCCGCCGTCTGTTTCGCTTCAGGGGGTGTAGGCTTCAGAAGCGTGTCGTACCGCAACTCGCGGAGGGTAGGGCAATGGCGGAGGATCGTAGGGAACGGCGTGGAGGCTGCGCCAGCGAGTATGAGTGTGTGGAGCGTAGGGAGGAGGGGGAACGCGTCTGAGACGACGAGCGCGGGTGGTATGGTGAGACGGACAAGCTGGGGCATGTCCGTGTGCAGGAGTGCGCGCACCTATCGCTTGCTCAGTGCTACTAGGACGAGCGAGCGCAGATTGAGGAAGGGTGAGAATGAAGCCGGCGCCTCAACCTGGTCGCCGCTCTCGATCGAGGCGAGGGATAGGTGTTCGAGATCGGGCGCGGCGGAGATAACGGCGCGCAGCAGAGACGCGGATGTCTCTGTCCAGTAGAGGCGCCTGAGTGACGGTAAAGGGGGCGGCGAGATTTCTTGATCATGGTGAGAGGACCGGGGCAGAACGAGAACTTTAATGTGGGGCCCGCAGCGCTGCAGTACGGACATATTATGGTCCGAGTGCGTCGAGGATAGGCGCACGCAGCGCACTTGGCGCGCGATACGAGGTTGTTCGAGCGCCAAGGAAAGGGATGGCCAACTTTGGTCGTTTACCCAGATGTTCCCGTAAAGGAGCTCCTGCGCCAGCCTCCCCCATAGCCGGCAGACGCATCCCAATGAGCGCGCGGCCGCCCAGAAGCGCTGTAGCTCACTGTGCTTCAGCGGGTTGTCTGGCCTTGTGCCGTACTGAGTGATCTTGTCCTCCGAGTACACTTCCGCGAGCGGCGAGATGTCCAAGAGCGCCAGGCGGTGAATGAGTATCCAGAGCTCCGGCGGTAGAGATGGTCCCGAGACGGACATTGAGAGGGCTTGCGAGGGCTTGCGAGGGCCGCTGCTTGCAAGCGACATGAGTCATTTGAAGTTACGCGTCCCATCATGATGCTTCGGATGGCTATCACGAATAGCCGGTTTTTGAGAAGAAGAAAAAAGAAAAGAAAAAACCCCCCGGCTATTCGTGATAGCCATCCGAAGCATCATGAATAACCGGTTTTTGGCCCAAGGATTTTCATTCCCTCGTCCATCATGTCTGTCGTCCTCTATCGGTGAGCTGCCTCGGCCCTTGCTAAGCGACTGCTGGATACTTATAGCCCCAGCTACGACACCTCGCCCTTCAGCCACAAGGTAATGCACACGTCCCTTTTGCGCACCGCCTCTTATGCCCCAGATCGACCATGTTCTGCTGCTCAAAAACATACCACACGAAAAAGTCAATGTGAGTGAGAGAACTCGGACTACATTTGACGATGACCCTCAATTCCGAGAAAGGTTTCAAACATGCTACCTCGACCAGAAATCACCGATCTCCTCGGCGTCCGTTATCGACTTATGCCGCTTCTAGCCATCGGAAATGACATCTACTGCGACACAGGGTAATCATAAGATTTTTGTCGCGAAAATTTGCTTCATCGATCGCAGACTCATCACCTCCGCTCTTGAGAGACGTTTCCCGGCCTCACAAGGCTACGGCACAATTTTCCCCAACAGAAAACAAGGAGGAGGTGTCGACACTGGACTCATAACGGTTCAAAATGACTACTGCGTGGCCGAAGAAGCTACTGACTTGTGGGGTAGGTGTTTACCAGATACTGGATTGAATCGGTCGTGTTCTTTCTAGGCGTGTGGATTCTGGACTGGGAAAAGTTCCCACCCGCATTCGTCAAGGACAGAGAGTCGGTTTGTTCTTTTCAATTAATTTTCCGTCCCCCTCTTCTTAGGAAAAACAGATTTTAGGCAAGCCCATCGATATGGAGGCGATCGCGGCAGGGCGTGGAAGAAATGTCAGCATCCTATCTACGCAGTTGGTCAGCCCACCCGTCGTCAAAAATGCATCCTTAGCTAACCACCTTTGAGAGTCCCTTATAGAAGAGCAGGTAGGCCGCTCAAATTTACACTAACTCATCTCCTAATGTTTCCTAGCTGTCAGATGGGCGCGAGTGGATATTCGATACGGAGCAGCCCTCCCTCGCAGACATCTCTGTCCACTTCATTCTGGCATATCTCAAACGTATTCCCGCCGCTGAGTCACTCTTCGACCCCGCCACCTGTCCCAAGTCGCTGGAGGTGGGCTAAACCGAGTACACACTCGCTTGCGCTGACGTGCAAGTTGCGCATAGTGGTTTGCGGGAATGACGGGCCATCTCGATCATCTCAAGCAGAGCCAGCCCCCGGTCTCACAAGTCACCGGAGAGGAAGCCGCTGCGCGCATTGCCGCAGCATCCTTTGAACCGTACAGTGTCGTGGGCTTCGATGTGTGTGAGGGCGACCGCTTGGGGTTGAAAGCCGGCGACGAGGTCTCGGTTGGTCGCGACGATTCTGGTTAGTCCGCCTCTTGTTCTTATGATTCTTTATTTTTGTTGAACAAAAAAAATGCAGGGCCGGATTTCGGCACTGTTGGGAAACTCGTCACGTTGAATAAGGAGGAGTTTGTCATTGAGACGAAGAAACCCATACGCTGCCACTTCCCGCGTATCGGGTTCACTGCGACGCTCATGTCCCAGTCAAAGTAATGAGAATTTGTTGTACTGTTATCGCGCCCCTACTTAGTGTAATATATATCGCTTCAAATAAATCTGTAGTAGGTTTGCTTAAGCAACTGTGTTTTGACCTTTTAGGGACAAAACATTGTCGTAAAAAACCCCTAAACTGGTAGAAAGAGCCATAAAAAGCACTGAGGGCTTAAACGAGCCTCAATTTCTAAGAACTCGAGATGCTGGAATATTTCTTCGGTTGCGTTGCGGCTGTTTGTATCGGGAGCCGATGCCGCGGCTCCGCCAAAAGCATGCTTACAAATAAGCCAAATGCGGTATCTCGCGCGTCATGTTAAGTTCAGCTGCAAATTGAAATATATATACTTCAAATGCGGCGAATGTATGTATACCGGAAGGCAAGCGTACGTGGCAGCAACTAGAAGAACGCGCAGTGCTGTGTTAAATTGTGAAAGACGTGCCAGATATGGGATTTTTCAACAGCAATTAGTAACAGCTTTTGAGCCACGGGACGCGGCTACGACGCAGAATCATCCGGATTGGGATTCACTTCAGAAGCCCGCCACGACCGCGCACACTTAGCTGCCAATGCTCCGCCGCTCCTTTGATGCTGTTATTCAAGTTGACTCCACTTACTTAAATAATAGACACATATAAAGACGCAGCATCAGTCTGACCATTGAAATACTGTAATTCAAATAATGTGCGCAAGCTGTAAAGATACTTCAAGGTGATGAGAATACGAAGCAGACATTCCAAATGGGGCTGGTTGGGTGGATGAACCAAGTTCTCAACATCGCGTCATTCCAAATGCGTCGGACGCCGTACACGCTGGCTGAATTTATGCCCATACCCGCCCATTTCCGCGGCGGGCAGATTCGATATTCAACAGTCTAGGGAATACCTCGGCATAGTCGATACTAACAGGAAGGTCCACCAACCAAGTTTTGTCAGACGTCATTAACTATGTAAATCTTCGTCCTCTACTGCACATTAGGATTCTACTGTTCATGTTCAACATACTGAGGTGTGCAATCTCGCGGTCCGACGAGGCAGCCACCTCTGCGCGAGAGGGGATGAGGAATGCGCCTCCGCCACGAGCTTGACCAGAATCGGAGAAGTGGAGGTCGTGGCGACACGCTATCGTCGATGAAATATGCGCCGACGGAGGTGGACGTAGTGTTGTACATGAAGTAGTCCATATAAACGTTAACGCCGTCATTAGTCTCTTGGATGATGACGAGTGTATGCGTGCCGTTCCGCATCGTCGGCGAGGACCAGAGCGGTACATGGTGAATGTAGTTCGCTAGCTGCAGTGTGTTATACGAGCCTGGGATGGAATTATCCACAGAGAAGGCGAGAGTGCGAGGAACGGATCCACCTGGGACCGTACTGTAGGTGGTAATCGAGGTGCCTGGACATCATTGCCGATGAACCTGAAATCCGCATCTCAATGCCAACACCACGCATCGGCGAAGTTGAAGGACGCCGTCGAGGTTTTCGTACCGACACTCGTAGTCTCGTCAAATCCCCCCTTGCTGCCCACATGGTCCCACTCGGGAGCGTAATGAACGAGCGGGTCCTTCTCGTCCACGATCGCGATATTGGTTGCCATACCTCGCCAACCACTGCGTTGAGGGGGCGGAGCAGAGGCAAGAGCAGAGACAGAAGGTGGATATGTGTGATCATTTTGATAAGCCTTTTGTGAGTTTGGCAATCCTCTGCCTGCCAAGATGGCGGGATTAACGCAGGAGTTGCCGTGTTGAAATCAAGATACTTACTTAGCGGAATTCACAGGTTTCACAGTGACATGCCATGGTCTTACTCTTTATAAATTTCAGCATGTCCGAAGCTTTTAAACTCCGCTTTTGGGAAATCCCAAGGAAATCCGCTCCGACTTCTGGGAACATCACTGTTATGCTTTGGAAGGGCGCCAATTCAAGCGCTAATGACTCGACCGAAGTGGTGGGCCGCAAAGCGGCCCACAGCGCTCTTGTATAGCCATCAAGAGGTCTCCAAGATCTGGATCTGGCCTGGCAACCCCGCCATTCCCAGGGTGATCGGTCGGAAGGACCAATTAAAACCGAATATGCCGAGCGCCAAAACCCTGGGCAATCAGGGGCCGTTTCCGGCAAAATCCAGCCCTTGGAATGTCCAACTTTTCGGAGCCCCTTGGTAGTAATTTGAGTTATGGTACCAAGTTGAGAAAGTTTAAAGACTGTTCAAGGTTGCTAGCGGTACTGTATGCCGAATAAGTCAAATTCTCCGAAATGCCCGCAATTGAAGCAACTTTGAACAAAATAAATGATGTTATAAGGTCATGAAAGAGCCAATGTATGCAAATAGGTGCCTGTAGGATTTTTTTGAGGGATTCTGTGTGAAGTGGCAGGATTTCGCGGATGGGAAATACGGCCAAATGTGGAATCCACATCACCGGCTTCCGAAATTTCGCTGTTGTGTATGTCATAGACATGTTCAGGGAAGTAGTAGGTAAGGAGGCCGAAGAGGCAGTCCCCCCTGAGTCTGCCGACTGTGTGCTCCAAGGTCGACAGCCTAACCAAGTCAACACATGTCGGCGGTCGATCTGATGTCGGCACAGTGTGTATCCCATGATCCACACAGATCCACATATGTCCGCAACGCTATGCAGACATGGGCCCTGAATGCAGAGAATGTTCATGACGACGTAGGGTAAGAATCCATATGAAGTTTCATGAAACAATCGCCAATTATGAGAGAAGTATTTGGACTTGCGTAATCTCACATTTGTTGGTAATCGTGGGGCGACGAAAAACTGACGCGCATGCTTACCATATGCACATCCTCGCCGTACGTGACTGTAAAAATATTTCGTCTTTACGGCATCGAATTTCCGCCCATATGGTACGGTTCTGCCAGTCTGGGGACCGTATAAACCTGTATACAGTACAATTGGCAGAACCGAGGTTACCGGGCCACTTGAGGAACGGTGAGCTCGGAGACGTCTTTTCTTACTTCCATGTGTCCGTGTCAAACCTCGGATTCTAACGTGACGCCTTTCTCGCGAAGTTTCGACCAAATTGTGAGCGGGATAGTCATATATATCTATTAACGACACGGAAACCCAATAACTTGGGATGAGAGATAAACACCAACCCTTAATACAACCACGTGTGTCTGTACTGGACTTAGTCTTTCAATTCAATCAGTTAAAGAATAAGCAAAAGAATTTACTTGGTTAGCTACTCATCAATAAAAGAGTAAAAGGAAGCCAAAGGACCAAAAAGACAGAAGAAAGAGGTACGCCAATCCGCGGAAAAAGTCGGGAAATCACAAACCATCACTGTAATAAATTTGGGGAGGACCTTGTTGCAGATTGGCCTTGCTGAGCTGTCGTGCAGGAATATGCATGCATAGATTCGAGGGCGAAAAATCTCCAAGTCATTCAAACTGCGACAAATCATGATTCTTGTATGCAGGTCATGCATCAGCAAGACTGCAAGTTCGCCTCTGGTAAGACACGAAAGATGTCAAAGATGAAAATGTCCCAAAGATGTCGCATCTTTCCCAGGCTGATTCATTTTTCTTAGCAAAGATGACCGTCTTGGTAAAGATGGCTAAGATGTCGTCTATCTTGCACAGGCAATGACATTTCATGTTTTAAGATCACTCAAAGACGATTAAATGGGCAGCAAAGACAGGTGTTTTGGCGGAGAAGTAGAACGAATACAATAGATTCGGTAGTGACACAAACAAACGAGACAGCTAAGAGTGAAAGAAACGAGATAGCCACGGAGAGTATCCAACCTGATCTAATGCGAAATGAGCTCCCAAATGCCTGTACAATAGAGAAAAAGAGAATGTACCAGCGGAGCCATCAGCTTAGGCGTCCGCCATGTGCATGCCCCGTCACACAATCGTCTTCGTCGAACCAACCGGCCCTGCCAATCGTGTACCCCGAGCTGCACTCGCGGGTCGTGGAGACTGGTAAGCGTGCCCCTTACAAAATAGCTCTGCATCGTCTGCAAATCTAGCCGAACCATCACGTGTGTGAAGGCGAGTCGTGCCTGTTGACAGGCCTGGGGAAGAGATTGGACAGGCTCGTCGACGCCGAAACACCAAGTTAGAATAGGCTAAAGCGAGCGTTCCACTTTCGGCGAAAGTGGAACGCGTCGGATGTAAATGCTTGAAGTTCGGGATAGTCCAAATTAACTTGACGGCGCGGGATTGGGTTGACTATCTTCTTTAGGGGCTTGATGCTGAGGGGCCTTGGGATCAAACGGCTTATATTGGGCTTGAAACGTAGGCAAATTGAAGTCTTGGAGACGACGGAGAGCATGAAGAAGGCCTCGAAGGATTGAAGAATGAGGCTTGATGTCAGGATAGGAATGAGTTAAGTCAAGGGAATTGCGTGCGCGACAAGAGCCGGAGATAGCATTTCGGGAAGAGCAGCAAAGGGGCGGACGACACTATGCTTGAGCAAACGGAGGGTGAGGAGCTCCGACGAGCTTGAGTGAACCGGGTTGCTACTTCGGCGGGCCGTGAAGAACTAGGGGTGCGAAGTGAGCTGGAGTGGATGGCGGACTATGGCGAATGTGGAGGTGACGGGAGAGGGCAGCCAGTAAAGTCGACGCTAACGCCGCAAGAGGCGGATCATTGATCTGGCATACAGGTCATCACACGTAACTCCCAGATTGGGAGATATCTCCGAACCCAACCCAAGCCATCCATTTCAAAGGTCGTCCACACATAGTCTGGGATCCCGCAACAAGTACCTAGAAAGCATTCAGTCACAAATCATGCCCTTAAGACTGTGTTTTCTTACCTAATTTGAACGGCCCGTTGGATTTATGGCCCGATTTGGCTCGCGTGCCATCACTCGTATGCCAGATCAATGATCCGCTCACCCCTTACCTCGATGTAAATCCGACGGTGGTTGATCATCCGATGTGAATCGGAGTCCGTGTATGCTCAAAATTCAAGATCCTCTCAAGAATCCCCAACATATGCAAAATACAGTGCAGTGCAATCAGATCTTACACCGGATTTTCTATCCTTTCGCGAGTAAGTAAAGGTTTAAAAGTCATGTATTGTGGACCGATCGGCGATCACAAAGGCGTTTTGGCCTTCTCTGAAACACACGCCAAGAAATTTCTGAGCCAATTGAGAGACGTCGGTGTTTGCAAGCACCACCGATCGAAACTGGGACGGTGGCGGCCAGGGTCCCTTTCGGGATGTGCCGAGTTGTAGCATAGTACATCGGCCGAAAATATTTACTACCCTCGGCGAGCTCGCCGCTTTTAAGGCTGTAGATCCAAGGCACATAAGAAGCAGCCAGAAACCGCGCTGACCCTCCTGCGAGGTACCAGAAACCTAAACATCTGTCCCATGCTTCGAAAGTCTACCGTGGTCGAACTGGATGGCCGGCCTTTTTAAAACGTGGCAGGACGGACAACTCATGACAGCAGAATGGCACGTCGAATAAACAAACAATCGGTGGGCATTCACTCGCTGCGGTCAAAATACACCTCTTTCTCGGGCATCAAGTGCAGAACAACATCACAAAAAAAAAGGGTAAATGCCATAAACGTCCATGTGGTCACCGATGATAGAGTTTGAGCGGTCATGGCGAGAGCGGCTGGATAAGTGAGGCAATGACGTACGGGATTGCTGAGGAGTTAGACAGCGAATAGAAATAAAGAATTCATTTAGACGCAATCTGCTAGAAATCCGATCAAGAATGTCGTTACCTCAAAGAAAAATCGGCAAATCCCGTACCCCCAAAGAAGGCACCAACCCAATATTAATGCCTACAAGTGTCATTTTTTGGCGATGCTTCAAACGAATACCTTCCACACATGAGGATGTGGACCTCTCTTTCCCAGGTACCATGTCGAACACCAAGTTGCATGTCCCTAACGCGCTCGACACGCACCTCCAGTAGGCCCCATAAATTTGCTGGGTGGTGAAAGCGCGTATCTCACCCTCTTTTCTAGGAATGTCATCCTAACATTCAACATTGCGGGCCTCGTGCTCACAGCATTGTTATTGTTTACGATCGCATATGCCGCCTGGAACCCTGTCTCGCGGCATCATCTTAACCGCGTCAGCTTCCGACTACTTGTCTGCGCGTTAATATCAAAGTGAGGAATTCTGGGTGCTCCTGTTCACATATTTCACCGTTTTTAGCCACATTTTCGCCGCGAGTTCCATTCCGGTCTTCCCGAGCCCCAGTGCAGGGTGCAGTTTTATGGCGTTCTTCGGGATGGTGCGTACACGAGGCCTCCTCCACCCCACTAGCTGTTGACCAGTGTGTAGAGTGTCCTCATGTTCTCAGCATGTATGTTCTTCTGCATTGCACTCAACCTACAGTTCGTATAATGTTATCTTTTGACTCAATAATCCTGAATCATGTACACACAGACTGGTGCTGGTACACCACGTCAACGGCAACTTTATGGAAAAGTTTTACTACATCGGCTCCGTCGCGGCCGTTGCTATTCTAAACATCGCGCCATACGCCGCTGGCCAGTTCGGGTACTACAACGGTACCTGCTGGTTCAGTGATTCGCGCGCCGATGTGCAGTTTTACTGGCTCCTCGGGTCCCAGGCTGTCTGGATCCTGCTCATGTCCACAGGCGAGGTCGTGTCTTTTTTTTTGATCCTGGGGTACATGTATCGGGTGAGTCGTATTTCGTTCGTGATGTGGGTGATATTTGGCTGGAGGATTCTGCAGATACGCAGGGAAAGGGTGTTGACATCGTCATTTGATACGATTCCGAAGCCGCCGATAATGGCGTACCGCAGCATCATTCTCCGAATCGGTTTGCACAAAGTCTTTATAACGTACGGGTATTCAATACAGCGTCAGGTCTCTACCCCCTCCTCTCGTGCAGCCTGAACTTTACCGGCTCTATTCTGGACATCTGGCTAACCAAAAACCCTGTCCCCACCGAACTGGTATGTGCGACTTCTTTTCATCCGAGAGCGGCTCAGCTGAACCTTCCTGCGTACAGCAATGGCGACTCTCTTTTGTCGGTGCGTTTATCCAACCTTTTCGTATACTCCGACACCATCCCTTCAACCAGACCTCTGCGTATTTGGCTTGCGCCCCAGCCTATATGCCCTTCTTGCAGCAACGGATCCAGTATATCATCCCTATTGACCCCTACGGCTTCAGCTGACCATGTACCACCTCGTCAGGGCTTTCTTCGAGCCATACGTGCACTCCGAATCCATAGCAAATCTACACACTCCGCCGGCACTGCGTCCATTATCGAGTTCTCGAGCTCGCACAGGATGGAGCGGTTCTCGATGAACAGCCGCGTGCTCGTGCACGTGCAACTGGAGCAGGGGAAGAACTCGTCGTGGAAGGCAGAGGCTAACAAGTCGCGTCTGGAGCAGAGCAGTGCGGACTTGACGCCATTCGAGGAGCAGAGTGGGGGGAGTCACGGTGGCGCCGGGGGGCAAGGGGGAAGCCGCAATTTGTGGAACAGGAGCCAGAGCAGAGTGGGTCGAGTCAGGCAGAACAGGAGCGGGAGAGAGAGGAGGAGCTGGATGTGGAAGTGCAGATGCGCTCAAGGGCGGAGGATATCGCGCGGCAGATATGATTAGCGGTTGTCAACTTGTGAGTAGACTATAGTGCTGTCCATTAATATAGTACGAGATACTACAATAATACTTGGGCTTTAGGGCCATTGCATGCACATGGCAGAACGAGTATGTTTCTGTTTAAAAATTTTCATATTGGATTTTAAATTTCTAGAAGTACGTTATTCTTGATATGTCTGCTGTGATAAGTTTTATCGGGTTTGGTTGTTACTGGGGATGTTAGCTTGCAAGACGCTACCTAGTACCAGCTTGGGGCCAATTTAAAAAAATTGTAGAATGAATGGGTCACCCGCCTGTGAGCAAATTCTGACTCCTGAGCCGTCACTCAACTTGAAGCGTTCGCGACCTTGTGACAGATAAAATCGCTCTTGAACGGTTAATCTCCTGTGTCACGGTGTGACAGTGCGATCAACTTTCAGTTCCGTGCCACAGACAGCCCGTGGGTCTTGACACACGTATGCCATCATTAGCGGAATGTGGCCATCTCGGATGCGTCTTTGTGGTCACTCGTAGTTTTTGATTGGGGGTGTGCAATAAAGGGCTCATTTTCGTTATCAATGATCGAGACGCAACTCGCGCGGGCTCGAAAGCTGAAAATCCACTTTTACTTGGGATTGAGGGCCATTGCATGCGCATGGCAAACCGAGTCTGGTTCTGTTTTAAATCTGCCTACACACACATCTCTAACCATCTCATCAGTATCACAGACCTCTCGCATAGATCACAGCCACCGCTTTCTTCTCTCCACATCGGTGAAGACTCAATCTGTCCTGGACTCTTTGGATGTTGATCTCGGGCAGACAACGTCTACCCGTTGTTATACCATCGTGGAACCATATCTCGCCTGTTTTTGTGATGTACCTGCAGGTGAAATGATTCTGGCCACCATAGATGATTCCACGTAGCCTCAACTTCACTACTGCTCCTTGGCATGGTAAAACGAGTGTGTCGCTAAACACCAGGTGTTCGCTGTTCAAGTCTAGCAGCATGATCGATGGTACGTCCCGCAGTGTCGAAGTCATTGTGAGTTTGCCTCTTATTCCGCTCAATCTACATGTCGGACAGCTCTGGCGACCTGTTTTCAGATAGCCATTCAACCAATCTTGCAATTGGACGCCTTGCAGTTGGACGCCGTCAGAATATGTTCTTCTACTACTCAGTCCAGCTGACAGATAAGACTCGAGCATACCATAGCTCTGCCGGTCAATGTACCCGCATCTGTCACACGATTGTATTCCGCTACCATAATATTTGCTTGGCAGCATCAGCTGGGCGATTTTGTCTATTGACGACGGGTTTGGTCCATAGGGAAAATAATCGGGCTTGGCTCTGTGTAGTGATCTCCTCACCAAATTCCTAGCGTGCTCCAAGGAGACTCTGTGTTCGGTGACGGAATGCAGCAGTGCAGCGAGCTCTCCCATGAAGCCACTTAAGTATGCAAAGTAACCGGTCCACATATTCGAATCTTCTAACCACACATTTGCCAGAATTGTGAAGGTTGCATCATAGGCACAGCTGTAGTCAAAGGCGTCCCAGATCAGACCTAAAGGTCGAATAGGATGATGCACAAGGGCTGAGGTGAGTTCTTCATTGACATGTTGTCCTTTTCTTTCCTCTGATACGTCTTTGATTCGCTTATGTGGCCGCTGGCTAGAAATTGAGTTTTCAGCCTGACTAGTTCCTAGGGCTGCGTTCTTCCGTTTTTTATCCGAAGGAATGGATGGCTTCCATTCACTATAAATCTCTGGTTCTGGTACACGAGGGCCCATTGAGGCGTCCCATCTCATGGCAGGATGGAAGTGAGATGGATCTCGGTGATCACTTTTCCACGCATAAAAACTTCGGATAAGCCTACGGCGATATAAACCCGTCACGGTACGAGGTAACCTGCCTTCAAATCGTAGTCTTGTGATTTCATCGAGAATTTCTAGCTCTCTCAGCTCCTGCCTCAAATAGCCTGACATCCCGGAGGTTATCTTTTTTCCTGCAAAGCCCTGGATTATCACCGTGCCTTCTGCTGTGAACCCCCTTGAAAGTGCGACATAATAAGATCTATGATCCCTACAGTGAGTTAGCTCCACCGGGTTTTTTGCCCTACTCTTTCCCTGTGAGGTATAGTCCGTCATTCCGAAGTTCAATAAGCACACTACTTGCTCCCTCAGGATGGAAAGCAGAGTATCATCTGACAACAATGCTGTTATGTGTGTGACAGTGCGCACCAAAGGCACTACATTTTCGGGTAAACCATCTATCTGGATTTTTCTTGGGGAGTTGATCAGCCGTACAAATAGCGTGTCGAGCACCTGCTGTCCGAATGGACCTATAGAAGAATCCCAGCCACAGACGACTGCCTCCTGTCCCTTTGTCATACATAGTTCCGTGGCATCGTTTGCTCTGATCATTATTGGCATTCCTAAGCACAGGGATAATTTACCCGGAATGAGTTCATTGGTCGTTGAAGGCGGTGCGTCCCACAGTTTCTTTTGAAGGGTTGTTGTCATCTTTTTTATTTCGGATTGTTCACATCCCTTCCACTTACTCTTGTCCACCGATCTGGCGCTTATACGATCTATTGAACAGAAATCTATCAAGGTCTGACCAGTGTCTTTTGCAAATCTTGCAGCCCCCATTCGGTTCAAGGCGTCTTTTTGACTGTTTCTGGCAGTTATTATCGACACGTTCCTGATGTCTTTTTCGTTTAGCTTGGGGTTTTCAGGCCTGAATCCGGCGATACGAGACTTCAAGAACTTAAGATCATCGTCGGTACAGGCACCATACCGCATATTCTCTAAGGCTGTTCTCAGTTTGTCGTCGTCTTTGGATTGCTTTTGCTGTCTCATATTTTGCCGCAGAATGACAACAGTGTTGAACTGGTGCCACAAGATCCGGCCCAAGACTGCATTCTGATTCCGCTGATCCACGGCATCCGAAACTTGCAAGGTGACCTTTCCGCTGTACAGCGAGGGTCCCGTCATTGGAGGTAACTGAGCGAAGTCCCCGGCGACCACCATACTCAAAGATCCGAACGAATCATCGTGGATATTCCTTGCCTTGGCAGCCTGAGTAGCCAATAGTTGTAAGTCATTGCACGATACCATTGAGATCTCGTCCAGAAATATATAGTCCACTCCCTGAAGACGCTCATTCACTGCCGCCAATGCGGATGCTTCGTTGCGAATACCTTCAACATCATCGTGATTCTTACTCTTTGAATCTCGCGGAATTTTGAATACAGAATGGTATGTCGATCCGTTCAACAATGCTGCAGTTGATCCTGTCGGTCCTAGGACTATATATCTGTAGTCTTCATTTCTTTTGTGGAAGAACTCAATTATAGCCTTCAGAACCTGTGATTTACCGGTTCCTCCCATACCACCGAGGTACATGCGCAGAGGCGTGACTTGTGGGCCGGAAGCGTGGTCTGCAACTATTCTGAAGGCTCGAGTTTGCTCAACATTTAATCGATAGGACATTACAATATTCGAAATAATATCAGAATTCGTTGCTGGGTCCACATCCGATCGGTGATTGAAATAATCGTGGGGCAGTACACTGGTACCGTTTCGAACCTCCCTTTTCTTTTTGATCTCTGACACGGGGGGCAGGTTTGCTAGTTTATTGGCCGTCAATTCCATTCTCTGATGCTTCACTATGCTGACCCACTCCATACGAGGTTTAACAGGAGGCATTAATTGATCCCTGTCTACGTGCGGCAATCCGTCATGACATGTATCCAACCAACCACTTGTCTCCATGATGCGTTGCATTTCATTGGATTCCGCCAACAGCCGCAGTGTTTTTGGCCCTTTTTCCGTATCATTGTCATTGTCCAGGAGATCATCATCATCTGAACCATAGTCAAACTCGTTCAAGTCTTCGACAAACTTATCCTTGTAACTTAAGAAGTCAGACGGCCATAAGGATTTTCCAGCAGCTTCGGCTTCTGCCAATTTTTTCTTCATCTGAGCAAAGTGGTCATCTCGGGCGTCATTGCACTCATACCTTACGTCAAAATTCTTGATCAACTGGGATTGCCGGTCCGTGAAAATGCGCTCTTTGAAGGCCTGCTCCCAGGTTGAGAGTCCATCTTTCAGATCGGCAGGAGACCTCCAAGGTTTGAATAAAGTGAGTAGTGTCATGCAGTATGCAGCTCTGTCACCCTTATCTGACCTTGGGATGGAGCCTCCAATAAAATTGGGTATCACTGTGTATTGATTCGCAAAATCACAGGTCACAGAATGCGACAAAAACAGGGGATGGTTGGGCATAAAAGCCTGCTGGACCGGCTTGTTTGCTTTTTTATTTTTTGCATCCTTCTCCAGAATAATATCGTCCTCATCATCTGTCTCCCAGTCTGACTCCTCATCATTACGTGCCGTGATTGAATGTGCGACCTCTTCATCGCTGTCGTGTGGCTCATTGTCGTCGGGCTCGTCTTCCAGCCGCCCTTCATCATCAGAACAGTCCTCATCACTGTCCTTTAGCTTGGCCAACGCAGCCTTATAATATTGGGACTGGGAATGTCGAGCAAGTCTAATATCCTCTTCAAAAGCAGCTCGCTGTCGAAGCGTCCTTTTGCTCTTGGTTGAACACTGAATCCACTCGTATAACGTCAAATTGCTATATGCAGCAGGTCTGTATCGGTAGTCGTCAACGGCAGAGGCTGGGACAAATTTTCCATCCACATGGCTGATAGGTACCCGCTCCTCATCGCGTCTTCCTGGCCAGTCTCCTTCATCATCCTCTTCTTCTTCCTCTTTCATTGAATCAACCCAAAAGTTTCGTACAAATTGAACATACTGTCGCCATGCAAAAGGGACATATGTGTGGCTGGCATAATGATCCGGGTTACCGAGCAAGTACATCGACGCCATTGGACTGCCAATCTCCATCTTGGCACTCATTGAATTCACCATCTTCCTCATCAGGTTCCGCGCATTATCCTTGTCTCTGGCTGAACCGCCTGCCATCTCTGAGTCTTTCTGAAATATGTCGTATACTGAAGCAAACATTTGATAAGATTTTAAACTTAACTTTGAAATATAATCTGAGACGTAGGAAACAACAGCTTTAACGGCTGTTCCGGACAGCAGGCTTGACACGTCAGTATTGCAGCGGTTGAGGAAGGTCAAAATCGGATTCACCGTGTTCATCATTGGTTCAATGTGTCGCACATTGATATGTCCGTCATCTGTCATCTCGGATGCAAGATATACTTCCCTGGGGAATCTCGCCCTACACACACCGGTTTTGGTCAAACATCCCTTCCGCTCTCGCCTGATTTTAAACTCTTCCACCTTCTTACTTTTTTTATTCTTCCTCCATTTGGTCTTAGCTTCTTCTGCTCGCTGGTGCTCAACTGACAAAAAATGAGTGTGAACATTAGAGCGCACAAGTAAGTCATCGACTTCCAGTTTGTAGCCATCCCACCAGCGGTCGCTCTGTCGGCACTTAGCACAGGAATCAGTACATGTTCGAGAGTTGCACGGCCTTGGAGGAGGCGTCGGAAGAGTTTGTGTTGGCGGACGGTAGTCTGAGTTCCAGTCTATCTCTTCATCACTATCGGCATCGACGGGCAACGGTTCAACCTTCCGTTTTGCGATTACTGCATCTCTGGAGCCATGGAAGTATTCGGCACGATGTGCATCTTCAAGATAGGTTATCAAACGTCTTCGAAACTTGGATCTTGGTCCCAGTAGGCGATCCCTAATTTCTTGAGGTGACAGGGCATTAACAACCCAGATCAGGGAATGTAAATGCAACGTTAATCTGCCCTGTTGTTCGACTGAAGCATAGAAGGCATTGGTATGCCCAAACAACCCACGATCTTGACTTTCCCAGCCAAGAACATCAGAAAGAAATGCTTGGACCATATAGTGGAAAAATCTAGCTGCAGATACTGGATTTTGCGACATGAGGGTATTTCTCTCCTTTGAAGTTCGGAGTTCTGGCCTGTACACGGTATCGGTCTGAGCATAGTATAGAGCTAGGGGATGGTGAAGGTCGGACCAGGCAAGTGTGACAAACCAGGTGGGTGCATTGAAGAAGGCTATGGTTGACCATATCTCATTGCGCATGTACTTCTTTGAAGTTATAGATCCTTTCACTCTGCCCGCAATGCCGTCTAAATCTTTTATTAAATCAAAACACAATTGTTCAGCGGGGTTACTCGGCTTGACATGATCTCCTGCTGCCATTCTATCTGCAATGTTTCCCGCAACTTCTGGATTAATGGCAGACAATCGACGTGAAATGGCAGTGAACTTCGACCGTTTTGCTAACAGCATACTACCAGTAGCGGCGGCTTTCAATTGTTCATGGTTAAACGCTATCATAGGGAAATAGGTGTCGAGCTGAAATCGTTTGTCATAATACATCAGCAGCGATTTCTTTCGAGTGAGATCCCCCTGTTTATTTGCATGACTAGGCTGACCTATACCTCCTTTACCATAGGGAAAGAGCCAAGGGAACATACCCGGGTAAGCATCTGGGTTATCATACATACTGACTGGCAGTTCAGAACGACCTATCCCTAGCATACTTCCCTTGTGCGTTAAATGCTGTAGAGCAACCGATTTAATTGTCTTCATTGTTGCAGTGGCGTATTCGGTTCCAGTGAGACCATGAACTGCAAAACTACACCGTCCTGTCTTTGTGCCATACTCCTGGGGATTCTCATAAACTGCTGTCGTTCCCGCTGGAACAGCATCATTAAGTTCTTGGTTGGTGCGACGGAAATCCACAACAACAGGTATGTCCCTCTCTGCATATGTATTCAGATTGTCCCACGAAATTTCTAGATCTTTGTATCCTTCGTGATTCAACTTCAACCATTCAAGCGCTGCGAGAACTTTACTTCTGCGGACCAACATGGGAGTGCGGTTAAAGTCTTCCTGCGTAGGTGCGGCAGAGCCCATAAAAACAAACGCAAGGATTTCATTCATTTCGCTCTTGGAAGGAGGTAGACTTTTCAGTATTGATAACACTGGCTGTGAGAACATTATGGCATTCGCACTCATTCTCACTCGCCCCGAGTTAACCCTCACCACACAGCGATTGTGGCGAACTCTGGCTATCATGATGCCTTCTGCGTAAGTCAGATCTTTCAACTCCTCAGGAATCGGGCCAATCCAATTGTCCCGTGCAAGAGCATTCTTTGGAACGATACCATTATTTAAAAAGGTTTCACACTCAACACAAATACGACTACATCCTTCAGCAAGTACAGGCCCATCCAGCTCTTCTATCGGATCACCTGGTCTGAACCTCTCCTTCCTTGTCACCCCTGGCCTGATTAATAACGCTAAGCTGCCTTCGTACTTCTCTAGTAATGTCAATTTCTTTATGGGAACTAAACAGCCGCACACCGCACATCCAGCTTCAACAAATGCGCTAGGTCGCACCGTTCTACAGTGATTTATGATAATCCAATGAGCGGCTATTCTTGACAGCGGTTTAGGCGGGAAAGTTGTGTCCGTCAGTCTCCCAGCGTATTTATGTTTCAACATTTTTAACTTGTAAACCAACTGTTTCTTGAGCAAAGCTTCGTGCGCTGATCGGGCAGCAGACCGTGGAACATATTTGAGCTTCCTGTACTTCTTTACATTCGGTTTGATTACCATAGCCTTATGAGTAGTTATTGCGCCCGTACTATCGGCAGTAATGTTACGGAAGATTGAAACAAGCCTTTGACAATTTACGCACTCATGCTCTTTCAAGCGCGCTCTGCATTGATCAGCAGAAAGTGTTGTAGGTATCCATACTTCATGTAGCTTAGACAATGCAAGTATCTCGACTTTGGTTAATACTTGTACAATGTTGGCAAGTGGTATATTTGCAGCAAGACAATTTTTATGGCGCTCAAGAACAGCTGCGAGAGAACCTTGTGCACATTGGAATTCAAACTCATATTCCATGTGGACCCAGGATCCAATTCCATTGTCGTTGACAACGTATGGCGAGAGAAGTCTACCGTTAATAGTCTTTCTTGGACCAGAGCCAAACACAAGCGAGCAAGATGGGGTGTGTGCAGACGCGTCATCCACCCTTTCCGTGATCCGATTCTGGGGCACAAGCCTGTGTGTAACTAGGAGTACAATGCTGCGGTATTTGAGCTGGGAACAGGCTATAATCCAAGTGAACTTGAGTTTGATAGTACCCAGCATCGGGCGCAATGTCATGGTACGAATAATGGCCATAATCGAGCCGCCCATCGAAGGGTTATCAACTTTCATTTGGCCGAAGCCGCCCACTTGGTTTTGGAATTTATTGTGGCAGCAGCCGCCCCTTGAAGGGTGTTCAGATTGATCAAGGCCGGAGCCTCCCGTGAAAGGGTGTTCATTTTTAACATGGCCGGAGCCTCCCGCGAAAGGGCATTGATGTTTAGCCTGGCCAGAGCCCGGGTGTTCTTTTTCAATATGGCCGGAGCCTCCCGTGAAAGGGCTTTGATATTTAGCATGGCCGAAGCCTCCCGTGAAAGGGTAGTTATATTTATAATGACCTCGTAACAAGAGTAACGGGCCTAGTATTAACATGCCCAGTATAAGGCTCGCCACGAGGCCCCGTCGGGCACCCGGAGGGCAGATTTTTAGGACACGCTTTACATCATGTGTTGAGGAGGTGCACATCAACCCCCGTGCCATAATTTCGACATCGCCCCGTCGGGCAGCCGTCGGACACAAATACGGACAAGATGCGGACAAAGAGATGCCCGCATCTAGTCGTGGGCAGGATTCGGGCAGATGAGTACCCGAATCAGGCCATGTCAGACATAGCCCAGATGCAGATGCATCTGGACAAAGCCGAAAGTCTATCACATCAGTACGATTCTATCGAGTAGGTCATTGTCACTCACCTGAATTGACAGGGCTGGGCAGTAGGAACGCCAATAGCAAGGCCTGGGGAATAATTCAAAATGTTGCCAAATATTTGAGCCAAGAGAAGTACCACAAGAAGCCCAAGACAACAAGATATGAGGCGCCAGAAAGAAATCCAGATACAGTGTTTTGGCAAGATTCGAGGTGGCGACAAGGTTCTCGTGGGAGAACAGATAGCAGAACTGACAGCGGTACCACCCGAAACGGGGACGCAAGCTACAGAAACCAGGGAGGCATTGGCAGGCACAATCTCCAGGAGAATTGGGCCATCCAGAGGCAAGGGAGGACATGGGCGACGTTCTGATGGGCCGTTAGTATCCACCGGCCATACCGCAGACGAGAATTGCTACCGGGAGGCTCGATTTCAGTGTGGATGGTAACATGCATATCTGAAAAAAGTTAGTAGGAATACTGGAGAAAGTCCTACTTGGTGAAGATCTTACTTTGAGAGGTCGGATGCAAGCAGGAGGTATAGAGAGGTATAGTCTGTGGAGGTAGAAGACAAGAGTCAAGCGACACAAGGCGGTCCGTCGTTTCATCAGAAGCAAAAGATGATCAATACTTGATCATGATCCGAAATATAGCGACTGATAGTGACTGTATCTGGGACTGGATACTTGACCTCGACATGAGTTGAACACAAGCCAAACGAGAGGGAGGAAAGGAAGAAACAATAAGACCAGTCCCACCGTGTTGAGGGCCAAGCAAAACAGCAAACGGCGAACGCGGAATTGAGAAGATACCATATGAGTCAACGACCGGACGATCAGGAGGTGAAACACTACCAAGCTCCGGCATGTGGAAATCCGGTCAACCTTAACCCTAAGATGAAGAAAGACCAATGCGGCGTGAGAGACAGGTGAAAACACATAATTCAGATGAGCTAAATTGCCTCACACGGAAGTAAACTCTCACCAAAATTCCCTTTAACGGCAAGCATTCCACCACGGTCGACGCATGTGATGCGTCGAAATCTGTTCAACTTGGCGGTAAAATGGGTACTAAAACCGAGTTTAAAAATAAATTTTTAAGACTCGGAATGGTTGCGAAATTCGAATTATCCGACTCGCGACCTCAAATCGAGATATTCGAGTACCTCGCGACGCGCGCTTCAAAATGGGACGAACTCAGTCTTGGATTGACATCGCAGCTGGTCCCTCTGCTCGGCAGCCTCCGCAATCGACTGCCGCTAAGGTTTTTCGTTTAGTTTTGGTTTTAAACCAATAAAACTGTTTTTATTTTTATTTAGTCTACGTGGGGGTGTAAACAGTAAACAAATCAAAAGCAAAGCCTTAAACCATTTTTATTTTTGAAACAATTCGCAACGCACCACACCTGTGAATTGTGTGCACATTGCGACTACTGATCTGCCGAGCTTCGGCCGGGCTATGATGAGCTGCAATTGGAGGTCGGCAACCCTGCCGGAAATCAGTGATGTGAAACTGCCGCTGCTACGCAGTTTATATATCAAGTGGTCCAGCCCCCACAGTGCGGCAGCAGTGGATTCCATCGATTGTTTCGAGACGGCCCCTTCCCTTGTCAATGTAACCGTATACAACCAGTTCCGCTCCATAAGCTCCGCGCTTTCCCTTCAAAACCTCACACGTTAGCAACTCGACTGCCCGTGGCGGACACATTCGCGCATACTTGCATTAGCCAAAAATCTTGTCGAGGCCCATATTACTATCACCTTCGACGAGAAGCCTGGCCGGATCCTGATGAAACCATGGACCTGGTGTCCCTTCGCCGTCTCTATATGTCCCATCCAGAGGTCATGAACTGTGTGAAAACCCCTCGTTTAGGGGAAATTGCTATTTGCTTCGTACACAATGAAGCCCGAGCTCTTCCAGCACAACTTACATCCCTGTTCCTCCGTTCCTCGTGTCCTATCCGAAGTCTTTGCCTCTCGGGAATCCCAGTTATCCATGCAACCTCCGAGATCCTGAACAATATCCCTTCTATTGTCGAGCCTACAGTTCTGGGAATCAAGCCGGCCTACCGCGAAGAGTTGACGGCCTTGATTTTGCATCTCACCGTCGCGGATTCTGCCAGCATTATCGCTCCCCATTTGCAGAGTATCGCTTTCGGATACAGAACTGAATCCACCATTGATTACACCCTCTACCTGGCCATGGTGAAATCTAGGTGGAAAGCACAGGAATGCGTACTCAGATGTACTATGTTGTTGGGAGGGTTTGGTAGCTCAGGCCCCGATCCTGCGACGATTCAGGGTCTAGATCTCCTTCGTTGGGATGAACTGGATCTCGTCTGGCTGAATGGGAAGAAATCATCGGATGCCAAGCTGAGTAAGACTTTTAATTCCAGTGCCAAGCAGAGGTGGGTGGGCTTTTAATCCTATACAATGGTATGTGTCGACCCATCCTGATGTTGTCTGTCCTTGATCCCGATTACAGTGTGGCGCCATGGTAATTGGACACAAATACTCTTTAGTACTCAGCTATGTCCTGAAAGAATCGTAGTTTTGTCTTGAATGTCTTGATTCACATATGCCAGTAATAAATTGTAGCCGAGTCAAGGTGAAATCCTTTTTTCTGAGGGTCGAACCCACACTGCACGCTGTGGTGACCAAGTGGTGACTGCCAGATATCAAGTCGACTCTGTCAAACTCAGTATTGGTAGGACTGGTGTTTCCCTTCCAGTAATACCATTCCGATGAAGCGGGAACCAAATGAAAGCCCTTGGATTCGGGACTGATGCCGCATCCGGCACTGCCGCACAATTCGCACCATCACTTCTCTTTCACGAGTCATCTACTAATAAATCCAGTAGTAGAAACAGAAAAGCGAGTAACACAGAAGCGAATGCGAGGCCGCAAAGCGGCCGAGCAGCCTCTTGTTTGGGCTAATTACAGCCTTTTGCGGAACATAGGGCGGGCACTGTTTATTTTATTTTTATGTGCTTCGAGGCGGTTATACCGCTCCTTCGTCCTCGCCGGCCTTGGTATGTTTCCGTCCCTCTCATCTTCATCTACGACCACACCCTGACACTCGCCACAGAGGTGAAGTTCATCTGGGCAGCCAAGTTTCGGCCGAGTATCTACTGGTTTCTTGCGCTGCGGTACATTGGGTTCTGTAAGATTCCGGTACTCGGGCCGCCGCAGTTGTCCTCTCGCAGCCTTCTACTTATGCCGTAGTCTTGATCCGTAGTCCGTTATGATTCCGTAGTTCAGTCCTGACTTGTAATGACTCCTTCCGTAGTTACTTGTAGTCTATTTAAGCACCCGTAGAAATAGCCTACAGTAGAATACTTCCCCTTGAACAAAGAGCACTTACCTCCGTTCTCTTTGTCCCCCTCCTCTGAGCTCCTGACTTGTTGTGTGCTTCACTCCTAAAGGACTCGAAGCTTCACAGGTTGGCAGCAAATATCGCAAATTGCGTGCTCTACTTCGCCGAGCTCAGTCTTGTCCACGTCCTCATTCTCTTCTCTCCAAGCTCTCAACAATATTTTTTTAGGGGTGGGTATCCGAATCGACGTCTCTCTCCCTTCCTTCTCAAGTTTACCCGTTCTAGCTGCGTCAAAATGCAACCCATGTGGACAGTGTCATCGTGAGCCAGGTAATTTTAATTGAATGTGTGCCAGACCCCATTATCTCCAGTAGAGTACTAAATGTACTGAAACTATTTACTACCCATTTCCTCTGCTGCCATCCATGCAGTGTTTCGAAAATTCAAACACAACTGGCATTTTGATAAAAATAAGCCTTTTTGGATTTATTACGCTGAATCCGACTCTATGAATATGATTCGCGGATTCAGCAAAACATTCTTGACAACTCTCTATTGGAATCTATAGCGGCTACGTGAGTACAAGTACCTCACTGCAACGATATGGTGGAAGCAAGTCTGTATTCACCTATAGCAGCTAAGTGAGTACAAGTACTACGATAAGTTAGCTATGGTGAATAGTATGTAGAATACATGAAAAGACATACCCTCACTGCAACGTTATGGTGGAAGCAAGTGAGGATAGTCGCGTCAACGTCACACGTATAAGCGCACACGTGACGTGACAGTCACAATACACGAGTAGGCCGCAAAGTCCAAAGCGTAAACACATCCACGTCCAACACTCTCATGATAAGAGATCTGATATTCGTTGCAATAGTTCCATCGAACTCGTTGAAGGAATTGAGCCGTCACATATTGTGACATCTGTCACATTTCGACCTATACCTTCGTTCGGGACGTCCTCGGATCATTCTGAGGGAATAGGGATCGGGGCCGTAACCGTAAAGTACGGTGTACGGTACGGGTTATACGGTCACCCGTAACCGTCCCGTAAGGCCCTCTTGTGCCGACTTTACGGTTACGGGCCGTCACCGTAGCATAACCGTATGAAGCCGTAAATTTACGGCCGTATACGGCAGTGGACGGCCCGTAATTCCATCCCAAATGGTCTGATTTCGAAAAGCATATCTGGAGGCCCAAACAGTTGCACTCCATAGGTTCGTCAACGAAAAATATCCAGCCGCGGTCTCCACCACCACTCCGGCAACTGCCGGCGGCTTATCGGCTCCCCGCGGAGCTACAAGTTTTGCTGCGTTGGACCAAGGCACGGATGAAGATGAGGAGAGCGATGAGCTACTGCGCTACTTCGATGCTCCTTGTCCTGGACAACACATTTACCCCGTTGAGTGGTGGTACGCAAAGAAGAGAGTTTCCGTCTTGCACGTGACATCATGTCAATCCCCGGTATCTCAATTTTTGTCACATTTATTCCAAGGCTGACATTTCATTCCAGGTTCTGCAGTTGCTGTTGATCTTCTCTACCACTTCCCTGAGGCATGCCTGCTCAAAGCCCGAGACCATTCGGACTTTGATGTTAATCAAACATCATCTTCGCTGAAAGCGCAAAAGCCTGGAGGACGCCCTCTGCATTGCAGAAGCTGCATAGTTGATCAAACCTTATATAGTTGCCGCATTATGAATAAAGTTATCCCAAAATACGGCTGTAATGGCCGTACCGTAACCGTAAAACCACCTGTACCGTACCGTAAGAGGCTCCGAAACTTACTTTACGGTTACGGTTACGTCCGGGTCGCCCCCGTAAACGACCGTAATCTTTACGGGCCGTACCATATACGGTACGGTCCCGATCCCTATGAGGGAAACTAGCTTTTGGAAAGGGTCATTCAATGTAAAAACTCATATTTGCTCAGTAACTCAAGATTTTGGATATTTCCAGAAGTTTGAATCCGCTGGGATCAAATTCTACCGTAGAATTGTGGTAGAATTTTGATGATCATCTTTCTACCATCAAATCTCACCCGGACACCGCCGGGCAACTCCGCAGAAATGACAAGCGAGTGGACGGAGTTAGCTTCTCGGCATTCACGATGTGTTCGGAGCCTCGGACATTCAGTTCTACTTTGGGCCACTACCGCTAGCTTCCCAAAATGGTATTTTGGTTGTGTGAATCGAGTACGTTGGTATTCGGCTGATATTGGACATCATGAGCCTTAGAACTTCTCAACATTGGATAAGCCTAAAGGTCGGTTGAACTGTCTACAGTCACCAGAGCTCAATTCTATCAGACCCAATTGCAATAGAGTTTGGGACAGTCAGATATGAAGCTCTGGTGAGGACTGTTTATGAACCTAGTAGTTGTATTTGTAGTGGCAATTGCATTCTTGAGGATCAAAGTTAGTATGGACACACAATCACATTTGGACCATAATTACTGACTGCAGCAATGCAATGAAGAGGACTGGAAGAGCACCATTTTGAGCTTTGAATAGCGTGCCCTTGTAGATAAGAGAATGTGTCAAGGTCATGGTATCATCCGACTCGCGATGGTTTGTGCACTCGGAATCAATATAAATTCGAACCAGGGGGTAGATATGACGAAAGCTTTGGTAGAATCAACTTTCTGTATGACCTCCGAGAGTGGTTACTCACAGGTACCTTGGGCAAGAGCTGCATGATTGTACATGGCAATCTCGGCATTGCTCGCACTCCCAGAAATGGCTGCATGGTCCCATACAACTTCCTTGAAACCAGCCCGGTAGGTTTGAACCAAAGTCAAATCCGTGACACCAAGAGATCCCCCAATAGTTTGAAGGGCTGAGAGATCTAATGTAGCACAGAAGGTGGCCACCGGTTTTTGACCTGTTGGCACGCAATGTTTTGCCGAACCACACAGGCAAACCACAAGAACTGAGTCAGACCATGGAAATTAAGAGTCTGGAGCTGGGGGAACCAAAGCAAGGCAGCAGAGATATTGTGTAAGCTCGTAGGACACGAAAAGAACAGGAGGAGGAAGACGTGGGCGCGACGCGTCCGGGCTGCAATAAGCTGTCAAACATTTCTACCATCAAGTCTACGCGCATTATATCAATTCTACGCGCCCCATCACTTTTCTCTTCAGAGAATTTCCCGGTAATCATTTTCACCTCTCCGATCAAAAAATTCTACATAGAATTCTCCGTAGAATTTGATCCCAGCGGATTCAAAGCTCTCGATACTTCTCTTGGCTATAAATACTGATTTCACATAAACAACGTAAAAAGCCTAAGGCTTTTTCAATTCTGAATGCATTGTCTCGAGTCTGCAGTATAACCCAAAGGTGTACGGGTTCTCCGTGAAATTACCGTGCCGGATTTTTTATATCGATCCTGGTTCCCGGAAGATTGGGTGAACATCTGTCGAATTCTCTGACGTGTCACGCATTGGCCCAAAAATTCAAAATCCGCCGCGGTCATTCTTCTATAACGCCAATTTCATTATGACTTTTTCTTTTGTACTTCGTGCCAAAGTGTCCAGATAAAACGCCTTAGGGTTTTTTAAACTGGAACCGGCCGTCACTGCTAGCCAAACGAATACAAATATGGCGGATCAATCATAGGCGATGCCCGTCCCCACTCTTTGTCTTAAGTTGGCGCTACTAGCATAGAGCTAGTGGGCATTCTTCCTGCAGCGCTGCGCTATTTGCCTCTCTTTCTCTTCCTTCTCGCCCTTCATGCATCGCTGCATGCGTATCGCAGAGATTGTGGAGATGGTATGCTCCTACGTGGAAGCGGACTGGACAGGTAATCACACCCTCGCCACTCTCGCGCGGACTTCTTCCGTGTTTCAAGACCAAGCTCTCGACCTACTGTGGTCTTCTCAATACACACTCGAGAACATTCTCCGATGCCTGCCACCCGATCTTGTTGCATTCGACAATGCGCGGAGGCCACAAGTGGTCGTGGTATGTTAAATTATCTATATCCTGACCCACTGGCAAATTTATCAGCCGCTTTCATGCAGCGACTGCTTCGACCTATTGTTTCGTCAGATTGGGACAGGACTCGTCTTTACGCCCATCGTGTCCGGGACTTATACTGCGACTGCGACAGTGGCTCTTTGTCATTGTCCCAGATTTTCCCGGCGTTGAGCATATCTCTGCCGAACGATTTTCTGTTTCCGAATCTCCGCAAACTTACATGGTATAATTCCGACGAAGAAGATTTCCATTACATTAATCTCTGTCTGGCTCGGACCCTCACACACCTGTCTATCTCGCCGTCCTCGGCTTTCAATCTATCCATCCTCTCCACGCTGCCCCGAAAATGCCCTGCACTCAAGAGGCTCAGCATAGAGGGCAATATTTCACCCTCCGCCACTGCTTGTTTGCCCCTCGTTCAACTTCTTAACCTCGAATCCCTGCGAATCTCTGGGGATGATACCGCGACACTGGAGGTCATCGGTAGACTGCAAACCCTGACGAAATTAAAACTGCACACTCTTCCTCGACATCTTCCATCCTCCCTCATCCACGGCTCTCTCTTTGCAAATGTTCGCCAAATCGTCCTCCTCAGTGTCACGCCCACGGCAGCGACCGAATTTTTCAAGACGTGCACGAGCGCGTCTTTAACGTCGGCCGAGTTGGAATTCAACTCCTATCCGAGCACATCGGCACTAAATCAGTTCCACGCCTCGCTGGGAGCCTGCCGCCATTCACATTTATCCCTGACTTCCCTCACTCTTTCCTGTTTCCATGTATTCGAGGGGAACATCGCGTCCCACGCGGTCGACTCCGCCACTTTCCGGATTTTATTTTGTTTCGAAAACATAACTAAGGTACGCATCGATGCGGTCTCATTTGATCTGGACGACGCCGTCCTTTTGGAAATGGCCCGATCATGGCCACAGCTTGAAATCTTGGGCCTGGCACTGCACGCTCCTCCTCAGCCAAACCAAACACACGTCACGCTCCATTCTCTTCGCTCCCTCGCCCAACACTGCCCGAATCTGAGGAACCTCCAGATGACCTTCGACGCCTCCGTCATACCCCCGCCCGAGACCACCGGCGCACACGTGTTGCAGACCAGTCTGACCTTCATCGAGCCTGGCTACTCTCCCATCGTCGCCCCTTTCGAGGTCGCCCGATTCATCTCTGGTATTTTCCCGTGCCTGGACCGTATATGGACCCTTTGTGACGACGGCTACGAGGACGAGGAAGCGAGAACATTGCATGGCCAGTGGAAGGAAGTGGATTCGCATATTCCGACAATTATGGAGATTCGGGAGGAGGGGATAATGTGGGCCCAATTAGCATCGTGCGTCGTTTACCTAAACCTTTCTTGTGTGGGTAGTCAACTAACATTTCTCCTTAGGTTTCGCCCGTCCACACCAACCCAATGAATATTATTACAGTGATGTACGTTCAACCACGGCGAAATCAGAATTTTCTTAGATGAGCGCGTTAAATGGGCGCGGCGAATGCTACGTGTGCAGTGGTTAGATGTCGGCAGTATGAATCTGGAGGATGAGGCGAAACGAGATTGCAAGTACGTCAACTGCCTGAGCGGTGGCATAATGAAGGTGATGATATAATATCGAGGAGGCAAAAAAACCTTGATTACACCTCTCTTCGTGTTCCGGGAACAGCGTCAAGCTCGCATTCCGAGTCTTTGGCACCCGTTGACATGGGGGGAAATAGCTTGAGTGGCGCCACATTGGTGGCATAGGAACCAGTTCGTCTGAAAGATTCAGGATTAAGTATTGAGACTGCGCTACACAGATTTAAATTCGAGTTGTGCACCTGCGTTGCAAGAATTCAAAAGCGGCGTGGTGGCGATCAAAAAGAAGCCTGGTACTGAGGCGAGAATTTGTAGTAGGCGCGCTCATGAGTTGGGTCATATTATTGTCCATTCTCCGTCTATGTAACACTTCTCTATGTGCACACCCCGGTAAATAAATGAGCTATTAGTGGTGTAATTTTGGTTCTCATCTGGAGGTCAGTTTCGAATCGAGTGCGGGCACCCCGTCCACCGCCATCCGCCATCCAATGCGCGGCAAGACCAGGAGCACCACCCCGCAAAGAGCGTCTCGCCTACGCCATACCACCACCTACGTCCTCTCCTCTCCCCATGTTTTTTTTTGTTGTCTCCCTCCCTCCCTCGCACCTCACCTCACCCACTCGTCTGCAATGTTCCCACCAACCCCCCAACAAACGCCCTCACATTCCCACTACTCTCCGCATACTTGCCCAAAAACAGCTCGTCCGCCCCCGTCTCCTCCTCCAGCTCGTACCCCAACCCGTCCCTCCCGTCTTCGTCGTCGCTCTCTTCTCCTTCTACGTCCCCTACTGCTCCTCCCTCCTCGACGTCGGAGTCCGCCTCATTCTCGTAGGAAGGAGAGGAGGGGGAAGAGCAATTCGCAAACAACCCCGTCTCGGTCCACCCCCGGCTCCACTTCCACCCCCGGGGGCGTCCACGCCAACCGGCGCGCGAAGCTCGCTCACAGAGGCGGGGTGCGTGAGCGCGGCGCGTAGGCCCGCAGAGACGAGCCACGCGATCTCGGGGTCGTCACCGAGGTCGAGGGGGGTGCGCGTCTGGGGGCGCGTGGGTGTGGGTGCATCGGAGGAAGCGAAAAGAGGGAGCGAGCGCCTTCACAGCTCACAGCGCGCAGGAACTCTACGTCACCCCCCACGCCCAACGCCCCCTCTCTTTCGCTTGTGCTCGCCCGCTTGCACGCCCTCTTCCGAGGCGCCGTCAGCTCCAGAAGTAGCCACCTCCCTCTCCAAACTCCCCGCCCCTTCTCCATCCTCCACGCCCACGCAACCCTCCCCGCCGCCTCCTCCATCTCGTCGTACGCCGGGCCCGCGAGCTCCGCGCGCAGCGCCGCGATCGTAGGCTCGTCTTCCACTTCCACCGCCTCCCCTCCGTCTGCGAGCGCGAGCGCAGCCGCGGTCTCCCAACGCAGTCTCGGTCTTGTTCGCAGAGGCAGCGGCGTACGTCACCTCCGCGAACGCCGCAAACGCGTCCTTGGGCTTCGCCGCGGATGCAGGTGCGGGGGATCGCTTCTGCGCGGAGGACGAAGGCGGTCTCGGGATCTGCGTCGACCTCGGCTTTGAGGGTGCGGTATTCGTCGAGGGTGTCGAGCTCTGCGCGGCGGAGGGCGCGTTGGCCGCCTGGAGGGGAGGGGGTGTTAGCGGGTGGGGACAAGGGGAGGGGAGAGGGAGGAGGGGAGGAAGGGGAAGCGGGAATGGACGAAGAGGAAAGGAGCGGAAGGGAAGGAGAGTAGGGGAGAATATGAATAGATAGAGAAGACAGGAAGCGCAGCCCTCCGTCGGCGACTCTGATTGCCGGTCGGCAATGGACTTCGTTCTTTTTAAGTTTCTTCAAGCTTGCATCTACCCGCTGTCGGTGTCGGTCGCCTTGCTCGTACCTACTCCTGGAGAGAATGGGCCATGCCTCGGGACTCCAGGAACCCGGGCCAGATGGAACTTGTATACTTAACGGCCGCGGTTGTCTTAGACTGTTAGACTTGCCAAAGAGACATTTTGTTCAAGTCAGTACGACTGATGCTCCATAGTTTCGATAGCTCAATTGGGCTCTCAGGGCTCACATACAGCTATGTACGAAATAGTGGCGGGTACTAAGACCTATCTAGACATTAGCGGCGGCTATCCTGACGTGATTGCGCTACCGAGTTCCCACCCACCGCTAGTCGAGCTACAGATCACTTCTTAGCCAACATATCTAAGCGGGGAGCTACCGCCAAGAGATTTTTTCCTGATGGATGTAAAGTAAAAGTAATAGCGATCAATGTCAAGACGGGGAAGGAAGGGAAGCAACGACGGGCGATAGCGCTAGCGGGAGAGCGAGAGGATGGGCGAAGGTGTGCACGGAAAGAAGCGGAATGATTCGGCAGTTCAGAGGACGGAAAACAGGACGAGGATCGATCAAGTTCGTAGACGTAACTGGACGCCCGAAATGGAAAGTGACAAATTGTCGTGGAGTCACAGCCTGTCACAGCTCTGTACCGTTTCTAATTCAGCTTGACGTGCCACTCAAGTGTCAGGTCTTGGTCGGCGCGAACACACGGCAAATGCTTCCAAAGGCAGTTTTGGAAAGGGTCCGATTTTTCTTCTTTCAAAGGTTCTGAGTCAAGCATACCTGGCCAGAACGGTGAGTACCCGAACCACCGACACGAGGGGAATACTGGCGACGGCACGACCAACACCACAGGACTCCAGCGACGAAGTGGGAAAAACAAAGGCAAATGGCTGTGCTGCTGTCAAACGTCACGTTTGACAGCACACAACACCAGCCCGCCGGCCAACAGTTCGACCATCAGTCCGAACATTCGCAAAATGTGCTAGAACCTCCAAGTCTGCCTCGCTCGGTCTACCCCCGGAGGCAGACCCTGTCCCTACGGGCCCTCGGAATGCAGCGATCGTCTCGGCCTCTGTTTACCGGATCGCACGCCGGAGCTATGCGCACTCTTTCCAGATAGTTACCCGTGTGGGGAAGAGGCTTATGTTCTCGTTTTGGAATTCATTCCTGGCCGAACTGCGAACAGCGTTGCCGATTCCGCGTCCATATGGTATTCCCTGGTATCAAACGGAACAAATCAGTGCTCTCTGGGTGTCCGCGATACACGCCTGCCCGCCCAATTTCATCCTCACAGGCACCCCCTGGGCATTGGCTGTGGTCATCATCGACCATTTGCTTCATTAGCGCTTCTCCGTACATCTTTGATTCGTCCCTCATTTGGTCGGACACGGGCCATCACACAAGAAACAGGTACATCTGCTCAATACAATTCCAGCGGAACTTGAAAACAGTCCCTTCATTTATTCTTCTTGTCCTCAAATGCTAGTGTCGAGCATTCCGCGTGTCAGGGTCGCTTTTTCCGGATGACACGACATCAATTCCTCAGTAACATCCGCAGGCCCTAAAAATCTTCTCTGGTATTACAACGTTATTCACAAGGTATTTTAAGGCTCGGGGTGAATGGTCCGCATCAGCGCACCCTTACGGATCTGTATAAAATTCAAGCAGCAAGAGGTTCCGGCACATCTTCTTCGTCGAGTTCATCTGCATCTTCCTCCTCTGGATCAAAATCCGACTCTGAATCGGACCCATCATGCACCGCCTGTTTCCCTTTCCGCATTGGTGCTCCGAGCGGAACCAAGACCAGACATCGCCCGTTTGACTCGAGCTCAAGCCATTCTAATTCAAAAACAATAGGCGCAACTTTTGTGTGAGCTTAAGTTCGGGGCCAAGCACAGCCTGGCCGAAGAAAGCTTAATTTGGCTACAACATCCGGATCCACTGTCACCTAGGGATCCGTGTGGCACGGCAAACGGCCGCCGTAAGCGCCGAACTTGAGCTCGCACAGAAGTTGTATCTATCATTTTTGATTGAGCTCTCATAGAATTCTCGTTCCGCAAAGACATCGCAGTTAACATTTGCCGATAGACAATAGGCGCGGTGTGAAGCAGTATTGACGGCGCAGACATAGACAGACATGCGGGTGCCTCAATGGTGCCTTGACTATCTCCATCGCGCTTGCCGAATTTTCCTGAAGAACGAAAATACCCTCGGCGTTGAAGCAACTCCGGAATTTACAACTTCAAGGTCACGACGGCACACGGACTCGTACTGTTCTTCCAGTGAAAGCTTTTGATGTGACGGACAAAGTCGTGCGAAGAATATGACCGTAGCAGTAGAGAACACATATAAATACCTGCAGCAGACCAGACATATCTGCAGTGAATCCTCCCAGCTTTTTCACCCATCGCACTCTTGCAATGCGCTCTGCCTTCCTCATTCTCGCGCCGTTGTTGGCCCTGATCCATGCCTCGCCCACTCATGTCTTGCACGAGACTCGAGCGCTGGTCCCGAAGGGTTACAACGAGGGCAGTCTCGTGGACGTCGACACTATCGTCCACTTCCGCATTGCTCTCGCGCAGAGTAACATAAGCGGTCTTAAGGATGTCCTTGAAGAAGTCAGCAACCCCAGTAGTCCCCGCTACGGCCAATACCTATCTAAGGAGCAAGTAAGTTGATTTTCTATCTTTCTCTTACCATCCACTGCTCGGATGTTCGGTTGACATTCCTCGGCGTGTCCAGATAGTTGAGCATCTTCAGTCTTCACCCATTACGATCAGTGCCATTCAAGACTGGCTCACTTCGCATAACTTGACGTCCTCTATTATCTCGCCTTTCAACGATTGGATCGCCTTCTCGGCCTCTATCAAACAAGCCAACTTGTTGCTCGCCGCCGACTTCGTCAACCACACACACTCGGCAACTCGACGCTCCTTCATCCGAACCCGATCGTACTCGATTCCCGCAGCTCTGAAGTCGCACATCGAATACATCACACCCACCGTATCGCTGCCGTCCTGGTCCCCACGTATTGCCTCGACCCCTGCGGTTTATCAAGGACCCGTCGCTCGTGCTACTTGCACCGGCTCCAGCACGTCTCCTCAATGCCTTCAAGGTTTATATGGGCTCCCGACCACTTCTAAGAGTGTAGCGAGCAACGCTCTCGGTATTGGTAACATAGATAGCAACGTCAGTAAAATTCTTATTATAGCAGGTATGATGGCTCTGATCCTCTATCTCGCAGGCATGGCTGGATACAGATATCACTGTAAGTGCTGATGTCCTTGCAATACCTCAGCAATATTATTTTAAACCTTGCGCTGTAGACGTTTATGCAAGATTTTCGTCCTGACAACATTGTAACCCAGTATACTACCGTCAGTATCAACGGAGGCTTCAACAATCAAAGTGGAAATGCTAGCGCTGAAGGGACCATAGACATGGACTACACAGTAAATTCCACTTCCCTCTGAAAAGATCATCTTACCACTCACCGTCTAATTAGGTTGGACTTTTGAACGGCATTCAAGTAGTAAATTACTTCGTTGGCCGCCCTCTTCAATTTGGCGACCCCTGGACCGACCTATTTTACCACATCGGCAACGCGACCCTCCGTCCCACAGTTCTCACAGTCTCTTATGACTTGGTGTTGTCGTTTACTCATCTAGATATAGGCCGTACTAATGGTTACTTCAGCACGAGACTCCTGACTTCTCTTCCGCGGCAAAGCAGGTGCACCATTTTCTTACTGTGATTCTTAGCCAGAATATTTAACTGACTATTTAACTGGCTGATCTAAGCGCATCTGCAACGCCGCAATGGTCTTGGGCAACATGGGCATATCCGTCGTCTTTGCCTCTGGGGACGGAGGATCGGGAGGACTCGGAGAAACAGCCAGCTCCTGTGGAACTACCAAATTCCAAGTGTCCTTCCCGGCTAGCGTGAGCCGCTCTTCGCATCACATATTAGCATTCATTTAAGCTTCCTCAGTGTCCGTATGTCACGGCGGTGGGTGCAACGAACCAGACTTCTGGGACATCACCCGAGATCGGCGCTCCGTGTATGTCCATCTTGTCCAACGCGATCACTTGCGCCTATAAAATTTCCAGTGTCAGGCGGAGGGTTTTCCTCGTTTTTCGCTCGTCCGTGAGTGACGAGCATCTCTCTGGACCGGCCGGGGCTTATTTTAGGGCAGTTCGTATCAGAACACTCTTGTGGAATCTTATCTGACCAATCAAAACACCATATATGCTTCTTGGCAAAACTCCACTGGAAGAGGTACGTGACCGCCTATCCGCGATAGGTGAAAATGACTGAATATACGTCGTCAGCCTTGCCCGACGTCTCTGCGCGACACCGAGGCTTGGATGTTACTAACGGAGAAGTCTTTGTAGGTTCTGGCACCAGCATGTCGTCGCCGATCTTCGCGAGTGTCATTGCCCTCCTCAATAATGAGTTGATTGCTGCAGGAAAGCCAGCCCTAGGCTTCCTCAACCCGTGGCTATACTCGACAGCGTCAACCGCGTTTAAAGACATTACCGCTGGTTTGTGACTCCCTGCCAAGCTCACTATTAGACATTAACGGAGGCGTTGTTCACGCTCGATTTAGGGAACAGCGACAATGGCTGCGGCACCGGTGGATACGCCGCTGTTTGTGAGTGCTCCCCTCCTGATGCACTCCAAGAACACAAACTAACCTGATTCCTTCGATAGCTGGATGGGATCCCGTGAGTAGCTCTGTTGATTTATCAAACCGACCCTAGGCGAGGCATTGCTCATGGAGATGCACAGGTCACCGGACTCGGTACGCCGCTCTATGCAGGCCTTCGCACCGCCGCTGGCCTGGCTTAAGGCCATAAAGGCCTTGTTAAATTGAAGACGATGTCGAGAGCCATTCAACGGCATATACGAACCATTTATAACGCTCTTACCATCCGCCTGCAGTCTTGTACTTTGCGCTGCTTTAAATACATTCACTTCTTGGGCTATACATTTGTTCTTCACTCGCATACACGGATCTCGATATGGGTAATTCAATAAAGCTGGGAAGGCCGACAAGCGGCGCAGCCCGCTAGCAGTCGGAAAACTTCCGGCCGCTGATCGGTCCTCTTTGTGATTTTTCTCCGTTAATAAAGTTGGTAAGGCCAACGAACGGCATAGCCCGCTCCCAAACCGACTCAAAATTGAGCAACTACATTAGTCGTGGTACTGAGCTGGATATAACCCAGGGCAGTCCACTGTTTATCTGCCTACCAGTCATACATCTTTCTCGCTCCAGATACGAGTGGTCCCGCAATTTATGCATGCCTCCGGAAATTAACAACTTCGATTCATTCAATTTCCTATCCTCTCACCGCGACGTTTCCGCCCACATCGCTGACGTCGCAGTACGATCTCCCCCCACGTTAGCGCCCCGCACGAAATTTCGTTTCAGTCGTTTGCGCTCCCAATCTACCACCCCAAGCTATTGCTCATTCTGATCCCTCTAACCGGTCGGCTGACCCAGTCCTCCGAGACCTGACGTGTCGATCTGTATTACCCTGGACGTTTCATTTGACTCTCCACCACTCAGCAACCCCCTCATCACCGCCGCCGGACTCATCCGCCCTTGCTGCTATTTTGCACGTTTGAAATTTCAATGTCTAGACAGTCTCATTTTATCCTCCTTCTGGCTGACATCACGGTTGTGACTACGTGACTGTGCGGTACCGCTTTTGACACGCAACCTCCATCCTGAGATCGACCTTTGTCCTGAAATCGTTACTCAAAGACCTTGGCTTCAACGTATTTGATTTTGCACGACAGCGTCAGCTTGGACTAACCTCCTTCACTCCAGGTTCCCATTCACAACTCATCTTGAAACACCCTTCTTTTACTCATGAGGATCCCACAAGAACTCCTCGACGAAATAATCGGCGAATTCGACCTCTCCCAAAAATATGACTCCCGAATTCACCAAAAACTGAAGTCCTGCGCTCTCGCTGCTCGTTCATTTGTGCGGCCCGGTTAGAGACGCTTATTTGCCAGGATGTCCGTGCGCGATTACAAAGAATATTCAACAGCCCTAGATCGAGAACCTCCTAGTCTTACATCTTCTCCCCACGCCGCTTCAATCATGTTGTCCCGACAACTCGCCACCCTACTCTCAAGTTCTCCCCATATTGCCCTCTATATCCGAAGTCTGGATCTATGCTACAACGTGGATACTACAGAGGCGAAATTCATCCCTCAGATTCTCTCTGCTGTGACAGCACTGGAGATTTTGATTCTAACGGACCATTTTTTCGGGGCGTTTCCTGTGAATCATCCGTCCACCATGGCCGTATTTTCACTTCCCAGTCTCCGGTGCGTAGAGCTCTGCAATTATCGATTTGCAGGTCCACTCGAGCTGGAGTCGCTTCTGAGTCGGGTGAAATCCCTGAAAGAGTTGACTCTGGACGATATCATCTTCCACAACGACGTCTATGGCAACTACGATCGGTCTAGCGTTACGAGCGATGGCCGCCCCGGCAACGTCGTTTTGGAGACATTAACTCTGGTCCGTCTGGGCTTCTTCATGATTAGACCTATGTTGGATCTTTTCACTGTGGTGGATGTCGGACATGTGAAGTGTCTATCCCTTCTCGAATGCCCATTCATGGGCTTTCTGCAAGCAAATGCACGTTCTATTCAGAACCTTAAAATTGGGGAACCTTGGGCTACATGTGGGTCAGTTTATCTGGTCTTTGAAAAACGGTATTCTGAAACCACCGCGTGGAACAGACTGGGTCACCGACGTTCCGGATCCTGAACTAATGGCGGGCGAAAACCAGCTGTCCTCCGTCGATTTTGAGGTCGGGGAAATCGACCAGATCCTCAGCCACGTCCCGCTGTTGGGCAATTTGTGGAATCTAAAGGTTCTGAAGACCATCCGCATAACCATAAACCGCTGCTTGGATGAGGATCTTGATTCCGAACACGAGGAGTGGGACGAGCTCGATTCACTCCTGGTGCCGCTGCCTTGTGATGTCAAGGTGGAAATATATGCTGGCTTCGACTCTCAAACCAAACGCATGGATGCAGGCGACGTGGAGGTTGTGAGGAAATGTTTGCCTTTGCTGGCGGAGCGTGGGACGTTGAATGTCTACCACAACCCGCTTTGCTACGTTAGCCAGTTGGTCAATATCTGATAATCTATACATCGCCACAAGATGTTTGCTACCGGTATGGCCAATACTGTCGCTAACTGCCGATGTCCGTCTCATTCCGAATGTCATTGTATTGCTAGTGGGTACTTGCAATGCGTTGCCTAGGTTTCCTCATTTCATCTCGGTTGCAAAATTTCAAAGCCATTCCTTCTTGCGGCAAGGATTCATACACCATTGACAAGGATGCATGTACTGGGGGGATTATGGTCATACAACACCAATGTGCAGTGGAATGAGACTAAAGGGGCCAAAAGGAGCTCGATGCTCGACGGTCTATTGTTTTTATTCAATCGCAACATCTGTCCGGATGGGAAGGGTACATATAGACTGCTTCAAGGCTGCTGTGTACATAAGCCCCGATGCTCGCCGGCAGTGCATGAAGTCGCCCAATCCATTTGCTACTCAATGCCCGCCTCCACACGACACCCGCGCGCGTGCAACTGCGCCCACTCACGCCGCTCCTCAAATGCACCCCAGATAGATCCGTCCAGCACCACTCGTTTAAGCGCAGGGAACGCTGGCCCAATGAGCAATGCCGCAGTGACACGCTCCACCTTCTCAATCTTCATAGGCACCCATGAGGCGAGGTACAGCCTTACGCACAACAGCTTTTCCGCCATCTGTTTCGCTTCGGGGGGTGTAGGCTTCAGAAGCGTGTCGTACCGCAGCTCGCGGAGGGCGGGGAAATGGCGGAGAATCGTAGGGAACGGCGTGGAGGCTGCGCCAGCGAGTATGAGTGTGTGGAGTGTAGGGAGGAGGGGGAACGCGTCGGGGACGACGAGCGCGGGTGGTATGGTGAGACGGAAAAACTGCGGCATGTCCGTGTGCAGGAGTGCGCGCACATATCGCTTGCTCAGGGCTACTAGGACGAGCGAGCACAGATTGAGGAAGGGTGAGAATGAAGCCGGCGCCTCAACCTGGTCGCCGCTCTCGATCGAGGCGAGGGATAGGTGTTCGAGATCGGGCGCGGCGGAGATAACGGCGCGCAGCAGAGACGCGGATGTCTCTGTCCAGTAGAGGCGCCTGAGTGACGGTAAAGGGGGCGGCAAGATTTCTTGATCATGGTGAGAGGACCGGGGCAGAACGAGAACTTTAATGTGGGGCCCGCAGCGCTGCAGTACGGACATATTATGGTCCGAGTGCGTCGAGGATAGGCGCACCCAGCGCACTTGGCGCGCGATACGAGGTTGTTCGAGCGCCAAGGAAAGGGATGGCCAACTTTGGTCGTTTACCCAGATGTTCCCGTAAAGGAGCTCCTGCGCCAGCCTCCCCCATAGCCGGCAGACGCATCCCAATGAGCGCGCGGCCGCCCAGAAGCGCTGTAGCTCACTGTGCTTCAGCGGGTTGTCTGGCCTTGTGCCGTACTGAGTGATCTTGTCCTCCGACTCGTACACGTCCGCGAGCGGCGAGATGTCCAAGAGCGCCAGGCGGTGAATGAGTATCCAGAGCTCCGGCGGTAGAGATGGTCCCGAGACGGACATTGAGAGGGCTTGCGAGGGCTTGCGAGGGCCGCTGCTTGCAAGCGACATGAGTCATTTGAAGTTACGCGTCCCATCATGATGCTTCGGATGGCTATCACGAATAGCCGGTTTTTGAGAAGAAGAAAAAAGAAAAGAAAAAACCCCCCGGCTATTCGTGATAGCCATCCGAAGCATCATGAATAACCGGTTTTTGGCCCAAGGATTTTCATTCCCTCGTCCATCATGTCTGTCGTCCTCTATCGGTGAGCTGCCTCGGCCCTTGCTAAGCGACTGCTGGATACTTATAGCCCCAGCTACGACATCTCGCCCTTCAGCCACAAGGTAATGCACACGTCCCTTTTGCGCACCGCCTCTCATGCCCCCAGATTGACCATGTTCTGCTGCTCAAAAACATACCACACGAAAAATTCAATGTGAGTGAGAGAACTCGGACTACATTTGACGATGACCCTCAATTCCGAGAAAGGTTTCAAACATGCTACCTCGCCCAGAAATCACCGATCTCCTCGGCGTCCGTTATCGACTTATGCCGCTTCTAGCCATCGGAAATGACATCTACTGCGATACAAGGTAACTATAAGTTTATGTGTCGCGAAAATTTCGGTTCACCAATCGCAGGCTCATCACATCCGCTCTCGAGAGACGCTTCTCGGCCTCACAGGGCTACGGCACCATTTTCCCCAATAGAAAACAGGGAGGAGGTGTCGATACTGGACTCATAACGGTTCAAAAATGACTACTGCGTTACCGAAGAAGCTGCTGACTTGTGGGCCAGGTGTTTACCAGATACTGGATTGAATCGGTCGTGTTCTTTCCAGGCGTATGGATTATGGACTGGGAAAAGTTCCCGCCCGCATTCGTCAAGGACAGAGAGTCGGTTTGTTCCTTTCAATTAATTTTCCGCCCTCTCCTTAGGAAAACAGATTTTTGGAAGGCCCATCGATATGGAGGCGATCGCGGCAGGGCGTGGAAGAAATGTCAGCATGCTATCCACGCAGCTGGTCAGCCCACCCGCCGTCAAAAATGCATCCTCAGCTAACCACCTTTGACAGTCCCTTATAGAGGAGCAGGTATACCGTTCAACGTTACGCTCATTCATCTCCTGATGTTCTCTAGCTGTCAGATGGGCGCGAGTGGATATTCGATACGGAGCATCCCTCCCTCGCAGACGTCTCTCTCCACTCCATTCTGGCATATCTCAAATGCATTCCCGCTGCCGAGTCACTCTTCGACCCCACCACCTGTCCCAAGTCGCTGGAGGTGAGATTTGAAACCGAATACGCACTCGCTTGCGCTGACGTGGAAGTTGCACATAGTGGTTCGCGCGAATGACGGGCCATCTCGATCATCTCAAGCAGAGCCAGCCCCCGGTTCCACAACTCTCCGGAGAAGAAGCAGCTGCGCGTATTGCCGCAGCATCCTTTGAACCGTACAGTGTTGTGGGCTTCGATGTGTGTGAGGGCGACCGCCTGGGGTTGAAAGCTGGCGACGAGGTCTCGGTTGGTCATGATTCTGGTCAGTCCGCCTCTTATTTTTATGATTCTTTTTTTTTTGTTGAAACAAAAAATGCAGGGCCGGATTTCGGCACTGTTGGGAAACTCGTCGCGTTGAATAAGGAGGAGTTTGTCATTGAGACGAAGAAACCCATACGCTGCCACTTCCCGCGCATCGGGTTCACTGCGATGCTCATTTCCCAGTCAAAGTAATGAGAATGTGTTATACTGTTAACGCGCCCCCATCTACTGTAATACATATCACTTCGAAAAATCTCATCAACTCTGCTGATCTGAATTACAGCAATACTATTACAGTAGAGGGGCTCATAGAGTCATAATGCATAATCTCGAAATGCAAAACTTTTGAATGCTCATAATACATAGGATTGGGATCCTTTTCGGTGCCAATTAAAATTTTGTAGAATGAATGGATCACCCGCCTGTGAGCAAATTCTGAACCGTCACTCAACTTGAAGCGTTCGTGACCTTGTGACGGATAAAATCGCTCTTGGCTCCAGTGTCACGGTGTGACAGTGCGATCAACTTTTCTTCTTTTGTGCGTTCGTCATCGCCGCCCTTGTGTTAAACACTGCAAGTGAGCATCTTCGAAATTGGGTCGCTGAACTTATAGAACGCCCAGATGAGCACATCCCTGTGCTCTAAATGTGGCGCCGTTGAAGCAGCCAGCTCCGGGCGTACAAGAATTGAGACCCGTCATTCGACCACTGTTACTCTTGGAACACGGCATCACAACCTCTTGACCACCGACGAGCCTCCGGAGGACTCTGATGTGGCCTCTATCCACTCTGCTATATCCGCAGCGGACGTTCTTTTGACGGTTCTCGACGAAGAGATATCACACCTCCGAGACCGAGTGCAACAGCTTGAGGAAGAACACAACTCGCTGTCACGCTTTCGCACACAGAACCAGGCGATTCTCTCCCCGCTTCGTAGAGTTCCACATGAAGTTCTCAGTCAAATATTCTGTTGGACGCTGCCTTCCGCCAAGAACGCGCAGCTACGCACGCAGTTCCGTGCGACAGACAGCCCGTGGGTCTTGACACACGTCTGCCATCATTGGCAGAATGTGGCCATCTCGGATGTGTCTTTGTGGTCACTCGTAGCCCTTGGTTGGGGGCGTGCAACAAAGGGCTCATTTTCGTTATCCATGATTGCGACGCAACTCACGCGGGCTCGAAAGCTGAAAATCCACTTTTATGCATGCAAATTATCCGACTCGCGACCTCAAATCGAGATATTCGAGTACCTCGCGACGCGCGCTTCACAATGGGACGAACTCAGTCTTGGATTGACATCACAGCTGATCCCTGTGCTCGGCAGCCTCCGGAATCGACTGCCGCTGCTACGCAGTTTATATATCGAGTGGTCCGAACCCCGCCGCGCGGCAGCAGTGGATTCCATCGATTGTTTCGAGACGGCCCCTTCCCTTGTCAATGTAACCGTATACAACCAGTTCCGCTTCATAGGCTTCGCACTCCCCCTTCACAACCTCACACGTTATCAACTCGACTGCCCGTGGCGGACACATTCGCGCATACTTGCATTAGCCAAAAATCTTGTTGAGGCCCATATTTCTATCACCTTCGATGACGAAGCCTGGCTGGATCCTGATGAAATCATGGACCTGGTGTCCCTTCGCCGTCTCTATATATCCCATCCAGAGATCATGAACTACGTGAAAACCCCTCGTTTAGAGGAAATTGCTATTTGCCTCATACAAAATGAAGCCCAAGCTCTTCCAGCACAACTTACATCCCTGTTCCTCCGTTCCTTGCGCCCTATCCGAAGTCTTTGCCTCTCCGGAATCCCAGTTATTCATCCAACCTCCGAGATCCTGAACAATATCCCTTCTATTGTCGAGCTTACAGTTCTGGGTATCTGTCAGGGGAACCCCCATTTCCAACCCCCGATCCTCCGATCCGATCCCCGGATCCTCCGATCCGACCTCCGGTCGGACCTCCGCTATCCTCCGACGTTCCCCCCGCCGAGCCAAACCCCATCTGGACGGATCCCCGCACTCCGCATGGCACTCCGCATGTGATCGTGCCCGGGATCACTGCCGTTCACTACGCCATCAACGAACCATGCGCAACCCGTAGTTAGCCCTAGCTGGTATATAGGCACACACCTGGCCGGGGAATCCTTAGACTTTCTCCTCTTCGGATCCCCCCTGCCAGGTGCGCTTCTTCCTGTAGTAGTGTACTTCAATTGACTTCGGATCCCCCCTGCCAGGACTCTTGAGATATTTCGGGCCGCCAGGGTTGCCCTTACAGCAGGAGAAAGTCTCTAAGGGATTAACCGGTCAAGATTGCGAAGTTCGGCTTGGATAGCGACGATTCGGAAGACGATCTTCCGCAACCTCCGAATTCGAATCTTGCCCCCTCCTCCCCGTCCTCCGAAGCTGACATGGCCGATCCTACTTCCGCGACTTCCGCCGACATGGACCGCCTGTCCCGCATCGAAGAGACCGTCGCGCGCCTCGCAGCGCTAATTGAAAACACCGCACAATCTTCCTCTCCTGCCCCGGCCCCTTCCGATCCGGATCCGGTCGGAGGTCCAGGTCTTTTTGCGAACCTCAGCCCAGCCTCAAAATCGGTCCTCCGACCGAATCCTCTGTTTGTCTTCGACGGCGATCGCACGCAAGCTCGGGCCTTCCTACACGCTGTCAAGACTTACGTCCGGCTCATCCCGGAGGCCTTCCTCGAGAACGGGGAAACCTCCGAGGAGAAGGCCGTGAGATTCGCTATGTCCTTTATGGCAAAGGACTCGGCGCAGCGCTGGGCAGAGCGCATGGCCGGGAAACATCCGTTCCCACTCTCCACCTGGGATGCATTTGTCCGGGAATTCCGTCTCTGCTTCATCGAGGAGAACGAGCAGGACCATGCTCTCGCCAAGCTCGAGTCCCGGGGGTACTACATGGGTGCCCGGGACGTCTTCCGCTACACCGACGACTTCGAGGACCTCGTCGAGCTCGCCGGTTTCGAGGACCAGCTGGTGAAGGTCACCAAATACCGGACCGGCCTCACCCCTGCCATCAACCACGCGATCACCACGTCGAGCAATCCTCCGAGCCTCACGGATTATCCGGGGTGGCGCTCCCGTGCCTACCGCCAATACGAGGCACTGATTCGCGCACGAGCCGCCGGAGGATCATCGCAACCTCTGACGGGGGTTGTTCCCCGCCCCCGCCCGATCACGGTCGTCCCCGTCTCGGCAGTTGCTCAACCTCCGAGGTCGGCGGCTCTTCCGCTCCCACCTCTGGTCCCGATGGAGGTTGATCGGACCCGTGCCCACGTGGTCCCACGCCGCACCTGCTTCCGCTGCGGCGATCCGGGACACCTCGCCCGAGACTGCACCACCCCGGTGGACATCCGCTCGGTGGACGTCCTCGACGAGGTGATCCGGCAGCTCAGCGGAGAATTGTTGGAGGAGCTTGCCGCCCGACTCGTGACCCCCGAGCCGGCGATGGCAAACCCCGAAGTGGAAGTGCCGGAGGGTTTTCTCCCCCGCAACGAGTGAGCGGTGCGCCCTCGTTCGCGTCCTCCAATCGTTTTGCCTGTTTGTATCACGAGTCTGATAATAAAGTTGATTCAACAGTTGAAACGAGAGACGCACCCCCTGCTTCGAAAGGATTTCCGGAACCTCCGGAACTTCCGAAACCTCCGACGATCCCCAGAGTCCGCCGACCCGGCTGGGAACGTAGACTTCCAAAACGCTACACAGTGGCGGCCACTCCTGGCTCTAACCCCCTCCATCTTCCGGTGGAGATTGAGTCGGTCGATAACGCTGTCAAACTCTCGCTCAAGGGTTTGGTCGACTGCGGCGCCACCTCGGAGTTTATCGACAAGGAGTATGCCATCTCCACCCAAATTCCGCTTTGTAGACTCTCGCAACCCATTCCCGTTTTCAATGTGGACGGGTCTCCGAATGAAGCTGGAGCGATCTCGGAAGTTGCGGATGTAGTCCTCCAGTACAAGGGGCATTCCGAACGGGTCCAGTTCGCAGTCACGCGCCTTGGTAAGCAGAAGCTCATCCTCGGGTATTCGTGGCTTCGGAAACATAACCCGGAGATTGACTGGGAGACGCGGGATGTCAAAATGACCCGCTGCCCTGCCTCCTGCGCTACCTACCGCAACGAAGTCTGAAAGGAACGCCGCGAGGCCAAGGTCGTAGCCCAGATCCTCCGCTCCGTCCGCGCCGGCCCCTTCCCATCCATCTGCGTCGTCGACGCAGATGACCGGGAAGGTGAGGACGACGACAACGACGATCCGGATCTTCCGGAGTTAACCCCCGACTCGGAGGATAACTCGGACGATGAGGACGACCCGATCGAAGATGGCGACCGCATCTTCTATACGCGGTTCGGACCTTCAGAGGATATCCGGGCGACCTCCACCGTTTCCCAGAGGCTTGCGGAGGCTCACACTAAAAACTCCGGACCTCCTCCGACGGAAGTTCCCGACTGGATTCGAGGGTTTGAGGATGTCTTCAATCGGGAATCCTTTGACTCTCTTCCGGAGCGTCGGACGTGGGACCATGCCATCGAACTCGTTCCCGATTCGAAGCCGGCAAACTGCAAGGTCTACCCGATCTCCCCCCTCGAACAGAAGGAGCTCGATGCCTTCATAGAGGAAGGGTTAGCCACCGGCCGAATCCGTCCGTCCAAGTCGCCCATGGTCTCGCCAGTCTTCTTTGTGAAGAAGAAGGACGGCGTTCTCCGGTTCGTCCAGGACTACCGGGCGTTGAATGCCATGACCGTGAAAAACCGGTACCCACTCCCTTTGATCAATGACCTCATTAACCGGTTGAAAGGAGCTCGGTACTTCACGAAACTCGACGTCCGGTGGGGGTTTAACAACGTCCGGATCCGCGAGGGTGATGAATGGAAGGCGGCCTTCCGGACTAACTGGGGATTGTTCGAACCCCTGGTGATGTACTTTGGCCTGACCAACTCCCCAGCGGCCTTCCAGACCATGATGAACAACATCTTCCGAGACCTCATCTTGTCCGGAGATGTCATGGTCTACCTCGACGACATCCTTGTCGCCCACTCGGACCTCGCGCGCCACCGGAAGATCGTCTCGGAGGTTCTTCGGAGGTTGCGTGCACACAAACTCTACCTCCGACCGGAAAAGTGCGAGTTCGAGAAGGCCTTGATCGAGTATCCCGGCGTGAGCATCTCCCACAACCACGTTGAGATGGACCCCGTCAAGGTTGCGGGAGTTGCCGCCTGGCCAACCCCAGCGAACAAGAAGGACGTGCAGCAGTTCCTCGGCTTCACGAACTTCTACCGGAGGTTTGTTCGGGGGTTCTCAGATATTGCCCAGCCCCTCTTCGATCTCACGAAAAAGGGCATACGGTGGTCCTGGGGAAGCTCGGAGGATGCGGCCTTCCAAGCTCTCAAGGACGCCGTAACCTCTGACCCGGTTCTTATCCTTCCGGACCCGTCCAAGCCGTACCGGCTTGAAGCAGACAGCTCCGACTTTGCCACCGGGGCTGTCCTGTCTCAGCCCGATGCCGACAGTAAGTGGCATCCGGTCGCGTTCTTCTCCAAGAGCTTGAACGAGGTCCAACGTAACTACGAAATCCACGACAAGGAGATGCTCGCGATCATCCGAGCCCTAGAGGAGTGGCGACACTTCCTCGAAGGCACGGAGCATCCGGTAGAGATCTGGACCGACCACAAGAACTTGGAGTACTTCCGTGAAGCGCGAACCCTTAACCGCCGGCAGGCTCGGTGGTCCCTCTACCTGTCCCGGTTCGACTTCGCCCTTCACCACAAACCCGGAAGCAAGGGGTGCCCGATCTCTGGATCGGCCAGACTGATCAACTCACGTAAGTTGATGCTGCGCCACCGTGCCGACAGTTCCGAGTGGGCAAGGCTCCATTGATTTTCTGGAGAATAGGGTATGAAATCATGGCCAGAAGGTTGTGAAGAGGTATAGATTGGGATTGGGAATTGAGGCCCGATAGAATATGTATTCACAGAAGGGTCATTGAAATGGACCGCTAGTATGGACATTATTTACACCATATCCAGTCGTCTGAGAGCTCGTGGTTGAGTTAGCTCTGTGGCTGGTTGGAGCCGCACGTGCACTTCCCCATCTGGGAGGGGGGGGGGTTCCCATCAGTCTGGCCGATCCAGAGATCGAACACCCCTTGCCCAGAAGTTCCATGGGTCGCCCGGATGCCCTCTCCCGTCGTCCGGATCATGGAGGTTCGGAGGATAATCGCGACGTCACCCTTCTCCGTCCCGAACTCTTCCATGTCCGTGCAATGGAAGGTCTCATCGTCGCCGGCCCGGAGGTTCCGATCCTCCGAGACATCCGGAACGCGCTCTCTGGAGAGGCCGACCTCGAAGACCCCGTTGCCCGCGCCGCATGGGAGGTCCTCAAGGTCCGCAGCACCCGGTCCACCTGACCCTCCGAGTGGCATGTCGAGGGCGGGCTGCTCTACTTCCGAGGGAAGATAGTGGTCGCCCGAGATACTGACCTCCGGCGTCGGATAATGGAGCAGCACCATGATACGCGGATTGCCGGGCACGCTGGCCGTTTCAAGACGTTGGAGCTTGTCTCCCGGAACTACTGGTGGCCCCAGATGTCCCGACACGTCGGCCGTTACGTCGCCACCTGCGACCTGTGTTGCCGTACCAAGGCCCTCCGGAAACTTCCGATCGGAGAACTTCATCCGACAGAGGTTCCCCCCGAGCGCTGGCATACGGTCTCCGTCGACTTCATCGTCGAACTTCCGGAGGCCCACGGGTATAATGCGATCATGGTCGCAGCAGATGTTCTCGGTAAGCGGGCGCACTTCATGGAATGCCACACGCAGATCGATGCCGTGGGCTCCGCGCGCCTTTACTACCGGAACGTCTGGAGGCACCACGGAACTCCCGTCCGCTACATCTCCGACCGAGGTCCGCAGTTCGTCGCGGAGTTCACTCGGGAGTTGTTCCATCTCATCGGGATTCAACCGGCGACCTCCACTGCTTACCACCCGCAGACCGACGGGCAGACCGAGCGCATTAACCAGGAACTCGACCAATTCATCCGGCTTTTCACAAACTACAAGCAGGACGATTGGGACAAGCTCCTGCCAGCCGCGGAGTTTGCGTACAACAACCACATCCACTCGTCGACACAGCAGGTTCCATTCATGACGGACACCGGTCGGCCCCCTCGGATGGGGTTCGAGCCGAACGGTCCACGCTCGCGACTGGAGGACATGAACGACTTCCGAGATCGGATGGCCTCGGGGGTTTTGGAGGCCCAAGCCGCACTTGTCATGGCCAAAGACGAGTACAAGCGGTACTACGACCGCCGACGAACCCCCGCACCGGAGATTAAGGTCGGAGATCGTGTGTGGCTTGACGCGTCAGATATCCATACCACACGCCCATCCCCCGGGCTTTCACATCGCCGGCTCGGACCCTTCCCTGTCTCGGAGGTTATCGGACGTGGCGCGTTCAAACTGGACCTTCCCCCACGCCTCTCCCGATTACATCCGGTGTTTCCCGTGGTGAAATTGGAGTTGGCGGAGGTTGACCCCTTCGGAGGTCGTCCGGGGTACGAGGAACCCCCGCCTGTACTTGCTGATGGAGCGGACCGCGAGTGGGAAGTGGAGGAAGTCCTGGACGCGAAAATGCGCTACCGAAGCCTCTGGTACTTTGTCCGGTTCAAAGGATATGACAACTTGCATGATCAATGGGTAAAACATTCGGACGTCTTCGCCCCTGATGCTATCGCGGAATTCTACGGCAAATACCCTGGGAAGCCTCGAGCCATCGCCGCTGCCACTTTTGACGCCCTTCCCTTCCAGGACCCCGCCACATCCTCTGCCCACATCCGAGCTATGCGTCGAGGCGCCGCATTCCAAGGGGGGGTGATGTCAGGGGAACCCCCATTTCCAACCCCCGATCCTCCGATCCGACCCCCGGATCCTCCGATCCGACCTCCGATCCGACCTCCGGTCGGACCTCCGCTATCCTCCGACGCTCCCCCCGCCGAGCCAAACCCCATCTGGACGGATCCCCGCACTCCGCATGGCACTCCGCATGTGATCGTGCCCGGGATCACTGCCGTTCACTACGCCATCAACGAACCATGCGCAACCCGTAGTTAGCCCTAGCTGGTATATAGGCACGCACCTGGCCGGGGAATCCTTAGACTTTCTCCTCTTCGGATCCCCCCTGCCAGGTGCGCTTCTTCCTGTAGTAGTGTACTTCAATTGACTTCGGATCCCCCCTGCCAGGACTCTTGAGATATTTCGGGCCGCCAGGGTTGCCCTTACAGTATCAAGCCGGCCTACCGCGAAGAGCTGACAGCCTTGATTTTGCATCTCACCGTTGCGGATTCTGCCAGCATTATCGCTCCCCATTTGAGGAGTATTGCTTTCGGATACAGAGCTGAATACACCCTTGATTACACCCTCTACCTGGCAATGGTGAAATCTAGGTGGAAAGCACAGGAATGCGCACTCAGATCTACTACGCTGTTGGGAGGGTTTGGTGGCTCAGGCCCAGATCCTGCCACGGTTCAGGATCTAGATCTCCTTCGTCGGGATGGAGTGGATTTCGTCTGGCTGAATGGGAAAAAATCATCGGATGCCAAGCTGAGTAAGACTTTTAAATCCAGTACCAAGCAGAGGTCGGTGGGCTTTTAATCCTGTATAATGGTATGAGTCGACCCATCCTGATGTTGTCTGTCCATAATCCCGATTACACAGTGTGGCGGCATGGTAAGTGGACACAGATAATTCTTAGTACTCAGCTATGTCCTGAAAGAATCGTAATTTTGTCTTAAGCGTCTTGACTCATCTATGCCAGTAATGAATTTGTAGCCGAGTCGAGGTGAAATTCTTTTTTCTGAAGGTCGAGCCCGCACACGCTGTGGTGACTGCCAGATATCAAGTCAACTCTCCCAGACTCAGCGTTGGTAGGACTGGGTTTTCCCTTCCAGTAATACCATTCAAATGAAGCGAAACCAAAGGAAAGCTTGGCCAACTCGAGGTAATCACCCTCTTTGTAAAATTAAGCATTTTGTCTGTCTGACGTTCGCCACTCAGCTCTCGGCACAAGTTGCCGAATACTGTGCTCAAGTGATTTCAGGTAACTCGGATAAATTCAAGACCACTCAACTCAATGCAAGCTGAACCAAGCTCTACTCGCTATTTGGACAGAATCCTCCGAGTCGCAGTTTACAGAAACAGATGGCCAATCCAGCCCTTGGATTCGGGACTGATGCCGCATCCGGCACTGCCGCGCAATTCCACCATCACTCACCACTTTGGTCATGAGGCATCTACTAATAAATTCAGTAGTAGAAACAAAAAGGTGAGCAACACAGAGGCAAATGCGAGGCCGCGAAGCGGCCGAGCAGCCGCTTGTTTAGGCTAATTAACGGTAAGTTACTTGGAAGGTTGCTAGAAACCTAATGGAGGTAACCGAACATCACTCCCTTTATAATATACGTGTGTCTGTCTGTCCGTCCGAAGCTCTTTCAAACTCAGCCATCTCCCGCCGTCGCAAAGAACGCAGCGACGCGGGTTTTCGCCTCTTATCTCAAGATCTAGGTTCAAAGACACGGAATGAGTAATTCTTCCCCAGTAGTCAGATGGAAAGCTGGAGAAGCGCGATGCCGCATTCTGATGACCCGACACGCGGGACCGAGATACTGATTCTCGTGAAAAGAAACGCACAATCGCTGTTTGGAGAGTGAAGGTCAGTTGGAAAATAAGCCCTGAAGAAACTTTCCCTCTCCGGTCTAACCCAGCCTTGTAGTACCATTGGATGCTTTTCCGAGTATGTGTTGGGTCCTAAGCTTGGAGCCAAACCAGTGTCTATCTATGGAGTTGTCACTCCCATGGTCGCGAGAGCCAACTGCCAAACCTCCGAACCAATCATCATCCATATGATCGACCCATGATCGACCCCGCATAGACGGCATTGGCCTATTTTTGCATTATATGTGTGTAGCACGTCTCCTCCCTCCCTCTCCATGGACGCCGCAGATGACGCCCCTCTGCTGGATCCCGTTACATTTGCCTGGGAGCTGTGTGTATTCTCGTATTCTCGCTGATGAAGATCTCATGCGCTAATGTGCTTCGAGGCGGTTATACCGCTCCTTCGTCCTCGCCGGCCTCGGTGCGTTTCCGTCCCTCCAATCTTCGCCGTGGTCTGATTATGCACCGCTCGCTACAGCTCTCCTGATCTACGACCACACTCTGACGCTCGCCACGGAGGTGAAGTTCATCTGGGCAGCCAATTTTCGGCCGAGCATCTGCTGGTTTCTCGCGCTGCGGTACATTGGGTTGGCAGCGAACATCGCCAATTGCGTGCTCTACTTCGCCGAGCTCAGTCGTGAAGTGCGCGTCCTCATTTTCTTTGATTTAAGCTCTCAACAATATTTTCTCAGAGGTGTGTGTCCGAATTAACATCTCTCTTCCTTTGTTCTCAAACTCTCTCATTCTAGCTGCGTCAAAATGCAAATCATGTGGAAAGTGCTCATCGTGAGCCAGGTCATTTTAATCGAATGTGCGCCGGGCCCCATCATCAATCAGGTCACAACTAAGTACTCATCCGCGTTGAATTCGAAGGCACCCTCATCATACGAGTCTTTGCGATGTACGGCCGCAATTGGCGGATCCTCATTTGCCTCCTGGCGGTGTTCGCTCTCTGTCCTGCGTTTGCTCTCGTACGTTGTCCTGAAGTATTTTACTTTACGTTGATCGACATGGGGTAGTGGGATATTATCACGGACGGACAACCGCAGATATTCTCCGTGCCGGAGATCGGCGGGTGTGTTGTGGTGACCACGCGAACTTCTTCGTGAGCAACATGATCATCTGGCTTTACTTGAAGTCTTACGCCGCACAGGACCTTTCGTGAGGCTTCTCGTATTTGTTGTTGATTGCCGGCATGAACCGAGTATACACAGGACTTGCGGGGGGCTGGGAGGCACAGTCAGTATTCTGGCACTTATGATGAGCAAGATCTGTCCGGCCCCACTCAATTCCAACTCATCTATCTAGAATTGTCTCTGACATGCTTGTCTTCCTGTTGACCGTCCGGCGCGCCTACGTTCAGCGAGATATATATCCTAGATACGCGGGAACGTTGTTATGGCGGATGACTACCGACGGGGCTATGTATTTCGGGTGAGTTTACAGAGTACAATCACCCAGTTGACCAGAATGTGCACTCATCTGCGTAGCATAATCATCATCGCCAACGCAGCAAATCTCGCGACGTTTTATGTGCGTACTGTCCCTTCTTCCACCTCAAGATTAATGAAAGATGGGCTAAATTCGTTCATGAATAACAGTTGGGCGATGTATGTTCCTGCTTCGATGCCTCCGTCTCTGCTTACGTTCCCAGATCTTCCTCAAGGGATTTTTGTCGTGGTTCAGCACGAGGTATTTCTCGTCATACATACTCAATTCACCAATGCATTCACTGATTGCGGTCTGCAGCCTCTCCATCCTGCTCCTCGCGCGGCTGATGCTCAATCTGCACAAGGTGGCAGCTGAGGGGACGACAAGGGAGGAACTGAACACGATAGAGCAGGAGACGCTCAGGTTTGCGACGGTGCAAATGACGGTGGACGATGGGGCTTGAGAACCGAAAGATTAAGCTGAAGTTGAATTCGAAAAGGATATGACAATGTAGATGTTAGCTAATGAGGCAACGGTAAAAAAAAAAAGAAGGCGACGGAAAAATGAGCCGAACTTCAGCTCTGCGCAGTCCCACCGCTTGGCCAGATGGTGCAACTGAGCCTTCAGCTCGAATTTGTGCGACTTCCGTCGACGAGCGACCGCGTGGAGATATGCGAACTTCTGCGGCAGGCAAACATCTCTTTGAAAAGCGGCTCAATCCCACATTTCCGTGATGCGCTTCTTCCTTACCTGAAATCCTTTTCAGGCCTCGAGCGATCAATGGAGATGGGCCAAGTTTACGATGGCCGGCGCAGAAAAATTCTGGATGAGAGTGTTATCCAGAGAGGCACGTAGCGTCGCTCCACTGCCCCGGATACTGAGTTGACAAGCAGGGGATTACGCTCATTTCGCAACTTTGGCGACTTGAAACGCTGGAGATTTTGGTCAACAGGTCCGATATGGGGGTTATCGTTGTGAGAATCCATCCATTATAACACCGTTACAGACGCTCATAACATTCACATAAAAACTCCTCCTCGAGACGGCAGCGAATATGCCTACGCTTCAAGATATCGCAATACTGCCGGCCGCCTCCTATGGCAATATCTGTAACCGCAACAATCGGATTGACCGGTACGTCGAGTACGTGCAAAGGTAGATCGAGGCGACCATGGAGGAGTTTGAACGGGGGAGGGGATCGCAGACTATCACAAGCGACGCCTTCAGAGCGTCGAGAAAATGAAGAGAGGAAGGCAGATCACTGATCATTGAATCTTGAGACGATTGGTGTTATGGTCGGGACGTCAATGTAATGTTGCCGCGACTCCAGACTTGAGCCGACGAAGTCGACTTGGAGTCGCAGATTTAAACCTAGTCGAGTCGAGTCGCTTTATCGACTCAAGTCGACTTGAGTCGACTTCGAGTCGGTCACAACTTAGTTGCCCTGTTCATCGGAAAAACGTGATTGGAGACAAATTGGGGATATGGTCAAAATTTGTGACAGGAGTGACAGAGTCACACTTGGTGACATTGTGTGACAGCCAAATATATATATATTTCTTTTTTTGCATTTTTCAACCTGCAGAGCACTTAGAACAGATTTCTGAAATTTGCTCAAGAAAAGTCGACTCAAGTCGACTTACTCGACTCGACTCGATGGGAAATCAACTTAGGTCGACTTGACTTGGAACGACTCGACTTTCCGAGTCGTGGCAACATTACGTCAATGAAGGAAACCTTGAAGAGGATCGCAGTTTTCGCAATGCAGACTCTGAACAAGATTGTCCAAAACTAGCTTCCGACTGCCAGTGAGACGGCGATGGAGCAGCGAGGATTGCGTACAAGATGTAGAGCGAGATTTCCTGAGGAATGGAGTTGAGCAACATCTAGGGTAAGCCTCTCTGAGAGACCATCGATTTTATAGTGAAAAATCGACGATCCGACTCGGGAGGCTGCCAGTGGACAAAGATCGATAATCATATTGAGCATCAAGAATGATCGAAGTTTGTGTTTACTTTCAGACGCCAGTCGTTTCTTTGATTCATCTTAAATTTGGTTTCTTCTCAAATGTTTGAGTAGATCGAGAAAATAGCATTGCAAGTTGGGTGGATACGAGGATTGAAGATGGGAGGAGCAATCGAGGATCACGATCGGAGTTCAGAAATATGCCGTGACGTGACGGATCAACATCTCGTTTTACCACAACAGTTCTCTCAGCCTCCCTCTCGGCGAAGGATGCACTCGGCTCTTCATCTGGATAATCTGTCTCGCCTTCCGTTCTCAACTCGTGCGTTGTCACTTCGTACGATTTTGCCCGACCAGTGGATGCTCATGTCCCGAAAATCGACAGACAATCGCAACGCGCTGCAAATGGCTCCACAGCCTTGGTTGATCTCAGTCGGCTCTATAGGCTGATGATGCAATCGCCTACGGAACCTGATAGAGAAAAGAAATTCACTGCCGCACTATCTGTCTTCTTTGCCAACCTGGATCCTTCAGGAATCCCAACTGGCAACAATCTCGCCACTGACGCGGTCGCATGCGCAATTTGAACTTGTTACCCGCGCTTGGGCTGTCCTCCTTGAGGTTAAGGAGAAGTCGAAACATCCAGCGTACGACGCCTTGTGCGAGCTCCTACCCTACCACATGAAGGCAGCGGACCCCCAAAGCCTTGAAGAGCTGTTGGATGGCGCTGGTGGCCCCCCAAGGCGTAACTGCGCTCACAATCCAGTACCTCAAATCCTTCGTCCCGGATTGACGAGCACGTCTCTCTATGCCAATCCTGGAAATGCTGGATGGTCGCTTCAATCTCCGAGGCGACGGTGGCGGACCACTAATTAACGCCGCGCTCTCGTCCGCCGGAATTGTCCCCGCTATGACCGGTATCGCGTGCGCTGTCAGTGATGCCCAAATCAGGCCACCGTGCATCTTGTCCTTGTACTTTAGCTGTGCTGGTGGAACGGTATCTTCCTTCCACATCGTACACCCCGATCTGCCAAGCGCTTGATGCGGGGTTGCTCCGCCTTGTCGCACGCTGTGCACACATGCCCGAGGAGACGACCAAACAGTGGCATGGCACTTGCTGCGCGTCACACTCCCGGCGTTGACTGTATTTCACTTGGTGGTTGCGCACCTCTCCGACGCCTTCCTCGACACCAAGGATTAGACCAAGTCGCCCGCTTTCCGAGTGCGTCCAATCTATCGCTCCTGGCAGGCGTTCGCACACAACCTATGCAGGACATCACATCCAAAAGGCTGATCTCCCACAAGGCACGCGACAACATGCAGGTAAATGAGCATCATTCGCCTTCTCAATTTTAATACTGATCTTATCTTCAGTGCGGCGCAATTGCCCCAAAGCCTGATCATCCCGTGTTTTGCGAAGGAAGCCCGGCGCCGTGACGTCGGGAAGATGCGAGTGTCGAAGCTACTCCTTACCGTGCGGTATTACATAGACTACTGTAGAACAAGTTCTAAACTCGATAAACCAGATTCAAACACAGCTCGTTGCTTACCCCTGGATGCGTGTCACCGCGAGGTTCTCTTTCTCTGTCAGCCTACAGTAGTATATACCGAGCCGTGAGGCTACCACCTGGATTAGGTGCGGAGAAATCCATCGGCGCCAGTATCTAAATCTAGTAGGCGCTGTCGACTGACGGCGAACCAGGCCAGCGCTAACTCGGGTTCCTGTCCCGGGACCACATGGTGTGTCTGCATCTGCTCCAATTTAGTTTCTGACATGTTCCCGACCCAGACGACAGCTGTGCCATAATGCCGCAGTCGTTTAAAAACCGTTGCATTACACCCATCCGTACCTCAGGGTTCTACACACTCATGTCGTACGCTCTCCTCCATTCCTTGCTTCTCCTTGAACGTCGCTGGGCTCTTTTACTGGCGTTTTCGGTTATTGTTTTCTCCCACTACATTCGCAAGAGAAAAACTCCCCCGTTGCCGCCTGGTCCACAAGGACTTCCCTTGCTGGGGAACATATTGGATGTCCCGTACGAGGAGCAGTGGCACAAATTCGCGGAGCTTGGGGAAGTTTGGGGTATGTCGCCGGTCTGGATAATCTGATACTCCATCGTAATCAAGAATTAAATAGGGGACCTGTCGTCACTGACCGTCTTTGGTCAAACCATGGTAATCATCAACTCGATGAAAGTGGCAGAAGACCTCCTCGACGTGCGGGGTGCGATTTTTTCCGACCGCCCGGTCATGCCCATGGGCGGGGAGCTAGTGGGATTCAATAATGCGCTCTCACTGTCACAGTACGGGGACCGCGTGCGGACAGAGCGCAAGATATTCCATCGGCTCTTTGGCAGCCAGGCAGCAATAAGGCAATTCGTTCCGCTTGTCTCGTCAGAGATATGCAAATTATTGCAAAACATTATTTCTAATCCCGACGGGGTTTCAGAACAAATTGCACGGTGAGTCACGCATATTTCATGTCAGCATGATACCGACAGTCTCTCCAACAGAGCTATGGGAGCGATCACTCTGCGCATCGCGTATGGATACCACGCAGTCGACGGACCCGATCCGTATATCAAAATGTTCGAAACAACCGGACATAATTTTGCTGCCGCGACGAGACCGGCGGCCTTCCTGGTCGACATTGTTCCTGCGCGTAAGTTCCTGCGTCAAATCTGCGGTTGAATTAGGTTCTTGAATGTCTATCCTAGTGAGATATTGGCCCGAATGGTTACCTGGTGGAGGATTCCAGACCACAGCGAAAATATGGGCTAAACAGCTCCACGACACCGTAGACCTGGGATACAACTATGTCAAGGACCAGATGGAACTTTTTTTTCATCCGCTCATTGGACAGACGAGGCTAATGGATTATAGGCTGCAGGGGATGTTGAAACGTCCTTCACGTCAACTGTGCTAGAGGAGCAAACACACGGAGAGTACTTGACTAAATGGGCCGCTGCCTCAATACAAGTAGGGGGTGCCGATACGGTAAAGCGGGACCAATTGAAATCGGTGGACACCTTTTTGATATAGCATTCTAGACTTCATCGCAACTGGAAGGATTTTTCTTGGCGATGAGCCTCCATCCAGATGTCCAAGCAGCCGCACAGAATGAAATTGATGCGGTCATTGGCACCGACCGACTGCCCGACATTTCAGATCGCTCTCGGCTCCTGTATGTCGATGCATTATGCAAGGAGGTCTTCCGTTGGCATGTTGCTGCCCCAACGGGTAAGTTTATCTCTCTCCATCTTCAAGCGTCTCCCTCTCCAATGCGACTCCATAGGTATACCTCACCGAGCCCGTGAAGATTTTATTTACACTGGGGACGCAGATTCCCAGCCAGTGCTCATCCCGAAGGACGCTGTGATCATTACGAACATCTGGTGAGTCTTTCATTCGATGATTGGGCTATAACGTTGTAATTGAACGCACAGGAAAATGACCCATGATCCAGACCGCTATGCCAACCCCATGGTGTTTGACCCAAGCAGATTCATTGCAACCTCTACAAAGAGCGCTGAGCAGGATCCTACCAAGATCTGTTTCGGGTATGGGCGCCGGTGAGCATCATTTCAAACAATGTGTCTAAATTGTGGCCGACCGAGTTTTCCGAGTCAGAATCTGCCCAGGTATGGAATGTTCCTGGCATTGCGTATTTAGCTCATGCGTGATTTTCAGGACGGCTCTTAGCAGACTCGACTGTGTTCATGGCATGCAGTGCTATCCTCGCTGTATTCAACATCTCCAAGGCACACGAGAACGGGGTTGTCATAGAGCCTCCTGTGGGTCAAACCGCTGGTACTATCAGGTGGGTTCCCATTTTTATGCCAAGACGGGTCTCAGGGATTTGCAGCCATCCACTTCACTTTAAATGCTCTGTGGAGCCGAGGAGTGCGCGGGCACTGGCACTCATCCGCGGGAGTTGATCTATGGTGTGACCCACCTCCGGAAAAAAAGTTGAACTCCTACGGGACATTTCACCGATCTCTCTTTTCCGTCCTTCCCTTGAGAAATCCTGTGCCCATGACTTGCTTCGCTTAGTTAAATTATAACACCGACAAAAAACATTTTAATTAGCTGCGATATCTTTGCGAGGCTTGCCTTTCACTGCGTTTCAGCCCTATGTACAGTTACTTTGCCGAGATGCGCCTACGGCATTCTTCATTGGTCTACATGGGTAGGCGCGGGATCAACTAAACTCGGGCGGCAGGTACATTTCAAGGGCGGCACATTCGCGTGCCGTATGCACGGCACATTCGCTTAAGCCCGGCACATTTCTTGTGAATGTACTGTGTTTGCGAGCGAAGGCGGCACATTCGGGCCCATCCGGATGTTGCTGTGCCGGCTTCGGCATCCACCACAAGGTCGATTCGGCAGCTCATTTTCATCAAGGTTTGCTGAATGCAAATAATTGAGTCGGACACCATTTCCATTAAAAGTGAAAAGTTGATTCAAGTAACAACATTTGTAATTCTAACCCCAGCCACAATTATTAACGCAGTTGTAACCGACGTCACTGCAGACAGATAACCGCCCTAGGCACGGACGTCGTTGTGAGGGATACAGAAGGACGGGTCCAGCGTTACAGTGGTGATAAGTACGAGACTTCCGAAGACAGAGAACGAGAAAAACCATCTATTACTAGTACTGATACGTACGTGGAAATTGAAGATTGCCCGACCTCGCAGGCCCCGACTCGGACTCTTCAACCATCTCCATTGTGGTAGAACTAGGCGACGCGGGGAGCGGGGACTGGGATGTCTCGCGTGAGAAGGAGGTTGGCTGGAAGCTCTTCTGGCGCGAGAGCGAATGTGCGTGATGTCCTGGCGGCTGGTGTGAATCAGACATGGGTGAGCTCGGGTGGAGCCCGCCCGGCGACGTAACGACGATGTTAGGTTCCAACAGGTCCACGGGAAACGGGGGGACTGTGGTTGGGCGTAAGCTAAAGAGGCAAACAAAACAAGGGAGAGGGGCGGACCACTGCCAGACCCAAAGCCTTTGCCGACGATATCCCAGAGCCTGCTCACGACCGAGACGAGCTTTTCGACGCGGCGACGCTCGGCGTTCAACTGCTCCCAGATGCGGTTGTTCTCGTCGCGCATGGCGCTGAGTTGGGCGGCGACCTAGGAGAACTGAGGACAGTTGAGAGTTGGTGCGGAAGAGCGACCTACCTCTCCGGGGAGCTCGAGGTGCTTGAGCATTGGATCGAGTTCAAGCGCCTTGCGCTTGATCTCGTCGAGGAGATCGGGGCGCCCCCGAAGGAACTTGTGATGGGAAAACTCCCATGTTTGCGCATCAGACGTCGTGCGCTGAGTACGCGGCGTGCGATTGATCTTGTGGAATCCGTACATGTTGAGTTGGCGCATAAAGCTGGAGAACTGGGGAGACATATGAGCGAGGTGGGCAAACGGATGGTGAAGTCAAGATTGACCAGGATACGTACATTGTTATGCTTGAAGTGACTGCCAAGTATGCTGCGACTGAACTCGCCGACGTTGGCCACAACAAACGAAGTGCCGAGCTCAGTCCAGGAGATAAAGTGCGAAGATTTTGGATCGGTTATCATCTCGTAGAGCTTGGCCACAAAATTGTTTGTGGCCATGGGTTTGCCGAGACCGACCATCATGGGGACGGTCCTTGGGTCGTAGCCGCTGCCGCTGCTCTCATCGACGAAAGTGGAGCTGCTTGAATCGTCAGGCATGAGGTCAATGTTCATGTCGCCGTGGCCGGCGCTAGCGGGGTTTGCGTTTATCGAAGACCAAGAAGGGGTAGACAACGTGTCGGTTATAATGCGCAGAGACGAGGCGTCGATGTTCGGATTGTGTGAGCGTAATTTGACTGGGGAATCAGATGAAAAACTGCGCTTTCGCGGGGATGAGGTCGTCGAGCGCGGTGAATTGAGGATATCTACACTAACAGAGTCGTAGGACAATTCGTTTACGACGGTGCCGTGGCCAAATTGGAAAGGGTGGAGATGGCTCCCATATGTCACCGGCAGTGGACTGATGGATGGTACGGGGCTCGGAGCACCAGAAATGGAGAATTTGTTACCATGGACCGGAGATGGTAACACTTCCTCCGCATCGAAATTGTCAGTAAGCATGGCTGGGGGGAATGACGACTTGAGAGGCGAGGTAGTGCTGACTTCACTTCTTGAAGGAGTCAATCTCGATAGAAGAAAAGTTGCACCTGAGCCCTCAAGTGAGTGAAAACAGTGCATTCGCGGCTTTCGGCTGACCGTCTTTTTCCGTAATGGTAAATTGGCCGTCTATTCGTTGGAGGAATTCTGAAATATTGTGGACTTTAGATCCGGTACTCGGGTCCTGCCAGGGTTAAATAATTGATCCCTTCGAGCACAACAAGATAGCATACATCGTCCAGGATATCACGCCAGTCATCGTCATGCGACATGACAACTGCTGCTTGTGGGGTCTGGATGAATCGCGGTAAGACGATGAACAAAGTCCTCAAATAAATAGAAACCTTATGAAGAATGTGGTTATTGATTAATCCCCCGGGATGGAAGATCTATGTAGTCCGGGTTAGTTCGTCATCAAGAACAGCGGAATCATACCTTGGAAATGGGAGAGAGATCCGATAAAACGACGTGGCCATTTTGCTCAGAATGTTGGTTTCCGCCGTTCGCTGATCCTCCCCCAGAAAATCCGAAAGACCACGAAATGAACGAAGATCCCGGAGTGGGCGACGTAAAGTTCCCGTCCGAAGTTCCTAATCGAGATTCCACAATATCGCAGATTTTGACGGTCCCGAACAGCTTTCCCCAAACTCCTGTCCCAAGTGAAATTGACAGTCCATGTATGAACGTGGTCTGATCCAATGGGCCGGTTATCGGGGTTGGATCGTAGCTTTTCGTCTGAGCTGGATTTCGACCACCCATGCCGCTCCATCGATATTGAAATGAGGAGTTGGCGCTAGGCATTGGTTGAAACGCGAGTTGGAATTCATTTCTGGCACTATGAAATGCGGCCATTCCCCATGACTTGGCCTTTTCGCAGCCAGTGATAAGGTACAGTGAACCATTTGCCAGTCCGCGTCCTCTTGCACCATTTACGTATTTATACCAGTTCTCGGCATGCGTCGCGACATATGCCCGCAAGGTCTCGAGGTTATCGAGTTTCTTGAGGTAGGCACCGTGCGGCAGGGCTAACAGAGCGCCTTGAGGAACTCCGCAACTGAAGACCAAGTGGCTGCCATTTGGATGTCGCATGAGCAATTAAACCCCGCATTGAGCCTAGAGATGAAGGCTCACGTCAATGGAGGGTCAAGGTCCAGCTTTTGGATCGAGGAAGTCGAGACATAATTTCCGGGATCATAATCCAATTCGAATACCTCTTTTGAGGCATAGCGTGGTAAGGGATAGAAATTTTCGGGAATATCGTTGTCGTTGATAGGATGGTCAGCAGGGAGGTAGATATTGAAGAAAAAGTCAAATACTCCTTCTGGGGTAACCCGCCCGACATCACCAATTGCGATACCATTTCTTCGGTACTCTGCAGGAAGATTCCGTCTGGGTGCTGGGACGTAGAGCGGGAATCCGCGCTTCCGGCGCAGTAGCTGATTACAATAGATTTCGCTCTCTGAAAAATTTTCATCCATAGAGTTCAGAGGTAAAGAAACGCTGGGTGGTCCTGACTGGACGAGTCCATATAAGACGTGAACAAAGCAAAATTAAAAACGCTCACTTCTGTGGGGTAATTATGCACATCTCCCAGTACGAATTGTCCTCCGCCGATATGAAAGCCATTGGCATTCGAAAATAAATTTGGGCTGCTCAAGACGTCCAGGTCAAGACAGGTTCTTACAATTTGTTATTGGTGTACAGACCTCTGGGCCGGATGAGAGGTCTGAACCTGACCATTAGAGGTCAGACTCATTTTTAATGGCGTCTCCATGGTCTAGATTCGGGGATCAGGTAGCGGACGTGTGTAGAGGAAGGGAGGCTCACTGACATAGATGCTTGTATGAAAGCTATGGAACGGAGGCTCCAGCGCTCATATAGCACGCCACCCACTCCCACGACAGGGAAGTTAATAGAAGAAGGCGGCCGAATCACACGGATCAGTGCAACCGTCAACCTTTTCTTCTCACCACCAACCAACCACCAACTCACCACAACCACGCCGAAGCAGACGACGCCAGCTTCGAACTTTCAATGCAGGTGCGCGATTCAAACCCCTGATATAGGCTCGATCTTTATTCTCGAATCTTTCAGATGAACTCGGTTCAATGCCATCGATGCGGCGCCATTGCCACCACACATCAGGAAAAGCCTCCCATGGCAATTTCCCGGGATTGCCTCCAAATTTGCCTAAATTGGACCAAATATCCTTGTTTTCATCGATTTCCTTGCTAGTAACGTTGCTATCTAGTTGCCTCCAATTTGCCTCCAAATTACCTTGCATTTGGATCCATTGCCGTGGTATTTTGGCTCATGGGTGCGCATATTCATTGCAAAATGGCATTGGAAACAACAATATATTCATGTGGTAGCTACATACAAACACGAATGATATTCTACACCATCATGAACGACTTGAAAACAGGGAAAATCCGAGGAATAAACTGGGACTCTATGAGTAACTTTTAATAATAGCATTCAGAGGATGAACATACCCATCGAAACATGTGCGATGTTTAGCCTTGCTAGAACTGCAAGCAGTAAGAATGAAGAAAGTACCGATACAGCGTGTCATCTTACACAACGAGAATATCTGATTGTGGCCAAGACACCTATACAAGGAAAGGGACGATAATTAGCGACCGAAGAAAGAGAGATCACAAGCATGCTTACTTACTTTCGGAAGTATCTCAATAAACAAAACTGCTGCTGACTGAATTGAGGAATAATCGAGGGAAGAGGGACAACGTACGTACGTGCATACATACCCATTGCACATACGAGGTCTCGGACTTACGCGCGACGACGATGCGATTTCCCACACCAGGTTATGCTAACAAAGTCAGATATGGAACTCCGTCAGAACCGCGATGGCTGCGGAAGACCTAGAAAGATTGTTTTAGAAGTGTACAACTCGTGTACTCTATGAAGCTGGGGAGAATAGCAAACTGACGTCAGTATAGGTGACCGAACTCGGACACAGTGCCTCGTACCGACATTCTCCTGAAGGCAACACCTATTCGTCTTGAGGACCCAGAGGAGGACCTGCATCTCCAGAATAGCAATCAGTAGCAATTAGTACTTAGGTGAACTAGACCGAGAGTCAGTGTAAATGCGGTGCTCAGAGACCAACAACGTACCTTGCTGCGAGGATATGGCTATGGGAACTGAAGAAGACAAAGAGAGTCAGATACAGGAAGGAAGATGAGTATCCCACATACCATCGGGAGCCCGGTGCTGGCTTCCTGTGAGTGATACCCATAACTGACAATCAGTATGATGGGAAAAGTATTTCAAAAGAGTACGAGACATAGTTTCTAAACCAGATAGGAAATAGTGGTCTCTGGAGGCAAAAATATGAGAGACATGTACGAAGAAGGATAACAGCACGACATACCTCCACATCATGCACACCTACGCCGCGCCTTGCACCATGTTCTCCTAATACAGGTACTGTGGCACCAAAGAAACGTCATACACCCTTCAATAACGAGAGTAAAACACAAATCAAATGGTATCGAAGCTGGTTGGTGGACTCAAGAAGGAGGCTATGTCGCATCGTTAGTAAGTAGCGGGTAGAAAGATGGCACGAGGTACGTACTCTGGATGGCTTGGCATTATCTAGGAAGTGTGGAGAAATGCGATTGCAGCGTGTCTCAGGAGAGCGGAGAGAAGGAGCGAGAGGCGATGGTGGTGCCAGGGAGGAAAGAAAGACGCGAAATCAAGCAATCAAAACGAACCACCTTTCGATACACGTGACGGTTTCATCGTCTGATCCGACGGACGTTCGGCTGTGCCTGTCCTCGGCAAAGGACTTAGAACATTTCAACTTTCAAGTTCTCGGCGCTTGTTGACGAGTCGCCCGCACTGCTACCCAAGGACGCCACAATCAAATTGCAACTAGCACTGTTGCAGTTTCGCTGCGTCGACATTCCAATATAGGATGTGGCGCTAATTTGATAGCACAGACCGTCGATATTCAACGTGAAGATCTTCAAGACACACTTTGTTCAACGACGCAACGTGCCGCAATTTTACAATGTGCTAGCAAAATTACACTAACTTTACAGTGAGTACTTTACATCAGAGAAATTCAACCTCCACCATCTTCCTTCGACAGAGGCAAGCAGGATATACCGCCAATGAGGGAAATTTGCCTGGATTTGCCTGAATTACCGGTCTTTGGGAAGCAAGAAGGGAATTTCCCTAAATTGGAGGTAATTTTCCAAGGGAGGTTTTTCCTGATGCAGTCAGCGTGGATGAAGAATGCGAGTTGGATGCTGTTCCTGGAACATCCCATCACCTGCTCTTAAATTCTAACGAAGTCCCTCTTGATTCTGACATCGAGACCATCGAATCGGCGATTTCGAGAACCGACACACCCTTGGCGCGCCTCGGCGACGAAATAGCGCGACTGCAGGAACGGTTGCAGCAACTTGAAGAGAAACGTGCCTGCTTGGCCAGCTACCGTGCACGAAATTGCTCCATCCTCTCGCCACTCCGACGGACGCCACCCGAGGTGCTTTCCGAAATCTTCTCCTGGACGTTGCCACCAGCCATTTATTCGCGACAACGCATGGGATTCCGTGCCATGGATAGTCCATGGGTGTTGACGCATATATCCCGCCGATGGAGAGCGGTCGCCATCTCAGCTCCTTATCTGTGGTCACTTGTGGCAATCAGCTATCAGCACAATATAGATCCAGCGTCATCTTATCCTTTGGCTATGGTCGAGACCCAGATAACGCGCGCCACAATGTTGAAGATTCATTTTTGTGGATGCGAAGAATCTGACTCTCAGCCTCAGATTGAAATGTTCCAGTGTTTGGCCAAGCATGCATCCCGATGGGAGGAAGCCAGTCTTGGACTGACATCACATCTGGTTCCTCTCCTGCACAGCCTCCGAGATCATGTTCCATTGCTCCGCCGGTTATTTTTCGATTGGTATTCCCAGGATAGCCAAGTAGGAGTGAGGATGATCGATTGCTTTCAAACGGCACCTTCCCTGGTCGACGCGGGTACATTCCACCAACTCCAGTATACACCGGCTCTCCTTCCCATGCATCAACTCACGCGTTATGACCTGAACGGCCCTTGGGAAGCGCATCGGGACTTCCTCAAACTGACCCAAAACCTCGTGGAGGCCCGAATCGTCGTCAGTGGTAACGAACCTTGGCCCGAGTTCGGTGAAATCATCGATTTAATGTGTCTCCGACGTTTGTATGTGTCGGATTCACGTGTGTTGGAGATGTTGCGATTTCCCTTGTTGGAGGAAATCACCATTTACATGGACGACGCCCCGCAAGGCACTCTTCTTCTCGCGCATATGGAATCCTCACTCTTGCGCTCTCGATGCGTCCTCCAGAGACTTTGCCTTTGTGGATGTCTTGATGGTCACACTACTGCCGAGGTTTTACGGAAATTCCCCACTATTGTTAAACTGGCCCTCATTGTCTACTCCATGACCGCCCGCACGGAGGTCGACAAATTGATGTCGGTCCTCACCCTCTCCGAGAGCACACCGGTCGGCCCCCAGTTGCGCGGTATATTCCTTGGAACTCACCTGGACGACCCCGCTGACGACACGATATATCTCGAGATGTTGAAATCTCGGTGGAAAGGACCCCATCGTACACTTACGACTGCGACTCTCCTCGTATGCAGAGGCCCAGCACTACCTCCTGCAACCCTCGGTGCCATAGATGCACTCTGCCAAGATGGATTGGATTTTTTATTCATGCACGGACTGGACGGGCAACTGGTCATGAGGCGCTGGGTGTTAGCCGCACCCTGGCACTAAACTCTACTCGGTGTAATCGAAAAACGATGAGTCTCAATCACAGGACTATCTTTGAGACATTACGGCTGTCGCTGATACTATTCGTTCATGCACCATCTCGTTAGGGATTGGGATGCCTTAACATTAATATCTCGTATCTAACCGGGATGAGCGACGCTGCATGTATACACAGTAGAAATGTTGCATAGATGAAATAAAAAGGATGCACCGTTTATTACCTTTTGTATATGCTCGTGCCAACAAAGAGAATGCTGGCATCGACTCTAGACTCGCTTGCTCCAAGTTGGGTCCTAGTGCAATTTCATGGTCGAAGTACATCAAGTGGGCGTCAGCTTTCAAGACCGCCGCCTCGACGACGCTGATGTCAGATTCAAGAGGGACTTGGTTGCAATTTGAATGTAAGAGCTTGCTTGTGATGTCGTGTTCTGGGACAGCGTCAGACTCGCATTCTTTGAGAGGCGTCGCATTAGTGGCATTGGAACGACCTCATGTGAATGATTCAGGATAAATATCGAGATTGCGTTCAGATTTAAACTCGAGACATTCAAAAACTGCGTGGTGGCGATCAAAAAGAAACCTGTATGGAGGCGAGAATTTGTAGTAGGCGCGCTCATGAGTTGGGTCATGTTCTCGATTAGCCGCCTATGCACACGTCTAAATACATGAGATATTAGTGGCGTAATTTTGGTTCTCATCTCGAGGTCAGTGTCGAATCGAGTGTGGGCACCCCGCCCACCGTCCACCGTCCACCTCCGCCACCCGCGATCGAATCCATCCAAAAGCAGGAGCAGGAGCACCACCCGCGTGCAGGGAGTGTCTCGTCTACGCCATACCACCACCTACGTCCTCTCCTCTCCCCATGTTTTTTTTTGTTGTCTCCCTCCCTCCCTCGCGCCTCACCTCACCCACTCGTCTGCAACGTCCCCACCAATCCCCCCACAAACGCCCTCGCATTCCCACTACTCTCCGCATACTTGCCCAAAAACAGCTCGTCCGCACCCGTCTCCTCCTCCAGCTCGTACCCCAGCCCGTCCCGCCCGTCTTCGTCGTCGCTCTCTTCTCCTTCTACTTCCCCTACTGCTTCCCCTTGCCGGTCTGAGTCCGATTCCGCGTTGTCGTCGTAGGAAGGAGAGGAGGGAGAGGGAGAGGAGCGGTTCGCGAGGACACCAGTCTCGGTCCACCCCCCGGCTCCACCTCCACCCCCGGGGGCGTCCACGCCCACCGGCGCGCGGAGCAGCTCCCCCACAGAGTCGGGGTGCGTGAGCGCAGCGCGCACGCCCGCCGAGACGAGCCGCGCGATCTCGGGGTCGTCGCCGAGGTCGAGGGGGGTGCGCGTCTGGGGGCGCGTGGGTGTGGGTGCGTCGGAGGCAGACGCGGGGGAGGAAGCAGAAGAGGGACCGAGTGCCTCCACAGCGCGAAGGAACTCGTCACGCCCTAAGTTCACGCTGTCTCCCCCTTTCACTTGTCCTTGCCCCAGCGCTTCCACTTCCACACCCAGCTCGCCCGCTTCCAAAGCGTCAACTCCAGAAGTCTCCCGCTCCGCATCCAAACTCCCCGTCCCCTTCTCCAACCCCCGCGCCCACGCAACCCTCCCCGCCGCCTCCTCCATCGCGCGCACCTCGTCGTACGCCGGCCCCGCGAGCTCCGCGCGCCGCGCCGCGATCGTACGCTCGTCTTCGACTTCCGCCGCCTCCCCTCCGTCAGCGGGCGCGAGCGCGGCTGCTGCGTCTCCCAACGCGGTCTCGGCGGTCTTGCTGGCAGCGGCAGAGGCGGACGTCACCTCCGCGGACGCCGCAAACGCGTCCTTGGGCTTCGCCGCGGGCGCGGATGCGGGGGACTGCTTCAAAGGTGAAGAAGACGACGGCCGTTTTGGCCGCACGTCCGCGAGCACCTCGTCGAACGCGGTCTCGGGGTCGGCGTCGACCTCAGCTTTGACGGCGGGGTATTCGTCGAGGGTGTCGAGCTCGGTACGGCGCAGAGCGCGGCGTTGGCCGCCTGGAAGGAAGGGGGTGTTAGCGTGTTGGGGGCGAGGAGAGGAGGGGAGAAGGAGAAAGGGAAGTAGGAAAGGAAAGGAGTCGGCGGAAGGAAGGAGGGAAGGAGGGAATACGGATGCATGGGGAGGGCAGGGGAGGACGGGAGGACAGGAACCGTCGGCGATGTGAAGTAAAGTAATGGCGATCAATATGGTAGGAGGCACGAGGACAGAAAAGCAAAGCAAGCAACAGTGGGCGATAGCGAGTGTGCAGCAGGGGAAGGGGAGGGCGGGAGAGCGAGAGAAGGGAAGTAAGGGGAAATGAGGATGGACGAGGAGGGAAGCAAGGGAGGAGAGTAGGAGAGAATACGGATAGGATCGTGGAGAGAGTCCAGGGAGGATGGGAGGACATGGGCCGCCGCCCTGTGGGCGATGTGAAGTAAAAGTATTGGCGATAGGAGGCACGAAGACGGGGAAGAAAAGGAAGCCACGACGGGCGAGAGCGAGTGTGTAAGGGGAGGGCGGGAGAGCGAAAGAATGGGCGAAGGTGTGCAAGGGTGGGACAGAAACGGAAGGCGATTCGCCAGCACAGAGGACGCAGGACAGGACGGGTGTGAGGGTCGATGAAGAGGGAAGATCGGAGACGTGAGGAAGAGAGAGAGGATAGGGAGTAGCAACAGAGGCGGGGGCGGAAGATAAGGTTTGGGGGATGGCGCACAGGAGAAGAGGGGACGCGGAGACGATGCGCAAAAAGAGATGAAGAAAACGACGCCACGGGAGGGAAAGAAGGGCGGGCGACACCAGGGAGAAACGGGTGGCATGGGAAAGGGAAAGGAAAACGAAACGAAGGAGGAACACGAACGAGAAAGATAACATCCAAGATTGAGGGGGAGAGGGCGAGTCGAGACAAAAAAAACACACACTAGTCCTCATATCCATCCACACCTCGAACAACCCCGCCGCCTCGCGCACCGTGAGCGCGTCCGGTACGCGCACTTTGCGCGTTTTCGGCGCGTTGGCTTGCGCGTTTTCGCCGCGTTGGCTTGCGCAGCAGCAGCAGCTGCTGCTTTTTGTTTCTGTTTCTTGCTCAACTTTTTCGTCTTCCCTGCTTCAGCATCACCTTCCGGCAGCTACGGCCTCCGCACCCTCTCCCTCCAGCTCCTCCTCCACCACCTCGTTGACTGCCGAGTCCGACTCGTCCCGTAAAACCTTCGCCTTCCACACCTCCTCCTCGAGGCGCGCGGACGGGAAGGGCTGGGCGGCGGTGGCGGAGGCGAAGAGCGCGTCCTCGTAGAGCGGGGGGGAGTACGCGCGGTAGCCTGTCCATTGTTCTGCGCCGGCGGAGGGGGAGGGGTCTGCGAGAGGATCTTCCAAGGAAGCGGAGGAGGGGATGGATTCTGAAAAAAACGATGTGAGCAATGAAAAAGTCGAAGCTAGAGAAAAAACTCACCCTCCACCTCGCCCACCAAATACTCGGCCAGCTGCGCACTCCTCCTCAACCTCACCCTACAGGGAGTCGGTGGAAAATCGTGCGGGAGGCGGAGGCGTCTGCGAGCTGCGGGCGGACGGGGAACTGTCTGTCGGAGCGGGAGAGGGCGCAGAGGACTAGACCGCGTTTCTGTGTGAAATCCAATCAGTATAAAAGAGAAAGGAAGACAAAGAGAAGGAGGGAGGCACGTACCAATTTCTTTCTGCCCCCCGCATACTCCAAAAAAAGTCTCGGTACACTTAGATGGTGCGGCCTCACCATCTTGAAGCGCGGGTCTCTATAGAGTGTGCGCCCCGCCAAAGCCTGGAAGTCGTCTATCGCGATCAACACCGGGTACTTTTCTTGTTCGCCCAGCTTGTGCAGGACCGCCTCCAAGACGCCCTCTTCTATCAATGTGGGGGGGGTGGGGGGCGTGCCCGCTGGGAAGCTGGTTGTCCGGGAGTGTGATGGCGGTGCGCGTAGAGAGGAAGGGGAGGATGTGTGCGTTTGCCCTCAAGAGTCGCGATAAGATTTGGGAGGAAGCGCGGTTGGAGGTACGTGCGCGTGGAGAGGGAGTAGACGAAGGGGTGGAGGAGTCGGCGAGGACACGCAGTGGACGGTCTTTCTCACTGCGGATTCATGATAACGTGCGGAGACGAGAAGCGGCGGAGGGATCAATATGCGATTGCGAGCAGCTGGGAGGTCTGTGTGGCCGCTGTGTCAGTCAGCCAGCACGCAGAACAAGGAAAGGAAAGACGCACTAGTCGATTACACGGGCCTAGCTCAATTGCAATTGCAATACTAGACGCAACCCAGACTTACAACAGATCCCGGCGCGTTGGAGCCAACAGCATTCTAAGAAGACTTGTGGGCTCCAGATCGAACAAGTGCCTTTATCGATGCAGTGCACGCTGGATTGGAAGTTCGGTCGCTCAGCTCTTGTCGGTGGTGGGGGCGAGCGCGTCGGAGTGAAGCCGGGGACTGAGATGGGGGAGCGCCACTGTCGCCGCAGCCGCAGATGAGGCTTGGGGCGTGGGCGGGCGTGAGCGCATCCAAATTTTATCGTGAACGAGGGCAGAGTCGAATTGCGGGGAGATGGAGGTCCTTTTGATCGCCGAGTCACAGCCACTGTGCTTTTGCTCCTTCCACCGTCGTCTGGTCGAGCTACACAACAGAAGTCTTCTCGCGTGCGATAGTAACATCATCCACAAGCTTTGAATACAAAACTTTCCTCGACAATAATTTAATAGTGTGTCTTCGCATCTAACCCATCGGAACGCCCTCTATCATATGGGCGAGAAGTATAGTGTGCCATACCCACTGAGACACCCATAAACCCAATATTACTCACGTTGGGGAGTGTGTCAGAAACGGGGATATGGTGCCACCTCCGTGTGCAGATGGAACATACTTCTTCGGGGATCCGGCGTGGTCGCCAGAAGACGAAGAGGGGAACAAGGACAGCAGCGGAAGCTGGATTTCGTTGTCGACGTAGTCCTCGAGCTGGAGTGGTCCGCGGCCGTCTGTAGGGCGCTCGGTTCCGGTGTAATGCTTAAAGAACTCCTGGGCTGGTTCGAATCCAGTTAAATCGCTTTGATTCTCCATCCATTTCGTGTTTCTTTCCGAGCTAGATGTAATTCCCCTGTCCTCCTTCCCATCCCCATAATCCCAAGAGCGAGATGCCGCCAGCAACGAGACGCTTGGCTGACTCGTGGCTGGCTGAACCAGGTCCGAGAGTCCGACTCTTGTGGTCAGGGTTTCCGTCCCCCCACTGAAAATTGTTGGTTCGTCGTTCTGTGCAGACGGTTCCAAGATATCGCTCGGTATGATCGAAGATGCACCACTGCGCGGCTCCGAGTCTTCGAAGACCTGCACGGCCATCTCCGGCAAAGCATCCACGCCGCGAATGCCTGCCCGCGCCCGCCATTTGTTCACTTCCTCTCGGAATGAATTCGCCTCATTCTTGAAATGGCGGGGACCGAAGGGCTCTGGGGCGCTGAGAACACCTGCACGCATGCGCCACTGGTTTGCTTCCCGTCGGAGTGCTTCGGCTTGGTGCTCCTGGATGGAGAAAACCCCCGCGCGCGCCCGCCACTCGTTCACCTCCCTTTGCAGGGAATCAACTGCTTCCTCTAGGAATTGCCTGGCCGGTAAATGTCCATCTAAGTGGCGCGGAAGTTCCCCGATGGCGGTAATACCCGCGCGCAGGCGCCACTCGTTGGCTTCCCGTCGGAGTGTTTCGGCTTCTTGTGTGTAATCAGGCTCCTGGATGGTGGGAACCCCCGCGCGCGCCCGCCACTCGTTCACCTCCCTTTGCAGGGAATCAACTGCTTCCTCTAGAAATTGCCTGGCTGGTAAATGTCCATCCAAGCGCCGCGGTTTCTGGATGGCGGTAATGCCCGCGCGCAGGCGCCACTGGTTGGCTTCCAGTCGGAATATATCGGCTTTTCTCTCGAGAGCCTCGTCATCGGAAATTACAACCGGCAAGTTATATGTAAAATCGGGAACGCAGGTTGGACAGGTAAAGTTGTTCGAACTCCTGACGCAATCACTGTGGCTCCAGCACTTGCATGTCTGGCACTTGACTGTGGGCCGCGAGCCGGGATCTGCGACAGGGACTTGGATGAGCCATTATATGCATGTAACCGACGCACGCTTACCTGGATTACCACAGATGCAGCGAAAAACTTCTTGTACGCCGACAACTTCGCGGCAGACCAGGCATATCTCTCGTGGGCTGGGAGCGTCGTGAAATACCACTGCGCTGTCGCTAGTCGTCGTCGCGAGCGTGATTTCTTCGCGGCTGTATCCCGCGCACCGGTGCGCATTTCGCGCGTCTGACGACGTTAGTTTATTGAGCGACGTCGACAGCTGCATGTCGAGATCCAGGCCTATTCGCGATGCGATGGCTGCTAAAGACTGTTGCCCGCGCTCTATTGTGCGCCAGACGTATTCCCGGCGGGGAAGAATAGATGCCTCATTTTCGGGAGCGTTTTGCGACGACGTTGGAACGGAGGATTCCGGCGGTGCCAGAGCAGTGGATGACATTGATTTTTGAGTCACCGGGGGTCGTCGCGGGGTGTCAGGAATAATAGGTGTCCTCTCAATGTTCTCGTCTGGACATGATTCAAGAACGCGATGTTACTATGGTGGCGATTGCAACTTACTGTATAACACACGATTAGCAGACCTTAAGACCTGCAGGAAATGTTTCAACAAGAGCAACAAGATGGGAGAGCATACATACCCGCTGACATAACGCATTGAAGACGGACCAAGACCTGGTGATATTATCCTGCGGTTGCTGATCGCCGGTAGGATCCATGGATTGGGGTGGATTAATGCTAATCAGAAACCGGTCGTTGACGTCGAGGAAGATGTCGAAGTTCTGGAGGAATGAGGCGATGAAAGACAGAGGAAAAATATCTTTTACCTCGACTCCAAGAGAGCTCAAAGATATACCCTGCACACTGAGATGGTTCATCCCCGACTTGAAGATGGCACAAAGAATACGAATCAATAAATGAGCAGTGGGGTATTCAAAGACGTACAGAAAGTCCTGCGATCTGCGAGGTCGCGTAAGTAGTCGGCAGTTAAAGATATTTCGTTCCACACCATTTTGAATCCCAGGGTGATACTTCTCGTCGTGTCGTCCCTGAGGGCGGCCGCAAGTGGACCTTCCGCAGTCTTCCAAAAAGCTTGAAACAAGGGTCGTCGGACATCAGCGCCAGGGTGGAATAAAATCCCATAACACACCATTTTCATAGGCTATGAAGTGGGTCAAGGACGCCAGCGACGAAACTCCTTCCATCCGCAGCACATTAGGATGCCTAATGAAGGTGTCGGTAAGACCCTCGAAGTGAACCGAGTCTTTTTACACACAAAAATCCCTTCGACAGAGCCACAGTCGATTCCAATCGCTTTGATCCCGCTCAGCAAATAATAAAAGGTCCATATTTTACCGATATACCTCTCGAACAGTCGGACCAGAATTGAAGACTTTAACGATAACAGCGCGACCTTTGATTTCACCAGCGTGGAGAAAATATCCGGGGCCACTCCCAATCTCAAGAGTAAGCTTGAGATGCTTTTCTCGGATGACCTAGCGGTATCGATGGAGCCGTTGCTTCTGGTTATCGTGGTTGTTTTACGCACTTTGATTTCATGGCCCGACTCTTCCCGCCGCCGACGTTTCCTCGAAGGTTCCGAAAAGCTCTCCTGCGGAAGTAAAGAACCGCTGCCGATCTCTTCGCGATGACGCTTTCTCCCGGTGAAGGTGTTATAGACGATGTTGTTCAGATTACCATGGACATTGTTGTACACACCCTCTCTGAGGGTTAAATGGTCGACGTTCGAGACGAAGGACATCTGAGAGGATGCGGAGGTTCTGCTGTGGCTGACGGCGTGGCGCAGTGGGGCTGTGCCAGGCTGTTAAACGCCCAAGAATAGATAAGCGCTGCCGGCCGGGCCGGGCCGTGGCACCTCTGGGTGCCAGGGGAGATGTTTTGTGTTGCGAATAGTACTGGCAAGGTTCGGTTCGGCCAAGTGTTGAACCTTGAACCCCGCGTTCAGGTTCGGTTCAGCGTCCGAACGCGTTCGAACCTGGCCAAAATCGGCGATCTCGGGGACCTAAAATCCTGCGCGGGAGGATACCTAATCGCGTCTGGATGTGAAGGTAAGTCACGGAAGTCATTGATATCCATTTACCAGCAGTATACTGTAGTCTCTCGTGGACAGATGTCGGAAAAATCCCGAATGTGTTTACAGCTGTTTGCGAAACTAATGACACTCATCAAATTTTGATGAATAAGAACAAATTTGATGTGCCGGGTTGCCGAGCTCCTTTCTCAATCATTTCTTGACCGTTTACCTAGGTTTTAGGTGCGTTGAAAAGCGGTTAAGCGGCGCTTTTGAATGCTGTGCATTATGCGCAGTAGATTGAGAGAATTGCATAGCTGAAAATTCGGGCTGTCTTGTTCAAACGGGACACGCCAACGGCCCGTTCTCAATCAGTTGTGGGCCAATTCCCTTGAATCCAGACGATATTGAAAGCTGAAATAGAGGCAACCAAGTGTGAAACATGAAATTTTGTGGCACGCCCCACCTGCAGCATCAAGAAAGAAATTAATCTGTGCTATCATCAGTTCATTCTATAGTACTGATTTCGATGTGCAACCAAAATTTCAAATGTGTGCAGCCTGTGCCTCTACATCCCTGTTCATATGAATCCAAAATCATCCAAATTGGCTCAGAATTGACCGAGTAATGGCCAATTTAAGCTGGGGTTTGAAACAGGTAACGGGAAAATACAAGATTTTATACTTGAGGAACTATCCTACATGACTTGTACGACTAGGAAGCCCTGTTTAACCGCTCTCGAGCGCACCTAAAATCAAGCAAATGAATTAACGGTTGCCGATCAGGCTATAAGTCAGTATGTGGATAGGGCAAAGTTGATGTGCAATGCACATGTAATGAACCACCACACTGAGTCGAAGTGTTGCCTGTAAAACAGCCATCAGGCATAAGAGAAATAAGATTGGCATGTTGGCGTACCTCAAGCTGACACGGCGGCCTGTGCAAAGAGCATAAGTCAGGGAGATTTTGGACATTGGGGAAAGTGATGTACCTCTGATCAGGTTAACCTGCAGAACAGTTGTGTTGAGCTATGTTGAAGGGATAAGCAGGTTGTTGATGGGGAGGACCAGAACAGACCTGTGCGTGGTGAAGGGACGAGGGGGGATGGTGGTGAGAGGGAATACAGAGAGGTGGAGTCACAGAGTCTCGTCGAAGTGGTTGATAGAGCCATGCTGAAAGTGAAATCATCGCGCCCCACTTCTCCCAAACTCCGCAACTCGGCAAACGACCTCAATACCTGTCATGCAATGACCTACATGTTAATAACATCAATTAATGAGGCTCTCAGAGTCAGAAAATAATATTTAAAGTATCTGAAGTCTGCTGTAGACTGGTGCCTTGGGTCTCTTTGAGACTATTTGAAACTCCCCCCAGCCTTGAGACATGTTGATATGCCTTGAGACACCTGAAGCCATTGGCTGAGTGGCTTGCAACTAGTTGCAAGCCATCTCAAGGTCTCAAAGCAGCATCAAGGTGTTGCAAGTTATTTGGTTTTTTTCCGACAGATGCTCTATATAATTCAGCTCGTACCCTGCTATATAGAGTTTGTTGGTTACCGGGTAGCTATTATGTAATATGGGTAAGTAATGGTTCGAAACCGACTGCAAGCAGATTTTTATGCTGCCTCATTTTTGCACTTCCTCAATATGTTTGTAGAATAGTGAAGCAGAATGATCAATGAAGTGTAGTCTCGGATTTTTCCTGCTTGTTTCATTCTTTCTGAAGCACTTTGACAACTTTTGTGTCGGATCGGACTTCGGCTGAAATTTGGACATGACAAAGCCACCGATTTCGAAACACAAGTTCTAGGGCCTAGCTCAAAATTGTGAGCAGACAGAAATGAAGGGACAGACATTTCAATGTATTCTGACGTCAAATTGAATGCAATATCGCGTTGTTACAGCTGTTTCAGTACAACAGGTGCAGTCCATTTTTTTCTCTTCTTTTCAACAGTTTCCAGCAGAATCAATGCCACAGGCTCAATTTTGATCTGATTGCCTTGGGAGTAGATGCATTATATTCACATTGAAAATCTGCCTGGGTTGCAATACCGGGGTTTTTTTTTGATCCAATCACATAATGAGATAGTTTCCAAAAAATCCCGGGTTTTGGCAGGAATGCTGTAGCAATGTGAATACTGCCCTGATCCACCTAGTTTTTGGATATGTTATATTTCCAAAGCAATACTAAGCCAAGCCCTCCTTCATGTAAGACAGGGCAAAAGTGTTTTTCGACATTTCATTGTCGTAAACCAGGTTGTTATGGAAATTGAGGTAACATTCTGCGAGGAACTGGTCCACCAACCCGAACCTGTTTGGTGCTCTCCTTGATCATCTGTGTTCCTCCACTGACCGCTCTGGTCCCGTTGGCCTGTACCAACATGTCAATGGCTGTGTTGAGTAAGGTTTGTCCCTCTGACTGTTCCATGTGCAGCTGTTGCATCTCGTTCTTCAGGCCTGCCACTTCCCCAGCCAATCCTATCAAGATCCCGTCCTGGGTTAGGAATCCTTTGTAGAGGGCCTTGATCCTTTCATCTGTTTCCAATCCTTGAAACATTAGCGGGTTAGGCATTTGGAAGTCGGCCATTGTGTCCACTTAGTCGGGTTGTCGGTATGGGGACACTATTCTTTTGTCAGCAGAGAGGCTTCGGCTCGCAGGTAAGGCGACCTAGGCGACTGCTTGGGCAGTAGAATGCAAAGGAGAGTAGATTAAGTGTCTGGAGAATAGACTAGAATAGTGTACCAACCAGTAATCTACTCGGGGTATAAATACCTAAATAAAACAGGAGGTAAGATCCGAAAATAGGGACTAGGAGGCAGGGGTATTTTAGGAGTATGTCAAGAAGAGGAACAGGGGTAAATGAAGGGGTCAGGTTTAAGGATAATAATAAGGAGTCAAGAAACGAGAGGTTTTGGCGGACCATTGGGAAGAACCCAGTGGTCAGGTTCTTCCTGGGTTGTCGAAAAGACAAAAGAAAGTAGAGATCATGACATGTGAGAAGGTCTTTTTTGAGGGGGAAATTTTCAAACAAGTTCAGGGACACAGCAAGATATGCATGTGAGGCAGATTTTGAAGGTTTTTCTAGTGTTTGTTGTCAAGAAATGAATTATTCGGGCCGCCCCGGCCTCCGGCCCGTGATAAAGATCTCGGTCGAGATTTCTATCAGTCAGCTGGTACAACAGCTTTAGATAGTATATATACTGCACCATTCACGTCCCACGCCCTCAGTCTTTTATCCCACAAAGCGGGAGACTGAGGGTGAGTACTCTATGTATCTAGTTCATCTATCTTACTTACTTATCTGTAGTTAACGCGCCTTCCGCGCATTTACAGGTACTTAATATATAGTCTTTTATCCCACAAAGCGGGAGACTGAGGTTAACGCGCCTTCCGCGCATTTACAGATTTTGACAGGTTATGGGCCCCGGAGCGTTGCTTCTCTAGGACAGACCTCAAAGAATCAAGACTCATCGCTCGCTCCCTCGGAGCTAGAAGCATCCCGAGCATCGCCTCATATCATTCCACTCAACCTGATCCGATACCACCTCGGACTTCTCACACTATGTCAATAACAGATATTGCAGAATTTACAGCACTCTCAGGCGCAGATGACTGGCCTATGTTTCATGTCACCACTCAGATTGAGCTACGCCAAGCAGGCTTGTTCACACTGCTAGAATCTGTTATCCAGGCTACCACTGCTACAGATGCTCTGAGCAATGCTGCTGCCAACACACCCTTACCTGGTTCTACTCCTCCTGCTGGTGTAGCATTCAAAGACACTCCAGTGGAGCGCAACAGTCGTGCTCTAGGAGTTTTGCAGAAATATCTCTCTGCCGAACTAAAGCTGGAATACTTGGATGAAGCTAATGCTGGAGTTCTCTGGGCTAAACTTCGAGTGCGCTTTGAGGAGGAAGACCGTGCTGATACAGCTATGGGCATTCTTTCAGATCTCTTTGCTACCAAGCTGGTGGTTGAAGGTGATCCTGAGCTCATTGAGAAGAAACAACTTGAAGCACATGTTGCTCTTGTGAAGCTCTATTTTGATCGCTTGACATGGTTGAAATATCCCTTCCCAGCAGAGCTCCAGCCCCTTATTCTCCTCAGCACTCTTCCACAGGACAGCTACTGGACTGGGGTCCGCGGGAACATTGTTCCCTCGCTTGGTTCCGCCATGACTCTGGACAAAGTCCGTAATCGCTTAGTTGCTATAGCGGGGAAAAAGCCGATCACAGATACCGATACAGCTATGGCAGCACAGGGTTCTAGCAAAGCGAAATCACCAGCTTCCAAGTACTGCCTCCATCATGGGCAGAATGCGACACACTCATCTGATGAGTGTCGCAACTTGAAGAACTTGTCTCAGGACTCCAAGAAAGGGAGCAAATCTAAGTCAAAGAAGCCAGATAGGAAACGTGGTTCGAAGGCAAATGCCTCTGCCGCTTCTGACTCTGATTCTGACAACTCAGAGGTGGATGCCAAAGTAGCTATAGCCTCTGTATCTTCCAAATCTTACTCTGCTTTTTCTGCTTATCTGTCGAGTGACTCTGGTAAACCAAAATGGGTGATAGTAATTGACTCTGGAGCATCCAGGGTTATGACTCCGCACCTTGACTGGTTTGAAACTGGTACATACCAGACTCTCAATCCTCCTAGAAAGGTTCGCCTTGGAAACGATACTTGCTGTGATGCAATTGGAATTGGAAATATATGGCTCTCCTGTAAGACAAAGTATGGAGCAACTAAGCTTGAGCTCAAGCGTGCTTTACATGTTCCTTCTTTTGGAATCACATTGGTATCTGTGCAACAGTTAGCAAAAGCTGGTCACAAGTGCACTTTTGAGGGAGACAAATGTATTGTCAGAAGTTCTAAAGGACAGCACATTGTTGAGGCAACACAACACAAAGGTCTATATCACATGACTTGCACCCCCTTGAGTCAAGATCCGCACGCTTTATTTGCAATGGATATCAATCATCTGCACAGAATCTCTGGGCACACAAATTATCAGCTACTCCAGAACTCTGTGAGCAAGGGTCGTCTTGGTGGAATCACCTCCTTGACAGGACAGCCAAAATTCTGTGAAGCTTGTGTGATAGGAAAAATGAAGAATTACCATTTTCCAAAAGCCAGACTAAGGCTCGGGGACCTCTCGACATTGTCTCCTCTGATGTTGGTGGTCCAGTGACGCCTACAGGTCCTGGTGGCATACGGTATTGGGCTGTAGTGGTTGATCACTGGGGATCACATGTCTGGGTTCTATTTGCCAAAAAGAAATCCGAGATATACCTCAGGCTGAAAGAATGGCGCATCCATGTGGAACAGCACTTCCGTGCCACTATTGCAAACTGGGAATTTTGTGCAGGATGGACTCGCTTTTTCCGCACAGATGGTGGTGGCGAGTACACATCAAAGCAGATGGAGGCAGAATTTAAAAGACTGGGAATTATCCATGAGATCACTGCACCATATACACCTGAGCAGGATGGAGTTGCTGAACGAATGCAACAAACTCTTGTTACTCGGGCTACCACTATGTTGATTGATTCTCGGCTGCCTCGCAAGTTCTGGACCTTGGCCTTACGTGCAGCTGCCTACACCATTAATCGGACTCCTGCATCTGCACAGAAATTCCGTATCCCCCACGAGAAACTCTTTGATCGGCCAGTGAATATTCATCACATGCATCGTTTCGGATGTCGGGCATACCCACTTATTCCGAAGGAGAAACATCACAAACAGAAGTTTGGAGACAAAGCAAAGCGGTGTGTATTTGTTGGCTATCATGAAAACAGCAAAGCATATGATCTGCTGGTGATCAACAAAGACGGGACTTATGGTGAAATCATAACCTCGAGACATGTCAAATTTGATGAGGATGAGCCCTTGACTGGAATACAGCCTCAACTGGAACCAGTCATCACCTCTAGAAAACAACTCGAGGAAGTATCACAAAGTCTGCTGCAGCGGGATTCTCCATATTATGATGATGACGATGAGGATATTCCTCCACAACCTATTCCAGGTTCAGTGGGGGAACCTCAAATCTCTGTGACTCCATTGGGGGACAGTTTACCTCAGGATGAACCTCCAGATAATGATCCATCCATTGGACACCCTTCTGAGAGGGGTACTCCACCGCTTCGAAAAGTTGCAGGTGTCAGAGTTGAACCCTCCCGAAGATCAACTCGCGAGCGAGTACCAGCCAAGCATCCTAATGCAGTTTATCAGCACATTGCACAGGGAAAGCAGTCTCAGTCTAAAGCTCAGCGTGCAGCAGAGACTGAAGCTCGCAAGAATGCCTATGAGACAGCTCCTCCTTCACCTGATACAGATCCTCAGGACAATGTTGAAGAGGCATTTCTTCTAGCAACTCTTGATGATGTCATAGCTGAGGCTTTTGCTGCACATGATCCTATTGACTCGCCTAGCTGGGCAGAAGCCATGAAAAGCTCAAATGCTGATCAATGGACCGCAGGACTTAATGAAGAGCTTGCCAGCCTCCAGGAAAACAATGTCTACGATGTTGTTCCCATTCCTAAGGATGTCAAACCTATTCGGTCCAAAGTTGTGCCCAAGCTCAAACGAGACGAAAAAGGTCTTCCAGCACGGTACAAAATTCGGATTGTAGCTCGAGGAGATACCCAGAAAGAAGGCATTGACTACAAGGAGGTTTTTGCTCCCACAGCCAATCTGGAGTCTGTTCGCATAATTTGTGCACTTGCAGCAAAGCACAATCTGGAGCTTGACCAGATGGATGTCTCCACAGCTTATCTCAATGGAGAACTCGAGGAGGAAATCTACATGATGCCACCAGAGTGTGTTGATATTCCAGATGGGCATTGCTGGCGCTTGAAGCGGGCTTTATATGGACTCAAACAGGCAGGGAGAACTTGGAACCGTACTCTAGATACAAAACTCTTGAAACTTGGTTTCCACCGTCTCAATTCAGAAACATGTCTTTATGTCTACAAGGAAGGCAAACAGACATGCTTTGTGGTAGTCTATGTTGATGATCTACTGGTTGCAGCTACCTCCAAAGAGTTCTCCCACAAAGTCAAAGGGTTACTTGCCTCCTGCTTCAAAATGCGAGATCTTGGTCCAGCCAAATATCTACTTGGAATTGAGATTGTTCGTGACCGCAAAAAGCGCACAATTGCTCTCAACCAGAGTCAATATATTGACAAAGTTCTTGCACGCTATGGCGTGACTGATTGCAAACCAGTGTTTACTCCAATGGCCACAGGCACTGATCTAAGTGCTACTAACCCTGACGACGACGAGACTATTCATCAGATAGCTTTAGTTGAAGGGGGTCCTATTGTTTCATACCAAAGTGTGGTTGGATCCTCTATGTATGCAATGCTGGGAACTCGACCAGATATTGCACACACTGTTGGAGTTCTTGGACGCTTCAGCGCAAACCCCAAAAGACATCACTGGGCCGCTGTGAAGCGCTTACTTTGCTATCTAAAAGGCACTCGAAACTGGGCATTGCATTTTGATGGAGCAGACATGGGCATGGACATGAACTTCCTTGGATATAGTGATGCCAACTGGAACGGAGACCGTGATACTTCTCGTTCAACCTCAGGCTATGTTTTTATTGCAAGCCGAGGAGCCATTGGTTGGTCAAGTCGAAGACAGTCCATGGTTGCCTTATCGTCAACTGAGAGCGAGTACATTGGATTGGCAAATGCTGGACAGCACCTGGCCTGGTTGCAATCCTTCTTCGAGGAGCTTGGACAGCCACAGAACAATCCTACTGAGTTGCGATGTGACAACAGAGCTGCAATCATTCTTTCTCAGGATCCACAATTCCGTGCACGCACTCAACATATTCAGCGCAAGTACCACTTTGTGCGAGATGATCTTGTGCGGCATGGAGAATGTGTAGTTCTCTGGTATCCAACAGAAGACATGGTGGCAGACATTTTTACTAAAGCTCTTCCTCATGAGAAGCACTCCAAGTTCTGTTTGTCTATGGGACTACGGCCTGGGTCGAGTGGGGGTGTCAAGAAATGAATTATTCGGGCCGCCCCGGCCTCCGGCCCGTGATAAAGATCTCGGTCGAGATTTCTATCAGTCAGCTGGTACAACAGCTTTAGATAGTATATATACTGCACCATTCACGTCCCACGCCCTCAGTCTTTTATCCCACAAAGCGGGAGACTGAGGGTGAGTACTCTATGTATCTAGTTCATCTATCTTACTTACTTATCTGTAGTTAACGCGCCTTCCGCGCATTTACAGGTACTTAATATATAGTCTTTTATCCCACAAAGCGGGAGACTGAGGTTAACGCGCCTTCCGCGCATTTACAGATTTTGACATTTGTGTCTGCCATAAGATTGGACATTGCATCTGACTGGATATTTTCAGCCATGACTTTGGATCAGAGATGGCAACTTTTTGGACCATTTCAGTCTGCACTGGGATGAGACATTGAGCCTAATTTTGAGCCGTTTCTGTCCGCCAACTGATCAGACCTTCTGCAGTATCAGCCCAGGTCCCACTACAACCCAGGCACATCCAGATCCTCATCCTTGTCCTTAGCATGTCTCCAGAAATCTGTTTTGCACAGCAGAGGGGTTCCAGTCAATTTACGAAAAAATTTAGGTGTCACACATGCCTCAGTCTATTTTCGAAATCCAAAGTTTGAATTTTTCTGTCACAGCACAGCACCAGAGAATTGAGTGAAATGGTACAGTAAGTATACCCATAAGGGACCCAGTTGCTGGCCACCAGTGGTTGTGAGCGGTGTTTGGCTGCCATCGGCAGCTAACATGAGGCAACAATTCTTGAAGTTTGCTGCTGGCTTTGCACCTATTTAAAATACAACTCTGAAGCCGCTAAGGTGTAAAGCTGATTGTTGTTGCCTTTCGTTGTCACCCATTGGCATCTTTTAGTCGGTAAATTTATAATTTATAGAAAAGAATTCATCAAACACAGGCTTCAAACAGAGACTCTCAGATAAATTATGGTTTAACAGGTTTAAACTTGAACTTAAGCAGGTGTCTTTCAATGTTGCTGGGGCCAAGCAGTGGAGTACAATGAATTTAGTCAATCATCAGCCAGCATTGCGGTAGAGCCGATTGCCGACAATAGAGAGCTTGCGCAAAAGCCGCACGAGCCGTATGCAGTTTTTTTGCATTGTGCAGAGCCGCAGGGGTCATTTAAATTATTATGTTAATAAATGCCATTCTTGAGTTAAAAACTAGTCTGTAATGTCTGGAATCTGTGTATTCTGTGGCCCAGGCATGGGAAATTCAACATTTGACTGCATCACTACTGTTTCCGCCTTGCCAGTTAGGTCGTATAGCAAGAGATGTGCCAATAACAGTCCCCCTCAAACCAGCAAACATCGCTCGACATGTTTACAGGCCAAGACCAAAGGAAAACACGATGAAAGTTCTGACCTAGAGCGAGAGTGATGTCAGTGATGTCATGTCTATAGCGAGTTGACGGCATTCGGTTCACTTGACAACATCCCAAATGCAGCCAGACGGCAATGCAGTGACATAACTTACGTTGGATTGTACTTCTGTACAGCCGGTTTCAAAAGTATGTACGGGTTTCCTAAAATATCACCATTCGATTTTTGCTTAGCTTTGTTTGCTACCGCATCCCGCTCCACCGACGTCATAATGGCAACACACGGTGTTGTGACTCCACCATTTGCACAAGCCTGGCTCTAACACATACCATTGCTTCACACACTCGGAGTGTAGGCGGAACATGGATTCCCTGGTTATCGCGCAGATACCACAACAAGATCTTCGCGACAGAGCTGAGACAGATTCGAAGGTCCTTGGCGATTTTGGCGATTTTGGCTTGCTTCTGATGTCAGCTATAGTGCAGATTGATGACCGTCTCTTTAACTCATCAGAAATTCGCTTTTTGGAGGGCATGGCTGGGTGTAAAAAGACGAAAGTGTTTCCAACATTGGATGTGGAGCACGACACAACAGCAAACAAAGGTAAGCAAAAATCGAATGGTGATATTTTAGGAAACCCGTACATACTTTTGAAACCGGCTGTATTGGGTGCAAAAATTGCTTTTGTTATTTTTCACTTCATCTTCGCTGCCAGAGCGAAGCGACGGCCTGTCTTGTTTCGTAAAGCAACACCCCCCATCGCGTCACAAAGCGTGACATTTGGCAGGGCAACTGACCGCGCTCCACGCGAAATGTGACTCGATGGGGGTGTTCCTATACGAAATGCCCCAGACGTTCCCGTGGGATCTCATTTAAAACTCCGCTGTCAATCACGGAGATCCCCACGGGAACATCTGGGTGACCGAGACAGTACAGGCATATTTGCTGGAGTTTTTTTCTGATATTGCACGATGGCAGACGTGGCAATTGATCCAGCGATTGCCGTGGATACCGGTCCGAAATAAAGCAGTAATGACTAATTAAGGCCGCACTGCAAGCAGGAAGTATTTGTCCGCTAGGTGGATGGAGATAAACAATGAACCAGTAACAATAATTTCAAGATCTAATTTTGCGGATAATGTTTTCATTGCCAACCGTGTTTTCAATTTATGACATGACAAATTTTGTATGAGTGTCATTTATTTGGTCGTATTGTGAAAGTGGGGTCAAACGATCTTCTCCTGGGTCACCAAACCTAAAGGTTCAGCAACCATCCCTTGGCTTATTCTAGCTCACATCTTCACCAAAAACACACTCCGCGTGCTAAGCTTTCAACGGTGACTGACATAGTGCTGTCCCCATACATAAAATCCACATATTGTATGCTCTGGGTTCTGACGACCCACGGTGACGATGTTTAGTCAATCCCAGACGGTTAACATCTATGGTGCGAGGCAAATTGATTAGGACACCAACATCGTTACTCATTTTGCCCAGGAGGTGTAGGAGGCGATGGTGGACGGGGTGGTGAACAGGGTGGTGGAGGAGGTGCTGGGGGGGTCCCACTACGAATATCCAAGCTGTCACCATGAACCTTACGATAAACCACCGGCTGAATGACGGCCATCGCCGAGCTCCAGTGGAAGCTGGTTGTTCTGAAGAAGCCAGGCGTGAATTGTCTCGCATTACGAGAAACCGACGCCATGAGATTGGAGCGAGGCGCACACCATACGGTGCGTAATGAAAATGCCATACTTTCCTACTTCTCATAACGGTACCAAAAGATCTCTCTTCTAGACTTCTGGGTTTCGATGAACACCCCTCTTTCTCGAGGCAATCCATGGTTGCACCTCATACTTTTTCACATTCTACGCTGCAATTCGATCGCACGGGGACTTCACATTCCAGAAGTTTCGGTTCCGCCAATCGTAGGCTTCCTCCATCCGACGTTCCACAATTCCCATATCCTGTCAGCTATCACCCCATTAATCAAGCAGACCTGGCTGTCAACGAGTCTTTACCTACTTTCGCGCGCTGACACCAAGGTTCTGAGCAACTGCGACCTATACATGGTGGAATATTCATCACTGCAGAGACTATGAACCACCATGGCCATAGTGGAGCAGGAATAGATATTCTGTATCGAGTTGTCGCACATGAAGCACTCTATGACTCTGCCGACAGCTATCCACAGCCCAGATGCCATCCGGAAACAAGTACAAAAATGTTGGATACCTTGTACAATTGGGCAGTTCAACCCAACTCGGCCAGTCCAATCTGTTGGCTGCACGGGCCTGCTGGGGCGGGAAAGTCTGCCATCATGCAGACACTATGCAAAAAATTTCAGACAGCAGGTCACCTCGGAGGGGCCTTCTTTTTCAAATTGGGCCACCTGACGCGTGGGAATGCCAAAGCATTGTTTGTAACACTTGCCTATCAGCTCGCGCTCAACGATTGCAATTTGAATCCTGCAATTTTGCAGAGCGTGAAGTGTGATCAATCTGCTATGTGGAAGTCCATGGATGTACAGCTACATCAACTGATTGTTGAGCCGTGCCAGCAGCTGACCAATTGTCCGCCTCGGATTCTCCTCATTGACGGCCTGGACGAGTGTCAAGACGAAGATGCTCAACAAGAGATAATTCGTTTGATACAATGTGCCTTTACCGCCCACTGTCGTCGTCCGTGTACCCTTCGATTTCTTATTGCCAGTAGACCGGAGGCCCATATTCGCGAGATTTTTGAGGACCCTTCATTTGATGGGATCCTTGATTTCGTGAATGTGGAGCAGTCATTCGAGGACGTCCAAACATACTTCTGCAATGAATTTGCTCGGATCCATAGTTCACACCGTACTATGGCGAATGTTCCTACTCCATGGCCATCATGGGATATTTTGGAAGATCTCGTTGGGAAATCATCTGGGTATTTCATCTACGCATCCACATCAAGTTCATTGATGACAAATATTCTCGTCCCACCGAGCGGTTAGCAGTAATACAAAATCTCTCCCCACCCGATTCCGATGCTCCATTTGCAGCTCTTGACCAGCTATACATCCAGATTCTCTCTAGGGTCCCAACCCAGTTTCACTCCAAACTCCGCGACATTTTGGGGTGTGTCATTGTGTTCGAGTTGAGACTAACACCTGTCCAACTGGATCGGCTTCTTGAGCTGGAGCCTGGGGATGTGCAGTTGATTCTCCGTGGCCTCCACTCTGTCCTTGACATACCTTCGGACTCGGGCGTCATCTTTGCGCATCATGCATCATTTTCAGAATTTTTCCACGATCCGCGGCGGTCATTGATTTTCCATATTGATCTGGAAAACCGCATGAATGTAGTTCATGGAGTCCTCAAAGTACTTTCTGATGATAACCATTGGCGTAACACGGCCAATAACCCTCTGGTACGGTAAGTACCTTTATGAATTATCAATCATATTGGGCTTGAGGGCCATTGCATGCGCATGGCAAACCGAGTCCGGTTATCATTCCGTCTTATCTAACCGAGAACATCAGCAAATGTTCGGCCACGGAGATGCCGCTTTTGCTGCCATCATGTTGGGCCCATTTGGGCACGGGCGCTTATTTCGGCTCTTGATCCTGACGTTCACCCTGTGCGCCGCACCGACTTGAGCCACGTGTATGCCATCACCTCGGGGCTGTCCGTCCCGCCGTCTGCGTCTGCTCCCGAGTGGGAGCAGTGGGGTCCAAGCGTAAAGGGTGCAGCGCCGGTTAATGAAGATGAAGAGTAACTATAATACAAGGTTGAATGCCCAGTATATTACCGCTGCATAATTTATTTCTAAGTTGACCTTGGACGCCGTCTCGTTTCTCGCCATTGCGGCATGCTAGTGCACAGACATTGTTCTCTTACACCTTTAAACCACTGCAAGCACACCTCTTCTCATCGACGATCGAACTTTACTCCTTTCGCCGACCTGTCTCTCGTGTACTTGGTCTGAACGGGCGCAAACTGGATAGCACGCATTCGCTGACGTGCTGGTACGACTGCGATCATCGAATTTGACGGCCTTCTTCCAGTTGTTCTTCAGCCCACCAATCTCGGCGGGCTTCGAGCACTTGGTGACTGGCCTAAAGGAAGTATCAAGACAATGGAGTAAAAGTTACTGGGCCTCTGTCTGCAGTGTGGGGGCAGACACCGTTCTCTTTGATGCACCGGGGACATTCGCAACAGGCACTCGGACTGTATCACGCGAAGCAACAATTTCGGTTCAAAGAGATCAAATGTCCCTTGCGTAAATGACAGCCACCGCTTTCTTCTCTCCGCACCGATGAAGACTCAACCTATCCTGCAGCCTGTGGATATAAACGTCAGGTAGACAGCGTCTACCCGTCGTTAGTATACCGTCATGGAACCATATTTCACCGCTCTTCTCGATGTATCTGCACGTAAAATGGCCTTGCCCACCGTAAATAATTCCACGTAACTTCAGAGTTATCGTTGCCCCTGGCATGGCAGCAAAAGCAAAAGCTATAGGTACTTCGTCTGTGGAGATAAGACAGGCTGCGGAAGCCCGTCGGAGAATGTATCACAAATCAAAAGATGATCATTTATTGACTGTGGCATCCGGCTGTGGTGAATTGGTGGGGCAACAAACGATTCGCAGAATCGCAAAAGCGGGAAACGGGAGACAATTTCAGCGCTGCACTTAGTCACAGCCAGGAGGGCCGGAAGTACAAGGAAATACATCTGCAAAAAAGTTCAAAGTAATCTGCTTCGGCAGGAACTGTCACTGTGCACGCAACATCAATGATGATCATGAAACCTGAAACAGATGCCGGATCTGTCAAAGCAATATTTTCAGAGGCCGGCTTCATGAGGCTTCACGTCCTGCTACTAAACGACCGCTGAACGACTCAGCAAGGGATTGAGGAACCTAGCTCAACACAAGAAGAGATTAATATTCTGTGCAAGTGACAGGGAAACAGTTGTTCGGAGCTGCGACGCAAGCTAGACCGCCGGTCCGCGGACCCCGCACCATTACACGGAAACACGGCAAAGCCAACCTTAACCCCACCATAAAAAAAGACGAATTTGGCGTGGGAGATGGGCGGAAAATGCTGATCCGGATGTCTCAATACCCATACGAGGAAGGAAAATTTACCATAATTGGAGATGGTTCCAACACAAATCACGGACGTCATCGGTCGAAATCTGTTCAGGTTGGCAGAAAAACGGCTACTAAAACCGAGTCTAAAAATAAATTTTTAGGACTCGGAACATCCATCCTCTGATCATTTCATGTGTAGGCATTTCACAACAGAAGATTTCATTAGATGCATCACTTTAATTCCTCCTTCGGCGGAACTCTTGCCGCTAATTCAACGTCTAAATCTAGATTTACTCTGGGGGACACAATTCTCATCTCAATTCAAAGAGCAAATGCAAACAGTTTTACTTTGGTTGAGAGTGAGTCTTATATTCTTGACATCTCACTACACTGTTGCCAATTGTCGTGACACAGGCAATTGAACCTGTACCTGAGGGTTTAATTAAGCGCTGGGAAGACTACACTACCATTTGGGGGTTGGGGGTAGTCTCTTATAAACTAGGGATCAAACCATCCAGGACAGTTGGATTGACGGACAACCGTCCCATCCCGTCCCTAGACTACTGCTCTCCCCGGCATGCCGTCTCGTGGCCGGACAGCAGTGTGGACGGCCACGTCCACCGGACGATGGAAGAATGGACAGGCGGATGGACGGACAACCATCCCATCCTGTCCCTGGACTACTAGCCTCCCATCCCGTCCCTGGACAGCAGTGAGGACGGCCATCCTGTCCACTGGACGATGGAAGAATGGACATATGATTCTGTTTCTAATTTCTGGCTGTAATTAATCTGCTGGTGGCTCAGGGTTAGTGAATCCCCAGAGAAAACTCTGTGAAAACTGTAGAAATTGTTGCAGATCCACCTGTTTCCGGCTCACTACACCACTCACTATGCAAAAAGTCCATGTCTGCCATCACCTGGCAACACGAGAGCGTCAACCTGACTACCACCTCTCTCTCCAAATTCCATTTCCTTGGACAATACAAGAGGAGCAATGTTTCTCCAACATCACAGCTCAACCGTGAGCTCGATAAACATTACGAGATGACGGCAGGACTCGAGGACATGGAGGCGTGTGACATCGTGAGACGGTGGAAGAATCATTCTTAGTCTTAGAATCGGGAAATCACCTTCCTGTCATCCTGGACTTGTACAATCAGCTTGAGATATCCACAGCATCCCGGGTACGTTGGTAAACAGACCTCCGCCTGTTCAATACTAATTTCTTCTGGCATTCGTCGGGCCCGATTGAAGGCGGAGACACTCTGGACCTTGATGTTCGTCGAAGCGCGTGCGAAGGTGGACCGGCAGCATGCCCGGGCTCTCAAGAGGGCAATGACAGATATTAACAACTTGGCAAGCTCTGATTCAGACCTACACTTGTTCTCGTACTCATTCCGTACTTAAGATTCATTTTATTATTTCCTTTCTATTCCTCATATTTATTGTGTTACAATCCTATGAAACTCTGACTGGTAGTTTCTTTCTATACATGTTTTATTGAGTTCCGTCTGACTGTCTACCGTCCCATCCCGTCAAGCGAGCCTCCGCTACCGTACCATCGACAAACGGTCCACTGGATGGCAGTCTTTGGCACCGTCTGTCCGTCGGGACAGACAGTAGCAATCCCTATTATAAACAGAAACCACAATACATTCTACTCAATATGCATATGCTTTGCGCTCCGACCAAGTGGTGGCCGCGAGGCCCAGAATCCCCATGAGTATTCAAAATTGAAGGGGTGCAGCGCACTCCCCGTTGCAATGCGGGGTTTTGTAGCGGATGGGCCCTAATAAGAAGTACAAGAAGTAACCTATACTTAGAGAATTGAATGGCTGGGAATCGGGTTCAACATAGTGGTCAGGTTAGACTAATGGTCGAATTTCCGATGGCAAGATGCCAAAATTTCTGTACAATTTGATGTCGAGTTTTGGCTCAATGATTCATGCAATTTCCCCAGGATGACTGTAGTTCTTCGACTCTGGGAGAGTATCCCAAAATCAGTGCGAAGGATTCAAGATAAATATTGAGACTACGTTACACAAATTTAAACTCGAGTCATTCAAAAGCTGCGTGGTGGCGATGGAAAGGAAACCTGTGGGGCACTCCCACAGGCATAGTAGAGACTTTTTCGTTCATGGTTTTGCGCTCATGAGTTGGGTCATATTCTCGATTAGCCGTCTATGCACCCGTCTAAATACATGAGATATTAGTGGTGTAATTTTGGTTCTCATCTCGAGGTCAGTGTCGAATCGAGTACGGGCACCCCGCCCACCGTCCACCGTCCGCCTCCGCCATCCGCTATGCAATGCGCGGTAAGACCAGGAGCACCACCCCGCCAGAAGCGTCTCTTCTACGCCATACCACCACCCGCGTCCTCTCTCCCCATTTTTTTTTGTTGTCTCCCTCCCTCGCCTCTCACGCTCACCTCACCCACTCGTCTGCAACGTCCCCACCAACCCCCCACAAACGCCCTCGCATTCCCACTACTCTCCGCATACTTCCCCAAAAACAACTCGTCCGCCCCCGTCTCCTCCTCCAGCTCGTACCCCAGCCCGTCCCGCCCATCTTCGTCGTCGCTCTCCACTGCTTCTTCCCCTACTGCTCCCCCTCCTCGTCGGAGTGCGAGTCCGCCTCGCCGTCGTAGGAAGGAGAGGAGGGGGACGAGCGGTTCGCGAAGACACCCGTCTCGGTCCACCCCCCGGCTCCACCTCTACCCCCGGAGGCGTCCACGCCAACCGGCGCGCGGAGCAGCTCGCCCACAGAGTCGGGGTGCGTGAGCGCGGCGCGCACGCCCGCAGAGACGAGCCGCGCGATCTCGGGGTCATCGCCGAGGTCGAGGGGGGTGCGCGTCTGGGGGCGAGTGGGTGTGGGTGCGTCGGAGACAGAGGCGGGGGAGGAAGCGGAAGAGGGATCGAGCGCCTCCACAGCGCGAAGGAACTCGTCACCCCCTACGCTCACGTCCTCTCCCCCTTTCACTTGTTCTTGCCCCAGCGCTTCCACTTCCACACCCGCTTGCGCGCCATCTTCCAAGGTGCCGTCAGCTCTAGAAGTAGCCACCTCCCGCTCCGCTTCCAAACTCCCCGTCCCCTTCTCCAACCCCCGCGCCCACGCAACCCTCCCCGCCGCCTGCTCCATCGCGCGCACCTCGTCGTACGCCGGCCCCGCGAGCTCCGCGCGCAGCGCCGCGATTGTACGCTCGTCTTCGACTTCCGCCGCCTCCCCTCTGTCTGCGAGTGCGAGCGCGGCTGCTGCGTCTCCCAACGCGGTCTCGGTCTTGCTCGCAGCGGCAGAGACGGACGTCACCTCCGCGAACGCCGCAAACGCGTCCTTGGGCTTCGCCGCGGGCGCGGATGCGGGGGACTGCTTCAAAGGCGAGGAAGACGACGGCCGTTTCGGCCGCACGTCCGCGAGCACCTCGTCGAAGGCGGTCTCGGGGTCAGCGTCAACCTCGGCTTTGACGGCACGGTATTCGTCGAGGGTGTCGAGCTCGGCGCGGCGGAGGGCGCGGCGTTGGCCACCTGGAAGGAAGAGGGTGTTAGCGTGTTGGGGGCGAGCAGACGGAGAGGAGGGGAGAAGGAGAAAGGGAAGTAGGAAAGGAAAAGAGTCGGCGGGACGGAAGGAGGGTAGGAGGGAATACGGATGCATGGGGAGAGTAGGGGAGGATGGGAGGAAAGGAGGAAAGGAAAAGAGCGAGAGGAGGGAAGTAAGGGGAAACGGGGATGGAAGAGGAGGGAAGGGAGGGAGAAGAGTAGGAGAGAATACGATAGGATGCATGGAGAGGGTAGGGGAGGATGGGAGGACAGGAGCCGTACGCAGCCCTCCGGCGGCGATGTGAAGTCAAAGTAGTAGTGATCAATGTGGTAGGAGGCACGAAGAGGGGGAAGGGAAGGAAGCAACGAACGACGGGCGACATCGAGTGCGCAAGGGGAGAGCGAGAGGATGGGCGAAGGGAGGGAGAGAAGAGCGAAAGAATGGGCGAAGGTGTGCAAGGGGGCGAGAGGACGGATGGGACGGAAAGGAAATGGAGTGAATCGGCAGGTCAGAGGACGGTGAGAATCGAAGAAGGGGGAAGAACGGAGGACGGATAAAAAGAGGAAGTAGTAGTGATAGAGGCAAGCGCGGAAGGGGATGGCGCACAGGAAAAGAGGGGACGCGCAGGGACACGATACGCAAAAAGAGATGAAGAAAACGACGCCACGGGAAGGAGAGAAGGGCAGGCGACACGGGGGAGAAATTGGGGGTGGCATGGAAAACGAAAGGGAAACGAAACGAAGTGAAATACGAAAGAGAAAGAAGATAACAATCCAAGATGTGGATGGAGTCGAAAGAGAACGTATCCATCCACGCCCCCCCAAAAAAGATTGGTTTAGACAGACACTCACCAGTCCTCAACATCCCACTATCCATCCACACCTCAAACAGCCCCGCCGCCTCGCGCACCGTCAGCGCGTCCGGCACGCGCACCGCGCGCAAGGCGCGCACTTTGCGCGTTTTCGCCTTCTGGCCTTCGGTAGCTTGCGCTGCTGCTTTGGCTTTTTGTTTCTTGCTTAGCTTCTTCGTCTTCCCTGCTTCAACTTCACCTTCCGCAGCGACGGCCTCCGCACCCTCCGCACCCTCCTCTAAACCCTCCTCCACCACCTCGTTGACAACCGGCTCGTCGATCTCGTCCCGCAAAACCTTCCCCTTCCACACCTCCTCTTCGGGGCGCGCGGACGGGAAGGGCTGGGCGGCGGTGGCGGAGGCGAAGAGGGCGTCTTCGTAGAGCGGGGGAGAGTACGCGCGGTAGCCTGTCCATTGTTCTGCGCCGGCGGATGGGGAGGGGTCTGCGAGAGGATCGTCCACGGAAGAGGAGGAGGGGATGGGTTCTAGAACGAAAAACGATGTGAGCAATAAAAAAACACGAAGTTGCAGAAAAACTTACCCTCGACCTCGCCCTCCAGATACTCCGCCAGCTGCGCACTCCGCCGCAACCCCACCCCACGGGGGGTCGGCGCGAAATCGTGCGGGAGGCGGAGGGCGTCTGCGAGCTGCGGGGGGACGGGGAACTGTGTGTCGGAGCGGGAGAGCGCGGAGAGGACTAGGCCGCGTTTCTGTGTCAAATATTACTATGATATAAGGGAAGGGAAGGAGGCACGCACCAATTTCTTTTTACCCCCGGCATACTCCAACAAAAGCCTCGGCACACTCAAATGGTGTGGCCTCACCATCTTGAAGCGCGGGTCCCTATAGAGGGTGCGGCCCGCCAAAGCCTGGAAGTCGTCTATCGCGATCAAGACTGGATATTCTTCCTGTTCGCCCAGCTCGCGCATGACCGCTTCCAGGAGGTGTGGTGCTATCGCCTCCGCTGTCACGCCGGCCTCTATGAGAGTAGGGAGCGGCGTGCCCGCTGGGAAGTTGCCCGCATTGTCGGGGAGCGTGATGGCGGTGCGCGTGGAGAGCTGAGGGAGGATGTGTGCGTTTGCGCGCTGGAGGCGGGATAGGATTTGGGCGGAGGCGCGGGGCTGGAGGTAGGTGCGGGTGGCGAGGGAGTAGACGAAGGGGGTGGAGGAGTCGACGAGGCGCTGGGCGCGGGGGATGTAGAGGACGATCCAGGTGCGCGAGGAGGAGGCGTATTGCGCGGCTTGGAGGAGGAGGAACGACTTGCCCGTGCCGGAGCGGCCGTTGAGGACAAGGGATTGCGACTTGGAATTTTGCGCTGATTCTTCGAGGGCGCGGATGAGGGAGAGCGTGGTGGACGTGGTTATGGAGATTGGGGCGCCCAGGATGCGGAACTGGCGAAAATTTAGTTTTTATTGAGGAAAAAGAAGGAGAAAAAGGACCTCCAGCAGCATATGCTTGGGGACACCATAGACCCTCATCGGGCTGCTCGCGTCCATATCATGGAACCTCGTCGCCACACCCGGCACGAGCATCCGCGGCAGCATCACAGGCACATCCAGCCCGACCCTTCCCGGCCCATCATCCTCGCTCTCAAACAGCTCGTGCTGCAGCCCCCCCGCGGGCAGCGCCTTGAACGTCCCAAGAGACTTTTCGCGCTGCTTGACGATCGGGCGGCCCATCGCGTCGCGTTGGATGACCGCAGGTTTCCCGCCGCCGCCTTTGCTGGACGAGGAGGAGGACGGGAGGGGAACATAGTACGCGGACCGCGTCTTTTTAGAGCGCGCCCCGAGGCGGAGGAGGCGCACCGGCCCTGCCTGCGCCCGAGAAAGCAGGTGGGTCATGCAAAAGGAAGATTCAAGTGTTGCTTTATTTGTGCGCAGCTATTATGTGCGTGCCCAGCTAGACTAGATGCCAGCGGGAGATCAACTTTCATCGGCGTCATAGCTCAGTTGGGAGAGCAGCAGACTGAAGCAATGCGTTATCCACGGCGTTCATGTAATCTGAAGGTCCCGTGTTCAAGCCACGGTGATGCCATTCTTTTGCCATTTTTGTCTTTTATAATCTTATTTTCAATTTGGTAAAATTGCACCAAGTCGAAAGGGGATTTGAACTTAGTGCAATTCCCGCTCCTCCGATAATTCCTCTCATAATTTTGGATGGGGTGGATGAATGCGAGGATCATGATGTCCAGCAACGAATTCTTAAACTGTTCATTGGGGCAATTCAGCACCACCATCTTTCAATACACATCCTCATAGTCAGCTGCCCTGAACCACACCTTCAGGAAATCCTAGAAACAAAGGAAATGTCCCCAATATATTGTCCTCTTGCACTCTCTGCCGATCAATCTGTGTACGACGACATTAGAACTTACCTGCGGGGCGAATTTTTTAAGATTTGTTCCGACTGTATGTCCAGGGGAATCAACCTAGGAGCTATTTGGCCTGGTCAGGATGCACTTGATCACTTGGTCAAGAAGTCTTGTGGCATTTTCATATATGCAGCAACCGTCATCTGTTTTGTGGGCGATGAATACCGTCATCCAGCGGACTGGCTAGCCTCGCTTTTGAGCCTTGATCCGGCCAGTACAGCTCTGCTTGATGACTTGTATACCAATATTCTTTCTGTGATGCCGCAAGAGCGTCAGAATCTTTGCATTCTACATGCAATTTGGCAAAATCGAATTTCCTACATGAATCTGGAAGACATTGATATGCTGCTCAACTTGCGTCCAGGGACATGCCGTCTTACATTGCTGGGCTTACACCCATTGGTCCATATCCTGCCAATTCCCACACGGTTTAGTGGCTGGTTGGGTGAGGTCACTATTCTGCACACGTCCTTCGCTGATTATCTCGGTGATCCACGGTGATCAGGGCTGTGGTGTGCCTCAGACTGCCTTCACTCTATGATCCACTTCCTGTCTTTGCCATTACTAACAGATTCTGTCACTCTTCTAATGTTGCCACAACTCAGAAAGTCAAGTCGCTCCAAGTCAAGTCAGCCTAAATCAATTTTTTAGTTGAGTCGAGTAAGTCAACTTGGGTTGACTTTTCTTGAACAAATTTTCGTTGCCAATCATCCTCGGACAGGTTACGCCCTCTGCCTACCTGTTCACTCTTCTGCGTAACCCAGATTTCGAACACTCCCTCTTCACAGCCACAATGTATATATACCCTGTCACACCATGGCCTCAGGTATACTGCTTTGTCATGTAGATTCCTTGGCTAATCCTTGAGTTTAAGAGGGATTCACCATACCCATCAGACTTGATACAACTCTGGGAGGACCATCAATGCATTTTCATTGTTGCCAGCTCCCTTACGTTGGATCTGAGGTTGGGCGAAAAAACAAAGCTCGCCAACATTGAGAGTCAATCCAATATATACTGCGATCCTCTCAAAACATCCTGAATTTCTGTTTGTCCTCCAAGCTTAATTGTTCTACCCACAGCTCTGCAACCTAGAGGAAGCCCTTCGGCTCCCCGCCCTCTCAAGGAATTATCAAGTGTTTCAACCCTTTGTTCAATTTCATGAACTGCTTGAATTACCCTTCCCACCGGGAGACTCACCCCTGGATTTTTTAAACGCTCCTTGCAGAGCGGGAGGCCTGTATTCTGATCAGAAAAATACCACAGAGAGCCTGATGCTTCTTTGGATTCATCACGTTAAAAGAGTTCCTTATTACCGGTGGCCACTTGTGGATTGATTTGTCGGTCACGTTCCCTCAAAAAAATTGCTTGATTGAAGATGATGTTTCCGGTCATGGTTGAAGCTCATCGATAAATGTGGGAAAAGCGGCAGGATACTGCATGAGCTGGAGATACTCGACCTCTCCGAACTTTGTTACCAGATGGCGATGGATCCACAGGTTCATAAATGAGTGCATCACTACAACAACCTACTTGATGGAGATATCATAGACCACATTGTAAAGTGGCCTCAGGTGAGAGCTCCCGCAAATCAGTTGACGAGATACTGATATTCACTTCCAGAGATTTCCAGGTGCTCCCCCACACGTAGTTTTTTTCTGGGAGAGACAATGTGAGGATATAAAGTGTTGTGGACGTAATCTCGGGTGTTAATCAGTGAAGGGCTTGTATTGATGTCAGAAAAATCCAAATAGCTTTACGAGCCAAGTGTAAGGGCAACCATGGAGGCCCGAGGTACTCAGGGACTGGTGTGGGGGATCCAAAGGGTTAATTGACAGCCACCAGTCTGCCCGCAGACACCGGAGTTTGACCCAAAAAAATGGCAGCGGATATCCGGATAACGTTCAAATAACCTCGGTTCAATATTCGAATGAAATACACTCTATTGGAAAAATATTGGTTGGATATTGGCATCTATATTGGCCGAATATTGGCCATTAGTTTTTTTTTTTCCCCCTGGTACCCGCGGTATTACAGCCGTTTGCAGTACAACAGACACGTACAAAAATTTCTGCCGTTTTGGGTGTTTTTTGTTCGTTTTCTTTAGAACACTCGCCCTGCCCTCAATTCCGGTCCATTTGCCTTGGGAATTAGTTCATTCGATTCGGATTCAAAATGCGCAAGGGATGGCATCCTTACATTAGACATGAAGGACATGGATTCTCGCACGCACATGAGCGAAGCAGGCACTTATAACTCCGCCTGTTGTGAGTCCTACCAGTGTTTGAGCAGTAAACAACTCAACAATATTTTAGATGAGCCAGAGACGTTTGCGGGTGTGCCACTGTGTCTGCAGTTGGTGTCCCACCGCTTTGCGGATGAGATCGCGGTCAAGGCTTTGCAAGGAATTTCTAAGGTGCTCCCTCTGAGAGAGTAGTATGAAAGGGTCACCTGTATAGTTCGAATGGGGTTCTGATTGATTCGGACGACCACAGGAAATATTTACAGAATTTTGTGTAGTGCACCAGCACTTCCCCATATGCGGAACACAGGTCAGGTTCGTACATCCACACCGACTTGTACTGCCTTGGCGCGGGTGTACGATGGTCCCATAACTCAGTAGTCATTCTTCCCCTCCGTAACCAGTTTCTCATCTGCTTATACGTCTACCTCGTCCTACTCCATTAGCAACTTCTAGTCTGACTGAACAGCTTCCTCCAAACCTTACTGGTGTGGACTCTGCAGGAGTTCCGCCATTAGCTTATGTGGAGGTGATTCTTTGGAAGTTGAATGGTGTGAACCTAGGTTATTCTCACCCTGGCAAAGCAGAGTATTCTCTTTCTCAATCAAAGTGGTGGGTGTAAGGGCAACCACGAAGGCTCGAGGTACTCAGGGACTGACGTGGGGGGTCCAAAGGTTAATTGACAGTAGCTAAATATACAGAGAAGCATACCTGACGTGGGGGGTCCAAAGAGAAGAAACTCTGAGGATTCCCACGTCAGCCGTGGGTATAAGTAAGCTACTAGCTAAGACCATGTGACCGGAGTGATCGGCAGATGTCCCGGGCTCGGTCACATGCGAGGTGCCATCGGGGGTCCCCCTGGCGGGTCACGTGCCAGCTTCCGGTATCGGTTCCGGTGGACCGGTGACCGGGAGAGCGACCGGAAGGACCGGAGGGGCCGGAAGGGCTCTGGATGGGGGTCGGGACGGGGGTTCCCCTGACATCACCCTCCCCCTTGGAATGCGGCGCCCCGACGCATAGACCGGATGCGAAGGGAGGGATCCCGGAAGGGCAGGGAGTCGAAGGCGGCGACGGCAATGGTGCGTGGTTTGGCTGGGTATTTCCGGTAGAACTCGGCGACAGCTTCCGGGGCGAAGAGGTCGGAGTGCTTGACCCATTGATTGTGCGAGTCATCGTACCCTTTGAAGCGCACCATGAAGTAGAGCGACTTCCAGCGCACCTTTGCATCAAGGATCTCTTCGACTTCCCATTCTGGAGCTTCACCGGGTGCGTCCGGCAGGACCGGAGCCAGCTCGTCGTAGCCGGGCCGTCCCTCAAAAGGGTCGTCTTCCGCGAGTTCCAACTTCACGACCGGAAAGACCGGGTGGAGCCAGGAGAGCCGGGGCGGGAGTTCCAGCTTGTATGCACCGCAACCGACGACTTTGATGACCTTGAAGGGGCCAAGCCGTCGGTGCGAGAGACCGGGGGACGGCCGGGTTGTCTGGATGTCCGACGCGTCGAGCCAGACCCGGTCGCCTACCTTGATCTCCGGCGCAGGGGTGCGCCGGCGGTCGTAGTACCGCTTGTACTCCTCTTTGGCCTTGACCAGCGCGGATCGGGCTTCGGAAACACCGGAGGCGATCCGGTCGCAGAATTCGTTTACCGACTCAAGTTTCGAACGCAGCCCGTTCGGCTCGAACCCCATCCTGGGGAGCCGGCCGGTGTTGGTCATGAACGGGACTTGCTGCATGGAAGAGTGGATGTGGTTGTTGTAGGCAAATTCGGCGGCCGGCAAGAGGTCGTCCCAGTCATCCTGCATGTAGTTGGTGAAGATGCGGATGAACTGTTCCATCTCTTGATTGACGCGCTCGGTCTGGCCGTCAGTCTGCGGGTGGTATGCCGTGGAGGTCGCGGGCTTGACGCCGATAAGGCGCCAGAGCTCGGTGGTGAACTCCGCAATAAATTGCGGACCCCGGTCAGAGATGTACTTTTCTGGCGCACCATGGAGCTTCCAGACATTCCGGTAGTACAACCGGGCGGCGCCGATCGCATCGATCTGGGTGTGACACTCCATGAGGTGGGCGCGCTTACCAAGGACATCGACCACGACCATGATCGCGTCGTACCCGTGGGCCTCCGGGAGCTCGACGACGAAGTCGACCGAGACCGTGCTCCAGCGATCTTCGGGAACCTCGGTCGGGTGCAGCTCCCCGACCGGAAGCTTCCGGAGTGCCTTGGTCCGGCAGCACAGATCGCAGGTGGCGACGTACCGGCAGACGTGACGGGACAGCTGGGGCCACCAGTAGTTCCGGGAGACAAGCTCCAACGTCTTGAAGCGGCCGGCATGACCAGCGACCCGGGTGTCATGGTGCTGCTCCAAGATCCGGCGGCGAAGGTCCTTGTCCCGGGGGACAACAATCTTGCCGCAGAAGTAGAGCAGGCCGGCGTCGACGTGCCACTCGTCCGACCGGGTAGACCGGGACCGGCGGCCCGGAACCTTGAGGAGCACGCGAGCCGCAAGGGCGACGGGGTCCTCGAGGTCTGGTTCGTGCAAGAGCGCGTCACGGATGTCCCGGAGGATCGGGATTTCCGGACCGGCGATGACGACACCTTCCAAGGCGCGGACGTGGAACAGGTCAGGGCGTAGGAGCGTGACATCCTCGTTATCCCGACCGGAACCGTGGTCCGGTCGCCGGGAAAGCGCGTCCGGTCGACCCATCGCGCGGCCGGGCTTGTGATGCAGGGTGAAGTCGAACCGGGACAGGTACAGGGACCACCGTGCCTGCCGCCGGTTCAAGTTCTGCGACTTCCGGAAGTACTCCAGGTTCTTGTGATCGGACCAGATCTCAACCGGGTGCTGCGACCCTTCGAGGAAGTGTCGCCACTCCTCGAGGGCTCGGACGATTGCAAGCATCTCCTTGTCGTGGATCTCGTAATTGCGCTGGACCGAACTCAAGCTCTTGGAGAAGAAGGCGACCGGATGCCACTTCCGGTCCGCGCCCGGCTGAGAGAGAACGGCACCGGATGCGAAGTCCGAGCTGTCTGCTTCCACCCGGTAAGGTTGCGACTCGTCCGGAAGGATCAGGACCGGGTCGGTGGTCACCGCATCCTTGAGGTTCCGGAACGCGGCGGCCTCCTTCTCGGTCCAGAGCCACACCAAGCCCTTCTTCATGAGGTCGAAGAGCGGCCGGGCGACGTCGGAGAACCCCCGGATGAACCGGTGGTAGAAGTTTGTGAAGCCGAGGAACTGCTGCACGTCCTTCTTGTTCTCCGGCACCGGCCAAGTGGCGACACCGGTGACCTTGACCGGATCCATCTTGACGTGGTCATGTGAGATGATCACCCCGAGGTACTCGATCGACGATTTCTCGAACTCGCACTTCTCCGGTCGCAAGTAGAGCTTATGCTCCCGGAGCCGCCAGAGAACCTCCCGGACGATTTCTCAGTGCTGGGCGAGGTCCGAGTGTGCGATGAGAATATCGTCGAGGTATACCATGACGTTGCCGGACAAGATGAGATCTTGGAAGATGTCGTTCATGATTGTCTGGAAGGTCGCGGGGGAGTTGGTCAGGCCAAAGTACATCACCAGTGGCTCGAAGAGTCCCCGGTTCGTCCGGAACACGGCCTTCCACTCGTTGCCTTCCCGGATGCAGACGTTGTTGAAGCCCCACCGAACGTCGAGTTTCGTGAAGTACTGGGCTCCCTTCAAACGATTAATAAGGTCGTTGATGAGAGGGAGGGGGTACCGGTTCTTCACGGTCATCGCGTTAAGCGCCCGGTAGTCCTGTACGAACCGGAGCGCTCCGTCCTTCTTCTTGACAAAGAAGACCGGGGATGCCATCGGGGATTTCGAAGGCCGGATCCGGCCGGTCGTCAACCCCTCCTCAATAAACGCGTCGAGCTCGCGTTGCTCGAGGGGGGAGATGGGGTAGACCTTGCAGTTGGCCGGTTTCGAATCCGGAACGAGCTCGATGGCGTGGTCCCACGACCGGCGCTCCAGAAGCGAGTCGAACGACTCCCGGTTGAAGACATCTTCGAATTCTTGGGCCCACTCGGGAATTTCTTCCGTACCAGGTGCGGAGTTCTTAGCATGCGCTTCAGCCAGCCGCTGCAAGACGGTACCGGTCGCTCGGATGTCCTCCGGAGGGGAGAACCGGGTGTAGAAAACCCGATCACCTTCCTCAACGGAGTCATCCTCATCGTCTGAATCTTCCCCGTCGTCCGGTCCGAGTTCCGGTAGGTCCTTGTCGAACTCTTCGTCATCGTCCTCGCTGGAGCGTTCGTCCGTGTCGACGACACATATCCGGGGAACCGGGCCGGACCAGAGCTGCCGGAGGATCCGAGCGGAGACCTTGGCAAGCTTCCGGTCGGCGCGCGCCTCGGCGACACAGGTAGCACAGCACCCAGTAGGGCAGCGGCTCATTGTAACCTCGCGTTTCGCCCAATCGATTTCCGGGTTGTGCTTCCGGAGCCAGGAGTAGCCTAGGATGAGCTTCTCCTTCCCGAGGCGGGTGACAGCGAACTGAGCATGCTCACTATGGCCCTTGTAGCGAAGGACCACATCCGCGACATCCCGAATGAAGCCGGCCTCATTGGGAGAGCCGTCCACATTGTAGACCGGGATGGGCTGTGAGAGCCGGCGGACCGGAATCTTGTGCTCGGCAGCGTACTCCGTGTCGATAAACTCGGAAGTAGCCCCGCAGTCCACCAAGCCACTGAGCGAAAGCTTCACAGCGTCGGTGGTGGAATCGATCTCGAGAGGAAGCCGGAGGGAGTTACTGCTCTCCGAGGTGGCGGCAAGGGTAAAGTGTTTCAGGAGGCAGCGCTCCCGGGCAGTTTTCTTTTGGGGGCGCGACGTCCGCGGGAGAGGTGGCCGGGGTTCCGGCTCGACCGGAGGGACCGGAACGACCGGAGTCTCGATCGGTCTAGGGGGTGCGTCTATCGGTTCGGTGGATGCAAGAGATATATTGTCACACTCGTTACATAGGACAGCGAAACGATTAGGGGACGCGACAGAGGGCGCACCACTTACTCTGCGCGGGGGAGAAAATCCTCCGGCTCGGCAGCAGCGGCATGTTCCGCAGCAGCCTCCGTCGATGCCAGACGCGCGACGAGCTCGTCGAGCAAGTCGTTCCCGAGTTGCCGGATTACCTCGTCCAAGACGTCGATTGACCGGACATCGACTGGCGCGGTACAGTCCCGGGCGAAGTGGTTCGGGTCCCCGCAGCGGAAGCAACTGTAGCGCGGGGTGCTATGGGCACGCGTCCGGTCGACGTCCATCGGGACCACGGGCGGAAGTGCGGGGGTAGCGGCCGCTCTGTGTTGCGGCGCGGTAAGACGCGCCGGAACGGAAGCGACCGCGACCAGAAGGGTTCCCGAGCATACGGCCGGTTGGTGGCAACCGGAACCGGTCGTCTCGCGGGAGGCTTCGCGCGCGCGGAGCAGCGACTCGTACTGCCGGTAGGCACGGAGGCGCCAGGCGGGGTAGTCTTGCAGGTCCGGAGGGTCGCTCGACCCGGTGATGGCGAGATTAATCGCCGGGTTAAGACCGGTCCGGTACTTCGTGACCTTGATAATCGGGTCTTCGAAGCCGGCGAGGTTGACCAGGTCTTCGAAGTCGTCGGTGTACCGGAAGACGTCCCGCGTGCCCATGTGATATGACCCGGACTCAAGGGTGCGGAGCGCATGGTCCTGTTCGTTCTCCTCGACGAACCGGAGCCGGAACTGCGTGACGAACGCGTCCCAGGTCAAGAAGGGGAACGGGGTTTTGGCTGCGTACCGCTCGGCCCATTTCGACGCAGAGTCCTTGGCCATGAAGGACATGGCGAACCGGACTGCTTTCTCCTCGGAGGGGGCGCCGTCCTCGAGGAACGCTTCCGGCAGCAACCGGATGTACGACCAGACGGCGTGGAGGAACACCCGGCCTTGTTTCCAGTTGCCGTCGAAGACGAACGGGGGGTTCGGCCGGAGGGCCGATTTTGAGCCGGGAACGGCTGGGGGGAATAATCCTGTACCCGGGTCCGGAGCCGGACCGGCAAGGGACGGGGCAGGTGAAGCGGCGCGGGAGGGGTCAATTTTTCGTGCAAGGCTCTCGAGAATACCTTCGAGCCTGTCCATGCGGGCGGAGACGGCCTTGGCGGCTGCTTGCGCAGCGGCGGCAGCGGTACTCGTGGCGTCCATGGAGGGCTCTACAGGCAAGGAGGAGGGGGCAAGATTCAGGGTAGGGGAGGCTGGGATGCTATCAGAGGAGTCCGAGCCGTTCACACCGAAGCCTGCAATCTTGACCGGTTAATCCCTTAGAGAGTTTCTTCTGCTGTAAGGGCAACCACGAAGGCCCGAGGTACTCAGGGACTGATGTGGGGGGTCCAAAGGTTAATTGACAGTAGCTAAATATACAGAGAAGCATACCTGACGTGGGGGGTCCAAAGAGAAGAAACTCTGAGGATTCCCACATCAGCCATGGGTATAAGTAAGCTACTAGCTAAGACCATGTGACCGGAGTGATTGGCAGATGTCCCGGGCTCGGTCACATGCGAGGTGCCATCGGGGGTCCCCTTGGCGGTTCCGGTGGACTGGCTTCCGGTATCGGTTCCGGTGGACCGGTGACCGGGAGTGCGACCGGAGGGGCCGGAAGGGCTCTGGATGGGGGTCGGGACGGGGGTTCCCCTGACAGTGGGGCCACAAAGCACCCCACTGCGCTCTTGTGTCTATTCACACCGTGTCTGGCCTTCCAGCTACTTTTGAACACATTGGTTGTGCAAGTACTCATCCTTTCGTCTTGTGCACGGTGGATCTCACCTCAATTAACTCCGACCTCGGCCTCCCTGTGACCTTGCCGGTGACGCTAATCAAATCATTTAGCACAGTAAATCCAAACAATCTCCTTCATGTGGGAAAAAAAACTCAAAATCAGGATCCTTTTTAAGACCTTATCAGGTGCTTAAAAGGCCTGAAAAGATTAGCTTGGTGTCAGGGGAACCCCCGTCCGAACCCCCATCCAACACCCTTCCGACCCCTCCGACCCTTCCGGTCGCCCTTCCGGACACCGGTCTACCGGAACCGGTACCGGAACCCGGCACGTGACCCGCCATCAGGGCGACCTCCGATGGCATATTGCATGTGACCGAGCCCGGGACATTTGCCGATCACTCCGATCACATGATCCTAGTCAGTAGCTAGTTATACTCCCAGCCGGCGTGGGAATCCTCAGAGTTTCTTCTCTTTGGATCCCCCATGCCAGGTGCACTTCCTCGTAGGGTTTTTTTTTTCCAAAAGTGTACAGCCACAGCCAGTCTGCTCCCAGACCTGAGCCCCCAATATATAGGACCCTCATACCTTCTGTCCTGAAGTCCGGTAGTAACTGAATCAAACGAAGTGCATTTTACCAAAAGGAGAGAAAGTGGGCCAGAACATGGTAAATGCATGGGGTACAAGGAACATTACTGTACTATTTCATTCAATTTGAATGTCACGCGTCACAGCCGATTTCTGAAAACCCTTGCAATAATTTTTTCTCGATTTTAGCGGATTTTGGAGATTTGTCGGAAAATTAAAAAGTCACGTGCATTTTCGAATTGAACGAAATAGTACAGTACCTGGTGCCTTGATATGCCCGTGGTGACAGCGAGCCGGCGGCTCAAATTCGAACTTTTCCCTCGGTCTGACAGCGTGCCGGAAGCGGGCTTAACCTTCTATACAGCGAGGTACGAGGAAGTTTGATATCGAACGTCGGTCTACGAGAGACTAGACTAAACCCAACATGAACCAGGACATGCCCTCTGTGTTCGACTAAGATGAACTATCTCAACGACGGAGATGTCCTCAGCGACACATTTACATAAATTCAAAGCATTCTGCTTAAAAATTTGGGAATAATTATCATCGCCTCGTTTTCTACAAAATTAATTCGTTTTATAGACTGCAGAAGCCGGTCAGTCTTGTGATTGGGGAATTTTGATGCGTGATGGCCGCACCATTCTGTCACGACGGTCCGCCACCTAGCCCGTGATGCAGCCACAAGAGCTGCGGATCGTCCTCCGACGAAACCGGAAAAGCCATTCTATCTGTCCGGAGTCTTTCGAACTCCGTAATCTCCACTCTTCGCCCTCAGATGCCGAAACTGCCTCGAAGGCATACTTGCCTTTTTCATTCACATTTGACCCCAATGGCACTATTTCAACCGTTGTTGGGCCGCGAAGGCGCCCACCGCGCTCCGGTATATACATTTGAATTCGTACACTTCAGCACAATGCCAGAACACCGTCTCCAGCCTTGCCACTTTTGGCGCCGCTAAAATAAAGGCGCCAAAACTTCTACACTAGGCTGGCGCTTGTTCCTCGGTCCCACTGCTCTTATACGGCTTCTGCTCACACATTTCCCATCGACCAGTCATGTCTCCCAACCGACATGCCAAAGCCATAGACGTTGCACTCGCTAATGCGATCCCAGTTCTCAAGTTCGCCGGAAGTGCTCTCGCTCTTGTCCCGGTTCCAGGACTTTCTCTTGTTGCTAAAGGACTGGCAGGACTCTTGGACGGAGTCAAGGTGAGTTGGATAGAGTCTCATTCATTCCTTGCTCAATGCTTGCCTCTTCCTTAGGATGCTCGCACGAATAATGGCGCACGCCGTGCTTTCATGGATGAGGTCAAGACGCTGGATGATACCCTCATGAACATGCTCATGAAGACACGCGCCGCGGTGGACGATGTTGCTGGGGATGAGCATGCCAAAGTGGCGCTGGTGGATGGCATCGCACGCTCTGAGGTGCTTCAGTTGCGAGTGCAGACGTTGTTGAAGTATGCAAAGTACCTCCTTCATTGGTTAAAATGAGACTGATCACAGTTGGAATCACGCAGTACAATAGAGGAGCTTCAGGAGAGGACAAAGGACCTGAAGGGCGGACTCGGGGTGTTTGGTTTCTGCAAGGGCATCATATACTCGTCATGGAACAAGACTACGCTCGCCTCCATGAAGAATAGACTGGCTAGTGCAATCCGAATTTTCAAAGTATGTGCACTCTTTCGGTATCGAAATTTTTATCTCATGTCGCGCATCGTGCTCTTCAGCTCGAGGGACAGATGTCAATTGAGAACGTACTCAACGGCGTTATCCAGGATGCGAAGGACATCAAACAAGCACTAAAGGAAGCAGGTGAGGATATCGATTTAACAGTCTAATAATTGTATACTCATTCCAAAGCTCCTGCCTGCAGAAGAAGAAAAGGTCCTTGACTCCATCCTCCGAGCATCAGCAGGGTATCGTTCCGTGGGCGAGCTGAAGGGCCAATTCTTAGACGGGACCCGGCAGGAGTTGTTTGAAGAGCTAGCTCTGTGGTCGACCGGCAATTTTCCTGAGAATAATCCAAAACAAGTCTACTTCCTCAGCGGAGGTGCTGGCTTAGGGAAGTCCTCCATTGCCCACCAGCTCTGTACACGTCTCGACGAGCCAAGCAAGCATGCCCTAGGCGCATCATTCTTTTTCGTCCGGGGCGGCGGAGACCTCGAGTCAACACAGTCGTTCTTCTCGAGCCTAGCACACCAACTTACACTGTCCCAACCCACCCTTCGCCCTTATATCATTAGTGCTGCGCGAAAGTACCTCAAGCGAGGTGATCGGCAGCAGATGAAACACGCTTTCGAGGAACTGCTCCGAGAACCTCTGGCCGGCGCTTCCATAGTTACTCAGACACCGATCATCATCGTCATTGACGGGCTGGATGAATGCAGCGAGCGGGAACTGGTCCCCGATCTGCTGAAATTTTTGCTCGGGCTAGTCCAGGCGCTACCTTGGATTCGGGTGTTCGTCACGTCGCGACCTGAACCTCATATTCTATCTGTGCTCACCTCCGCCGGCGCAGCCACCATCGTGTACCACCGGAGCTTGGAAGACACACTGGAGGAATGGGGAGATGACATCGCGTATTACCTCGAGGAGACTGTGTCTAAAATGTCTCCGTACGGTGATTTCGTTCGCGAATACCCTTTCTTCCTCGAACGCCTCATCGAACGTGCAGGTGGGGTCTTCAATTTTGCTCGCGTTGCTGTGAGGTTCTTGGACACATACCGGGATCACCCCAACCCGCAGGAGCAGTTCGAACTGCTTCTTTCGTCCGGAGGCGCGGGGCTTTCGCCCCTCGACACTCTCTACCTCCAGATCTTATTATCGGCTTTCCCTCCGGCAGATTTGCATACTTCATCCTCCCGCCACGCACGCCTTCTGTCATTTCTGACCATCGTCGCACTACAACTACGCCGTCTGACCCCCGAAGCTTGGGCATTATTCGAGCTTGGACTGTCCAAGGATGATATCGTTTGGATTACGGACCGGCTCCGTTCAGCGCTGTTGATCGACAACCAAGGCCGCGTGGTCCCTCTCCATGCCACCTTCGGCGAGTTCCTTCTTGACCCGGAGCGCTGCATAGACCCACTATACCGCATCAACCCGTCGAAAGGACACGCACAACTTGCTTCCGCATGTATCGCGGCTTTCACGCTCGAGAACGTGACGGGGTACCTAACGGCCAACGATAACGCTCCCCAAAGGCAGTATGTCTACAATGCCAAATATGGCTGGGACTTACAACTGAGGGATGCCGAGTGCGATGACGAGTTGAAGCAGCAACTTATGGGTCTAATTGGTGCTCAAATGCCCATCATGATCAGGATTGGTCTGTATAGATTTATGGAGTGGGGCGTCGCCGCAAACATAGAGAAATGGCTCAAGGCCAGCGGTTCTACTACACCATTTCAGGATATTTACCTCGTTCCATGACTACAGGTTTCCAAAGACGCGGCAGAGATATCTCTCGAATATGCCAAATCCGCTGCTTACAGTTGGCTATGGTGGACAAGAACACTTGACTCGTCGAATCTTAAAACGGACACCGGAGTCGTGTTGCTGGACATTAATGCCGATGATATTACCTCGAGGGTGAAGCATGATTTAAAAGATGACTTCCCCGCAGACCTCACCGTGATGAGCAGCGACATAGCGCGATACCGAGCTGTGCACGAGGAGCTTGTCAAGCGGATCAGGTGCGCAGGGTTGGAAGGAGTCTGGTTTAATTCTAAACTGGATTAAGGCGGGTAGAGCAGACCCACTACTAGTTTATCAATAATATTTTCGAGGTGATCCCACATATTGAATGTTGATCAAACAATATTTTCGCATCAATCGGCGGCTCGCATCCATGACGCGCATTCGGCCATTGCACGAGTATGGCACATATAGTTTGTAAAAAAATATTGAACGGCAACATCTGCTTGGAAACAGGGTTTTGCATTACATCTCCACACTTTTCTCAAAATTGCCAACAACTTCGGTCAGTGAGTTGCAACTTGTTTGGTGATGGGCCACAGCCCTTGGCTGAGGTTCACATCTCTAGGACTTGCGTTGCTCAACAATAACCATGCCAAGGTTCATCAAAAATGATCGCGACATGAAATTGAAACTCCGATGCAACCCATGAAGGTAATTCTGCCTGTAGTTCAAAATGTTCGGAAAGCAGCCAAGGAAGGCTTGTCTTGCTGCATTCTGTCTAATCTGTGTTCAACCATGTTCAAAAGGTGTACTAGGCTGATACCTCGTGTATTAAGCAGATGCCTCGTATCAGTATGTACCTGTTTGCTTTTCACACCCCCACGCCACAAAGGCCCGGCCCGATGATTGCTTTGGTAAGATATCCTTTCGCGGCACTCACTTGCCGAGGCGTGCTAAAAAATCTTGACCGACTACCGCCATGGTCCTCTTACTTCGGCAACTTCAGGGGTGTTGTTTCAGGGGATAATATTAATATCTGAATGCCAGATTGCAGATCTTCTGGCGGGTCCAATTCATTGGGTCCACTACCTAAATCGGGACAAGCTCCATGTATGTTTTGGCATCCGCTGTTTTTGCGCTTCGAATTACCGTTCTTGAAATCGCCGCGGGCATCCTGATGCCATATGTACTGCGACTGCCCATTCCAACGTCTTTTACATTTACACCCACCATGTCCAGCTTCAATGTTTTTGGTTTGTTCGCTCTCGCTCAGGGCAAGCGTGTTGCTACGTAACCCCCCGGCACAACCTTTAATATTCATCACAATCACTACAATACTTCCATAGAGTTGAACTCGACGACGTCGTGAGTCCCTCTGTGACCGTTCGTGTTTATTATGGCTGCAGCGATGCTCTTCCCGATAGCACCATTCATTGCCTTCGTGGTTACGAAAGTGTCTGCCTAGACCGGAAAACCCATCGAATTGGACGCCCGGTCCCTATCAGCATTTTCTGAAGATCCAAATGACGACCAATACGAGGTGCGCTTCGATCTTCAGATGTTGTTGTTATTTATTTCTCCTGCCCTGGAACGCATTCCTGCCTGCCCAGTGTTTATCTACAGCGTCTGACATGTACTCGCTATCCACACTCCTCAGACTTTGAACGACGGCAGCAAAGTCTTGAGGCTGTCTGTCACTGAATACGTTTGCGGTACATTCAAAAATTCTGCGGTCAGGTCCATTATTTGCTATTCTTTTATCCCAAATTGGTTCACATATCTACCATTGCAGTTGTATGTACCCGGCTGCTGGTTCATCGACTACAGTGGTTGCTGCAGTAGCCGGTCCGAGCTCTTTGCCGGCCATTGCCTTGCAGTGAGGCTTTCTTCCTCGATGCACACCAGGCTAACGTCTCTTCACAGCCCAATCTCATCGTTTGCGCCGCCTGATGCCGGTTTTTCGCCATCAACTGCATATGCAACTCAGTAAGTCTAACAATTACATTTACTTATTTGCGTGCTGATCTTTTACGCCAGATCTGATTTATCTCTTCTCCGTCGAATAGCTGCGAGATGCTTCGTTTCCTACCAAATTGTACCACTGCTGTGTATCCAAATTCATGTGGAACTTCACATCGTTTCAAGTTGAACATAATGCAGAGCCACATCTCTTTGAGTGAGTCGGAGCGAGAGTAATAAGACTGTAGAAAAAGTAGGGCTATTAAACTAAGAAACCCACCGAGGCTTCCAACTTTGTCCCATTCTATGGCACTCACAGAAAAAGTTTCAACTACCACCCACCCTGGAACGACCTTACCGACCGAGAATTCATCATGTCACGGTGACATGCCGAAACATCATGCTGCCACCCGCTTTGTTTCAGACCATCACCAGGGTCAAAAGCCCCGCTCTGGCCAAATTGTAATGTCTGTCCTCTGGTGCCGGCGATGAAGCGTCAACAATCTAATTAACTTTTCCGTGTCATCCTTTCCCACTTCTGTGGCTGCTTTCTTGCGTGAACGGAGAACTCCAAATTTCGCTCCATCTGTCCAACAAAATTCTATCAAGCGCTCTTGAATTCCCTCGACCACAATTCTGGATTTCAATAACCTTATTAGCCGACTTTGTTGGTATATCCCGATACTAATGATATTCTAGCGTAAGTTTATCCCGGATTTGCTCCACAAGAAAATACACCCTGAAATCATTGTAACTTCCTGCTGTAAACATGCTTTTAAAGGTCGCTTGCTTCGACAGCAAGCGACTAACATGTTGGCTCACAACTATCGGCTTTTCTTCCGACCCTTCGTACAACACGGTATGATGTCTTTGTCTTTGTCAGATCATCTGAACTGAAGAATTACTCATTGCAGCTCAACGGGCACTTGGCAAATCCGAGGAGGGTCCCGACGTCACTCACTCCACTCCTGATGTACGTAAGAATATTGTTTCCATTGTTGACTCGATGTGGGATATGGGTATCGCCGCTGGAATGGAACTCTGCCCTCCATCATTGTGGTGAATTTTCGTTTCAGTGTTTGACTTATCGTGCTCATTTATCAAAAACCCAATTGGACAGTTTACCGCACCGATACGTCCTGGCAACAATCCGCCTTGCTAAGAATATTTCGATCCTTTTCATCTGGATGAAAGCCGCCAGTATCATGCCATCCAGTGGCCCTGTGGCCCTAAAACTGCTCGGTATGCGGTTGGTTTCTTCATCCCCAGCGACTCTCCATTCCAAGCAATGGACCTTGCTTACATGCTCCTGCGATTCCGAGACCTTCATATCTGCGACTCTGATTCTCCCCAATTCAGCCTCTCTTATCACATCGGCTTTGGTGGAACCTGCGGCCTCCGGAGTCCTACTTTACAACAAGAATTTATCCCAGCCTATTGCAAGGCACTGCATCTAGCGCGTCAGTACCCTGCTCCATTCACACTTTGGACACCCTATTTCGACCTAGCCCCGTGATTCTGACTCTGCCACTGTCAGTATGAACAAGAATATTTCTGAACTGATGTCCAATATTCGGTAGAACTTTTTATCGCCTCTTTTGCCAAAGTCTTTTTATCCTTACCAGTAGAACTTTGGCGTGCGTCTCTAAAGATCAACACATTTCCGTCCTCTTCTCATTTGTTTCATTATCTCAAACAGCTCTACACCCATCATCTCCTTACCCCTTTGATGGCGACCTGATTTGCTCACTTGTACAGTTATAGCTGCCAGCCGCTTCTTTCTCTCTCTGTATAATTCCATCCGGGCTATCTTCCAAAACCAGTTGCAGCCAGTTCTCAATTTACCTGCTATTCTGGATATATATGTTCAAAATATGGATTTTTGATGTATGTCCAAACTTTGGCAGTGGTCTCCTAGGTCCCATATATCACCCCCATTTCAATAGCTAAGTGTCCCCATCAAAAGGGAACACAGGGCGAGGGTATTTCCTAATGGGGAAAGGGACGCCAGGTTACGTAATGCGACGTCCTGAGTTCCCAAATGGATGATGACAGGTCTGCCAGGTGGGGGATGTGACTCTAGGACACCCAGAATCCACCCAAAACTTGTTTTGGGCAGCACCCACATCTGGCAGGGTGTTTCTCAAAGTTTCCATTTTGGGCCAGGACGTCCTGACCCCTGATGCGACGTCCTGAGTCTCTGAGAGCGATGTCCTGACCTCATATTGGTGTCCAAAGTTTTTGTTTGGGACCTAAAATCCAACCAAATCTTGTTTTGGGCAGCACCTGCATCTGGCAGGGTATTTCTGAAAGTTTCCATTCTGGGCAACGACGTCCTGACCCCTGATGCGACGTCCTGAGTCCCTGCAAGCGACGTCCTGACTTCATATTGATGTCCAAACTTCTTGTATGGCACCTAAAATCCAACCACAACTTGTTTTGGGCAGCCCCCACATCCGGCACAGTGTTTCTGAAAGTTTCCATTTTGGGTCACGACGTCTTGACCCCTGATGTGACGTCCTGAGTCTCCGAAACCGATGTCTTGACTTGATATTGATGTCCAAATTTTTGGTGTGGTACTTAAAATCTAACTAAACCATTCTAATGCGGGTCTCAATAGACATGAGGGCCTGGATTTTGGCACCCTTACGTTATGTGGTGGCTGTGAATTTGTCCATCATTCAATGTTTCACAGCCACCATTCGGGTATCAGTGGTTCCATGATCAGCGGCCACTGCCATCACTGATGTTTCACCCATTAGTGTTGCCATCGTTGGCACACCAACGGTTATCACGTTGGATTGGAGAACAGACCGGTTGGGAAAACGGCAGCAGGATAATCGACGAGGTTCCAGACGTTGGTGTACCTGAGAAAGGGAAGTCAATCCTCGCAACGCAGCAAACATCAATAAGAGATTACCCTCAGTATTTGCATGTTCCGAGCGCAGGAGCGGGTCCGGCAGCGGGGCATAGAACAACGTCGACGTTTTGTGCATTGTAATGCTCGAGGTATTCGGCACGGAGGGCCTCTCTTCTAAGATTCAACTATACAAGAAAATGTCATCCCGGGCAAACAAACTGAAGAAAAACCCACATCCCAAAGCTCGTGCATGGTATGATTCCTAACGCTCGACCGGGTTATGACCTACAGTCGGATGGCTCATAATGCATAAGCTCGTAATGAATACCTGCCAAAATTTCTCATAATGCATCGGATTTTGGATCCACCAAAATGCATTTTACCACTGTACACGCAAGGTCATAATGCATCAACTTCCGTCAAATCCTGCTCAATTTGGCAGGGAACCGACATTAGGCATTATGAGCCATCCAACTGTATTCCATCAGCGGAAGGACGGGCTCTCCTGTGACCGAAGCCCTCGCCCGTAAGTATATGAGCCCCTCTGTCGACAAAGTACAATTCATGCTGTACACCGTAAACTCAGTTAAATAAGGCAGGTGGAAACTGCGCTCACAGCTAACTCCCCCACCTCAAAGTCCTTCAATGGTTAAATTTATACTCCACAATCTCGAACGCCGGTTCCTTCTCTAAGGCATCCACTAGCGTCTTCAATGCACGACGGATCGGGGTTCTCTAATTGGCGGTTTTTATAGATCCGAGGACCTTGAGGCAGAACGGCATCGTCTTGCCACATCACTCCGATGCGAAGGCGCCCATTCGAACCAGACCAGTTCGGCGCGACGGGAATCTCCCAGGGTATTGGCACGACGTTGTACTCATTCAGCCAAGGCTTACTTCCGATGATGACAGAGAACCATAAGTCTATATCACGGAGACTAAAATATTGACAGCATGAGGATCACCATGGTCAGTTTTGAAAGAAGCACAAACAGACCTGCGACACAGCGGTCCAAAGGTGGAAAGGATGGAATCCGCCCCCAGCTGGGAGATGGATCCGATGCCCTTTGGGACTCGTAATAGAGAGCTTGCGCTAAGCCACCAGGAGCCACCCGGTGGCTCATCGGGCATGCGCTGCCAGTGGCTGCAGAATCTCCCTATCCTCACCATAAACAGGTTATGTCATGTAGGTAACTATATGTGCGGCCCACAGTAGCTTCGTTTGCACTCCCGAATGGTATCCATACACCTAAAATGGGTTCAAGAAGCGTGTGTTGACGTCATGGCTGAGCCACCGGAAAGCCACCACAAAAAAAGAAAAGGCTACTGCTCATACGGTAAAAAATGCGATTTTTATTTTTATTTTTAAAAGTGTCGATGCGGAAATTGGTGTGGAGCGCATGCCTGATGAGCCACCGGTGGCTCCCGGTGGCTCAGTGCAAGCTCTCTAATGTTGTGGGTTCTGGCGAAGTATTAGAATGATTCTCATCAAGGGTAAATAAGAATGGAAATCGACTTAAGGTCCAAATTCCACATGCGTGCGCGGGCAAGCGCAGGCTCCCTCCAATATCACTTCCAAACGCTACAAGCGCACTGCACCCGCCCCCGGTGTCAACTTGGTGGTGTAAGGATTGAGAACCTCGCCCCAGAATGAATAAGTTTCGAGGTGCATGTTGCTTTGTGGAACATTTATCTTCATATAGAACACTGTATTTTTTTGCGTAAGTTATCGAGATTCCAAGTCATAGAGAAGGTGCAGAGAAAAATTACCTGCGTACAAAATCTGCGCAAGAAACCCATCTCCCGCTATGGGAGGCTGTAAAATGTCTCCAGAAAATCCAGACGTTGATTTACGTCCGGGTAAGAGCCATGTGCTCCTGAAAAATACGACTCAGCTGTGGCATAGTCTCGGTGCATACCTTGATGTTAATAGGAAGGCCTAGCCACATATCAATCAGCAACTTCAAGGCTGGGGTGCAATTTTACCACAACAAGTTTTCCTGCCTTACAGTAAAAATCACCTAGTTCCTTTCGAACCAATCCACGCTCCAGAAAAAAATCGGTCAAGCAGGACAAGAGTTCATGTGCGATTGCTTTAGCAAACGCCCTGACTGCTTGTACCGCGGTGAGTTCTTTGGTTTTGACACGGGCGAGGATCTAAAAAGAGAGCAATTGATCGAGTCCAATCCCTTATATACAGACACGATGAGACCAATCGATGCGTCCTGGTCTACACTCGGAATCTCTAACTTCCGCAGACATCAAGCCGGATTCAGCAGCGGCGGATCGAACATCTGTTCCAGGAGGATACTTTGCGACGAAAGTAGGCGGCAACCGCCACGTTTGCAGAATCCGAGAATCTCGGTCTGCCACTGCATCCAAAGCAACCTGGGCCGTAAGTAAAATAGGAGATATCAACTTGGAGTGGACTCACTTGCGGCCACACCAGCTGATTGTCGGTTTCCATCATATCTTGCAATGTAAAGGGATGGTGGGGAACGCAAGAATGAAGTGCGGGAATAAGGGCTAGACTTTTCTTAACTCAGGCTACGTCAGAACACTGAGCGTCTAAAGAAGCGCCTAAGGCGCTTAAAGGACGACCCGACCAGGCGAATTAATAATTCCTTCTTTGCTCAAATCACCACTTCTCGTGCGCAGGACGAACTGTCAAATATCCATTAGCGCTACCTTCTGCAGAAAGAAGTTAAACTAGACGAACGATCGAGCTCCCACGTCCATGCGGATTTTTCTTGGTTGACAAGGGAGAGGTAGGACTATAGGACCACGCAGTTTCAGCGAACGGGGATTTCCGTGTCAAGATATAGCATTTAATTTACCTGGGCGATGCTTGCTGGACTTTCTGGACTCCCCCGCTGCGCTCGAGGGCGGCGCCGGTCATGATTTTCTAAGCGAAATCAGTATTAGAATTATATCGCACGGCAGGACACGGGTGGACTCACGCCCATCGATGATAGCCTAGGTCGGTCATAATGTGTCAAGGCGGCAGCGTACGAGGAGAAGAACGTACGTGTGCTACCCATTAAAAAATTCAGGTGAATAACACGAGGTCTCGGCGTGAACGACGAGATAACGCACATGGCCAAACTATTTCACCAAGGACTGGCTCTGGCCGCGCGCGCCGAATTTCCCAATCGCGAACCCGGAGGTCATGGTGTTCCCGCATGCACTAGCAGCTACACCGAGCGTCCCACAGTTGGGGTTCTCCGCGTCGGTGGTATTCTCTTTGAACTTGATGATAGCCTCGCGGGAGAAGGAGAATGCCGCGACGACGTTGGTGTTGAGCGCTGTGTTATGCAAATTATGTGTGTAGGATGGACGTAAACAGGATGGAATCGACTGACATTCTTGCATCTCCTCTGGTGTTACCTCTAAGAATGGCTCTCAGACCATGTACCCGACGCTGAACAGGGCCGTGCAGATTGAATATTGAGAGGCGGGAAAGTGAGAATTTTTGGATGAAATATGGAGGAGTTTCCTCGGGCATAGAAAGGTGCACAGAATGGGGCTGCCTATTTCGTGATGATGGGCGAGATATTCGGAGGTTGACAAGCAGCGAGCGCTCCCACCTCTCCACCTGTGCTCTTGATCTCTTTCGAGAGCGAATTCAAATAGCTCTCCCCGTGCGCAATTGAGCGGCGCTGTATCCTGCTTTGTCAAAGGCACGTTTGGAACAGAAGGATTGGGAGAAATTCAGTTTCGTCAAAAAAAAAAAAAATGCAGGCGCTGACGCGGCAGTCAACGGTTGCACCAGTTCCTGCGGCGTTGCCCATGCCTGCAGTGCCGGGGGTTGAGTAGGAACAACGTGCAGATGTGGCATTTCCTCGCACCTGTAACGACAAGGAGAGGGCGGAGGGCGGTCATGCTGATGAACGTTGGATGAATCAGGGCTAGTGATGGGAAAGTTCGGTTCGGTTCAGGTTCGGGCTGCTTTTTTCCGAACGCCGAACCTGAACTTCGGTTCAGATTCAGCAATATGCTGAACCCCGAACCTGAACTTGCGGTTCAGGTTCAAGACGGTTCGGTTTGGCGTTCAAAGGCGTTCGAACGCCGAACTGAACAGAAAATTTCCGGTGAAAAACAACCTCATAAAAAAGGCCGTTGCATGACCTTTCTTAATCTAGAAGGTCAAACCCGCTCGCCTGGAAGGTCTCACGCAATTACCTCATCCCATTTTTCACAGAGTCAGAGCTTGCCGCGTTAGACCGACTTGGGACCTTGGGATGACGAGAGGTAACAGGAGCCGAGTCGGCCTTGCGCTTTCCAGCACTGACGGAGGATTCGGCGTTATTGGGGTCCATAAGACGCTTGGAGGGCAGCGACTTGCGAGAGGAGCGACGGGATCCAGCGACCTTGCCAACAGGTTTGGCAGATCCAGTAAAAAATGGGTGGAGGCTTGAAGATGACGCAGTAGGCCGAGGAAGCAGGCTCTCATCGTCGCGGTCCTCGTAGAAATCGATCTCTGAAGCGTCGCGAAGGGTTCCGTCGGCATTTTGAGCACACCCGAGGGCAGATTCAGCCATGGCGAAGGAAAGGTAGAGGTAACTTGTCGACTCTTGAAATTCAAGCCACCTTTTAAAGCAATGTCTGTTGGAGTGCCAAGTAGATGGTGATCGGAAAGTCTTATTGTGCTTGCCCTGGGCGATCGGGATATGCGTCCAGCGGTGAGCATAGTCCAGCGCAACTCGTACGCGCGTTGAGCGGCATCCTGTGCCATGCCCAGAAAGATGTTGGTTGAGGTCGACAAAGAGAATGTGATTTTGGAGACAATAAGAGCCAATGGGTGGCCCCATTCCTACTGATAGGTGGTTGCTCCACAAGTGGTGCATTGCTGACTTGCTGGCGTGAAGTACGCGACGCGCTGATTGACCGTGTTGTGGCGGAAACTTGCGCAAATATCGGCCTGATTTCGGCCGTCGGTTCGGCGGTTCGAACGCGTTCAGCAAAAATTCCTCCTGGGTGAACCCCGAACCTGAACTTCGGTTCAGGTTCAGGAATCTGCTGAACCTTGAACCTGAACTTCGCGTTCAGTTCGGTTCAGTTCAGGTTCGAACCGAACTTCCCATCACTAGAATCAGCTCGTGTTTGTCAGAGTTGTTTTTCAGCCGCGTTGGGATGACATATGCAAACAAACGCCTCCTTTTCACCCACCTTGACATGAACTCCGACATTGAGAGTTTATATTCACGCGACGTTGCAGATAGGTCTGCTGCTATGCGATTCTTGTGCGTTCTTATGCGTCATTTTCTGTCCCAGTATGAAACTCCCATCCCACCAGCGACCTCAGCATGGACCCGGCCCACAACGACGCGTTATTCTCTCAACTCAGCGCTCTCGAGCTCGTTCGCCTCATGCAGACGTGTCGCAGTGTATACCATCTCGTTCTAGCGTCTTGTTTCAGCCTGCATCGGCTCTTATCGCCATTTTTCGGCGATGCCACCCAGGTGGACGCGTTCCGCGCAATGCAGGGCCGCACGGGGACGATCGTCTCTGGATCCACGGCCCTTCAATTCTTCAATCGACGTATCTGGGAGGGTTCCGACCTCGATGTTTATGTTGATCGGCCTGGGGCTGCGCTCGCTGCGATCTTCATTGTAGACACCGGGTATACCTTCAATCCGCGGAAATCTCAGGAGAAGACTGTTTCCGCTCAGCTGGTTCAGTCGATTAAGGACAGGCCTCCCAGTTACCTGGGACGCGGGATCGCCGATGTCCTCGACTTCCACAAAGGGGACAAGAAGATTCAGCTCATCGTCGCCACCACGACACCCATGGAGATTATCCTGAGCTTTCATTCGAGTGCGTTCATTCATCTCCTGTATTTGGGGCTGGCCTGATACCTCGGTAGCATGCGTAATGAACATTATCACCCACGACCGAGCGATCGCGTTGTACCCCGAGTCGACGTTCCGCACGAAAGAAGCTTTGATAGTCGAGACTGTCGGCGCCGGACAGGTGGCTGGCCGACAGAAGTATATCGATCGCGGGTGGACGATGAGGCCCTCGCCGTATTTGGATGATACACACGAGCTCGGTGTTCGGATGCCTCGCTCGTTCGACGATAAATTCACTTGGACTATTCCTCTCCCGCCTCTCTTCTCTATAGATTCCGGCACGAAGGACCTTGGTCCCATCACCTCTTTCCAGCTCGAGTGCAGCCGGGGAACGACCTCGATGTCGTGGAAGAGCCGACTGGATAGCCCTTCTGACACTGGATTGGAAGATACGTCGTCCTCAGCGCACGAAATCGCTACACTGCGCCGCCAGATGTCGCACATCACTAAGTCCCTCCGTCGCCGCAGCCGGGGTCGCGGCTGCAAGCACGACGTCACGTTCGATATTGACATGGAACTCGACTCTGACGGCGCCTCGGACGCGGATGCGGGACAGCGCGTGAGATGGGCGGGAAAGCGCAAAGGTAGCCCGAAGGCTGCGCCCAGTGCGAAGCGAACGCGCACCCGTCGTGACAGCAATAGCCGTATACCCTGCTGGCGTTCCACTAGCCGCAGCGCGAATTGCATTACTGGCAGCGACGCGGAGGATGGAGGTGTGAGCGCGGGAGCGGGAGCGGGCGATCTCTTGGATGATTGGGATTTGAGTGCGCCGTTCGCGAGAAGAGTTCAAGCATCGCGAGATCAGGAGGGCACCCCAGACTCAGTTCAGACTCCACGCCGCGCCAGGGGCCATTCAGCGTCGCCGACCCGTCGTTTTTCTAGGATCCGCTCACCATCGTCGCCCCAGGGTCTTTCGACGAACCGCTCGCCATTGTTCTCCCCCTCGTCATCACTCTCGCTGTCCCCGCCTTCGCCCGCCAACGATCGCGGTGTGCACGAGGAAGCCGGGAGCGGTGCGGTCGTAACCTATCTTTTCCGCGGTCAGCTGAATGGCGGCGAATCGTCGCTTGCAGGACCTTTGCGCGCGCGGAGGCCGTCACCGTTGCGGTACCGCGAAGGCTACGGGGATTTCCAGGCAGGATTCACCGGTAGCGGCACGAACTATGGAGTGGGGCGTCGACAAACCGGGCATGCGCTTCGGTTTGAAGGTTTCCACACTCCGAAGAAATGATGCACTGGGAGCAGGACCGACGTACAGATTTTTGTTTCTGACCACCATGATCGTTCTCTTATGCCGAATCTTGTGCCGCTTTGTTCTTCTTCTTCTTCGCGTTATTTCATTTGATGTACGTACGTTGAGCAAGCATGGGCTATTTTACTACCCGTTATCGTAGACTGTAAATAAAGTCCGGGTCGCACATAGACCGCGCGGGATAACATCCACGTGTACAACTGACAACGTGACATGCATTTTTTGACATCGGCCACCATGACCGACTGGACTGTACAGGGCAAGACGACGCTGCGCTCGAGTCCGAGAAATACAACAGAAAATTCGCATTGCTTCCCGCCGACTCTCAGTCAGGTCACGTCCCAAACAAGCATCCCGAGTCCGCTTCCCGCCACCATTGCCGAATAGAGCCGCGCGTCCTCTGAGTCTCAACCATGTGTGACTAGTAGTAGCTGCCGCAGATCGTATCTAGATCCATCTTTCTCATTATTTTTTTTCGAATAACCAAACTCCAAATGCGTGGGCAAATCAGCTCGGCCGGTTCTCACATAGTGTTGGGAAAGTTCGGTTCAGGAAATCGGTTCGAACCCGAACCGGACTGAACTGAACGGGAAGTTCAGGTTCAGGTTCGGCAAATAGCCGAACCTGAACGCCCAAGTTCGGTTCACGGTTCAAGACAAACAGAAATTTGCCGAACGCGTTCGAACTCCTGAACTGCTTCACCGCTTCAATGCTCCAAAATTTCCCCAAATGCTGAAAAATTTCCCAAATGCTGCTATTAAACTGGTGTAAATTTCATCTCCGTCCTCCCTGCACAATTTACCTGCTGTCCGTGTGTCCAACGAGACAACAAGGTGGCCATCTGCTACTATTGTTCGGCGCTCTTCCCCCGCTCGCGCATTCATGACTACATGTACTGATCATATAAAAGGTGTGACTAAATCCCGTTTCACCTCAGTCGTTTTTGGCCTCTTAAATCTGTCTCAGCAGCAATTTTACCGAAATGGCCGTATTAGTGCGACCGAGGATGCGGGGAAACACGTGGATGCACTCATCGCAGAGCTTGATTCGGAGCATTACGGCTCTCCTGCGGATGTGGACATGATGCAACTGGATGACGATGAATATATTATGTAGTTTCTCCACTACTAGAGTAAAATCAAAAGTTTTTCTTTTTTTCTTTCGTAAAATAGGTTCGGTTCACGGTTCAAATTCGTCTGAACGCCGAACCGAACCGTCTTGAACCTGAACCTGGGGTTCAGGTTCACGGTTCAGCAAATGCTTGAACCTGAACCGAGGTTCGAGTTCAGCGTTCGGGAAAAAGGACCCTGAACCTGAACTGAACCGAACTTTCCCATCACTATTCTCACATTGGTATGATTTGAACCGAATATCAACCCAGCTCTACGGTCCCATTAATCGAGGATGTCTGTAGCCTTAAGTGCGTGCTAGCACATGGTGTGTAGTCTAAAATATTTGGACGACGCGAACTTAAGCATGCACTAGCCTCAAAAAAAAAAAAAAAAAAAAAAAAAAAGGTGCTTACATCCTTTTCTGGACAAAAAGTACGACATATACGATCTGTACGGAGTCCGACCCGCGATGGAATTATATTCCTCCCCGTCCCTGTCCGGAGGCGGTGACTCCAGGCTTTCTTGGACCACTTTCATTGGTTGCCGGTATGCCGCGGGATCTGCATTGTTCCGGCGCTCTAGGTACAAGACCATCCGTGAATGCTCTCAAGTTGTTCGCGTCCAGGTTGAAACTATCTCCGATGATGAGCACTAGCCGGATGTCGAAGGAAGTTTTGTTTCGTGAATTGTCTCCGCTGAGATCTCAGGCGGCCAAGTTCAAATTAGAGTGGCATTCCTTTCGCTGTCTGCGACCTTGAACCTCTCATTGACTTCATCCTTTCCAGCGACACAATTCGTTCCATTTCCAACAACTTCGCTTCCCGAGCTTTCTTCCGATCCGTAAACTCCGCGCGAAACATCTTAATTTCAAGAAAGGCCGTGTTAACAGTCTTAATACAGTCCGTGGCACACCTACCTCAACGGCGCAAAATGCATCTTACACACCTTCATCTGGCTGTTCGAGCACCTTTCACGAGCAGTTCAATTTCCTTTCTCGGGGGAGGCTATCTGCGGTCCTGTGGTCAGGTGGCTGAAGTTTCATAAGCCTCCCTAGATCCGGAGACTTTTTGCGGTATAAAAGCTGGAAACTATCTCCTCTTTGTGCAAGCTGAATCCCCCTCCTTCAGTTTGAAGATTTTCTCCAAGGTTTTCTCTGCTCACTTCGTTCCTGCACTGATTGTCTCAGCGTCGCCAGTCGCGCCCCTCGAGGTACATATTTCTCCCTCAGACATGACCGATGTTCAACATTTGAGTGCCACAGGCCCGCCAGTCGTGTACACAGTCGTATGCTGTCGTGAGCGGAGACACCTGTGCGGCCATCGAGTCTAGGAATGGAATCTCAAATGTCACCCAGTTGCGTGCACTGAATACCTCAATCAACATTGGCTGCACGAGTATGTTCCATTCCATATCATGTCCATCTCTATTTTTCTTGATTTGTTTTTTTTTTACCCTAGATCTTCAAACCGGCCAAGTCCTCTGCGTCGATAGTAGGGTTCGTCCCGGTGAAGGCGAGTCCTTCGACGGCCTTGGTTTGTTCTCCTAATTATCTGCCTTGCGTTTGGGACAATTATGTCTCGTTATCCAGTGACCTACTATGACCCCGCTGGTGCGTGCGGTAGGTCTCGGTTGGGTGCGTGCGGTACCACTCTCCAGAACAACGATTTCATTGTCGCACTCGGACCGGCGCGCTGGGATGGCGACGCCCATTGCGGACAGACGGTTAATGTTGCGTGTGCGTATATCTTCCTCTTTCCTCTTCTGAATCGTCAACGCTAAACTGCAGTCGTACCGGCGTAACAGACCAAGGCCAGACCATCCAGCTCGTTGTGCAGGATTTTTACCCTAGATGCCAGGGTGCTAATGGACTCGACTTGTCCGAGGGTGGAATGGCGGCGCTTGACTCGAACTACGTCAACGACTGGGTGATTTCGGTTGTCAGGTCTGTTGCGTAAATGATTTTGCGCTCCGGGCCCGAAGAAGAAATGAGACATGAATCTGCTTTTAGTTGTCGATTTGCTTCTGTAGCTGTTCATGTAATGTGTGATTTGGTTTCGATGGTTTGAATTTTTGTTTCGGACTTGTCTGCGCTGGGGATTCGTATTCTTCAACTCCGCAAAAGAAATAGACCCAACGTTAACTCAGCTATCGCCCGACCCCAAATTCTGCCTACTGGGTGCGCTGAGAAACACTCACATTTTGGAGATGCACATAACTCATGGTTGTTGGCTTTGGCACATTTCTGCCTTGCATCATATAAAAGACCAGAGGGTCTGTATGGCACAACGTAGTCACCGTTCTGTGGTACAGAACGAGGCAGCAACTAGGTAGGTCGTCATCCAGATTGCGACCAAGTACTCGGATATCCTTGGACCGGCCAAACTCATCGAGATTTTCGAGAGCCTCAAGAGTTTCGAAGGTCCACATCACTTTGTACTCGCACCGTTGATTTTCTGAATTCGTATAACAGGTCTCTACTGCTATCTGGGTTCTGTGGTGAACATCAGTGAAGATCCTGAAGTCCATTTCAAGTACATTCAAACTGCCACGCGTACCGGCCAGATTCGCGAGGTTGAGCGGATTCAAGAACTTCCTTAAGGAGGCCAAACTGTCCGACCAGCTCCCTCTCATCGTTGTTTGCGACCGTTTCGATTTCGTCCACGACCTTGTCTTTAGTACTTGTACCGGAACGGCCTCACCAAATTTATCGAGGTCTATGTCCAGCGGGTCAATTCCGTTCGCACGCCTCAAGTCGTAGGTGGACTCCTCGACGTCGACTGCGATGAAGGGACTATCAAGAGCCTGCTCGCGTTTGTTACCAGGAACTTCTCTATTGACGAGTCCACGAGGTCGACGAACGCAATAGGCTGAAGCTGATTTTGTCGTGGCTCGAGGCTCGGGTCAGAATTGCAGACGGAACGACATGAACCCTCCCAATCCGCCTTTCTTTGGATGAAGTTGAAGAGAGTGACTTTGTCGATACGCACCATAAAATATTTGATGACTCCTGAGTCTCATCGACGCGGTGCTAGACTTGCTTGGCGTCACCATGGACAGCTTTCGTTTGACTCTTGGAACATCCAATTCTCCTGCACTGCAATACGGTCATTGAGGCGCCAACCAAGCAGCCCCGGAAGTTCCACAAGTACAGGATGTTGTCTTCAAAGAGTGTTCTGTTCTACTGAATGTTGTATGCCTAAAAATGTTTCTCATCTTCAGTCTAGTGATTCTTTTGTCAGTCTCCATACTACGGCCCTCCGGGCAAACCTGGTACCTAACTCGCTGCCCCTGCCACAACGACAAAATGGTTTGCATGCGCCGTTCAAAGGATGTGTATACGTGCCGCGGCCAGGATGAGAGCTGATAGTGCACCTCCTGAATGCAGACAGAGATCGGACTGACTTCGAGGAAATATCTTTGGTATAGAATAATAGACAGGGATTAAACCCGACGATATTGAGCTAATCACCATTGATTAATACGACTGTCATCCTGCCGAAAGTCTTGAGAAAACTAAACCACATGTAGAAAAGTGCGCGCACCGATAGAGATAATAAAAGAACGACAAAAGATAGAACCCAATCTTGATGAAGCTCTCCTTCTTGTGTTCCGACACTCTCAGTGCAGGTGGAGTACTCCTCCTCTGCGCCCTCGTCGGTATCCTTGGTTTTATCCCACCAAAGAGGTGCTTTCCGGTGTGTAGTCTGCGAACAGCGTGGTCTTAACACCGGTCTAACAGTCACAGCAGACTGTTCACGCACTTGTTGATATTATATGCTGCCACAGGTACGTTGATCAGACACGCAATCCAGTTTCCCGACACAAGGAATAACACCACAAGGAGGACGGGTCCGAAAAGTTCAGGCGCGACCAACTGCAGAGCATTTCATCACTGGCTGTGGCGCAAAGGACGGTGGACGTACGTTATTGAGTGTATCGCACAAGTAATCCTCGCTTATCAGCTGTTGTTCGAGCTCCGAGAGCATTATAACCTGAAGACAGGGCATTTCGGAAAGGTGAGCTACAACTTGGTCTGTAATCGACGACTGGCACGCACGAAGAAAACAGCGCAGAACATAAGCCCTGCCGCCAAGAGGATTGCAAAGATAAACAACCAAGCGGCTGGGGGGGGCATTGCTCTATGTATGCAGTCTGGAGATGTCGTCAAGGAGAAAGGCAAGGGACAAGCGAAAATTTCGTGTCGTTACGTTAACTTGTTACGCGCCATCATCACGATGACCTGATGCCTGGACCGTGACGCGACGTGTGCCTGATTTGCGATTGGCTACTACTCCGAGAAAGTAGAATGATCGGAATTTTTGTCGGCGTAGCACATAAAATAATTCCTATCTGCTTTCCCACCAGGCTCGTTGGGAAGCACATCACGTGTTCAAGCATTCACCAGAGGCAAGGGAGACATTCATTTCTGATGCCTGGTCCAGTAAGAGGATCGCGGAATCCAAACCATTTCAACTCGGGGATCGGATCGACGACGACCAACAGAGCTCTTGAAGGATCTTGAAGCTCAATGGAACAGCGAGCAGACAGGGGTCAAAGTGGTTTGTGGTTCCGGATCTGAGAAGGCCACGAGAAGAGATGCAGACTGCCTTGTCTCATTAATGCTCAAAATAACGATTGGTTCCTTTGGTGAGTTTACTAGTAGATTCAAATTCCTGCCAGGCAAGCAGGACACGTCACGAGAAAGGTTAGGCTGATTGTAGATTCTGGACGCGTCGACGGGATGAGAACAGAACCGTTGCAGTCTGCCATCGTTGAGCCGAGCCTAAGGCTCCAACTGTTTAGTTTTGGTTTACGGTTGGCCATAAACTAAACCAAAACCTTGATAAAAGGTTTTGAAACTGTTTAAACTGTTTATAAACAGTAAGATTTTCCATACAAAAATACTGTGCAAAGTTCAAGACTTATGGAGGCTGGTTTAAGCTCAGGTAGGATTTAAATGGCAATTAATGGCCTTTCGGACTCTAGGAAGGGCCAACTGAGCAAAAGAGATAGATATAGGGGACCCTTTCCCGATGTGGCAATACTAGTTTCACATCACTGATTTTCGGCAGGGTTGCCGACCTACAATTGCAGCTTATCATGGTCCGACCGAAGCTCGGCAGCTCAGTAATTGATCAGTACTCGCAAAATGTGCACACAATTCACAGATTTGGTGCACCGCCAATTTTGTTTTTAAAAAATGGTTTAATGGTTTAGTTTTGATTTGTTTACTGTTTACAACCCCCCGTAAACTAAATAAAAATAAAAATGGTTTTATTGGTTTAAAACCAAAACTAAACGAAAATAGTTGGAGCCTTAGCCGAGCCAGTGTGTCGTCCGGATCGCCGGCGGCGGTGCGCAGAGTCGAGGCGCCGATTTGCCCGCTGACGACCGCGACTTGGTTGTAGCCGGGATAGAGCCTGAGAGACCAGAGGAACACGTAGCCATAAGGAACCTTGAGCACTGGCATCATGTACGGCGAAGCATCCTTCACGGGACGCGAGAGGGGATTTTGACGCGTAGATGTCGCACGTCGCCGATGAACGATGTAAAGAAGGATGGGACGGCCGGGTCCACTTTTTGCCCTTGTTTTTTTTGCCTGTTGCCCTACAAATTTCCCCTCGCTACGATTTTTTGCTCGGTGCCCTACGATTTTCTGCCGTGTGCACTACAAGGGTGCCTTACGATTTTGTGACGTCAGTGTTTTGCAACTGAGTGCGGATCAAAACTCGATCATTCCGTTGCTCTTCAACTTTTTGCTGTTTGCCCTTCAAAATTTGCTGGGTGCCCAAAGAAATTTGCCGCTGCACTACAAAAATTTACTCGCTCACACGGCGAATTAAACACTTTCCTGGGACGCAACATGATCACTCATTGCAAATTTTAATGCCGCAAAGAATAATCCTGAACATAAGTCAGTCGGCGCACCACCACACGGCATACCTAACAAGGGCGTTGTCTAGGGCCAAGGTCTTCCCAGCAAATATTCGACTGTCTTTCTTTCGTGCAGATTGTGCAGGCAGACGCATGATGCCACTGCCTCGCAGCTTTCCACTACTCAACTAGTTATACATGAAGCCTGTATCTCTACTTGGCTCGCAGCGTACGTGTTAAGGTTGTTAAAAAACACCGAGAGAGCACAATCTATCGTGAACTCCCTGGTACAAGAACGAACAGTATCGACACAGCAACCACGCTCACTGCGATTGCATTCACGCGCAGACAGTTCTTTGCTCTCGAGTGGAACCCGTTAGGGGACGATGAGCCTGTGTTGCTGCCAGTGCTCGATGATCCATTCGATCCGATGCTGCCGCTTGGTGGGCTGGCTGCGGCCGTGTCGGTCACGCTACCCGTTGGGCTGCTGCTGATCGTGACGCTGCTGAGGGTGAACCCGTTTACCGCGCAATGCTGGACATAACCTGCTCCGAGATTGATTCTCCTCACATTCGATATCAACAGGAGGTCGACGCACCGTCCATGACGTCCTGCGCGACGCTCTGCGTGATGAGGTCTGCGCCGACCATACAGTCGAAGCACACTGTCCAAGTGTCGTCAAATGTCGGCGTGCAGAGCGCAGTGGTGCTCCCGGCCGCCGCTTGATCGTCTTGTGCAACGGCTGTACAGGCAGAGACACAGCCAGCCGCAGCACTCCTACCCGTTGAGCTGCTGGTGATGGTGACGCTGTTGATGGCGAACCCGAGGAGCGCGCAGGTGTGGATATAATCTGTCCCGATGTTTATTAAGCCCGCATTCGAGGCTAGTAGGGAGAGAGGCACCGTCTATGCTGTCCTGCGCGACAGTCTGAGTGATGAGGTCCGCGCCGACCATGCAGTCATAGCACTGGGCGGAGGTGTCGACTAATGTCGACGAGCAGAGTGCGGAGACGCTCCCGGCGAACAATTGACCGTCTTTCGCGAAGGTTGTGCAGGCAGAAACGCAGCCGGCGTTCGGGGTGAGGGTCTGCCGTACCAGGAGGGCGGCGTGGCTCTCATCTGGGGCCGGCGAGGCGGCGAGAGCTGCACGGGCGCCTTCGTAAGTGCTACGATGCAGTCTAAAAAATGTGGACGACTCACCGACTGACAATCCGACAAGGAGCGGGGGACAGCGAGCATAGCGGACTTGGAACGAAGAAGTTGGTGAGATAAGCCCAAAGGATGCAATAATGAGATACCATAACCCCTGGATGCCAGGCCGCCGGCGGAGCTTCAGCTTTAATTTGGAGACTGATAAAAGATCTCTCATTAAATTCAAGCTGTCGCGATATAACACCTAAAAGCGGTTGCGTCGCACCTGAATGGCACGTTTCACCTCTTCGCTCGAGGATTGAAGAATTCTTCATGAATATAAGGATATGTTAATTTTGACCTCCAACATCGGGAAACTCAGAGGGGGGAGCGAATTTGGAATACCGCACTGCTTCAAGGTGTTGACAGATGAAAGCCGTCCATGGCTGTCAAAATTTTGACGGTACGGATGGTTCCGAGTTTTAAATTTTTATTTTTAAACTCGGTTGCATGGGAACATACGTATATGGAAAGGTCACGAAATTCGCTGTGATTAATAAAACAGTGTTAATGCTCCGCTACCGCCGCCGCATCTCCACAGACTGCATGGTACTAGGAGTTATTGGCCAACACACTAAGGCGTGCTAGAGGGTAGCGCACGTCGGGAGGGAGCATGTCTTTGAAGCCAGACCCTGCCAAATAAGGAATGTCACGGAGTTCACACAGTTTTTAAAGGTCACGGGCACACTGTGCACTTTTCGATTCAAGGATTTACTGAGTTTTATGTTCCCTTTCCCCGCCAAAGTGAGAGTGTTTGTGTTGAGGCTTCGTGTAGAAGCATATCTATCTATGGTACAGTCTTAGACTAGGAAGCGAAACGCTACGTAGAAGCGAAACGGCGCCTCGTTCACTACCTTCAAGAGTCCTAATGTGCGCAAGTTTTGGTGGGCACGATCCTCTCCTTCCAAGAGTCTTGCTTGCGAAATGAATTAACAGAAATGTACGTATTGTGGCTGCACTGGGTAGTTTTATTTGTGCCATTATTTGGCACATGTTTCCTGGCATCTTGGATTAGTGCTCTTACAAGCCCAGACAGATGCTTAGAGTCTCGCTGGGAGCGTCAAGGCCCATGATTACGAAGATCCCAATCCAGAATTTCCGAGACCAGGCCAAATTGAGGGAATTCAAAGTGTTCGCTTCGCCGTTATTTAGCCCAATTTGGCCTCCAAGAAAGAACGCGCTCGATCTCTACGAGAACACCACCAAACGCAAAGATCTCTTATGCTGGCGTGTAGCCCGGAAGTCATAGAATGGATCTATCGAAGGACCTGAGGTGTAATACTTTTATTTAAAGCCCGAACTTCGCCGCGCGGCTGGGCGTTGCTTCCTAGTTTAAAACGGTGCTTTCAGCTAGGGTTAGGTCGCCACGCTGCCCGCCATGTGGCTTGCAACCATAGAAATTGGATAGCCCCCCCATATTTCGACACAGACCAAATTTCTGACAATGAATCAAAGCTAGGCACAAGCGACATCCATCTTGGGGATTCAGAGCCACCTCAATGCTGCTCTGAAAACGCTTTGGTGAGAGTATAAATTGCCTTGGTATACTAATACTCAAAAAGCCCTTAGTATTCTTCCTAACCCCCGTATTCCACCCACATTTTTTGCGCCCATGCCATCCCACTTAACCGGCGATCCTCCTCCCTCTTCTCCTACTACTACTCCTCGTCCACCATCTGCAGTCACGTCCATCGTCAATGGCACGGACTCCACTCCTCTGCGCCCAGTCTGGATGAAGGCCGGACCTAGGACGCCGCCCAGGCCTTGCCCACCTCCCCGCAAGGAGGGTGAGCCCCATTTGGTCTACATGCCCTCCTAAGAAGTGTCGCATTCTCTTCTGTATGTACCACTATGCTACATCCAATACTCTTCTGCTGCTGTGCTTTCAAATTCCGTTTTCTCTTTGTAGGAAGTTGACCCTTCTCCCAGATTTCTGATTTTTATTTATTTCGGACACGGCAGTAGCTTACAAGATCTGGGGCGCTTTTGGGTAGACCTTGGAAATCAGGTGTGAAAGGGCTATTCTTCTCCATGGCTCTCATGAATTCATTGCAGGATTATCTTCGAATTTAATCTCGAGCAAGATCGATCCAGAGGTGTGTACGCTTCTGCGATTTCGTTTACTGTCAAGTTATTCTCGGGCAGATTTAATCCCAAGCACAATCGAGAGATTAATCTAAGACCAGCCGAAATATAATCATGTTCTTCGTCTTTTTAATCTCAGGTGCGACTTGCAGGATTAATCCCAGGTAAGTGTTTAATCCGCCGTGTGGTGCGCCGACTGACTCGTGCTCCGGATTGTTCGGTGCGGGATTAAATCTTGCGGTGCGCGATTATGTTGTGGCCCAGGTATGTAAGTGTTTAATCCGCCATGTGATGTGCCGACTGACTTTCACTCAGGATTTTGGGGTGCGGGATTCAATCCTACAGTGGCGACGAGCTCAGAGAGGTTTGCCCTTGAGACGCCGCACGCGACAATTGGGCGTTCCTTTGAGCCAGGGCTCGCAGCACGCACCTGGGTGTTTAGTGACATGATCAGCACTGAATGTCGACGAGGAGATCAAGATATTCATTGTATCGTACTTGTTTTTTTTTTTTTTTTTTTCATGCGGGGAGAGATAAAGGGCCGCGGTAGTCCTAAGTCAAGACTAAATTTCGAGTGCGACTCGGAGGCCCTCCACGGCGAACAGAGGGCGTGTTGAGCCATGGTGGGGCGAGAGACGTGGTCGTGAAGCTGCAGTGAAATGGATTTGAAGGCGGCGTGTCGATGAGCGGTCCATGTGTCGTGTCGATGAAGAGGCATGGGGCAGTGCATAGTTGACGTGGTGGCAGTGTGTGCATCTTTTCAAAAATTTGCCGGGTGCCTTTCAAAATTTGCCAAATGCCCTTCAAAATTTTGCCAAATGCCCCTCAGAGATTCCCTGGATGCCTTTCTGATTTTCAGGGTGCCCTACGATTTTTTTGTCGGGGCACTACAGAGATTTTGCCTGCCACTGTGCCGAGTTGTTGCGATCAAGGTTGGTTGTCAAGCGGATCATTCGGTTGCTCTACGTTTTTTTTTTGCTGGGTGCCCTACAAAGATTTTCTGGGTGCCCTTCAAAAATTTGCCAGGTCAACATGTCGGATCATGACATCATTCGGTTGCCCTTTAGAAATTTGCCGGGTGCCATTCAGAAATTTGCCGGGTGCCCTACAAAATTTGCTGGTTGCCCACCGTTTTCTGCCGCGTCAACTTATCTTGTCGGATCATGACATCATTCGGCTGCCACCCGCCCTTCTTGCCGCCTGTGCTTCATGCCCCACGCTCTTTAACATTAGAGAGTTTGCGGTGAGCCACCGGGAGCCACCCGGTAGCTCATCAGGCATGCGGTGCGGAGTGGCTACCGTGTTTGGTGGCTGATCTGGTGGCTGCTTGGGTGTCGTCAGTATGTTATGCCTATCACACAGCAAGCTACCCTAGAGGCTTAGATGCAATTCACTGTTCTACTGAGTCATTTCTGAGGTGTTGGGTGCATATATCCGTGATTCGAGGGTCTACGCCCGGCTCTTTTGCTCTCCTAGAGCACGCCTGTACAGGCATGGGTCTGCATGGGTGTTAAGTAGATTTAAGCGAACAAAACCAAGTGTTTTGACGTTATATATTCAGCCACTGGAGGAACCACCAAATGTAGTAGCCACTCCGCACCGCATGCCTGATGAGCCACCCGGTGGCTCATCGCAAACTCTCTATTTTGCCGCTCCGTGCCGCTCCCCGTGATGCACCCGATGCGCTCGCCGACATGCTGGCAACGCTCTCACGCCGCCGACGTGCTCGCACCCCGTACACGCTCTCCTCGCGTTCGCACGCACCGCATCGTGCATCTACGAACCTAGGAACGGACGGGAGAAATGGCTCCTGGGAAGACCTCCAGGCTCCACCAGGCCGCTCGCTTGTAATTACTACATTATATTGAATGACTCAATCAGTCATTGCGTTCCGGGCCGACCTACACTTAGTCAGCCGGATCAGCCTAGCCCCAACCTAGCCCGGTCTACTATGTTTTCAAAAGTCACTGTATTGCTAATCACGCGCCCATAATAATAATATAAATGCCGGTTGCCTGCGGCTCGAGTTTTCACGCCAAAAAATTCGCCTGTCGCCTCGGAAACTTCTCTTGACAAATGTCGTGACAGGACATCTTGTTGAGAAAAAATACGCATAATACGAGCAAACTGGGTAGATAACATCAGTCTGACTGCGAAACTATAAACATGGAGCTTAATCATCCCCCGCCTCACGAATAGTGGACAACTCCAGTGTGTTTCCAAAGGCATTTTCCGTCCTCTCTGCAATCGGCCTGCGAAAGCCTATTGGACGGAGAGATACAACGGTGTCCGACGTGAAATCGACCTGCTCCCGAACTGATATGAGGAGACGATTTGCCAAAACAGCAGGTATTGAAAAGGAGTAGCCAGTGAATAACTCGTTTGTTGTCAGCTGGGTAAACGAATTTTAGTGATGAGCCAGACATGGTGTCGTGACCCACGTTGTTGACCATCCAAATTATTAAATTTCCCAGGTGAACTCCGAATATTCTAGGATAAATGAGATCATCTCAGAGCCGGCGAGCCTACTTTTAGAACATACGCAGCAAAGAAGAAAACAGATTCTTTTGTCAGTTGCGGCAGGATACGACCACCAGCTATTCCTGCCCGGAATTGCTGCGAGGCTTTGAAGACCGCCAGTCCCAGTAGGATGCTTTCCGTGACCAAAATAATAGCCGGTACATATGCCATCCAGTGAACATGTGGAGGATCGGCATCGGCGCAAATAAACAGGTTGACGGATGGGTTGTTAGTACCTGTGATAAAAATTCAGCTTTATTTGCATTTCTGGACTCACATACGCACCCACGAGCCCATCCTTGGGTACCTCAAAAAGGACGATCATGGCAGCAATCTCCGAAAGAATCACGGCGGTGAGAAATGCTAAAATCTTCTTGCTGCGTCCGTAAATAGCATAGAGACGAAGAGACAGAATGACTAAAAAGTTTCAGGTAAAATGGCAAATGAATGAGGATCCTCACTTTGAGTGGTAATATACTGAAGAATTGCTCCACCATTTTGCCAGTGAAAGAATTTGGTGCCTATGAAGAACGGTCAGATTCAATACCTAAGGACGGCGAAAGCTCACATCTGGAAATGAGTATTTTACGGAATCCACAATGCACCGAATGACATACAGCTGGAACCTAATCAGCGGCTAGTAAAAAACACGCTATAAACAAGTGACCGCACATCAACAGAAGCGTCACTCTGCATGAACACTTTTCCAATGGTGAACACTCAATAGTTGAAATGGATCAACACAACTTACCAGCGCCATTTCCACTGATGCGGATCCTTGAGCTATTCACGTCGTGAACTGCTGGACTCACATATTGTAACCCAAGCTGTAGTATCGGCTCTGAATCAAGTCCGAAAATCAGACGCTGGCGCAAAGTTCAAGGACATTCTAACCCATATGAAAAGACACTTCGCCCAGGTCCAGCGACGTTTCTGGGGACCAAATATTAAAGATAATCTATCCGCATTTAATGTTGTAGGCACCCAAAATAAATCCACCTGAAAGTCAATTCAACGTAAATTTCAATCCGCTGAAGAATCCCTTACTTCTTTGGGAAAGAGCATGACTGCAGAGGATCGTTTTCAATCAGGCTGTGGCTCTGTTGTTGGATGCTCACGATACTCGAAAACAACAATTATCGCGGCGCTGACTAGGAGATATATCAGCACCACTAAACCACGAGCTTTAGCCCTCACGTTGACAGTTTCGCTCCCATTGAGTTTGCGTGAAGGCGGTGTAGTCAATGTCCATGGCGAAGAAATGAGAGCTTCAGAAAGAACCGCAGTGTGCATCTCCTCCCTTAAATCATTAATACACCCTGTCTTCGATATTCGCAGGATCAGTGAATTCTGGTTCGATCGCCGCTCAGGTTAGACGCCGGTCTAAATCTGTTTTCCCCAGCTCTCGCAACGGCGAAGGGGCAGCTACATCAAATAACTTGATCACAGTCCATTCTGGGTTAGATCTCCTATTGCTTCCCAGTTCCGAACTATTCCGCATTTGGCCCTGGTGGAAAGACCCGCGTGTCGGAGTCAAACCTGAAGCCTTTTTCTTTGGCTCCACGCGAAACAGCTGTAAGCCCGTTGAATCGGATTCTGGAGGAGATGTCGAGGATCTTCTTTGTTCAATAGCTGCGTGGAGAATTTTGTGCCGAGATGGAGATCTAGAGGGCCCCCGAGAACAATGGATGGTGATAGCCTGCGGATAATTTCACTGCGGGCACGAATACGTATTTTTGCAGTTGTGATGGATCAACGATAGAACCGAGTACTCACCGATGCAGGAGCGTGTAGTGCAATATTCTATCGAATTTTGTAAGGTGTCAAGTTACTGTCCCCTGCCCTGGTTAATCTCAGTTATGACTCGCTTGTGCCACATGAGCATCAAAGCCGTCGGATAATTTCACTGTGGGCACCCATACGTATTGTTGCACGTATGATTGCGCCCTTCTTTGAGCGTTTCTGTGAGGACCTTCATATCATCGTTTGGATACCGGACGACCCAAATTAAAAAAGCCGCGGCAAATCATCTTGGACTTTGAGGTTTATCTCCGAGTATCATACAGTAGTTCTCCTCACATCATCCTCTGTCCAGCCGCAACACATTACCGGCCCTATATATCATTCGTAGGCTGCAACCGTCACGCATTCAAATTCAATGGACCCTGAATCTTGGAACTGTCTCCGTTGGTTCCAACCAACAGGCAATGTTTCTTCCCCCGAGCGATCCGACGCGTTCCAGGCGTCGTGACTCAAAACGGCATTCGGACCCACGCAGCGAAGCTCAAAACTCATTGAATATGGCCCAATCATTGTTTGAGCGATCTCGGCTGAAGGTTTGATATTCCGATTCCGCGGAAATATATATATTGACGGGTATGCGTACTTGGAACGAAATGTAAAATGAAGTAACAAATATAGCATTGACCTGAAACGTGTCCTCATGCCTGGGCTTCGACATCAATGGTGGGAGCACTATCGGATTTCCTCTCTTGGGCTACATCTTCGGAGTCTCTCCGTTGACCGACGATTCCAATCCCGCGTAATCCAACCAATGCGATCATGAAACTTATCGCACCCGCTCCGCAAAGCGTCCATCCCGCCGCCCTAAGTCCTATCATGAGGACCTCTGGACTGCTAGACGACAACGTTGGGTGCGTCGAATGATATTTCTTTGACACGAAGGTAGCTATGGATGAGGTTACCGCCACCCCGAGGGAGGTCCCTAGCTGAGATACCTCGTTAGAAAACTCTGTCCCTGGGAGAATTAATTGAATACCCGGGTCGCAACAGTGAAAATTCCTCCAGCCAAAGATTGCGAGTCGTCTTCAAAGGCTGACGAGACTTGAAGTGTTCCAATCGGATAAATCATGTCTGCCCCCGCTGCCAAAGCGCATCAGTACCTCTTCTTCCCAGGTACGAAACCAACTTGCCAGATAAAGACATTACCCAGAACGACATCAGCCAGTAAGAAGCATGGGTGTCGATCAACGCGAATAGAAGAGCGGCTAGCTGAAGAGCACAATTAGATGCGAAAAATCGTCTTACAGTTTAGTATGGTTCCCACCACATTGGCAGTAACAGCCGCGAGAATCAAAGGGAGGCCCGGTACCCGATTCATGAGCCAACCTCCGGCCAGATTAGTTCCTATTGCACAGATTATTGTGGGAAGGAACCGAATCGAGGTATGTAACGGGGACAAGATCATTACTTGCTGATAACTGAGTAGCAGAGGATCAGACGGCCAGTTCCAGGATACTGTGTACACCCACAAGATTGTACTGGTGTACAACAACGTATTAAAGCACCACCTATACACGGGTCATGAGAAGAATGGCAGAATGCTGGCAAATAATTATAGCTTACCATGCAAAAAATACCATCGCAATAACCGCTGGCATCTTGGCAAGCGGCTGACTCCAGATGCTGGGCGGCATGAGAACTGCCATGGAATGTTGCTCTCGCCATTTTTCATAGAACCAAAAAATGATGAGTAGGGAGAATGCAGCACACATCATTCCAATGATATGTGGCGTTGCCCAACCTTGCCGTGCCGATGCGGATGCTCTATGTGAGACAGTATTATCGAGCATGCACACAGTGTTAAAAGACTTACGCCAAGCTATAAGTCAGAAGGCCGATGCCAATGGTGCTTATGAAGGCCCCGCCCCAATCCAGACCCTTTGTGTAGCGCCGATCATTCTCCGATGTTTCTTTCTCGAGAACCAGCCATCCCAAAAGGACAAAGAATAAAGCAAATCCCGCTTGAACATAGAAGATTCCGCGCCAAGTTATCGAACTTTGAGAAATGACCCCGCCTGGAGCAATTCTCGGCGGTTGCTTATGACTTGGAAGGATAGCATCGCTTACCGAGGACAAGACCTAAGATGTAGCCGACGGGTTGTCCCGCACCCAGGATCCCGAATGCGTTGTTTCGCCGGGGGCCTTGCGGAAAGTACCCCACAAATATACTGATGCCGGCAGGAGTATTTGCGGCGGCGCCCAAACCCATCATGGCCACAAAGACAATTACGGTGGTCGGATTCGGGGCCAATGCGACGCCAATACTCCTGGGAAAGAATTAAAAGCAGATAATGCGTTCAAAAAAGGAACGCACCATGCACAAAACCAAGACGACCCAATGAGGAACATGACACGCCCACCAACGATATCACCGATCCGGCCAAAAAACAGAAGTGTGCAGCCATACGCCAAGCTAGGTTCATATTACTTCAAGAAGATCTTCCCAGATGCAAGCTCGTACGAGAAGACGGTGACAGGCCACTGAAGGTCTTCCTGTTGCAGTACGATGGATGAGTTGGACTATTATCCCGACTAGACTTAGTATCGTACCTCATGGAAATACAATTCTTGGCCAATAGTTGGGATTGAGACGGTCAAGGCGCCAGAGAGAAACGTCTACGTTAAAAAAAAAAACATGAGCAAGGTGGGCTCAAGCCAAAAGTGCATACAACGTTGAGCATGGTGACACCTGAGACTGCGGCCACAACCAACAAGTCTCTCGAAGGTGTGAACTTCATTTTGCGGCTTGAATACTTTGGGAGCACGAAGGCAGGATACAAGACCTGAAGGACGACTTGCCAGTGATTTCCCCCGAAAGCCACCCATGCGGTGCCATCCATATCAAAACGTCTGATTGGAACTCGCCGCTCCGTTTCGACCGATGAGGCGGACGGCGAGAGAAGCCAAGGCGTAAGCGTTCCATCGAAGTGCAAAATATCTGATGCCGTCTCTGTGCCCAATGCAGTGACGACCGAGATTCGAACTCAGATGAAATGTATCCTTTGGGAGCTGCCAGGGTCATAAGCTGCTAAATATTCGACAGTTGGGACAAACGTGGACCCTTTTCCCATGCGGAGAGAGAAAAGAAGTTTATTCAGGTGGACGGGTAGACTCCGATGGTTTGAATCTCAGTGTACTCACTGCCCTCGGCACAAGTTGGCAGGCAAATGCCGTCTTGTTCTGGGGATGGACAAAGATCTGGGCTCCAAAGGCTGATGTTGAACAAGCGTTCAACGTGGCCGCTGGCAGTAGAAGCATTCTCCAAGTGGGCACCAAAAGAACGGAACCAACATTTACTCACTGCCTTCGGCGCAATTTGGCAGGCAAACGCCGTGCTGTTCTGTAGGGCCGGAAAAACGTCTATTGGAGCCCAGGCTGCCCAGGCTGATGTTGAGCAGACTTTCAACGTGGCTGCCGGCAGCAGAAGCAATCTCCAAGTGTGGACCAAAATAACGGAACCAATTTTACTGGCTGCCTTCGGCACAAGTTGGCGTGCAAACACCGTCCTCCTCTGGCAAACACCGTTTATTCTATGGGAGCGAGCAAAGATCTGGGCTCCGAGGGCTGATATTAACAGACGTTCAACGTGGCCGCTTGCAGGAGAAGCAGTCCCCAAGTGGGCACCAGAGAAGCAGTCTCTAAGTGGGCATCAGAATAACGGAACCAATATTTACTCGCCGCCTTTGGCGCAAGTTGGCAGACAATCACCGTCCTGTTCCGTGGGAGCGGACAAGGATCCGGGCGCCTAAGGCTAGTGTTGAACAGACGTTCAACGTGGCTGCTGGCAGGAGAAGCAGTCCTCAAGTGGGCACCAAAATGACTGAACGAATAATTACCCGCATTCGGCATGAGTCGGCAAGCATCCCTCAGGCGCCAAATGATAATATGGAGGCAGAAATCTCAGGATTGTCGGCCAATCAGGTAGAGGAAACTTGAGAAAATCAATGGAATAAAATGGCAGGCCGGCAGAAACTACGATATAATGTGTGGCTTGGAAGAACTAAAATTTCCGAGATAATTTGACTAACAAATGCTTCGTTTTGTGCACAAATCCTTCCATAGATTCCAGATGATCCGACTCGAGCTCTATATTATATCGATGAATCACTGTTGCGAGAATCAGTTGAGTCTCCATATAAGCCAGGCTACTCAATGAGATTTCAGTGTCAAAAATCAGTCTCGATAAATCCCGTACTTTTTTCCAAGCTGGATCAATACACAGGGAAAAAAGAAAATGCAGCGCAATTGGTTAGACCCTGATCACTATATGGCTTGCGTAGGCACTCACGCAAGCCCTTGGTCCTTTTCCAAAGGTTAGCAAGTACCGAGACAGTGGACGCACAAGGCTGTAGCACTCTGTCTTCCTGCCGGGAGGGAGATCAACATTCACGATCTCAGATGTTGTCTGATAGCGTCCAAAGCCTCTGCAGCAATATACCTACCCGTTTCCACGTCATATGCACGTATTTCATTTTATATATTCTGTTTCCAACTCTCTTGTCTCCTTTAACACTAACCAATACTTCACATTTCATATTCCCGTCCCCTTAGTTGCATGTATAAAAGCTGCAAGTCCTGGTTGAACATACTTCACCTCCTGTCTTCACTTATAAAAAATCTTGAATTTCTCATTGCATTTCCTCTCTCCAACCCTTGGCTCAACACTGAGCCTCCTATCACACTCACATTGGGAGAAGTCCCGGAGAGTGAACGTTGTCGATGCGTCGAGGCTTCCCGTTATTCAAAGCAAGTAAATCACTATTGATTCTGCCAGAATTTACGCGAGAAATTGAGCTATGAGTCATTTCCTAATCCTCTTTCTTGTCTTCTGAGCCACCTCCCTCACCATCATCACTAGGGACATTTTTGACTGGGCCTTCGAACCAATATTTCCCGCCAATCTTCGGAAAATAGTAGTATACTACCGCGAATATCAATGTACCACCTAGAACTACACAAGAGTAGTTCATAGAGGCAGCATCGACGGTCTGTGACGTAGGGAACATCAACACGACAATCATGAAGATCATCCATACTACCGAAACGACGGCCACCGGAAGACTCTGGAAACATTATTCAGCTGCTGGTCATGGCACAGAGACGAAGTATTTACAAAAATCCCCAGATGAAAGGGCCCACGTCGAAATTCTTTTCCACCCAGGAACCTGGCCGAGATGGGTATGGAATATACGACATATTGACATGCAACTGCCAGGGAAAAAATCGCATTGATAGCACTTGGGCCGGCGAAGGCAAGGAGGCCCAAAATAATAGCGCCGACCCCGCTGAGCCATACACAGTTCACAGGTGTGCCAGTTGTCGAATTGATTCGGTGAAAAACCGAAGAAAATGGAAGTGCACCTAGATGGGAGTAGCAACAGATCAGATTCATCGGAACATGGCCTCGGGTTATTCACCATCACGAGCAAACGCCCAGGTTTGACGCGAAGAAGCAGTCAGCTGTGCATGGTAAGCAAGATGCAGAGCGATCACAGAAATACTCACAATGCTCGTGCCCATCATGAACCTGGCTTTATGTCAATCAAGTGTCAAAACAGTCAACCATTCTCATACTGAGTAATAGCTACCAACGACCAGATAGCTAACGCTCCTTTCTGTCCGAAACTGTTGAACAAAATCTAAAAGACTCAGCCCCATTCAGTTGTAGGCAGTTGTGAGCTACATACATTTGACATTGGCTGGCCAGTAACACTTCCGAGGATGTCGCCGATATCTGTTCCCATATAGAAGGCAACAGTGACATTGATCACTGTAACTCAAATGAGTAAATGTACACCAGTTTCTAGATTTCTCACCCCAGCCAAGCAGGCTCCCTAGAGTAGTAGCTGCTACAATGGCCCATGGGACTGCAACAGTCGCATTCGATGCCTCTTCGCTGATATGTACACAAGAATCAAATCCGCCAATGGCCCAGAGTGGAGCCATGAACGACAAGATAAAGCCATATCCAATTGGCCAGTCCGAAACTTGGGGCGTTGTCAATATAGATCAATGGCAAATACGTCTGAGATGAAAACATACAGTTTTCAAGAGCTCCGAAAACGAAATGTGCATCATTTCGGAATTGCTTGGGTGTGACTATCGGAATTCCAATCACTATCACAAGGACCAGACTAGAAAGAATGAAGTGAGGACTTGGAAACTACCTCTGTGAGACATACATAATATTCAATGTTATGTACAGCTTTTGAAGTCTGGCGATTACTTTGCTTTTAAGGCTGCAGACAACTGCATGGGAGACCACCAGGGCAACATATACACCACTGAGTAATGTTAATATAAGGCAAAAAAAAGAAACAGTGAAATAAACCCACAAAGTCTGTCCGATTTTTGGTACAAACGAGAAGTTCGATCCAATTGAAGCCGCCGACATAATCTGAAGGGCTTTGGAGGGCGTTAGGTAAATTCATATATTTATGAGTCAGTTTACCGCAGCCCCAGTCAATTGAGCACACAGCCGTGATGCTGCAGATGGTATTTGTGTCTGGGCGAACGGGAAAAATCAGTACATAATTTGAACCACCAATTTCGGACTTACATCCAACAACCCAAGACAAAAACCTTCTCCATTTGGGCGTTGAGTACGCATACGTCCAGTAGTACAAACCGCCAGAAGTTGGAGCCGAAGAGGCTAGCTCGGCCATTGCAAGTGCGACGAAAGTTAAGAAGACAACGCATATAGTCCACTGTCGCATGAGTTAAAATCACGTGACCTCAGGAATATAAAGTCCAGTACACCCCAGACCATGCCGACTCCGCCAAAAGGCAACGAAAAAAATAGAACAGAGCTGGAGGACTGTCCTTGAACAAACAGAGTATATCTATGGGATATGGGACGGACCTGATGCTAGGAACAATTCCGATAATGCTGAAGCCCACTCCGAACACTTCAATGGGAGTAAATTCTCGGCGAAGTTCCTGTTTGTAGCCTAGTGTGGCTAGGAATTCCTCGTCGCTTATGGCCTCTCGGATCCCGACTTCACTGGAGGATGCAGCGGGCTCAGAGCCCTTGGATGAGTTTGCCATGGAATTCTAGAACAAGGTAGGAAAGGAGTAAACAGCGGAGGGTAGTAAGGGCAATAACCCGTAGGTAGCAGCTGACTTATGTATCGCTAGTTCCTAGGAATGATCGAGGGTGCAACTTTCCCAGAGGTGGCTAAAGCCAGAAGATTCGGGTGTGCGTTGTTCGCTCCGTTGACTTCCTAAACATAGTTTCCGTGGGTGATATGTGTTGAACGCCGTGACTAAATTCGTTCTGATATGCTATGAAACTCGAGTTGTACGCGGATACTGCCGTGATTTCCCCAACTGTAGCCACACCCTGATCCTCGGCCAGCTCTTATCCAAAGGCTAAAGCTGGTCATTGAAGTCTGATTGAGGCACTACGCCTTCCAAAACTTTACGGAGAACCAACGGAGAACGGTTGAACAACCCCTGAAACTTCGGTGACAGGTACTAGACGTCGAATTGCCCGAATCGGCTCGGCGTTTGTTCGGCGGCTGTAGGAAATAAATCAATGAATGCAGAGTTGTCTACGAGTTCCCACGAGTGGGGCATCTGTCAAACTCATGCCTCTGTGGGCGCTGTGCGCTGTTTCTGTGGGCGCACCGCATGCGCACACATCCAGTTGGAATGTAAGCCTCCGAGCCCGCGGGCCTACGCCAGTATTCCATCCCTGATCCTTCTAATATAACAGATGCACTGCCTTCTTAATAACAGCCAGTGCAAGCTACCCATTTCAGAACCTTGCTATTCCCCCGCTTCTCGCCATGAATTCTCCCTCGCAATTGAGCCACGCCGTCATTTATTCACCTGCAACAATTGCTCAAACGCCACCTATGGATATCGACTCACTAAAGGAGCTCGGCATTCGTTTCATTCGCTTCCAGTTTGTGGACCTCACGAACAATGTTCGTTATCGAGTCATCCCCATTGCCTACTTCGAGAAAATGCTGGCATCTCCCCGCCCAAGTATCAGCATCCTTACCGCTGGCCTCGGCGTTGTTTTCCTCACGCTAGCGGATGGATTCGCGCCCGACTCGGAATATTTGTATCTTCCGGACATGTCTTCCGTCCGGGTTCTTCCCTATAAGCCAGGACACGCCTCCGTGCTCGGCTGGTTTGAAGAGAAGTCACCCATTGTTGGGCTCGGAGGTCAGCTTTCAACTGAGGCGAGACTATGTCCCCGCAGGATTCTGCGCCAAGTCATTGAGTGAGTAAAGGGGTAGTTTTTGACGCGGCCCTGAGCTGATTTACGTTTGAATCAGAGCAGCTCGTACTGTCTCCGAGGTCGAGTTCCTGGTTGGATTCGAGACAGAGTTCATCCTTCTCAGTTCGACAAACCCGATCACCACAGTTCATACTCTGCAGGGTTACTCAAACTCGCTTGCGTTACCCACCGGATCGGTCGCCGAGCGAGTTCTGGAAGAGATAGTCGCCGCCCTGGAAAGCTCTGGTATAGAGGTTCAAATGTACCACGCCGAGGCCGCACCTGGACAGGTAAATTTGTGCTGAAATTGAAGGAATCATCCTAACTCTGACCTCTTGAACTCAAGTACGAAATTGTTACCGGTCCTCTACCTCCGCTGCAAGCTGCCGATGGGCTCGTTCACACACGAGAGACCATCTATAATGTAGCGAGCAAACATGGCCTGCGCGCTACACTTGCCCCCCGAATTCACGAGTACAGTTGTGAGTCAGCATTCAAATAAACCTAATAAATCCACAAACCCTTGTTATCAGGTGGAAGTGCCGCCCATGCCCACATCTCGGTGCATTCTACAAAGGCCGATTTGCCCTCCAAAGGCACAGATTTTACCGCACTCGAGTCTGGTTTTCTTGCGGGGCTCCTTGAAAATCTCTCGGCTATCCTAGCCTTTACTCTCCCGCTCCCGGCTTCCTACAAGCGTATGTTGGACGGGATTTTCTCCGGGGGAACATTCGTCTCCTGGGGCACCGACAATCGTGAGGTCCCGGTGCGCCTTTGTAACGCTACCTCGCCGGCCGCAAAGAACTTCGAGGTCAAACCGATCGACGGCACGGCGAACCCATACCTCGCGCTGGCCGCTCTCTTGGGTGCAGGCCACCATGGAATTCGCTCCGGGTCTGCGCTCACGATCAAAGATTGTGTGGGCCCCAGTGCAGCACAGAGAGGCGAGGACGGACGGAAGGTGTTGGGTATATCTGAGCGCATGCCCCTCAACTGGGAAGATGCCCGGAGAAAATTGGAAAGCAGTACAATGAGGGAAATCCTCGGCGAAGACGTGATCAAGAAATATCTGAGCGTCAATGCAGTAAGTCTGTCTAGTATACAATTCTGGAATTCTCTGATCGTTGAATAGAAGATGGCTAAAGCCTTGGACGTGCCCGAGACCGAATCCGCCAAATTATCACTGCTGGTTGAAACATATTAATTGTGATTACAGCTAATGTCAGTACTGAGGGTGCGAATTGAAAATTTCCATTTTGGGCAGTTTTCGATCTTCTGCAAAGAATTGTCCATATCTCACTCAGTACTTCACCTTTCTACCTGAAATATAGCTAGAACTTCCAGAATAATTCAAGCGCAATTAGTGATAGAGTTAAATTTGTAATAATATCCTATTTTTTAATGCACCCAAAGTCCTGCTCCTCTGGCGAGATTTCCACCTACTGGGCTTAAATCAGGTCTAATGGATCTAGATTTTTGTAAGGGCCAATTTTTAGTGGTTTAGAAGGATGCCGTAGATCTAATTTTGTTATATCCCTTGCTGAAAACACCTCTAACCTTATTTGTTGTTCAAAATGTCTCTAAATTTGAATATAGATCCCTGCACAGACAGTTTATGCATTCCGCCTCTACGACATCCTTTGAAATCACTATAAGTTGGCCTTTACACAAATCCAGACCCATTGGACCTGATTTGAGCCCAGTAGGTGGAAATCTCGTCAGAGGAGCAGGACTTTGGGTGCATTAAAAAATAGGATATTATTACAAATCTAACTCTATCACTGATTGCGCTTGAATTATTCCGGAAGTTCCAGCTAGGTTTCAGGTAGAAAAGGTGAAGAACTGAGTGAGATATGGACAATTCTTTGCAGAAGATCGAAAACTGCCCAAAATGGAAATTTTCAATCTGCGCCCTTGGTACTGACATTAGCTGTAATGGACCGTTGAATCGGAAAAGCATTGGCATTCATGTCCGCGTTGAACGGATCAGAACATTCCCGATGGGTAGATTTAACAAGATGGACCTCCGCTTCGCTCCGGTAATTGTTGTCCCCTGACCATACCTCGTATATCTCTCTCTTTATAAAATTATCCCTGTCCGTCTAAAGCTTTTTAAACTCCGCTTTTGGGAGATCAGGCCCGAGGCTTTGGAAGCGCTGGGTCCAGACGTTTGGAAGCGCTCAATAAATGGCGCTTCCTCAGGGCTTTTGGCCTCATGATCAATTTTAAGTGTGTGCACGCCTATAAAAGTGTCCACAATGCCAAACTCTGACAGGTGCTGTTTATTCAGCAAGTGGGAGCCGGTGCAAAGCGCCGGCGAGCGCTTTTACAGCTAATAACAGCACCGAGGGCGCGGCCAAAAGATTTTCTGCTCAGGTTATTTTGAAAGAATTACCCATAGCTTGGCCAATTCGCAACGGATTTGCTTGAAAATAGGCTAGATTTGCTAGGCTAATTCGTAGGAAATTATTGATAGAAATAAACTTGTAAAATATTGTATGGCAGATGAATTTGGATTTTGGGCTGTTTTTGGGGTTGAATGCCATCTAGCAAGCTCAGGACTGGTTCAAACGACCTGGTTTTGTGAGAAACAATAGAGGGGTTGTACCCAAGCGGCATGCCGCTTCTGGCTCTTGTGCAAAGCGGCATACCGGAAGTTTTCTTAGCTAAATACCATCACCTGGGTTGTGTATTTTGTCGTTACTGGTGTTTTATGCCTGAGTTTGTGTATTTCGTAAATTGTTAGTATAGTAAGCGTGAGAAACCCGAATTTGACAGCATCATTTCTTCTGACATTGTGGACCGTAAGAATTGAAGCCTGATGATGACATCGAATGACAGCCGTTTGATCCCTAGCACAGCCACATCAATGTCATTCTGCCCACACACAAACCCGAGAATACATGGATATGTGTTAGTTCTTAGTTTTGGGTGCCCTGGGATGTCTTTTCCCGGTGCCGCTTTGCAAAATGCTCAAAAAGCGGCCGCTCATGCCGCTTGGGCACAACCCCTCTAATACTTTTTCACTTTCAGGCTTCGCAAACAGATTTTTATCAAGCTTAGCCTAGTAGATATCCATACATTGCGGGTCAATTGTTTGCATTAAATATTGTACCGCTTGGAAACCATGATCGGTTCGTTGCACGACGAGACTTGAATGATGCCTGACCCCGCTGAATGTTGCTCAACACAAAAAATGAAGGACTTGTGAAGCTGGAAACACCGATCTCTCATACTCAGCAAATGTTGTACACATGGTAAGGTATCAACCTGATGAAAAGGAATCTCGGTTGAAATTCGGATGTTGTTATTGTCTACCATTCCAACACCATACGGAGAGAGAGTGGGCCATAGCCAACCAAATACCCGAGGATTTCCGAGGTTGATAACAGTGTATTCCCAGACGGAAACTTCATAAATCCGGCTTCTTGTTTCTTCAACTTTCGGAGAGCATCAAGCTTTCTCTGCTGGTAAGTTGATGCAAGGCTATCAACATCGACAAGGGTTGAAGATGCGAGCTCAAAGGTGTCAGTTCCCTCAAATAACTCAGCATTTGCTTGGTCTGAATACGACGTATAGGATGACCCTTGATTGTTCGCAGAGTTTGTGCGCAGGAAATCTGTAACCGCAAGCGGGCAACATGCACCGGGTATTCCTCTAGATTACCAAGAACAGCATTCCTATCAAGGTCTGCATAAAGAGGATTGTTATTGATCAACCAGAAAAGGGCGTTCCGCATCTTCTCTCGACCTACAAGTACAGGTGATTTTTTCAACATGTCAGGTGTTACCTCTGTGTCGGGTGAGCCAACAAGAATCACGCAGATCTCGTCTCGCAACGTGAATGATGGAACAGGCATCGCTGAAATAACAGACATTGTATCTTGGGGCAATATACATACATTTCCGCGTGCTGCAAATTGCCCAGAGGGGCCTAACGTGAGCTTGTACATACATTTTGTAGCGCAAGCCCGTGCAATACATTGTTCTTCCAAAAAGGTCAAGTCGCAGAGCTCCTTTGAAATATCGCCTACCCAAGGACCGTTAGCATAGCTACGCAAAGGGATTGAACGAAAGGCATTTTTACTGACAGCCGAATTGCAAAGATGACAGAGTACATACGAACCGTTGATAGTGGAAGCAGGGTTGAAAGATTCTATGCGAGGCTGGCGAGATATTGTACGAAGTTCTCCGACAGCTTTGTCCAGAAGGGATATATTAAGCTCACGTGTAGATCTCATTTTAATGTGGCTAGCAAGCTCAAGTTTACCACAAAAGGAGCATGAATATCGTTTCAGTGAAGCAGCGTTGGTCGCATCGCGGAATTCACGGACAATTTGGGCTTTTTCGCTTTGAGGGAGCACAACGGGAAACTCAACACCGGGCGCAGATGCCTCATATGAGGGACGCAGAGCTTTGTGAATATTGTTAGACAAGGAGTGGGCTTTTCGCTTTTTAGACTTCGAGCGAAGATCGAGAATCAATTCACATTCTTGAAGCTCACTGGGAGAAGAGAATTTGGACTCAGCCCGATCAGTATAGCCTCAGATTTGAGTATCTGACAAGCGTCAGTACAATGATGGGCGATAAATTCGGTACGCAGATCACCAGTACTTTTCTTCTGTCCGCTGAGCTCTCTTGCACACATATCTGATGACGGGCCGTCATTTTTCTCAGTATGTCCAGGTTAATAGGTTGCTCAAGAATAAGGAAACGTACGACAGAAGTTTTGTCTCGAACATGAAGATGAGCAAAATTATCAGCACCGGAGTGAGACACTGAGACGTCAAGCATTGGTTCATTGCGAAACTCGTTCATTGGGTATTCAAAATTTATAACAGGTTCATTATTCAAATTTGGGACACCTCGCGTACGGGGTGGGGCCGAATGCGTACAAGCAGCTACAACGTCTACAACCCGCGTACAAGGTGGAGACGAGAGGCGTAGTACTGCATCAGGTCCATCCCGGGACACTGATGAGGAGGAAGAATGGTCCACACCGGTGCCACCTCCAGCAACCGGTGTAACGGAGGATGAACCTAACAACGGATGAGTTAAGACTAATATAACAGTACATGAAATCCATAACACACCTGCGGGCAATGAAGATTCACCTTCTGTGCGAAACGCTGGAAGAAGGTGGCGTCGAAGATCCAGTGGTCCGGAACTTAGGTAAACAACGACTCCAGACGTGAAGCTGCAGACAAACTGGAACCAGTCCAAGCCAAGGACGAGATCAGAAGGCAAAGAGGCAGCGACGTGGACGTTCATTTCCATAGGGAAGGCCCCAGCATTAGACGGAAGTATTAAGACGCCAGAAGCATACGAGTCCCGGGAGCGGAGACCACAGCTCATGGCCCAATCCAGAGATACAGAAGTGTTTACAGTTTGGTCATTGAACACAGCGCAAACGGGAAAGCCACAGAAGCTAGCAGGGGGGCAGGAAGGACATGTGGGTCGAAAGCAAAGAAGGGAAAAGGAGGACTCGTAGACATGCCAAATTGATGTGGCAACCGATCTCGCGATTACCGATTGATGTTGATGTCGGCGACAGAAATACTCCGAGTCCGCGTATGTACGGTGAGAACAAAAAGACCGGGTCAAGAACTTGTCAAGACTGCAGAACAAACAGGATTTTTGGACTACAGTAGGTAAAGACAATGTGTTGTGTTGTTGGATGGAAGGGTAATTGCAATTAACACTCGAGTTACTGACCTGGGAAAATTGTGAGTGATGACCGTTGATGTATGACTAAAAAAAGGGCGAAATCCATCTTCTCCAGGGTAGCCAAACCTAAAGGTTCAGCAATGAACACAGGCAGTATGACAGTGGTCAAGCCAGTTACAACGTCGAAGGAAGGCGAAAAAATGTCCACTACATAGTGCAAGCGTTTGAATTGAATGAGGCATCCTATTCTGGCGAGGCTCTTACCATACAAAACCTCCTAACCGAGTTTAAAAATAAAATTTTAAAACTCGGAACCACCTAAAATGTGTCTACTTCGCTGCTCGTTCTGCCCAGTATACGCGGTATTGTTACGTTATTTGACGCGGCTCGGGCTCAAACTGGACTTGCAAATGGACCCCATAGACCTCGTCTTCTGAGGTAACTTTTGCGAGATTTGTATTTGGGGGCCTCAGATAATTTCCATGCCTCAGAGTCAGTTGAACCAGTTGAAATGAAGGAGAAATTCGAAACTTCGTCCAAACGGCTGTAAAAACTTAGTTCCCAGGACCCCGGATACTTGATCAACTTCCAGCAGTGGGTAGTGATGGTCAGGAATTACAGTTTTCGCCATCCCTTGATTTGACTATCAAAGTGTGGCTTTTTGAATGATTTCAATTTCTCGATGGATTAGATCATGTTTCCGGTACAGAACGGACACAGCGCCATCTGTGGTGTCCCTCTTCAAGCAACGGGATTTTCTGCTGGACCCCCTTTGAAATGATGCCTGCGAAGGATACGGCGACCAGCCCAGTATCTGCTTCGGTGAAACATCGAAAATCCGCCCAGGCTATTCAATAGACAGATATAGAACGCTCATTTCCGATTTGGAACCAGGCGTCCGTATGATAGAACGAGGGCATAATTGGTTATCCGGATACAGAGTGTCCGAGATACGACCTCCGTGCTGTTTTACCGCGGCGTTTGTGCCCACCACAGCCCATCAACGAAGCATTTGCAAAGAAAGAAATTCGATCGCCGGTCATGCAATATAATGAACACATTCCCAGCTGTTAATTTTGCAGAAATGGATCCCAATGTTCCCTGGAGTCTCTCTCTGTTCTCGCTACAAGCAATGTCCCTCGTCGTGATTTTCGGTCTTTTCGCTGCAGTTACCATATACTGTGATACGCTGCGTCAAGTTCCTGGACCTTTCATTGCGCGCTGGACTCCGTTGTGGCTCGGTTATCAGGCCAGGATGGGACGCCGCTACCTAGCCATAGATATCGTTCATAAGGCGCATTCAGTGTCTTAGTCTCCTAGAACGACGCTGATATCAATGCAGAAATATGGTCCGGTAGTCAGGATTGCACCCACACATGTCTCTGTGGCGCATCCGGACGCAATTGGGATAGTTTACGGCCACAGTCACGGAGGGGAATCAACGTTCGACAAGTCTCGCTTTTATGACGCATTTGTGGCGGGGACACCCTCGGTTTTTTCCACGACAAATCGAAAAGACCATGCCCATAAACGAAGGATTGTTTCGCAAGCTTTCTCGTACCGTGCTCTTGAGCAGTTCAGCCCCTTCATTGAAACAAACGTGGCGACCTTCACCTCCAAACTGGACTCCATGTGCGAAACAGAACGTTCTATAGACCTTTTAACCTGGTTAAACTACTTGACTTTCGACGTCCTTTCGTTAGGTTCTTTTTCTGGACTAGTTCCCAAGTACTAATGGATTACCTCACAGGGATTTGGCGTTTGGAGAGCCTCTGGGAATGCTGCTCGCAGTGTGTAATCATTGCACATTCTCCCATCCGTTTAATTCAACACGCTTCAGGGCACTTCCGTTGTATCTGTCCAACAGGATGACGGGACAGTGAAAGAGGAAGATGCTATAGATCTTGTTGACAAGGTGATTCCCAATTATACAGCCGAATAAATAGTACAAGGAATGATATTGCCTATCTTAGCGAGAACATATTTCAGCGGTACTCGGCATCAATCCATGGTTTCCTTGGCTTGCAAAGATTATCCCGGATGCGTTTTATTCATCTGGTCGCGAATCTTCAACAGGACTAGAGGATTTTGCGCGTCGCAATGTATGGAAACGATTGAACTCTGGGGCCCATCGAGAAGACATCCTGGGAAAACTCATTGCCGCTCGTACACGTGAATCTGAAGTGGATACTGAAATTATAAAGGAATTGGTCGCAGAGACTGTGACACTGCTGTTTGTCCCTTCAGTCATTGTCTCAGTTTTCTCTGATAAAGTCCCAGTTCTGCGGGGTCTGACACAACGGCGAGCTCACTGACAGCATTGATCTACTTCGTGAAGACTCATCCCCACGTCCATCGCAAACTCACCGCCGAGTTGGAACAAGCCATTGACCAAAAAGATGTTCCGACGCATAGTCAGGTCAAAGATCTTGAATATCTCCAAGCGGTGATCAACGAGGGGTGAGTTCGACGCACCCACTTGGCTTCGTCTCATCAACTCTTTTTTTCAGTTTACGTCACTATGCCACGATGGCCACAGGGCTTCCCCGACTTGTGCCTGTGGGAGGCATGACGTTTTTGGGACAAAGCATTCCAGCAGGGGTATTTCTCATGTCGCATCTGGCAAAAAAGAGAAAGACTGATTCAAAGATAGACCGAAATCTCTGTGCCCGCTTTCACTATTCAACACTACGATGACATCTGGGGAGATCCAGACGTATTCAGGCCAGAAAGATGGCTCGAGTCGCCTGAAAAGCGTAAATATCTGTCTCGGTACTTGCTAACCTTTGGAAAAGGACCAAGGGCTTGCGTGAGTGCCTACGCAAGCCATATAGTGATCAGGGTCTAACCAATTGCGCTGCATTTTCTTTTTTCCCTGTGTATTGATCCAGCTTGGAAAAAAGTACGGGATTTATCGAGACTGATTTTTGACACTGAAATCTCATTGAGTAGCCTGGCTTATATGGAGACTCAACTGATTCTCGCAACAGTGATTCATCGATATAATATAGAGCTCGAGTCGGATCATCTGGAATCTATGGAAGGATTTGTGCACAAAACGAAGCATTTGTTAGTCAAATTATCTCGGAAATTTTAGTTCTTCCAAGCCACACATTATATCGTAGTTTCTGCCGGCCTGCCATTTTATTCCATTGATTTTCTCAAGTTTCCTCTACCTGATTGGCCGACAATCCTGAGATTTCTGCCTCCATATTATCATTTGGCGCCTGAGGGATGCTTGCCGACTCATGCCGAATGCGGGTAATTATTCGTTCAGTCATTTTGGTGCCCACTTGAGGACTGCTTCTCCTGCCAGCAGCCACGTTGAACGTCTGTTCAACACTAGCCTTAGGCGCCCGGATCCTTGTCCGCTCCCACGGAACAGGACGGTGATTGTCTGCCAACTTGCGCCAAAGGCGGCGAGTAAATATTGGTTCCGTTATTCTGATGCCCACTTAGAGACTGCTTCTCTGGTGCCCACTTGGGGACTGCTTCTCCTGCAAGCGGCCACGTTGAACGTCTGTTAATATCAGCCCTCGGAGCCCAGATCTTTGCTCGCTCCCATAGAATAAACGGTGTTTGCCAGAGGAGGACGGTGTTTGCACGCCAACTTGTGCCGAAGGCAGCCAGTAAAATTGGTTCCGTTATTTTGGTCCACACTTGGAGATTGCTTCTGCTGCCGGCAGCCACGTTGAAAGTCTGCTCAACATCAGCCTGGGCAGCCTGGGCTCCAATAGACGTTTTTCCGGCCCTACAGAACAGCACGGCGTTTGCCTGCCAAATTGCGCCGAAGGCAGTGAGTAAATGTTGGTTCCGTTCTTTTGGTGCCCACTTGGAGAATGCTTCTACTGCCAGCGGCCACGTTGAACGCTTGTTCAACATCAGCCTTTGGAGCCCAGATCTTTGTCCATCCCCAGAACAAGACGGCATTTGCCTGCCAACTTGTGCCGAGGGCAGTGAGTACACTGAGATTCAAACCATCGGAGTCTACCCGTCCACCTGAATAAACTTCTTTTCTCTCTCCGCATGGGAAAAGGGTCCACGTTTGTCCCAACTGTCGAATATTTAGCAGCTTATGACCCTGGCAGCTCCCAAAGGATACATTTCATCTGAGTTCGAATCTCGGTCGTCACTGCATTGGGCACAGAGACGGCATCAGATATTTTGCACTTCGATGGAACGCTTACGCCTTGGCTTCTCTCGCCGTCCGCCTCATCGGTCGAAACGGAGCGGCGAGTTCCAATCAGACGTTTTGATATGGATGGCACCGCATGGGTGGCTTTCGGGGGAAATCACTGGCAAGTCGTCCTTCAGGTCTTGTATCCTGCCTTCGTGCTCCCAAAGTATTCAAGCCGCAAAATGAAGTTCACACCTTCGAGAGACTTGTTGGTTGTGGCCGCAGTCTCAGGTGTCACCATGCTCAACGTTGTATGCACTTTTGGCTTGAGCCCACCTTGCTCATGTTTTTTTTTTAACGTAGACGTTTCTCTCTGGCGCCTTGACCGTCTCAATCCCAACTATTGGCCAAGAATTGTATTTCCATGAGGTACGATACTAAGTCTAGTCGGGATAATAGTCCAACTCATCCATCGTACTGCAACAGGAAGACCTTCAGTGGCCTGTCACCGTCTTCTCGTACGAGCTTGCATCTGGGAAGATCTTCTTGAAGTAATATGAACCTAGCTTGGCGTATGGCTGCACACTTCTGTTTTTTGGCCGGATCGGTGATATCGTTGGTGGGCGTGTCATGTTCCTCATTGGGTCGTCTTGGTTTTGTGCATGGTGCGTTCCTTTTTTGAACGCATTATCTGCTTTTAATTCTTTCCCAGGAGTATTGGCGTCGCATTGGCCCCGAATCCGACCACCGTAATTGTCTTTGTGGCCATGATGGGTTTGGGCGCCGCCGCAAATACTCCTGCCGGCATCAGTATATTTGTGGGGTACTTTCCGCAAGGCCCCCGGCGAAACAACGCATTCGGGATCCTGGGTGCGGGACAACCCGTCGGCTACATCTTAGGTCTTGTCCTCGGTAAGCGATGCTATCCTTCCAAGTCATAAGCAACCGCCGAGAATTGCTCCAGGCGGGGTCATTTCTCAAAGTTCGATAACTTGGCGCGGAATCTTCTATGTTCAAGCGGGATTTGCTTTATTCTTTGTCCTTTTGGGATGGCTGGTTCTCGAGAAAGAAACATCGGAGAATGATCGGCGCTACACAAAGGGTCTGGATTGGGGCGGGGCCTTCATAAGCACCATTGGCATCGGCCTTCTGACTTATAGCTTGGCGTAAGTCTTTTAACACTGTGTGCATGCTCGATAATACTGTCTCACATAGAGCATCCGCATCGGCACGGCAAGGTTGGGCAACGCCACATATCATTGGAATGATGTGTGCTGCATTCTCCCTACTCATCATTTTTTGGTTCTATGAAAAATGGCGAGAGCAACATTCCATGGCAGTTCTCATGCCGCCCAGCATCTGGAGTCAGCCGCTTGCCAAGATGCCAGCGGTTATTGCGATGGTATTTTTTGCATGGTAAGCTATAATTATTTGCCAGCATTCTGCCATTCTTCTCATGACCCGTGTATAGGTGGTGCTTTAATACGTTGTTGTACACCAGTACAATCTTGTGGGTGTACACAGTATCCTGGAACTGGCCGTCTGATCCTCTGCTACTCAGTTATCAGCAAGTAATGATCTTGTCCCCGTTACATACCTCGATTCGGTTCCTTCCCACAATAATCTGTGCAATAGGAACTAATCTGGCCGGAGGTTGGCTCATGAATCGGGTACCGGGCCTCCCTTTGATTCTCGCGGCTGTTACTGCCAATGTGGTGGGAACCATACTAAACTGTAAGACGATTTTTCGCATCTAATTGTGCTCTTCAGCTAGCCGCTCTTCTATTCGCGTTGATCGACACCCATGCTTCTTACTGGCTGATGTCGTTCTGGGTAATGTCTTTATCTGGCAAGTTGGTTTCGTACCTGGGAAGAAGAGGTACTGATGCGCTTTGGCAGCGGGGGCAGACATGATTTATCCGATTGGAACACTTCAAGTCTCGTCAGCCTTTGAAGACGACTCGCAATCTTTGGCTGGAGGAATTTTCACTGTTGCGACCCGGGTATTCAATTAATTCTCCCAGGGACAGAGTTTTCTAACGAGGTATCTCAGCTAGGGACCTCCCTCGGGTGGCGGTAACCTCATCCATAGCTACCTTCGTGTCAAAGAAATATCATTCGACGCACCCAACGTTGTCGTCTAGCAGTCCAGAGGTCCTCATGATAGGACTTAGGGCGGCGGGATGGACGCTTTGCGGAGCGGGTGCGATAAGTTTCATGATCGCATTGGTTGGATTACGCGGGATTGGAATCGTCGGTCAACGGAGAGACTCCGAAGATGTAGCCCAAGAGAGGAAATCCGATAGTGCTCCCACCATTGATGTCGAAGCCCAGGCATGAGGACACGTTTCAGGTCAATGCTATATTTGTTACTTCATTTTACATTTCGTTCCAAGTACGCATACCCGTCAATATATATATTTCCGCGGAATCGGAATATCAAACCTTCAGCCGAGATCGCTCAAACAATGATTGGGCCATATTCAATGAGTTTTGAGCTTCGCTGCGTGGGTCCGAATGCCGTTTTGAGTCACGACGCCTGGAACGCGTCGGATCGCTCGGGGGAAGAAACATTGCCTGTTGGTTGGAACCAACGGAGACAGTTCCAAGATTCAGGGTCCATTGAATTTGAATGCGTGACGGTTGCAGCCTACGAATGATATATAGGGCCGGTAATGTGTTGCGGCTGGACAGAGGATGATGTGAGGAGAACTACTGTATGATACTCGGAGATAAACCTCAAAGTCCAAGATGATTTGCCGCGGCTTTTTTAATTTGGGTCGTCCGGTATCCAAACGATGATATGAAGGTCCTCACAGAAACGCTCAAAGAAGGGCGCAATCATACGTGCAACAATACGTATGGGTGCCCACAGTGAAATTATCCGACGGCTTTGATGCTCATGTGGCACAAGCGAGTCATAACTGAGATTAACCAGGGCAGGGGACAGTAACTTGACACCTTACAAAATTCGATAGAATATTGCACTACACGCTCCTGCATCGGTGAGTACTCGGTTCTATCGTTGATCCATCACAACTGCAAAAATACGTATTCGTGCCCGCAGTGAAATTATCCGCAGGCTATCACCATCCATTGTTCTCGGGGGCCCTCTAGATCTCCATCTCGGCACAAAATTCTCCACGCAGCTATTGAACAAAGAAGATCCTCGACATCTCCTCCAGAATCCGATTCAACGGGCTTACAGCTGTTTCGCGTGGAGCCAAAGAAAAAGGCTTCAGGTTTGACTCCGACACGCGGGTCTTTCCACCAGGGCCAAATGCGGAATAGTTCGGAACTGGGAAGCAATAGGAGATCTAACCCAGAATGGACTGTGATCAAGTTATTTGATGTAGCTGCCCCTTCGCCGTTGCGAGAGCTGGGGAAAACAGATTTAGACCGGCGTCTAACCTGAGCGGCGATCGAACCAGAATTCACTGATCCTGCGAATATCGAAGACAGGGTGTATTAATGATTTAAGGGAGGAGATGCACACTGCGGTTCTTTCTGAAGCTCTCATTTCTTCGCCATGGACATTGACTACACCGCCTTCACGCAAACTCAATGGGAGCGAAACTGTCAACGTGAGGGCTAAAGCTCGTGGTTTAGTGGTGCTGATATATCTCCTAGTCAGCGCCGCGATAATTGTTGTTTTCGAGTATCGTGAGCATCCAACAACAGAGCCACAGCCTGATTGAAAACGATCCTCTGCAGTCATGCTCTTTCCCAAAGAAGTAAGGGATTCTTCAGCGGATTGAAATTTACGTTGAATTGACTTTCAGGTGGATTTATTTTGGGTGCCTACAACATTAAATGCGGATAGATTATCTTTAATATTTGGTCCCCAGAAACGTCGCTGGACCTGGGCGAAGTGTCTTTTCATATGGGTTAGAATGTCCTTGAACTTTGCGCCAGCGTCTGATTTTCGGACTTGATTCAGAGCCGATACTACAGCTTGGGTTACAATATGTGAGTCCAGCAGTTCACGACGTGAATGAGCTCAAGGATCCGCATCAGTGGAAATGGCGCTGGTAAGTTGTGTTGATCCATTTCAACTATTGAGTGTTCACCATTGGAAAAGTGTTCATGCAGAGTGACGCTTCTGTTGATGTGCGGTCACTTGTTTATAGCGTGTTTTTTACTAGCCGCTGATTAGGTTCCAGCTGTATGTCATTCGGTGCATTGTGGATTCCGTAAAATACTCATTTCCAGATGTGAGCTTTCGCCGTCCTTAGGTATTGAATCTGACCGTTCTTCATAGGCACCAAATTCTTTCACTGGCAAAATGGTGGAGCAATTCTTCAGTATATTACCACTCAAAGTGAGGATCCTCATTCATTTGCCATTTTACCTGAAACTTTTTAGTCATTCTGTCTCTTCGTCTCTATGCTATTTACGGACGCAGCAAGAAGATTTTAGCATTTCTCACCGCCGTGATTCTTTCGGAGATTGCTGCCATGATCGTCCTTTTTGAGGTACCCAAGGATGGGCTCGTGGGTGCGTATGTGAGTCCAGAAATGCAAATAAAGCTGAATTTTTATCACAGGTACTAACAACCCATCCGTCAACCTGTTTATTTGCGCCGATGCCGATCCTCCACATGTTCACTGGATGGCATATGTACCGGCTATTATTTTGGTCACGGAAAGCATCCTACTGGGACTGGCGGTCTTCAAAGCCTCGCAGCAATTCCGGGCAGGAATAGCTGGTGGTCGTATCCTGCCGCAACTGACAAAAGAATCTGTTTTCTTCTTTGCTGCGTATGTTCTAAAAGTAGGCTCGCCGGCTCTGAGATGATCTCATTTATCCTAGAATATTCGGAGTTCACCTGGGAAATTTAATAATTTGGATGGTCAACAACGTGGGTCACGACACCATGTCTGGCTCATCACTAAAATTCGTTTACCCAGCTGACAACAAACGAGTTATTCACTGGCTACTCCTTTTCAATACCTGCTGTTTTGGCAAATCGTCTCCTCATATCAGTTCGGGAGCAGGTCGATTTCACGTCGGACACCGTTGTATCTCTCCGTCCAATAGGCTTTCGCAGGCCGATTGCAGAGAGGACGGAAAATGCCTTTGGAAACACACTGGAGTTGTCCACTATTCGTGAGGCGGGGGATGATTAAGCTCCATGTTTATAGTTTCGCAGTCAGACTGATGTTATCTACCCAGTTTGCTCGTATTATGCGTATTTTTTCTCAACAAGATGTCCTGTCACGACATTTGTCAAGAGAAGTTTCCGAGGCGACAGGCGAATTTTTTGGCGTGAAAACTCGAGCCGCAGGCAACCGGCATTTATATTATTATTATGGGCGCGTGATTAGCAATACAGTGACTTTTGAAAACATAGTAGACCGGGCTAGGTTGGGGCTAGGCTGATCCGGCTGACTAAGTGTAGGTCGGCCCGGAACGCAATGACTGATTCCATCAGGAAAAATCCCGTAGGGTACCTAGCACAATATAGCTGAGATAGCTGTCATAGCACAGTAGCTTACCCCCTGTTATATACTGATAGGCCGGAGGTATAGACTGCTATGAAGTTTGCAATAGCTAAGTGTGGGACTAAAATAGCACGCGTAGCGCTGTAGCGTTATAGCCTCAATAACCTCCATAGCAATTTAAGATCCATGTTTATAGTTTCGCAGTCAGACTGATGTTATCTACCCAGTTTGCTCATATTATGCATATTTTTTCTCAACAAGACGCCCTGTCATGACATTCGTCAAGAGAAGTTCCCGAGAGCGATAGGATACATAGAGTCCTTTACACAATAGCGAATCTGGCAAATGATGCGAGGACCATCTGCTCAAAGCTTATGTTGGCCGTCAAACACACACTCACAATATTTGGATGTGTATATGCACCACGTGTTAGCGTTTGATGTATTGATTTATGAATCAGCTGGACTAGCATAGACCCGTGCCCTGCTACGGTCTTGCGTTGACTGAGATCCGGTCTACTGAATTGAGTGTGAGATGACGTGGGATTATGCCTCTTCGAGGCGGGTGCTGAACCTTTAGGTTTAATTATTGCATCCCAGTAAGTATACCGGCATTTAACATTGATCACATCACAGCAGAGTTCAAAAAAAAAATGACCTGGAGGCTGCTATTGGCCCTATATGAGCCAACTTTATTAACTTCATATGATTTCCCTGGTTTACTGTACAATTACATTCAATTCGGCAGGGGGTGTGATGCGTGACATTTTGAACATATTCGTCGATTCGTCAACCCCGGAGCTTGACCGTGACAAACGTAAAATTTCGTCAGGCACAGAGATTTCGGGTAGGATTCAACACACACCACAACTCAATCTTAGGAAGGCCCAGGAAGTGAGCACTCAAAGGCTGAGCAAGATCTGTATTAACGAACAAAAACCCCAACTGTTTTTTAAACATATTTCACTCCTGGGGACCTGGACAGCAGAATTTCTGCATTTTGTAATGGTAAATCTGCGGAAATGGACATAATCTGCACCAGAAGGTGCCTGTGGTGAAGGATAATTGAGAGGTGTGGCTCCTGGATAAAAAAATGAAAATACCGTGACACCCCGACACATTTGTCAACCGCCGTCGTGACCCGTGACACCGACCAAAGTTCGGCGCCGTCAACCCCCTCCGTGATGCGTGACTGCCAATTTGAAGGTAATTCTACAGTGAATTCTGAGGAAATTTCGAGCTGTATGAGCCTCTTTGTACTTAAATAAATATTCTGACTGTTCACTTTGGCACCTCAATCCGCTTGTCTTTCCCATTTGGGAAAATCCCCATTGGTGAATGTGTGTGTTCACTGAAATAATTTCACAAAAGATGGGGTCTTGCAGCTAATAACAGTACCAAGGGCATGGCCAAATTTTTTTCTGCTCGGGACATTTTCAAAGAGTTACCCATAGCTCGGCCAAATCTCAATGGATTTGCTTGAAAATAGGCTCGATTTGCTAGGCTAATTCATACGGAATTATTGGTAGAAATAAACGTGTAAAAATATTGTATGGCAGATGAATTTGGATTTTGGGCTGTTTTTGGGGTTGAATGCCAGCTAGTAAGCTCAGGACTGGCTCAAACGGCCTGGTTTTTTGAGACACAAGACTTGTATGGATTCTAAAAGATGTCATAGAGCCAGAATTTTATTTAACTCAGTCTATGTAACTTATACTCACTTTAGAACAATGTGCAAACAATCTGAACTAGAAATATTTGTGAGAATTGAATGCAGCCATGACCTCCATAAAATTCTGGCTGTTTCATCGGCCGCTCGTTGTCTCTAGCATCGAGAATCAGATTTTCTGGTGCTGTCCTTACTCGATGCATGAGAGCTAATGTTCACCAAGGAAAGTAGCGGTAATGCAATGTGGCCGGCCGTTATCTATGACTGTGTTTCAATGTGGTCAGTATCTCGCCGTCCGGCCAATTGTACCCACATTGCAATGCAGCCGTAGTCAAGATTTGGCAGGGAAATAAAGGAAAGGCTGCAACCAGAATTGAACCAAGAGCTAATCTGATTACCTCAGCCAAGGCCTAGGGAAACACATAAACCAGTTAGACTATAGTAAAGATACCAGAAGACAAACTACTGCCACCATGTGCAGCACCTACCAACACATAATAAGCTTTGATCTTTCCCTAGAATGCCCCGCTAGGGGCCAGGTTAGGGTTAGGGGGTTGAAGTTAGGGGTTAGTGGTTAGTGGTTAGATATTAGGGTTTCCAGGGATATCATTTGCTTGGTGGGTTGGTTAGGATTGATTAGGGTTGGTTAGTGTTAGGTTGGTTAGGGTTTAAAATACCATCAAAATAGATAATAAGCATGTGAAAATAATTTCGAAGACCTAGGGCAGCCTGCCTGCCCTAGGTGTGGGTATAAGCAGCCCTAGCTGGGAAACAATTGACATACACATGAATGAGCTTATTTTTAGGGGAAACAGTTGAGAATTGAGCTCAGGGCAGCCGTTCTCGTGAAAATTTGCCCAAAAACAAAACAGGACCGCGCCTGTTGTACCGCAAAGAGCTGTAAGGTCACTCACGATAAACAATAGAGGTCCATTGCGGATTTGTCAAAGGTCCCCTCTGTGAATCTGCATACTCAACCAATTGTCCCCACCCTTGTGCCACGTTATTCAACTGAGTTCTATAGTGTTCTGCTGAGGATTCAATGACAGATTATGAGAATGCGCCAAGAGCGTCACAGGAGAACGCACCGCCAACACCTCCTCCTTCTCCAGCAGAGGCATAGCTAGTGTAATTGCCTAGGCTAGATGCTGCTCAACTGCCTGTCATTTCGTGTATGGAAATTGAGAAGTTTGCATGAATAACCTATGGATGATTGTGGTGTAACTGCTGGTGGCGCTGCTGCTGGTGGAGGAGAAGGATTCCCTGTGGTCCCAAAGTTCAATTTCAAATTGTTATAATGTGATAAGAGTATCATTAGGGAACGCACCAGCAATACAACGATAGCTAGGGTGATAACTCAAGTTTGACGCTGATCAATTGCCTGTCATTTTGTGTATGGAAATTGAGAAGTTGGATAAATAACCTATGGGTGATTACTGTGCTCGTGAAGTAGGAGGAGAAATAGGATTGCCTGTGCGGTCCCAAAATGGAATGACAGATTATTTGAATGTGCCAAGAGTAGCACGAGAACGCACGGGGAACAGTCCCATCGGCAGGAGGATAGCTAGTCTGATTGCCTATGGTCAATTGCCCGTCATTACGTGTATGGACTGAGAAGTTGGATAAGTTACCTGTCGGCGAAGAACGTTCATCAACTGTCTGTACGCAGTTCTATTGTGTGAACTCTTCAAAGGTAAGAAATCAGAAAGAGCCCTATCGCCATCTGCTCACCTTTGCCGCCCACAGCGATGCCACAGATGCCACAGCGAGGTCCACAGCGAGGTTGGCGTAATGGGTTCCCATTTCCATTTTAGCCGCATCAGTCCTCGGGTGCGAAAAATTGGGGGCATTTTGGCCAGATTGAACGGGCGGCTCCCATATATCATCGGCAGGGGAGTGACAGGTGGTATGGGACTCAGACCACCAGAAATCGAGGATTTTTTGCCGTGGATTCGAGTAGATCTATATTGTGAGTCTTCCACGCCGGAATTGTCAGTAAGCAGGGGCGGGGAGGGAGGCGAGATTGAGTAGTTGAATTCTTTTGTTGAAGAAGACAATGTCGATAGAAGGAAAGTTGCACCTGAGCACTCAGGTGAGTGCAAAAAAGGGCATTAACGGATTCCCACTGACCGTCTCTCTCCGTGATGGTAAGTTGATCGTTTCTTCGTGGGAGGAACTCCGAAATATTGTAGATTTTGGATCCAGTGCTTGGATCCTGCCAGGGTAAAATAACGGATCCATTGGAGCACAGCAAGATAACCCACATCGTCCAGGATATCACACCAATCGTCGTCATGCGACATGACAACTGCTGCTTGTGGTGTCTGGATGGGTCGAGGTAACTTACGACGTTGACAGAGTGACTGAACAAAGAAAAACCTTATGAAGAATGTAGTTATTGATTAGTTCCCCTGGACGAAATATCTACGCAGGCGGCTGTTAGGTTATGATTGTGAACCATTATAGGAATCATGCCTTGGGAATGGGGGAAGGATCTGATAAAACGACGGGGTCATTTTTCTCTGGATGATGGTTTTCACCGGTCGCCGATGCTCCCTGGAAAAAGCCGAGAAACTACCCCAAGAACGAAAATCCCGAAGTGGGTGGCCTAAAATTCCTCTTCGAAGTTTCAATCAAGATTCCACAATGTCGCAGATTTCAACAGTTCTGAACAGCCTCCCCCAAACTCCTGTCCCAACTGAAATGGTCAGTCCATGTATGAGCATGGTCTGATCCAACGGGCCATTTCTAGGGGATGGACCACAGCTTTTCGTCTGGGCTGGATTTCGACCGGTACTCATACCGCTCCATCGATATTGAAGTGCGTTGGGCATTGGTTGGAGCGCGAGTTGGAATTCATCGCCGGCGCTATGAAACGAGGCTATGCCCCAAGACTTGGCTTTTTCCCAGCCAGTGACAAGATACAGTGACCCATTTGCAAGTCCGCGTCCTCTTGCGCCATTTACGTATTTATACCAGTTCTCGTCATGCTTCGCGGCATATGCCCGCACGGTCTCGAGGTTGTCGAGTTCTTGAGGTGAGCGCCGTGAGGCAGAGCCAACACAGCCCCCTGCGGAGCCTCGCAGCTGAAGACGAAGCCACTACTATATGAAATAGGAGTATGTATCACATCGGGTCGGGAGATGAAGCTCACGGCAATGGAGGATGAAGGTCCAGCTTTTGAACCGAGGAAGTGGACACATACTTTCCTGGAGCATAATCCAATTCGAACACCTCTTTTGAGGCGTAGCACGGTAATGGATCGAAATTTTCCGGGAGGTCGTTGTCGTTGATGGGATGGTCAGCGGGGAGGTAGATATTGAAAAAAAAGTCAAATGCTCCTGGGTGATCCTCCCCACATCACCAAATTGCGACACCATGTTCTCGATACTCTGCAGGAAGATTCTGCCGAGGCTCTGGGACATAGAGCGGGAATCCGCGCTTTCGGCGCAGTAGCTGATTACAATATATTTCGCTCTCTGAGAAGGTTTCATCCATGATGTTCAGCGGAAAAGGAATGTTGGATGGTCCTGACTGGACGAGTATACATAAGACGTAAAAAAAAAAAAAAAAAAAAAAGCTCACCTGTGTGGGGTGATTATGCACATCTCCCAGCACGAATTGTCCTCCACCGATATGAAAGCCATTGGCATTGGAAAATAAATTTGGGCTGCTCAAGATGCCCAGGTCAAGACAGGTTCTTCCAAATCTTTATTGCTGTACAGACCTCTGGGCCGAGTGAGGCGTCTTAGGACTAGTCAGAGCCTGATTGTTGGAGGACAGAGTCGTATCCAATGCCGCCTCCATGGTCCAGATTCCGACAGGTAGCGAACGTGTGTGCAAGGGGAAAGCAAGGCTTCGTGACCCAGATACTTATACGACCCGCAAAGCTGCGGAGAAAGGAAAGCTCTGCGATCTAGTAGATGCTTGTACGCCTTAGAAAGCTGTGGAGGTCCATGTGGCGCCAATCCATTCGCACGAAAGAGCTTAACATAGAAATTGATGGGGAACACTCACGGCATCACCGGCCGAATCGCAGAGACTATCTGCAGTCGTCATGATAATGTTTCAAGCGCCGAGTTACGATAGAAATTGATGTCTCCTCTCCGCGGCCTGCATTGAATGAATCCTACCTTTGATCTTCACTGAACACGGGGACGCAAGGAGTCAACCAAAGGGTGACGACCAGCGGCATCTTCAAAATCCTCAGCATTCACTGTTCTGTAAGCGTAAACTTTTCCGTAGCGTACCACGGGCAATCTGCTAGTTAGAGCTGAATCACAGTGCGCAAAAAATCCAACTCAAATAGGCATGTTTCCACCTGCCCTACAAATGGGCAGAAAATTAAGAGGCGACAGATCCCGAGCCGGATCCTTGTACCCGTAGCATATGAACTCCTGATGCGTCCGAGTCCTTGCAGACCTCGCAACGTCCATGCTGGCCGAGCCCAACGCGCACAATGATCAGCGTCGGTGCGATATTCTGAAAGATAGCATTTATGTCAGCGATGGGAATATTGTAGATGGGCTATAGTAAGGAAGAATGGAAGGACGTACTACGACCTGTGATAGTGCCCCCGCAACGATGTTGCTGAACGGCTGCAGTAAATTTAGCTATTTGAGAGGTAATTCAATCATGTGGGAAACACCCACGGATGCGGGGTCACAGAAGGTCGAGGTTATGATCCCCAAAATGACGGTCGCGCAGTAGATCGCGCCGGACTCCAGGCTACAACATTTTTCATCAAGGCCGCCGAGCAGTGGAGGATGCGAAAAAAAACCCACATCATTGTGATGGCGGTATCATATTTGCGAGTTATTGCCGGTTCAGAGAGGATGACATGCAGTTCTCGCCTGGCCCACCAAATTTTACCCGCTTCGGTGTGGTCAATTAAAACGGAGGTGATAAGTAGTAGGAGTAGAAGGAGCCGGGATTTACCTGTCAGGATCGTGAGCACGACATTTGTCAGGACTGTCAATATCAATGGAATTCGGCCATCGAGAACTGGTCCGAAAAAGTTTGGGTGATAATGGTGTGCCAAGTCTGATTCGAAAGTAGACACATATCCAAGAGCTTGGCAGAATATTAGGTGAGCGTACTGGCGAGAAACACACTGTACCTGTGCAGGTTGCAAGCATGCAGATCGGGAGGATAACAGGATAGACATTCCGACCCCAGACGAGGTAGCATCTGTAAATCTGCCGGAAAATACGATGAGAAGGACATGAGATCAGTGGAGCGACATCCATGAGAACGCACGAAGAGGGTGTCTGCGAGGAACCTGGGATGAATTTACAAATACTTTATTAGCTCATCTTAAGTTTTGGGCGGTTCCACCGCTTTTCGGACTTAAGTTTTTACTACATCTTAAGTTCTGCTAAACTAGGCTAAATCTTCGAAATATCATGACCCTGACATCTCTCAGGCTCACCTCGATCTTAAGTTTGCACCTTGATCTTAAGTTCGCACCTCGATCTTAAGTTTGCGCAAGACTTAAGTTCGACCCTCAATGAGAACTCAAGATCAGTTCATATAAATATGTTCTATCCCTACCGCCTACCTATGGTCTAAACTCATGACATTACCATCTGCAGGGGGTCATCTTGAACTCAAGTTCCCACCGAAGTCTTGAGTCCACGCATGACTTGAGTTCTTGACAGGTAACTTAGGATCGGGAAATATGAGTGAAAAAATATAAATAATCAACTGCTTGCCACTGACGCAATACTAAAGACCATTAAACGACAACCCGTCGGCGTTAACGTTTCCGTGGCTAGCACTTGGAGCAACCCTTTTGGAGTAACTGGACCCGGTGGCAGGCGGTCGGCGACGGGGGATTGAAACTAAGCCGATGCCAGCCACAGATTAGTATTGTACCAAGGACTCAGAGGAAGAGATACTTACCAGTCAGCTCTGGAGGAGGACAGAAAGCATTGCTGCGGTGGTGCGGGTGGTGGTGGCTAAGACGAAAGGGTGTTGATTGGCGAGGCGTGGTGGCAACAATAGTGTAACAATGGCTAGTCACTCAATACGTCAAACAACGCCAAGCAACAAACACAGCTTGACCTCGCTCTTTCACCACACTGTCAGCGCCTCTCTCCCTTCTCGCCATTGGCCACCATTCGCTCTCACACCAGAATTGCGACACTCTTTTCTCTTTTCTCTGGCAACTGTTGGACCAGATTCCCTCCTTGGCAAGGCGCCGGCGTGAAAAAGTCTTGTGAAGAAGAATGCCACCTCCTTCTTCTGATGAGTTTGCCTAGCTTCATCTCGTATGCGGGGCAAGACGCTTAATGGCCGTTTTTTTTGGTATGTTCTCTCCTCCTTCCTTTATGTCGGAAGAGCACTGACAAGAGACTGGACCATCGCCTCACTCCCGCTCGTGGCGCCGCAGTACCCAAGCATCGCCGCGACTGTCAGGTCGAGGTGCACTTGTGTTTCTTTGCCGTCCCTCCTCTCCCTGCTTCCATCGGTCGGTTCGTGCCTACCCGCGCTCCGATGCGCACCCCTCTGGCTTGCGCGCTGAACCCGAGGACGACGCCGAGAACCCGTACGCTGTACAGGGCTCAAGTTCTGCGACGCTCAAGTTTTGCGGGACTTGAGTGCGATGGAACTCAAGTTCAAGTTTGATGTAGGTTCAAAATCGTGTATCTAGGTATAAATGTAATGGAAACTTAAGTCGTTGGACAAAACTTAAGTTCGGATATAAACTCAAGTGGCGTCGGACCTTAAGGTGCTGCGGGACTCAAGTTCTGCAGTGAAACTTAAGTCCCCCTTAAGTTCGCCCGACGCACTTAAGTTCTCGGGGTGGTGGAGGTGGGGTTGTACATGCGTATGGGTGAGCCATGCAACCCATACGCAGAACTTAAGTTCGGGGCCCGAACTTAAGTAGCCATTTTGGTCGGACCGCCCCGAACTCAAGTTCAGCTAATCTTATTTCATGAATTTATCAGGCTTTGACAGATATAGTGGACAGCTGCCATACAAACTGGTCACCTGGATGATGTTTTGCGCAAAGAGGATAACTTCGTAGGTCCAGGCTGTCTGTTTTAGTGCGTTCAAGTCATCCGAAGGCCCTTCGATGAACAACCTCAATCCAAACAATACAAGCGCTGGCTGGAGAGTTGCTTGCGCGGTAGAGAGAAAGAGCATTCCGGCTGTGATTCCGATGAAATATCTGTTGCTGGGCGCCTTCGAACGCGAGAGAAGAAGATAGAAGGCGAGGATAGCAAGGACGAGAAAGATCTCTGGGATTTTGGTTGGAATTGGGAGTGATACACTTGGTATGGTACATCATACCATACAGGATGAGCCCAGTCTACATCAATGCGTTTTCAGTGCATATTTCACGAATGTGAACGGAAGCACTGGCCATGCAATCATATAAAGTGGCTTTCACAGTTGACCACGGAAAATGAGCAGGATCTGTGTACATCTTGTGGGTCAGAAGGGATCGAGACACGACTCGTTCAGCTATCCTTATGCTTATATGTCCAGAACACGAGAAGTTGGGTTATTTTGGAGTATCAGTCGATGGGTGGCGCGGAAGCCTGTCACTTGCTTGTCAGTTTTGGATGTCAAAATCCTCAAGAAAGGTCAAAACAAAGTCAAACACGTTTATTTACTCCGGTAAATGCTTGATTGTCGGAATATTTCTTGTGGTTGAAAAGTCTCAACGCGGCCATCAATCGGCACAGCGATCCCATCATTCGCGCTATTTGGTTGCCATTTCCTCCTTTGTCTAGGCAGGACGGTTTTCTGAATGTCAAGTGTTGAACTGAGTTCACGGCACAAGGTGAGTTGCTCGGGATCGTATTTGTAGCGCGAGAGAACAAGCGCCAGTGTTGGCCCTAAGCCCTAAGGCCTTAGATTTAACCTACAGCCTTAGGCCTTAAATAAGGCCTTAGGTTAGGGCCTAGGTTGAGGTCGCTCCTCGACCTAAGGCCTTAGACATCACGTGTGACTTATAATATAATGGAAATTTTACTGCCGCGACCAAGCCGGCACTCATCATGAGCAATGAGAAACGAAATCTTTGTCTTCTGCCGCACCTCGGCCGATTTCACCGTGGAAGGAGTCTCTTTGGACCTGATTATTGTGCTGTGCTCGGGAGGAAGAGGAGATGTAAGTACATGCAGATTATAGCGAAGCTTGATGCAGAGGACGACTCGCTTTACGATGGGGAGATGGAGATTGATGATAGCGAGATTTACGGCCATTAAATTGCTGGCGTGATGCAGCAGAAGCCCTATACACAACTGAGAATAAATTTCCTTTTTGGGTAGCTAAGGCCTTAGATCACCTAAGGCCTACGGCCTTAACCTAAGCCCTAAGGCCTTAGAAATTCTGAGGGTCGATTTTTAAGGCCTTAGGACCATCACTGATGTCAAGCGCGGGAGATACAAGAAGACTACTAAAATATAGCGACGCGGTGCAAATATATAAGCGGCAACAGGATAGATCGACGGACACAACTCCGCAAGGCGGTGCACGACGGTCACCTGCTAACCTCAAGATGTACGTTTGAGTCCGGATAACAGTAAGGAAGAAGCGCACGACCGCGTGGGAGTCTTTGTGCCCGCTCACGAAGCGTGCTGAGTCTGCACTGGAGAAGAAAACAGAGAAAAGGGTGCCGAGCCTTGAGCACGTCGATGAGCAATCTAAAGAAGAATGGGGCAGTCACTACCGGTGCAGTGAAGAGCATCTTCATTTTGCCCTTGATTTTTTTGGCCGGTTGCCCTGCAAAGATTTGCCGGCTCGACTACATATGTGCCCTTCTTCGATCACCGGGGGCAAAAATAATTCGCCGCGCCATGTGGGCGCGGCGGGTATGCGGCGGTGACGCGGCGGTTGACGCGGCGATCCAAAATTGACAAGCGCCGATCACGCTTTCTAGAGGCCGTAGTGACTCCATGTAAACAGAGGATATACTCACCATGTAGTATTTTAGGACGGCCAAGGAATGGCCCTGAGGGACTGTGTATACATCTTGTTTGACGCCGTGAAGTAAATGTTGGATGCGGCGGTGACGCGGCGACACGCGGCGATGACGCGGCGGTCTGGGGTAGGACGCGGCGAAGTACATGGTGACTTCGCCGCGTCACCTCTCATTGACGCGGCGATACCGCCGCGTTACGCGGCGGTATGCGGCGGTCCCAACCCAAGGACGCGGCGTGTCAAAAATGTGACGCGGCGCTCACCATACTGGACGCGGCGCTCCCACACTCGACGCGGCGATGACCATAATTGACGCGGCGGTGCCACGGCGCCACTCAATCTTCAGTCCTTACCCGTTTCACTCAATAATTTACAAACCCTCATATCTCTCCCACTAATCAACACCTATTATCTGTGCACACCGTCCTCGATGTTGGACCAACCACATAGCCACAGATCACGTCAAGGCCACGCTCCTGACGCCGTTTCTGAAGAGTTTCGTGCCCACAACTACGTCGGGGACAAGTCACTGTGGTAATGTCCATTATTCAGTTGGATTTAAATCAAAATAGCAAGTCTAATCGAAGACCGGCGCGACGCGGCAAAGTGCACCGCGGCACCGCGTCCACTCTTCCACACCGCGCCACAAAATACAGGCGCAGAAAGTCACTGGTAAAATTATTTTTCAGGGAGCCTATCATATATCACTGTACTGCATGGACTTTCTACTCACCAAGAAGGCCGAAACCAAGCCCCTGGCTGAAATTCTGAATGATTAAACTTTACTGTACGTGCACTTCACAACTTCTCGGTTTCTATCCAACTCATCCTTTTCCCTTTCCTAAATTCATGATAAAAGGAACACTATACAATATATGATTCCCGCCCAGTTCAAGTTGGATGAAAATATCCAGTCTACGTAAAGAACGGCGCGGCGCGGCGAAGTGTGCAGCGGCGCCGCGTCACCCTTTTAGCGCTGATATCTCTGTGTAAACTGCCCAGTGCTTCAGAATCCCAAGGCACGATCCAGATTACATCCATTTTCACCCTCAAACCACCTTCAAAAAAAATGGTGTTGTACTCCCCCCACTGTCGTTCACAGGTTGAACACCGACTGCACAGCCACACATAGGAGATGCGACAGTGTAGTCATAGGCGGGATTGACTGGCAAAATGCCTTCTCAGAAAACCGGATCTGACGAGCGGGGTGCAATCGATGTTTTCAAACCACTAATTAAAATGACTGGACATCAACATATTGTGCCGATTTTCGATGTTTAATGCCGCCGCGCCCCTCAGTTCAAACACGGTATTTCACTTCCTCATTGGCAAATATACATTTTTTTCCGAAGCCCCAGTTCACAGGATCAATTATTGACTGAATTCAGTATGAGATTTTGAATCTACCAGACGAACGACACGACGCGGCGAAGTGCACAACACCGCTTAGCCCTTCTCACTGCAACGGGTTTTTCTGACCCTGTTTGAATTTCAAGTCCCAGAACTTCCTCTGATACAAGATATAGCGCTATTGATCATTTTCCCGTCGCGTTTGGGCGAAGATAGCCAACTTAATGAAGGAGCGGCGCGACGCGGCGGAGTGCACAGCTGGCGCCGCTTCACCGTTTGGCGGCGATGTGGCTGTTGAAACTGTCCAATGCTTCAGAATACCCTGTCAAGACATGGATTACATTCAGTTTTAGCCTCAACCCAAATTCCAAGGAATTTTCGTTCCTCTCTCCGCACCCCTGTTCACGATTTGAGCACAGACTGCACAGCCACACGTCAGAGATGCAACAGAGTATACCTAGGCGGGATTGACTCCCAAAATGACATTCGGGAGAACCAGTCCAGAATACATGACACACTTCAATCACCCAAAAAAATGACTGTACCTCGACCAATTGTTCCGATTCTCAATGTTTAATTTTGCCGTGCCTTGCACAAATCCTTGGGTTCAACACGGCATTTCAGTTCCTCATTGTCCGTGGCACAATGTTTATAAAGTCTGAATATACATGATCCAATCAGCATCCAATCCAAAACAAGATATTCAATGTACCCGAAGAACGGCGCGACGCGGCGAAGTTTACAGTGCCGCCGTGTTGCCCCTTCACAACACAACGCCTGAAACAGGTCAAGAGCAAGGAAAAAATTGGGTATATGACTTTTAAGTATTGAATGAAGTTGAATTCCCTCATAAAAATTGTTCTCCAGGCCAGGGGAAAGAAATATTTCCTGTCGAACGTTGAATTCTCTCTACACAGCCACAAGTTCCCTAGAGGCCGCTTCCCTGACACCGTTTCTGATGGTTTAATCGGTCAAATACATGATGCGTGTGAAGCCACGAAGTATGAGATGCTTGTATTTTTGCATCCAGACGCAGAGCCCAAATCTCTCGGAAGAACGGCGCGACGCGGCAAAGTGCACAATCGCCGCCTCAGTACTTCCGCACCGATCTGGCAGTTTAAACTGCCGAGGCCCACCCAATTTCCCAGAATATAGTTTCAGTTCGCATTCCTCCTCCCCAATTGGCCGACAGGTTGCAATCCATTCTCTCCCCTAGGTTGTTCGCGATTTGAGTAGCCGCTTGCTTGAGATTCACGAATTATACTTACAAAAATTGAAGTGACTCCTAGAATCAGTTGCGGGAAAGAATGTTCTCAAGAATCTTGGATCATGACCTGGTTAAAAAACCGAGCCCAAACATCCAGGTGTGCACACCATCGGCTACAGCGCCGCCGTATATTACTCTAGGATGTATTGCCATGGTCTTGCGCCGCCAGTGATCACATAGAATTGCGGGACACTGAAGAATGAGTATGTAGTACCCAAGACGTCCGACATCCATTAATCCGGTATTCAATAGACAGACGACCAGTCGCGAGGCATGGCCTGGGACCGGAGATGTTGCGGCAGCGATGGCGTATCATATATGGTTGAAGTTGGAAGAATGGTGGTAAAAAAGATCGGAATAGAAGCTTGAGTGTTCAGCGGCGGTGTGCGGCGACGGAAACATCTGACGCGGCGATGGAGAGGAGGGACGCGGCAGTCATAGGTGAGGACGCGGCGATCTTGTGTTAGGACGCGGCGATGTGAACATGTGACGCGGCGCCGATTTGGGGACGCGGCGAAATATCCTAGCCCGATCACCGGCATTTCGGTGCCGTTCGCCTTTTTGCTAGTCTCTCCAGACAGACGCTCTAACAATTGAAGCTCGTACCTCGCTTGTTAGAGCCGGGTCCCTTTCAGTTCTGTGCCGGACGGCCCGGGCCAGTAGTAGTGTCGTCACTCTCGCTTCTTTGTGCGCTACGTCTAGCACGACGACTCAACGCACCCGCCTCACTATCCGCCTGCACTTTCGGCACCGCACTACAAGTCTGTTGCGTGGCATTCACGACCGATATAGCGTCTTCCCGTCTACTCATCACGCATCGTGCGCTGTCGGCTGTCGTACCTGGTCGCCTACACTCGCTCGCGCCACACCGTCCTCTTCACTTGCGGCTTGGTCAACGGTCTTTTGCGCTGGCATGGTTTTAATCGGCGCCAATTTTTGTCTCGCCGCTCATACCATCGCTTGTCCTCGTGCCAAGGATCTCTCGCCACGCAAAATTGGCACGTTGCCTCCGTGTGCCCACTCTGCGCGACGAAGCGCGGATGTCGATACCTGCGTGTTCTTCCCCCCGCGACCGCCACATCGCTTGCAACGTCCGCCGCACACTCGCAGCTGTCTCTCCCCTCGTTCGCTGAACGTCGTGCTCACGTTCCTGGCTGCTGTGCTAAGAGCGTGTCACGCGTCGGACGTGCGACGGACTTGGTGTAGGAAAAGGAATATAGAACGCTACACACAGCACGGTGGGAAGCCGACCGAGGACACGAAGGAGAGGTGCGGGAGTATGCTCATTTTGGTTGGCACACGGTACGCACTCACTCTCCTCGTTATATGTCCTCCTCGTTCCCATGGTCTCCCCTTCTTCCTGCCTTCCTCCCTTCTCTGCCCTCTATCTTCTATGATTCACCCTCCTCATTCTCGTCCTCACCACTTCCCTTGCTCTTGTCTTCTTTCACTTTCACTTTCTCTTGCTCGCCTCTTACCCTCTCTTTTGGTCGTGTTCACCTGCTTGTCGCCCGCCGCACAATCGCCTCTCGCAGACCGTGGACGTGGTCATGCTCGTCAAATTCTAACCTCCTTGGTCAACAACTTCCTGCCCATGTAAGCTGTCCCATTTCGAGCTCGCACCGCTGCTTGACACGGAGATGGTCGGCGCTCGGACATTCCAGCCAGCCTTTGGCATCTATCTCTCAATTAATTTTCGTGGCGGTACCAATATTTCCATCCGCGGCGCCTTGACCTCGTCGTCTTGGGGGACAGTGCTAGGGCGGTCGGCGCGTCGACATGGGCTGCTCGGTACTACTACTACTGTTTTCGATAATCCCAATAAAATTTTATTGGATCTGCTGCCCGTGTTTTTTGTGTGATTCGTGCTTTTGTCCACCACAAAAAGATGCCGATCGCCGACCTCACTCAAAATGCCGGTCCTCGATTTTGCAAAAGTATGGCGCCTGCTAAAATCTGCCAATCGCTCGGGAGCACCGAAAAATTTGTCTGCTCGCCCGCGACTCGATACACGCCCAAGCTCGCCATGCCAGTCGCTTGCCACGCTCGCTCTGCCCCAGCCAAAGAATTACCTGCTCGCCTACGGCTTGATTTTGCACACCAAAGATTTGCCGGTCGCGCCTTTTCAGCTCGCTCCCCCCAGAAAGCCTGCGGCTCAATTGGCCCGGCCTCGTTTTGCTTGCCCCACCCAAAATGCAGTTCACCGCCCGCCAAAAATTGCCAATCGCTCGTCCATTAACAATTTGCCTGCTCGCCTGCGGGTCGATTCACGCTCAAACGCTCGCTATGCTCGGAGCCTTCCCCGCATTCAATCCCCGGTGTCGTCCGCTGCTCGCCTACCTGCTCGACGCGACGCCTCCTAGTGCCGTGTTCAAGCACCGTGATGCCATTCTTTTCCTATTTTCACGTTTTTGATTCTGCAGCGAGGACCTTTTAGTTCAGCCTCAAGGCATTTCAATCCATATTCTTGGTACAACTGCACTAAGTCGAAAGGAGATTTGAACTTGCATTTTTGTCTTTTGGATGGTGACAGACGATTGACAGGTTCTACTAATGCACCAAGTCAAAGGGAGTTTCGATCTTGTGTTTTTCTTGAATCTCGGCTGAACCTCGAACCATCACCTGTGTTCAGGTTTGTTTTGATTTAGTATTGAACATGTTGAACCTGATCAAAATCAACCATCTCTGGAACCAAAGATCATAGCAGAATACCAGATGGCTCGGGGATGATGCTCTGAGCCGCGTAAGTCAGCTATAGCTATTTATCAATACTCTGATATCTCGGAAATTAAACGAAATCAGTCACTTTTTAGATTTTCAGGTTCAGTGTTCAAACCCAACCCTGGCGACTCGAACACTGAACCTGATTGATATTGTGCCATCCTATTGGGTGTCGTGACGATGCGGGTGAGATCCCCGGTCTGAAAAGTTGAATGGACTACAAGGGAGTTGAAGTGCCATGCACCCAGAGCCGCCGAGGCAGAACCAGAATCAGAGCTGGTGCGTCTACAGTGTATCATGCGTGACGAATCATAACTCGAGTCTGCTCTGTTTAGGCCCGGGGTGTTTGTCTACTTCGTGGAGAATTTCAAAAACTGAAAACAATGAAAGAACCAATCATAATTGTTGGCTATTTATTATACACAGGTAAGAGGTTGCCCAATAACCATGAGCTTAACCCTGGATGATCCCCAGAGCAATCAGTGCCTGCCTGGCCCCGCGCTCTCGAGCGGAGCCTCTGGTCGAACCCGCACCACGGCCGTATTCAACTTCATTCACTGTTAAGAATGAGATGAGATGAAAGTTTGGCAGGCCACGCGGACATACTATAAAGGGAAGGGTACAAGACCCGGGAATGGGGAATGGGGAACGGCAAACAAGATGTGAATTTGGGTTATGGTCACTCACAATAAACGACAGAGGCCCATGTCGGGTGGTTCAAAGGTCCACTCTGCGAATCTGCATACTGGACCCTTTGTCCCCACCCTTGTGCCGCGTTGTTCAACCCAGTTCTATATTTATAGAGCTCCGCTGGAGATTCAATGTCAGGTTATTTGAATGTGTCAAGAGCGTCATAAATAAACGCACGACCATTAAAAGAGAGCACAGGGAAACCCACAACCTCCCCACAGATGAAACAAGTCTCGAATGGGCTCGGTGCGTCATGAGATACTACCGCGCTTTCGACTGTCGTGGTTGCAAGCGTTATTTCCTCCCGCACGTATCCGGCACAGCGGTGCGGACTTTGCCCATTAGCGAACGATACTTTATTGATGGACGGTGATAGCTTCAGATCCAGCTGTCGGGAAATTCGCCTGGCGACGCTCGCCAAAGATTGCTGTCCGCGTTCTGATGGTCGCCAGACATATTCCCGCCGGGGCTCCGAGACATCTGCGTCGAACGACTCCGGGGAAGCCAGAGTGGGAGATAGAAATGATTTTTGAGGGACAGAACGTGCGCGCACGAGATCAAGAATGACAGGTTTTCTTTCAATGTAGTCGTCTGTGGCAGCGAGATAAGAACATATGGCACGATCGTGAGATTAACTCACCATGTAGCACACGATTAGCGGACCTCAAGACCTAGAGGTCAATCCTTAATAAGTGCAGCTAGAACTTCAAGTAATGAATACCTTTTGACACAGTGCATTGAACACACTCCAAGCCCTGGTAGGAGCGTCTTCTCCTTGTCTGTCGTCAGCAGCATCGCTCTCTGCTGACATGCGTGGATTAATGCTAATCAGGAAGCGGTCGTCGATATCGAGGAAGACGTCAAAGTTCTGAAGTATTTAAACCCTTCAAGTTGTGATCGAGTGGGGGTAAAACATAAACGGACCTCCTCCCCAAGCGTTGCCATTGATATTCCCTGAACGCTTAGATGATTTATGCCGGCCTGGCCGAATGTTGAATAAACGAATAGCTTGCCCATCTGAAACCTACTGAAAGTCCTGCAATCTGCGCCTCATCAGAGTCGTATACAGTACACTGTATAACATTTACGAACCATTTTGAACCCCAGAGTGATGCTCTTTGTAAGATTGTCCTCGAGCGCGGCCGCCAGTGGGCCATCCGCAGTCTTTCGATGAGCTTGAAAAATATACTAATCGGGCGTGCTTTGATTGCGAGTGTTTGAAAGAACGCACCGTTTTCGTAGACCATGAAGTGCGTTGATGACACCGGCGACGAAACTCCTTCGAGCCGCAGAAGATTCGGATGCCTGCAACATATCAGTTGGCTCATAAAAATTGATCAACTTTTTACACTCACAGTAGTCCTTTCGACAGCGCTACCGTCGATTTCAGATGCTTCGGAGAATCGGACCGCGTCAGCAAGGAGAGTCTCGATGTTTCATTCATACCTTTTTAGCCCTCGGGCCTTCATTGAATACCTTGACGATAACGGCCCGATCCTTGACTCGTCCAGAGGCGAAGAGGTATCCGGGGCCACTGTCAATCTCATGGGTCAGTTTGAGGTGTTTGCTTTGGATGGTCTGGTAAGACATTAAGCTCATCGCTCGTAGAGATTATGGTGGCTTTTACGTACTTCGATTCCGTCCTCCGCATCCTCATCCCGACGGCGACGCTTACGCGCTGGAGCTCCCGTTATGAGCAGGGAGTCTGGTGCATCTGGAATAGTTGCTGCGACTGCTTTCCTGAAGAACAGGGGAAAACTCACTGCGGATCTCGTTGCGATCCCGGTTTCTCCCAAACCCGTAAAAATGGTTATGGACGTTAAAGTTGCCCGCAATGTTGTGGTACACTCCGTCTCCGAGTGTGACGTGGTCGGCGTTCGAGATGAAGGACATCGAGAGGAAAGATAAGGCTTGGGACAAAGAGTGCAAGAGGCTTGGGACAAGGAGCGCAAAGCTGTCGACAACGTGGTGCAGTGCCAAGCAGTGCAGTACCAAATTTATAAAACGCATCAAACCTCGGACAAATTTGAGATTGAGAATTCCAACAAAATGTGTTGTCTGAAAATTACAAGGCAATCGCGCAGAACCGGTGGTTTGTAGAAAGCGCTCTGGCAGTGAGTTTTAAGGGACGTTTGAATTTCTGCTTCCTCGTTTCGAAGAAACAAAGCCTGGAGTTTGCACCGAAGCGTGCTAGATTTTGCCGGGTTGCCCTTCAATTTTTTTTTTTTTGGCCGGGTCCCTTTCATGCCGGATCAGTAGCAACTCGGAGTGCCGTCACTCTGGCTTCTGTGTCTGCCTGCACTCTTGACTGTCTTCCCATCTATCAATGTGCGCTGTCGTACCGTACATTCGTACGGGTCGGCCTCTTCGCCTGCGGCTTAGTCGACGCTGTCTCGCACTGGGCCGAGTTTCATCGGCGACTCTCCCGAGAATCAGATTTTCCGTGTTCTTACTCGATGTACGAGAGCCAATGTTCTCACCTGCGGTGGCGAGGTAGATGCTCCATTTGCCCATGGCAAGTTTGACATACGTCATTGAACCATTCCATTATGGCTGATAAATGTTTCAAAAACAGTGGATGATGAGGACCTTTGTGCAGCAGAAGAAGATCGCGACTCGATCAACACAGAAGAAGCGTCGGGAAACTCCCCTGCCCAGAATAAGGAGAGTAAGTGAAATCCACCATGCGATAGATAACTCGACTCACAAGTAGCCTTGGAATTTTCAGTCGACGACTCGACGGCTGCAGACGGAGAGGCCAAACCACCCAGTCTTAACGACGATATTCAACCGTCCTCGCGAATTTTTAAAATCATCATGAACATCCAGACATCTGTGATGGTATTCCTCGCCTTATCGTGGTTATACAATTACATTATGCACGAGAAGTAGTGTAGATGATTCACCCGGAATTGTCCTGCTAGTGCCTGTATAAGTATGGATCAGCAATTTAATGAGCCCGCAATTAGATCTGAAGAGCACACTCACACTCTCTTAAATCGTTATCTATCCCTGCATCTTAGCGCCTCGACTTTGAAAGAATACTCCAAGCAGAGAGAGAGAGAGAGAGAGAGAGAGAGAGAGAAATCAGAACTACAACATGTATGCACTGTCCAGTGGTGATGACGAGAGCGTGTACATTTTGCCCTTGGTGTTTTTTGCCGGTTAGAACAGTTTGCCGGTGCATTACAAACATTTGCCGGGTGCCCTCCGATTTTTTGCCCCCTGTAGACTGAATAACCGTTCGAAATTTAGACAGAGAAGTATGTAAGAAGGCGTGTACTAACCATGTACATGAACAGCCTAACCCTTCATGATCCTTAGAGTAACCAGTGCCTGCCTGGCTGCGCGCTCTCGAGCGGAGCCTTTGGTTGAACCGGCACCACGGCCAGATTCCACACGATTCACTAAGCATAAGAAATGAAAGTTAATGACAGTTATAGCAGGTCATGCAGACATCTAAAGGAAGGGGTGCAAGACCCGTAAATGGGGTACGACAAACGAGACGTTGTGGAGGGAATTTCAATCAAGGTCACTCACGATAAACGACAGAGGTCCATTGCACATTCGCCAAAGATCCACCCTGTGAATCCGAGTACTCGACCATTTGTCCCCACCCTTTTGCAACATTGTTCAATGCCATTCTAAACTGTTCTCCTGGTGATTCAACGACAGACTATTTAAATATGCCCAAGAGCATAACGAGAGAACGCACCGGGAACAGTCCCACGGGGAACAGTCGCACCGGCTGGAAGATAGCCAGTCTGATTGGCTATATTCGGCGCTGATTAACTGCCTGTCACTTTGTGTCTGGAAATTAAGGAGCTAATTAAACGAACAACCGATGGGTGATTGTGGTGCGGCTGCTGCTGCTGGTTGTGGCGGTGGTGGAGCAGGAGGAGTAGGATTGCCTGTGTAGGTTCCAAATTTTAACGGCAGATTATTCATATGTGCTAATCAGGAGAACGCACGAGGAACACGACTATGATCATCTAAGTTTGTCGCTGATCAATTGCCTGTCATTTCGTGTATGGTAATTGAGAAGTTGAATGAATTACCTGTGGGCAAAGAATGTGTATGAGGGGGGTCAGCTGTCTCTACAGCAATTCTATGATGCAAACTCTTCGAAAATAAGAAATTGTAAAAAGCACTGTCGCCATCGGCTCACCGTTGCCCCTCCCATTGCATCCCCAGGTATTTGATGATAATCGGTTCTCATTTCAGTCGCATCCTGGGGCTTGTCCATGCTTGAAGGTGCCACCGTCGATAGAAGAAAAGTTGCACCTGAATGAGGTCAGCGAAAAAGGTCATTCACGGCTTTCGGCTGACCGTTTCTCTCCGTGATGGTAAGTTGATCCTCTATTCGTTGAAGGAAATCTGAAATATTGTGGATTTTAGATCCAGTGCTCGGATCCTGCCAGGGTTAATAACGGATTCATGAGAGCACAACAAGATAACCCACATCGTCCAGGATATCAGACCAATCGTCGTCATGCGACATGACAACTGCTGCTTGTGGTTTCTGGATGGGTCGAGGTAACTTATGACGTCGACAGAATGGTTAAACAAAGCAAACCTTATGAAGAATGTGGTTATTGATTAGCTCCCCGGGACGAAATATCTACCCAGGCGGCTGTTAGTTTATAATTGTGAACCATTATAGGAATCATGCCTTGGGAAGATCCGACAGAACGACGGGGTCATTTTTCTTTGGATGTTGGTTTTCACCGGTCGTCGATGCTCCCTCGAAAAATCCGAGAAACCACGAAAATCCCGTAGTTGATGACCTAAACTTTTTCTTCGAAGTTTCTTCGACAATATCGCAGATTTCAACAGTTCCGAACAGCTTCCTCCAAACTCCTGTTCCCAGTGAAATGGTCAGTCCGTGTATAAACATAGTTTCATCCAATGGGCCGGTTATCGGGGTTGGATCGTAGCTTTTTGTCTGAGCTGGATTTCGACCGGTACTCATGCCGCTCCATCGATATTGAAGTGCATTAGGAATTGGTTGGAACGTGAGTTGAAATTCATCGCCGGCGCTATGAAACGAGGCCATGCCCCATGATTTGGCTTTTTCCCAGCCGGTGACAAGATATAGCGACCCATTTGCAAGTCCGCGTCCTCTTGCGCCATTTACGTATTTATACCAGTTCTCGGCATGCTTCGCGGCATATGACCGCACGCTCTCAAGGTTGTCGAGTTTTTTGAGGTGGGCACCGTGAGGCAGGGCCAACACAGCCCCCTGCGGAGCCCCACAGTTGAAGACGAAGCCACTGTTATATGAAATAGAAGTAAGTATCACATCGGGTCGGGAGATGAAGCTCACGGCAATGAAGGATGAGGTTCCAGCTTTTGAATCGAGGAAGTGGAGACATAATTCCCTGGAGCATAATCCAGATCGAACACCTCTTTTGAGGGGTAGTGCGGTAATGGATAGAAACCTTCGGGAACATCGTTGTCGTTGATAGGATGGTCAGCAGGTAGGTATAAATTGAAGAAAAAGTCAAATGCTCCTTCTGGGGTGACCCTCCCCACATCAACAATTGCGACACCATGTTCTCGATACTCTGCAGGAAGATTCTGTCGTGGCTCTGGGACATAGAGCGGGAATCCACGCTTCCGGCGCAGTAGCTGATTACAATAGATTTCGCTTTCTGAGAAGTCTCATCCATGGAGTTCAGCGGTAAAGGAATGCCGGGTGGTCCTAACTGGACGAGGACGCATAAGATGTCAACAAAGTGAAATTAAAAACGCTGACCTGTGTGGGGTGATTATGCACATCTCCCAGTATGAATTGCCCTCCGCCAATATGGAAGCCCTTGGCATTTGAAAATAAGTTTGGGCTATTCAATCAGATCAAGACTGGCTCTTCCAAGTCGTTATTGTTGTACAGACCTCTGGGGGATGGCCGAGAGAGAAGTCTGAAGGCTAGTCTGAACCTGATTGTTACAGGGCAGGCTCGTATCCAATACCGCCTCCATGGTCTAGATCTGGATAGGTAGTGAACGTGTGTAGAGAAAGGAAGGCTTCGTGACCCTGGAGAAAGGAAGGCTCTGCGCTCTAGTAGATGCTTGCACCAAGGGGGTACCGGCATTCAAAAAAAAGATATAGGGCCGATTTTCTTTTTTCTGACCTGGCGGCTGGACTAACTGACTAACGTAAGCATTCCCACGCACCAAATATGGTAATTCAGCACGTGTTTTAGTTGCCGGACTATTGTCGACCACCAGACAGTCCACATGTATGTTGAACAATGTTTCCAGTGCGTCAGAACTATGGAAGATGCAATTTGCTCACCTGAAATGTAATTTCAAGTTCTCACAAATTTATGCCAAACACAGCCACAATGTTAGGATGTGAGTGCCAATCCTGAATGCATTGGGCAATGTTCAACCCCCGGTGGCTGGAACACCAAGTTCCACAGTGGTTCACCAGCAGAGACTTTCCAGACCCGTTTTTTTACCTACATGCTAATTCTAGCGCCAAAAATTGGGGGGTCAAAAATTTCTTTTTCCAGCCTGGTGGCCGAACTAACTAACCGGCCCTTGGTCGCCGGTTTGAATGCCGGTACCCCCTTGGCTTGCACTGGAAAGCTGTGTTGTGGTGTGGCACCTGTCGGATATATTACATCAGCAAGATATCAAAACTCATGAACTTTCGACCTTTTTTTATCTTGTGTCGGAAAATAAAATGGCAGAAATGATGCCTAGAATCAAATGGGATGGGTCCCAAAAAAGCCTTTTTGGGGGTCTTGTGGAATTTTAGACATGGCCGGTGGTCTTGCGGACTTGCGTTCTTTTCGAGCTTGTCAGGGCTTGTACGATGCCGTACAAGATCATCAGACAAGATCGAACAAAAAAACTGTCAAAAACGCGATGTAACAGCAATTATTTACGGTATATACATTGCACCGTTATGTAAGTACTTTGCGCGTTTGTACCCGTCCATTCTTCTCAATACATTGCTGGTCTTCCTTCCCTCGGGCACTTCCCGTTGTAGCGTCGCTGTGGGCCTCGTGCAGGCACATCGGCAAACCCTGATTCCGTCATAGTGCCGCATAGTGCCGCATAGTGTCCCATAGTACGGGTCCTTTGTTACGTGGCGCTCCATAGTGCTATGTAGTACTATTGACACTACCTGGGAAATCAGGGTTTGCTGATGCAGTACTCCGCTCCCTCCCTAGATTGATTTCTCCCCTGCAAGCTGTGGAGGCCCATGTGGCACGTTGGTGGCACGTCCCATTCCGATAAAGGAGCTTAACATGGAACTTAAATTGAACGCCCACGGGCATCAGCGGAATCACAGTGAATAGAGCGTCGGAATCGGACTAGCGATTTTTTGGCTTGGCTTGGAGGCCCTAGCTTTGGCTTGGATTAGCTTGGGGCTGGCTCAAGCTGGGGCTTGAACCATATTTTTCTCTACCGCGGAATTATGCTACAAAAAGCTGAAAACTAACACCATTGCACATTTGTATGTCACCTGAGATGCCAGATATTTTCTATCCACACTGAAGTGTGAGATTGGACAGCCGCTGAGCACGTCTGCATGAGGCCCGACACCACTACAGAACATCAAAGCGACCTCCAATTACCATCGATAATAAACCTAGGTGCTTCAACTGAATTTCAAAATTAGCTCTCAAATTCAACCACAACCATCCTCAATAACAGCCTCGGAAGTTGTTCTGAGGGGGGTCTTTGAGGCCAAGGCTCGAGCCCCTGACTTTGGCTTTGAACACCCCAAGAAGGATTTGGCTAGGCTAGACTTATAAAGCCAAGAGCATTACTGAATCGGATCGGGAAGCACGCTGGAGGAAGGGGTAAACAAATACAGATCCACATGCAGACGTACAAACGGCTACTGAAATTTAAATCCACGGGATGGATTCCGATAGAGCATAGTCTCGAGTCGAATCGATTTGGATGCAGCATGCAGGCAGGCAGATGAGCGATTTAGACTCAAAGAAGGTTGGGACGGTGCAGTGTTGGTGAGAGCGTCTAAATTTTCCCCTTAATTCTTTTTGCCGGTTGCCCTACAAATTCGTCGGATGCCCTACGTTTTTTTTGCTGGGCTGGTGTGTTCCAACTGATTGCGGATCAAAGTTCGATCATTCCGTTGGCCTTCAACTTTTTTGCCAGGCATCCTATGAAAAACTGCGGGTGCACTAGAATTTATACTGGGTGCGCTTGCGGGGTGCAGTACAAAATTTGCTGTGTCGACTTTGTGCTGTCCAACTTCTTGCGGATCAATCGATCACTGGCATTTCGGTGCCGCTCGGCTGCCCTTTCATTTTTTTGCCGGGTGCCCTACGAGTTTTTGCCAGTTGCCCTACAAAGATTTGCTGGGTCACATGCCCTTCAATTTTTTTGCCAGGTTCCGGGCCTTTCAGTTCTGCCCCGGGAGTAGTGCCGTCACCGCGCGCCACCTCTAGAGTGTAGCATGGCGCCGTACATACGAGCCTATTTCGTGACATTTACGGCGGATACAGCGTCTTCCCTTCTATTGTGCACGCTGCTACGCATCGTGCGCCGTCGGCTGTCGTACCTGGGTCGACCTGTTCGCCTACGCTCGCTCTCAGCTTGCTGCACAGCCGCCGTCCTCACTTGCAGCTCGGCTGACGCTGTCTCGCGCTGGCACCGTTTTCATCGGCAATTTGTGCCTCGCCGTCCCTAGCAGCTGGACCATACCGTCGCTTGCCCCAGTGTCAAGGATCCCCCGACAAGCGAAATCGGCGCGCTGCCCCCGTGTCCCCCACTCCGCGCGACGAAGCGCGGATGTCCATACCTGCGCGTTCTCCCCCCTCGCGTGCCACATCGCTTACGACGCCCGTCGCACACTCGCAGCTGTCTCTCACCTTGTTCGCCGAACGTCGTACTCACGTTCCCGGCCGTTGGGCTCAGGGTGTGTCACGCGTTGGATGTGCGCCGGGCTTGATGTAGGAAGACGGGACATATCGTTTTTGGAAGCGCGACAGACAGCACAGTGGGCGGTGGAAGCACCGAGAACGCGGAGGATCAAGCCTTGGGGATCGGGACGGCGGGGCGTCCGACCAGTTCGCTGCAAAGGAGGGGGGGCAGGGAGGTACGGGGTATGCTCATGGCGGTCGGCGTGAGGTACGCACTCGTTCTCCTCGTCATATTTCCTCTTCGTTCCCCGTTGTGACCCCTCCTTTTCCTGCCATTTGTCTTCCTTGTTCCGCTGTCCTTTCTCTTCCATGATTCCTTCTCTCCATTCTCACCCTCTCCCTTCGTCCATTCCCCTCCCTTTCTCTTGTCTTCTTTCTCTTTCTCTTGCTCGGCTCTTACTTACCCCTCCTTTATATCGCGTTCTCCCGCTCGTCGACACGCCGCACAACTGCCTCTCTGCCACACCTCCGCGAGCGTGGTCATGCTCGTTCAAAATTTTAACCTCCGTGTCAACAACGTCCTGCCCATTTAAGCTGTTCCAGTACGAAGACGTTCGCACCACTGCTTGACACGCAGATGGTCGGCGCTCGGCCATTCTAGTCAGTCTTTAGCAACTATCTCTCAATCAATTTTCATGCCGGTAACACTCAGATTTCCATCCGCGGCGCCTTGACCTCGTCGTCTCGGGCGGCAGTGCTAGGCCCGTCTGCGCGTCGATACAGGCTGCTCGGTACTACTACTGCTGTTTCCGATGCTCCCAATAATTTTTTATTGGGTCTGCTGCCCATGTTTTTTGCGCGATCTGTGCTTTCGTGCACCAAAAAAGGTTGCCGATCGCCGACCTCACTTAAAATGCCGGTCCGCGATTTTGCACGCCAAAAATATGGCGCCTGCCAAAAATTGGCCTGATCGCCTGCGGCTCGATACACGTCCAAAGCTCGCCATGCAAGTCGCTGACTACGCTCGTTCTGCCCCAGACAAAAAATTTGGCACACCAAAATTTAGCCAGTCGCGCCCTTGCTGTTCGCTCCACCCAAAAAATCGCTTCTGCGCCTGCGGCTCAAATGGCCCGGCCTCGTTTTGCACGCCCCAACCAAAATGCTGTTCGCCGCCCGCCAAACAATTCCCAATTGCCAATCGCTCGCCGACTAAAAATTTGCTTGCTCGCCCAGTACGGCTCGATTCACGCCCTCGTATGGAAAGCCAGAGCACCACGCTTTGAAACAACTGATTGTATCAACTGCCGAGTGATGGCCGACTGTTCCCGAAAGCGGACGTAAGGTTAAACTGCACATATTGCGTGTTTTTCCAGTCAAAATGACGTGTTAACTCTCCCTAAAATGAACTTGGAGCTTCTCGGCTCGCCCTCCCCTTCTTATAAGTGACAGGCACGTTGTAGCAGGACCTTCTCCCAGATTTTTCAAGAGCGATGTGTAATGGGAGTTAAAAGGAGCCCGGGGAACCGGCGGGATGTCTACGATATCTCTCACATGCACGCACCAGATTTCTCAAATGTGAAGATAATCAATTTACCTTGTCTTTGAAGATGCCCGAGCATCCTAGAGCAACGTTGTAGACCACAAAACTACAATCAGTAAACATATAAAAATCAGATTCACTGATCTTCTGCATGTATCAGGAGGTTTCAATTTCAAAATCGGTGGTTCTTTCCCTCTGTCTCCCTGAAATATTTTCTGGGCCTGGCGGCGTGGTGTCAAGATACCTATATACAGTACAAGCACTCGCCGGCGCTTCGCGCCGGCTCCCACTTTATAAATAAGCGATACCTGTCAGTTGACCACAGGTTTATGAGATAGGTTTACAAATGGAGATACGGCTTCAGACAGGCTTAATCTTATAAAGAGAGTGATACTGAAATAACGCCCCCAGAATGCACATTTCTTTGAAGCCTTTCCCTCCGAGATCACTACGTAGACAGTATGTAGCACATTTAAATATGGAGTTTTGGCTTCCAAGCAGTGGCTTAGAACTTGAAAGCTTTGAACGTTCAACATTGACACAATTGACATGAAGTCGTAATGTTCTGGTTCCAGCTTCAAAGCTTCAATTGGGAATCGCAGATGTAAATCTATATACCAAATCCTCTTCAAACAGCAAACTTTACAGAGGCTCCTATTCCTTGCAAAGTTCCATTTCAGACCTCCCACAGCCGTCGCAAACTCACGGACCGCTGCAGAGGGTAAGTTTGTTCCCACCTGTTAACATCTTGGACTTGCCGGTATTTGGTAGTGGTGTTACAAAACGGTCTTTATGCTCCGCAATGGCTGAGCATGCATCAATAGGGTCGTTCACAGTAGCCCTTTTTCTCTTCCTTTTTCTCCTTTTTTGCATTCCCTCGGTTTTTCTCCGGATTTTCTTTTCCCTTTTCAATTTAGACATGTAAAAAGGATACAAAACCGAAAAAAACAGGGTCCTACCTAGAATTTTAGACGAAATAGAAAAAAAAAAGGAGCACAAAAAGGAGCCGAAAAAGGGCCACTGTGAACGCTCCGGTTTCCGGCTCCCTTTTTGTGCTCCTTTTTGTCTCCCTTTCCTTCATAGGCCTAAGAACTGTTAGTAGAAGACTGAATAATATCCATACCTGGACTGTGCAGATAGTACATGGAGAAAATTGTGTTTGGATATGTTTGAATTGGAGTCTCAAGTCTGACATAAGCTGGCGACTGAAGGTCAAGCTCCAAAGGTTTTAACAGTCTCAACCACTGACTTAGAGCAGGCTTACTACCAACTGAGCCAAGGCAGTTAACAAGGTAGCTCGAAAATAAAGAAGGAGCACAAAAAGGAGGTGAAAAAGGAGAGCAAAAAGGAAGCCAAAAAGGACAACTGTGAACAACCCTAATAGTGTTGAAAGTGAAGGAATCACCTCCCACTTTCACCGCATAATGGCGGCGATCATGCCGGAACTGATAACATCATTTGTTTCAAAGCGTGGTGCTCTGGCTTTCCATACCCTCGTGCTCAAATGCTCACTATGCACGCTCGGAGCCTAAAGAGGTAAATTTTTTGCCACAAAAATCCTAATTTTTCACTCAGATACCGGTTTTCGATGTTTTGAGCCCGATACGGCCTACAGACGAGGTTTGAACGGAGTTTTCAGCAGAAAAACAGCCATGTAATTTATTTTTGGCTCTCAAAATCTACTGAACTAGGTCATTTTTGTCCGTGCCTGACCTAGCATTTTGAGTCGGAAGACCCCATTTTTGTCCACGCTGGACCTAGGTTCCAGGGCCAAAATCACAAAATTTTGTCCGCGCCCGGACCTAAGCTCGAAAGGGATAATCAGAGGTCCTCGAATAGAGTGCGGTGGTCGAAAGGAGAATGATGAAGCACAGCCAAGGGAAAAAGTGTCCGCAAAGGGAAGGAAGAGATTGCCAAATGGGGTCCAGCGAATGGTTTCAACCAACACACCACAAAAACCCACTACTAAAGATGACGGGAATTGGAACGGCTGAAAACAACATTTTTATTAGAGCCTAACCTAAAGGTTCGGCAATTAACGAGTCTCTGTAACCCGTAAAATGCCTGCGGTATTTGGCATGACAGCCTTCAACGTCTTATTCAGGTCCGGGATAATATGCGAATTCCTCCCAAATGTGATTTGTACGCTGTTAAGCAAGGGAAAAGCAGGGCTGGTTGAAAATGCGGTATCAACCCGCCTCCAAGGCTCTTGGGCGATGGTGGAAAGTAGGCCGCGTGCATTCGTGAAGTGTATACTGATGTGCATCAGCGATTCAGCCAAAGCTATCAATTCCACGACCGCGGCGATCTTGCCAATCCCATCGTGGTCTCGCATCCTAAATGATATTGTTTTCAGGTGCGGCATATTTAGGTCTTTCGGGCGATTGAAGTGGTCCGTTGTGAAGTGCTTCCAGAATCTTTGGTCCCTCAAGCCTAGGGATACGGACACAAGTAAGACATACGTCGCAACAATTCAGAAAATACTAACGTAGTGCTTTGTTCCCGGGCACAATGAAGATATCAAGTTCTGCGATTGAGCATGCCATGGATAGCCATTCACACACTCGGTCCATGTCCTCCGGTTCATGATATACCTGGATTTGGAGACAGCGGATGCTCTGCATGTCGAAGAGGGGAAACGGGTGTCGGAGGGCAATCCTGATCAATGGCTCCTCCATGATGCGTTGTACATCGAAGCTGACAGCAAGAGTGTCGATCTGAACAGGGTTGTATCCAGAGATATTTTCTACTTCGTTATCCCTGCTCAGATAGAAACCGATGTCCGCTAGGTTGAGCACCCGTAGTCGGGCGGCTTTTGCGAATATATCAAACAGCTTGTATGCGGGGCCGAATCGGATATCAGCAAGCCTGATCCATTCCATATCGCTTTTCGCCAGGACGAAAGAAAGGACATCGCGGAGAGGCGGGGAGAGGTGCGCCGTGACGTTGAGACCCTCGGTGCAGAAAGCAAAACGCCTCAGGTTTACAAGGCTGTGCACCACAGGAACGATGGATTCCGAGCGGTGAGGCCAGAACGACTCCTCCATCCGGTGCCAGACACTTTGCGAAATTACAAGGGCCCGGACGTGGAGAGTTAGGTCTGGATTGTGCCCGCAGAGGGCAAGGAAGGTATCGCAACGGGTCGGGAAAACTTTATCGTATCGTACACTCGGTTTTTCCGTGTGTGGGCCGCGCGGAGTGCCGAGGTGTATCGTATGGAATAGATGGACTCGAGTACGTGCGGTCAACGTACGAGAGGTCAAGCCGAGAGCGCCCAGCAAGTGCTTGTAGCCTGCACTCGAGTCGACAATGTTTTCCAGAACGTCGATGGGAAGCGAGGGCATGGCGAAGGCTTGAGCGGAAGATGCAGTTCTGTGGGTCCAGCGGATCAGCATACACGAAACTTTGATTCTCGGTGGTAGAGCTGCCAGGGGGGCCATTCTTGTAACCAAGACTGCAGAATTAAGAATTCCGTGCCCATAGCCCCAGATCCACAGAGTATGACTTGTTACGAGAGCTGTCTTACCGAGATCTCCACTTCATCTTCTGTTTTTTGTAGATCCTCACTTCAATCTCAATGAATCAGCATAGCCGGAGTCTCAAGCATGTGCATTTGGATGATCCAGGCGGCTCGTGCTGCTTCTGAGAATGCGGGATCCCTCGACAATCAGGGTCTATCGTCGGCAGCCGGCGTGTCGAAACCGGCGTTCACACATCTTGACACACGGAACATCTGGTTCGATTCTTTCAATTTATATCAAGCATGTGCATTTGGATGATCCGGGCGGCTCGAGCCGCTTCTGGAGACGCGGAATTCGTCATTTTCGGCAGCCGGCTTCTTGAAACCGGCGTCCACACGTCCTGACACAAGGAACACTGTTTGGTTCGATTCCTTCAATGTACAGTGGGTGTTGTGCTGCGGGTGGATATAAAATGGCGGTTTTCAAGCCAATAGAGGATTAACCCAGGTGGTTTCATACGCTGGTCGTATATCCCTCTCATTGCCTCATCACCGTTGCAAACATGCGCCTCAACTTTCTCGCTTACACACTTTTATCGGCCCTGTGTATTGGGGCTCTTCCAACGCACCGTGGTAACAGGCGAGCGGTACACCGTCTGCAAATGTTCCTCGGAGCTCAAAACCTAACCACATGTACAGGACGCTCTATATACCAAATGCCTCGCCAAAGGCAACGAGATTCTCCATGACATCCAATGTGGGTCGGAATGCTTTTGGCTCGAGTGCTGTAAATTGACGGCAGGGATTGTGCTGTAAGCCTCGCGTGCGGACACGCAAGGCCTGACCGACAAGTACAATAAACTATATGCGCCATTGATGAAGAAAGCAACATTCGGTTCCAGCTCGCGCACCGTTCAGGAGATCGGGACACTTTTGGACATCACGATATCGAACCTCGTTCAGATCAGTGTTACACGCCCGGGGCAGGGCCGACAAGTTGCCTACAAGAATTATTTCGACGTCGACAGTGGCATCATCGTGGCGGCGGAAAACTTTAACGCGAGATTCTTCTACATCGAGGAAGATCCTGAATCGAATAAAGCCGACCCAGTAAAGACAGCGGCCAACTCGCTTCAATGGAACACCATCGTCGGGGAGCAGTATAAGTCCCTCGATGGATCTTTGGCGCGCCTCCAGCACATCCTGCGGTACCAGATACTGAACGACGATACCGAGGAGATTATTAAACAGGCAGTGGACCAGAAACTGGGACTACCGGTCGAGAGAGGATGGACGGTAGCTCAACCAGGATCCCCTGGTTCGGCGGGTGACAATATGTTCAAGGCCTTGCTAGGAACAGAGAACGGACGGGGAGCAGGCTACATGTTGAAGGACTATCGATCGAGCATGCCAGGGAAAGCGATCAAGAGAATTCGGGTACAGATTGAGGACGGGATACCGATGATGGTAATTGACTTTTAGAATACTTGTATTCGGTCGCTTCACCAATTGGGATATTTCCGCCGCTCGGGGCGAAAGATTCTCTTCTCCATCTTCGTGTTCCAACCACAAGAGAGTAATTTCCTAGTCATTTACGGAGACAAAAAAGCAGACATTTTGACTCAGTTTCATCGCCAAGATGCCCACTATCTTTAATAGCGGGTCCAGAGCGCCCTAATGTCATAGAGACTTGCTCATCACCCGGAGGATATTCGACTAGACGGCATACCTATTAACCAGATTCAACACGCAGAGGACTTCATTGACATTACCGCATCTTCACATCCATCAGGTTTTCAACTTCACTTGAATGCGGCGCAGTCCTGGACAAACAACGGTTGCGAAACGTCGATCCCGAAATGCTTATATCAAATCTTCGGGCCGCGGCAGAAATTGTATCCAACGTTCCACCTGGGAGGCAAAAGCGATCCAGCAGGAGCGAAAGGCCCTGTGGGTCCGAATTGAGAGGTGTGGCACTGTCTGCCGTCCTTAAGGTTACCGACGGAGCGGTTAAAAGAAAGCATCGAGCTTTGTTCATGCACATTGCCCAGAGATTGCCCTGAAAAGCAATATATTCATTCTATTTATTCCGAGCAGAAGTAAAGGTGCTTTTTCTTTTTCTTTTTCTGCTTTTGGGGGCTTTCTAACCTGCCAACATTTTTTAGTTGATTCGGACTGCTCGACTCCCAACTCACTCGCCCCAACTTGCAATTCCGTCCAGTTGTGATCCAAAAATGTTACATGCGACAAGACTAGTAACAACCGAGAGCGGCAAAGTAGCAAAAGCAAAAATAGACACCGCCAAGCAGCATAAGACGAAGATAATAGTCAGTAACAATCTAGTATAGCGAGAGAAAAACAGAGTACAGGCGCTGCGCAGGGGCACAGGCTGTTGAGAACAAATAAATATTCCTGAGGGAATCGCGAGATGCAACCGCGATAAGGCAGAATGAAACAAGGGGTCACCGAGAAATGAATACGATAGTTTCGCATCGTTTCATTCTGTCTTTCGCTCGCTCGATCCGTTCCGTTCCGGCCGTCCGCCCGCACGTTGGAGGAGGCCAAGTGGGTCAAAGGCAGGGGAGGGGCTCCAGGAGGTGCTGGGCGGTGGGTACGTGGACGTAGTGGTCAAGGATGCATGAGGCTGTGCTACAACATGGGAACCTAACACAACCACACACCCGTCCTACAGCTCCGTACCGCAGAGAGGACCAGTGTAACTGGTCCAACGTCGCATCCCGCCGACTCACTGCCGCGAAAACCGAAGTCAGCCCAATAGCACAAGCTCATTGCCTTCCCAGCTCCACGCCCAGCGGCACATCGTTTGGGTTGGCCTACATACTGCCCATAGTCGTGCTCGAAGTTGAGGTCCCCGTCCCCGCGTCCCCGCGAAACAGGCCCACGTCGTCGAATTCGTCCAGCCTGTTTGCGACGCTCTGCATGAAATCAGTTGAGGCCACGGCTTCCACACGCGCTCGACGAGCTCGGCTCAAGAACACTCCATCAATTGAAGAGCTCCCTACGGTCGCAGGTGTAGAAACCAGGTCGTCCTCATCATCCGATGGAGCGAAAGAGGAGCCCATAGTCGATGTCGATGTGACGATTGACGGGGTTTGAATATGGGTGTTTGGGGAGGTATAGCGCAGGTTCACCAGAGAATCGGAGGAATGGGGAATGCAGGTTGCACAAGTAAACAACGTCGAGGTACCGACACAGTCGCTGCGGCTCCAAAACTTGCAGATCTGGCACTTGACCGTGGGCCGCGAGCCGGGATCTACGGCAGTTTAATGAGACTCTGCACCTTAACTAAATCGTACCCACATGTGTCGTCACAGATGCACCGAAAAGCCTCATGAAAACCTACAACCTCCCCACAGATGGAACAAATTTCGAGTGGGCTCGGTGCGTCATGAGATACCACCGCGCTTTCGTTTGTCGTGGTTGCAAGCGTTATTTCCTCTCGCAGGTATCCGGCACAGCGGTGCGGACTTCGCCCATTGGTCAACACGACTTTGTCGACGGACGTCGATAGCTTCAAGTCCAAATCCAATGAAATTCGCCTGGCGACGGTGGCCAAAGATTGCTGCCCGCGATCCAATGTTCGCCAGACATATTCCCGCCGGGGTGGCATAGAAGGCTCTGGTTCAAATAGATCTGCGTCAAACGACTCCGGGGAAGCCAGAGAAGGAGATAGAAATGATTTTCCAGGAACGGAACGTGGGCGTGCCAGATCAAGAAAGACGGGTTCTCTTTCAATGCCCTCGTCTGCCGCAAAAAGGTAAGAAAATATGACGCGAGCGCGAGATGAACTTACTGTGTAGCGCGTGATTAGCGGACCTCAAGACCTAGAGGTTAATCTTTAACAGGTGCAACTAGAGCATCAAGTAATGGATACCTTTTGACACAGTGCATTGAACACGTTCCAAGCCCTCGTCGGAGTGTCTTCTCCTTGTCGATCGTCCGTAGCATCGCTCTCTGCTGGCAGGGGTGGATTAATGCTAATCAGGAACCGGTCATTGAGATCGAGGAAGATATCAAAGTTCTGGACGAGTTGAGCCCTTGTGATCGAAAGAGTTCGAGTACAGACGCACCTCCGTCCCTAGCGCGGCCATCGATATGCCCTGAATGCTTAGATAATGCATGCCGGCCTGACCGAATGCTGAATAAGTGAGTAGCATACGTAACTGAAACCTACTGAAAGTCCGGCAATCTGGGTCTCATCAGAGTCGCAGAAAGCCCACTGTATGAGATTTACGAACCATTTTGAACCCCAGAGTAATACTCTTTGTAAGATCGTTCTTGAGCGCTGCCGCCAGTGGGCCATCCGCAGTCTTCCAATGAGCTTGAAAAATATAATCGTGTGTGTTTTGTAAGTGATTGGAAGAACGCACCATTTTCATGGACTATGAAGTGTGTTAACGATGCCGGTGACGAAACTCCTTCGAGCCGCAAGACGTTTGGATGCCTGGAAAATATCAGTTGGCTCATAAAAAATTGATCGACTTTTTACACCCACAGTAGTCCTTTCGACAGTGCTACCGTCGATTGCAGACGCTTCGGACTGCGTCAGCGAGAAGAGTCCCGATGTTTCGTACATACCTGTTTAACAGTTGGGTCTTCATTGAACACCTTGACGATAACGGCCCGATCCTTGACTTGTCCAGAGGCAAAGAAGTATCCGGGGCCACTGTCAATCTCATGGGTAAGTTTGAGGTGTTTGCTTCGGATGGTCTGGCCAAGTATCAAGCCCCTCCCTCACAGAGAGATCAGTATCTTTTACATACTTTGATTCCGTCTTCCGTGTCCTCCTCCCGACAGCGACGCTTAAGCACTGGGGCTCCCGTTATGTCCAGCGAGTCAGGTGCTTCTGAAATAGTTAGTTCGACTACTTTTCTGCAGAACCAAGGGGAGACTGACGAATCTCGTTGCGATCCCGCTTTCTCCCGGGGCCGTAAAAAGTGTTATGGATGACGTTCAAGTTGCCCGCAATGTCGTTGGTCACTCTGGCTCCGCGTGTGACGTGGTTTGCGTTCGAGATGAAGGACATTGAGAGGGTGGATGAGACTTGGGACAAGGAGGTGCAAAGCTGTTGCCAACGTGGTGCTGTGCCAAACAGTGCAACACCAATGCATCAAACCCCGGCCAAATTTTTACATTGAAAATTCCCACAGAATGTCTTGTCTGGAAATTACAAGTCAATTGCGCAGAACCGGTGGTTTGTAGACAGCGCCAGGTCAGTGCTGAGGGATGTTTGAATTCTTGCTTCTTCGTTTCGAAATAAAGCCTCGAGCTTCCACTGAAGCGTGCTAGATTTTGTCGCTGCATGCAATTTGAAGTGCCAATGTGAAAACTGGACGCACGGCTGGGATGGGATGTGATAAATTTAAAGAGGAGAGAAGAGTCCCCGCGCTACTTACAGCACCTGCATCAGGACATCGGCGTGATTGCAAAGAACCTCGCCCTCAATTCGCGGTTGAAGTTGCCCGAAGCAAGTTTGAGTCCAAGACGAGGGAGGCTGGAGCCTTAACTCGGAGTAGCACGTTGAAGGCGATAAAGAAATATGTGCGTGGTTAATCAACTTGGGATCGGATCAAGTCCGAGGACCGTCCTGCTGCCGTCGAAGAGCGAAAGAGTTGAGACCCGAGTGGAGTACTACGTTGCCCGCATTTAGAGAGTATGAACGCAATTTGAGATATGTGGTCATACCGGATATGTATGTGGTCAACTGCTCCACCCGTACATACCGGGTTCGTGTATTAGAAAGTCAGAATTATCGCAATAGTCGGTGTGGATCAAGAGTTCGGTGGAAAAGCCTGAAAGTGAAGTCTGTTCTTTTATACTGCCCCAGCCGCTGGAAGCAGAGGCGGTTTGAACGCGCCAAGCCAGAACGCGAAGGCACACTAGAATCAATATCAGAAGTCGTATAATGAATTGAAAAAATGCGTGCGGGAACATGCGGTCGACGACGGATTCGGTGACTCTACCACTTTTTGGTGGGGGCAGCAAGAGCTGCCGAGAAGCCAGGGAACGTGGCAGGCAGCCCCAAGAGGTCCACGACCCACATATTAAGTGATGTAATCGCAAATCTCCAAGAAAGAAAAAGTAGAGAGAATTCCGATTAGGACAAAATCAAAGAAGGTCTGGGCAGGACGGTGTTCTGTGGAATGTCTCGGGAATCTCCCCCAAAGGATGGTCCAAAAAGGTGGCTTTTTGAGACTAGAAATGAGCGAATCAGATTTGCCGGTGCTTGCTCTCACTCCAATCTCTTGTAGACAGATGCTTCAACAGGACAACTCGGACCTCGTTTGTTTGCTCTCGCCTGCGGCTGCCTCGCGCGTGCGCGATGCTTTTAAAACTGGTCGGTTTGCCTACCAATCGTGACTTTGGTGCATGCTCTCACCATCAGGAAATTGTTGCTCAACAGATATCGCCGCATCTGGCAGTATGATCGGGATCGAGATAAGATACTGCTGACTGGTGACGTAACCGACAGATAGCCGCTTACTTTCTTCCGCCCGCACGGATGAGCTGGCGTCAGCCGGGCAGGAGAAAGTGCCCGACGGGTGCGCGCGCATCCGGCTGGCAGAGCCCATGGCGGTCGTACATATTTCCCTTGGATGGCGTCTGCCCCCCGGGCCCGCGACTCGATACGCGCCGCTGCCCGCGCGCTTGCTGGCCGAGGACGCGGAGGATTAAGCCTTAGAGTCGGGACGGCGGGCTGTGTGCGCATCGACCAGGTCGCTGCGAGGCAGAGGAGTCGGAGAGGTGCGGGGATAGGCTCATTGTGGTCGGCGCAAGGTAAGTACGCACTCGCTCTCCTCGTCATATGTCCTCCTCGTTTCCCTGGTCTCCCCTTCTTCCTAACTTCCTCGCTTCTCTGCCCTCTCCTTTCTATGATTCACCATCTTCATCCTCGCCCTCCCCCCCTTTCTCTTGTATTCTTTCACTTTCGCTTGCTCGGTTCTTACCGGTCGAGTTCGCCGGGTCGATCTGCCGCACAACCGCCTCTGACACACGTCCACGCGGGCGTGCTCGTGCCCTTTCATCACCGGCGGACGCGATGAGGCACACTCCCGTCCTCGCGCGCGTGCTAGGCGGCCCCGACATATCCAAGACACCCCATGCCACCGATCGATGCGCATCGTTGCCCGCCCTCGCTCTGGTGTCTTGCTGTTGGCATATTTTGCCGGGTGCAGTGTCTTTGCTTTGCACGCACGTGCGCGCTTATACCTTGGTATGTACTCCCGTGGATTATATGTTGCCCAACCGCGAATACAATTATCGTTTGCGTTGCCTCATTTCGCCTACCATACGTCGCCACTGCTCTTCTCCACATAAACGAAATTTGCCGGACGGGGTACTTATGCCTTTGGCTCCGTGCCGATATAAAAAATTTGCACAATCTGCGTCATGAAAATTTGCCGGTCGCTCATGCGCTCTGCTCCCTTGCCCATTCAAAAATTTGCGTGCTCGCCTACGGCAGCTCAACGCTTCCCACCAGAAAACTTGCCGATAGCCTATAACTCGAACGAATCGCTGTCCTCGCCACCAGAAAATTGGCTTGCCCACCAAAAATTGGCTGATCTCACGATACACTCTCGCCTGCGACTCAAAAGCACGATTGCATTCGCTTTGCTCACATATCGCACTCGCTTGCGGATCGATATTGTGAATCTTCGCCCCTAGCTCAGAAAACTGCCAGTCTCCGCCGACCCGTCAAGGCATTTGCTGCTTGACTAGTTTCGTTCACTGCAAGCATTGCGCCCCCAACCAAAAATTTGCCGCTCGCCGATCCTCAATCAAAAATTTGCCGGGTCACCTGCGCTTGCAAACAAAAAAGAAAAATGCCGACACCACACCGGGCTCGCTTTGCTCACCCTCACTGAATAACTTGCCTGCTCGCCTGCAACCTGATTGTGCCCACCAAGGAATCTCCGATCGCCCCACTCGAAATTTGCCTGCTCCACGGAGCTCACTCAAAAATTTGCCGGGTCGCCGCTTCACCTAAAAACTTGCCTGCCAAAAATTTGCTAATCGTTCGCTACGCCTGTGCGCCTACCAAAAAAATGCCAGTCACGCGCCTGCGGCTTGCTCCACCATGACCTAAGGATTTGCTTGCTCGCTTGCGGTTCGATACACCATGCTCGCTTTGCTCGTCAGCCAAAACTTACTGCTCGCCTGCGGCTCGTTGCTTACCCGCCAGAAATTTGCTAATAATCACTCGCTGCGCTCGCCCTGTCCTAGCCAAAAATTTGCGGCTCGCTTCATCTTGCTCTTCTGCGGCTCGTTACATGCCCGCCAGAAACGTTCCCTGCACTCTTCCGCAGCCATAATTTTACAGCTCGCCTGCGGCTCGATTTTGCACGTCAAAAATTTGCCGGTCGCGCGCCTGCGGCTCGCTCCACCCAGAAAATTGCTTGCTCGCCTGCGGCTCGCTGCGCCACCCGCTCGCCTCCTCAAAAATTACCGGTCGCTCGCCTGCGGCTCCAATGTAAATCCTCGCGCTTACGCACTCGCCACCACGCGCAGATCGCTCGGACGCCCTCACCGCGTTCAATCCCCGGCGATGTCATCCTTTTGAAGTTTTGTGTTTCAATCTGCAGGGGCCATATTCTTGGCCAAATTTTACAAGGCAAACGGAGATTTGAACTTGTTTTTTTCTCTTGGATGCTGAAAATTGACAGGTTCTACTGCACCAAGTCAAAGGGAGTTTCGATCATATGTTTTTCTGAACCAACCCTCATGTTTGCTTTGATTTGGTGTTGAGCACGTCGTGGTGCTAAGCAGTGCAGCACCAAATTCATCCAACGCATCACTACCCTCGAAATGTCTGCACACTGCGTGCCGGGTAATATGTTTATATTCTACAAGACATGCCTTCGCTTCGCTCCGGCGCAAGTGCTAACTCTGCAAGCCTCAATATGACAGCCAACCAATCATCGTTGAGAAACTATGGAAGGACAGTGCACTGTCATCATCATGTACCTGCCAACTCCCCGACAATGGTGAGTAAGTGTTCAAAAGGCTAGTGGACGTATTCAAAAAATACATGAATTCACGCAAAGTATCCACATAAATACTGTGGGCCGTACATCCAATATTCAAACTCGCCCCATTCCTCCTTCACAATGGCAGATTACGCATGACACGTCACTAATTAAATCAGTGAGTGAATGATGGGCAAAGCAATAAGCTTCCATCCACGGGCCAATAAAGAGCAAACGACTGAGCCAAAACTGGATGGTCAGCCAAACGAACAGTGTGAAAAGATGCATCTTATTTTGATACTCATCTTACTGGCAGGGTCAAACATAAATTGTGCTGCGGATGTATAGATTCCGGAGTACGTCAGTATGGTATCTACGGGGTTGAGTAAACATGAAACATCGCACCGACATCGCATACCATCTCTTGCAGGAAGACTGAAACGTCATAAGATATTTTAACGGTCCTCGCACGCGTCGCGGATTCGATCGGACCGATACGGGGGCAGCAGGGTGACGATTGAGTAAAGTAGCACCACAGACACATACATAATCGAACTTGACAGAAGTAATATGTCAGTATCGGATTCGACGCGAGAGGATGAAACAGCTTGCCAGAAAGGTATTCGGTGAGCGCTCGTGGCAAAGTTCAGCGCCGAAATCCAAAATAAATTGTGTCTAGCTGACGTGCTGAAGTGTGGTCCTTGGTGGACAGCAGGGAATCGACGTCGATGCCGCTCAAAAACCAAATCTGAATGTTTGCATCCCGTTGGGTTAAAGGACTGGGAGAAGAGATTTAGTGGAGGTAAGGATGAACGAAACACGTAGAGCGGCTCGCAGGATGCGAAAAACGAATAAAACATTTGCATTCCGCCTTATTGTGGTGCGGGGATGGCACGACGTCGCAAAAGAGTTCAATCTGAAGTTACAAATGTAAATCTAAGAGCGTATAAATTGGAGCGGACTTACGCGGCGGGTCGGAAATCGAGAAACAACCCACGAATATACCTAAGAAATCAGTGAAAGACCACGAGAGGAACCCAAAGGCATGAGCACATTACCTCATCGATGCATGAAATTGTTTATCACAGCGCGCACGGTCCTGGTCACTCGCTGCGACCGGCCCTATACACACAACCAGGATATTGAGGTAGTTACAGAGGCGTCTGAAGGGGGATTGGACGAACGTCGTGATGAGCGAGAGCGCCATAGGGAAGTTTGCAGATAGAATGGAGAAGCAATAACAGGCCGAGGGGAGCCTGGCCGTTGAGCGGGTCAGGGTGATCGGCAAGGTCCCGGTTTTCGCAAAAATAAAAGGAATAATAGAAAGAGCGCACTGCACCAAGTGTTGTGAGACGATATATGCTCTCAAGGTCGCCCTGGGCCAGTTGTAGTCAGTGGTTGAATTCGAAAACCATGTGGAACTGAAAAGATGGCGCACCGATTCGTGGGGAACGATGGTTAGAGTGAAGGAGGGGTCGCCCTGGGCCAGTTGTAGTCAGTGGTTGAATTCGAAAACCATGTGGAACTGAAAAGATGGCGCACCGATTCGTGGGGATGATGGTTAGAGTGAAGGAGGGAGATCTGGGAACAATTGTGCCCCGGCCTTTTCAGTGGGTATCGTGCGGGTTGATGAACGAAATATGTGATAATTTCTACGTCATAATTTACGCGCTTGGATATAATTGGCGGTTCTGCGGTCAAGTGGCGCCGCCTCAAGGCACAGCGGGATCTAAAGGGGTATTATCGGACCAGAGCAAACACAGACAATCTGATTCGAGGCATCTGCTTAAGATACGAGTAATAATCGAGGCATCTGCTTAAGATACGAGTAATAATACGAGTAATACGAGTAATACGAGTAATGCTTAAGATACGAGTAATAAGAGCGCGGTTGAGAAATGAGCACTTGAATTGCCTCGAACAGACATGTGTAATTTTATAAAGAGAGTGAAGTGAAGTGACTACAATTATCTGGTCTGACTACAAATACAAATGGGCTTTCTTTTTTCCCCCCGGCCTCTTGGCTAACCCACCCTCCCTGCCTCAGATCCCAGCTTGACCGGCCCGAATACCCTTGGCTGTAAGCTCAGGCAAAGAGAGCTGCAGCGATATATGGAATATAAACACAGTCCAAGCTCGGCGATTGTCCATCTTCGCAGACACGCGCAACATCACGAATGGGTCCGATGTTGTATCAGGCCAGCTGAACCGACCTTCTCTTCATCGAAGCCTGAGCCAGGCTTGTTTGCCCGGGGCTGCCAACATCGAATTCGTGGGGAAACTCCAAGTCCGCCGGATTTGAGTCCTGCGTGATAAGAGCGAGGGGGTTCGCGCCAAAATCGTCCACGGCAAGAATGGTGGATAAAGCATCCGACCGCGAGGTAGTGCGGAACCCAATTACTGTCGTGTCGCTGGCACTCCCCCACTGAGAGAGTTGGCCCTCGTCCCATTTTCGGAGCAAGAGAATGAAGCGCGCGGTCAGGATGCAGGAGAGCCTGTTCAAAATTCGTTTTTTCAGCACCACACATGGGGGGACTACATCAACACTGACGGTACGGTGAACGCATTCGGAAGGCGTTGAAGGAATCCCGGCTTACGGGTGTGAGATCGGATATAATTCAACGCCAGCCTACTTACCGGTGCGCGCTGTGATTCAGGATGAGTTTTCTGTGTGAAGATAGCAATTTGGGAAGTGACTGACATAATTCAGGATCACCCCAGCTGTCGTGAAGATGGAGATCGTGCTACCAGCATTTGTCGAACCAGATGGTACGAAGATATTTCAAGATGACTGACCCGAAATACAGGATCCCTTTCAGAATGCGGATAAATCTCCCGAGGGTATCACAGCACAAGGGTCAGATAATCACCTTGCTGAAACAAGACAAACATGATTCCTTGTCGCTGGTTCTTTAGCCCTCCCCTCCGAAAGACCATCACGCATCTGGCTATTATCAAGAATGCCGATGATGACTCGAATATTACCACGAAGATGGAGAGCATCTCGGGGGCTGGCGACATTTCAAGATATAGGTATATGCGTACGAGCCGCGGATGTGCTCACCTCTGTGCTCGGACAAATATGTATCAATGCCAATCACACTCGAAAGGGACGGTCCCACTTACATGGGCAGACTCGAAGATCCCATGCAGCGGAGGCCAGGAACGTGGCTCTAAGTGAAAGAGCCTTGGCATGGGGAATATGTGAAGACGAGGGTTTAACCTACGATGTCCAAAGCGACGCAGGCGAGACCAACAACCCCCAGATACGCGAGAACCCATTTATTCTTAGCAAAGACGGCATAGGTTCTCAGGGTGAACGTGACTGCTCGAGGTCTTCGTCAGCGGGTGTTTTCACTTCTTATTGGGATCACACGGACCAATCACGGCGGTACGGCCAATTACACTCAGTGCGCCGATCACCTTATACCACACGTCGCACCTGCAAAGGACGGAGGGTGAGTTGGGAGCCCAGATCCGACGGGACGGGCGCACTGCAGATACTATGAGGACCGTGCAATAGAGATTGAACTACATATTTGAACACACCGTGGAGCCAAGCTTATTCGCTACGGCCAGTAGATAGAGTACGTTGGCCACCAGGGCGTAGCGGCAGCCGATATAGAGCGCTGTCGACAGCCGGAATTTCCGCCACCACATATACTTCACCTCCTTGGGGAAAGTCAAGGCGAAGTCATAGTAAAGGAGGGCTACACAGTGTCAAGGCTCAGAAGAAGCGGCACAGCCAACTGAATTATCGACGTACCGAGACTAGAGTATTGAAGGCGAAACTGGAGGAAGCTGTTGGATATCCGTCAGGTTTCCAGCTAGCTGAATGAGACATGCATACTGGTTAGTTGCAGCCGTGATTGCTTGGGAAGGCATGGAAAGGGGGGGGGGAGATAAGCCCGAGAATGTCAGTCCGTTTTTATGCTCAAACACCACCTTTCCACCATCTCTCTACAAGCGCGCGCTAAACAGAGCTGCCAAGACCCTGATTTAGCTGCAGCCGCAGGTGGGCCGAATGCATTTGACGTGACTACAGGCGCCCCAGCCAGACGCGCAAAGGATGTTGATGTTACCATCGTCACCTCGAATCGCCGCCGCTGAGACACTCTCTTCAACGGCTAAATGATCTGAACTCCCACCATCGCAAGCTCTAGCTCGACATGGAAGAAGGCCAAGGTTTGATGGCCCCGGCTCAGTGGAAAGGAATAGAAGCTTACCAGTGAAGCTGCACACTGACAGATCTGATTGCATCTTCCTGTTACAGTATATATAAGATGGAACATGGGTCAAGTCATCCTCCTCGTCCTCGGATCTGAGCTCGACTTTAACGCAGGCACCCGCGGTCACGGACGTCGAGGATGGATAATTATTGGCGGAGTCTATGCAACCCCAGTAGAGGCACGGATCCTGAAATGCAACAAGTGGCTGCTCGGCCGCTTCGCGGCCTCGCATCCCCTCCATGAAGTGCGAGTTTTGGCTCCTTGCTATGAATTTCTTTCATGATTTAAAGGTGGTTTGAAGTAAATAAATTATGGAAGATCCTCGGGCAAAGAAGCTGATTGACAGATGGTGGGGTTTGAAATGGCTTCGGACAGGCGTAATTTATAAAGAGGGTGATTATAAAGAGGGTGATAAAGAGGGTGAAAAGAGGGTGATAGCGCTGATCTTCAGTAAAAGATCCCATGTCAATCTCCAAATAGCGAGTCTGGGCCCTAGCCTCACCATTTTTTTCTCATCCACTCCCCCAGTAGCATGCCAATTTGCTTTTATTTTTTGTTTTCATCAGCTGACCCTCCATATTGAGCATTAGCTTCGGGAGGCGCACGTTCGTTTTATTTTCGACTTCCCCCGATCAGCCGTTCGACATCCACTCAAAAAGAAAGGGTCTCCTTCGCTTCGTTCTTTCGTCCACCTAGGTAAAAAGGTTAGCAGAAAGGAATTAAATTGGTAGCAAAATCCAAAATTATAGAAATTTGGTCATTTCTTTGGGTGTGAAACTGCTGGGGAAATGGGAACAATCAGCAGCTGTTTTGATCGCGAGATCTTTATTTTACTATTAGTATCAGCAAGTTGTGAAAGGGCTGCTGAAATATGACCTTTTTAGCATCAATTTCCAGCGAGAAGAAAGAGGTTCTTTCCTAAATCTCTTTGTTCAAACAAAGGAATTTAGGAAAGTCTATCCCAAAGACCTTCCTTCATCGCACCGGAAATGGCTGCTGCAACTCAAGCTTTCAGCAGCAAGGCCTTTCTTACCTTGCTGAGAGTGAATAAAGACCTTGACTTTGAAATAGCCACTGATTGTTCCCAATTCCTCAACAGTTTTGTATCCAAGGGAAAAGACCAATTTTCTACAATTTTGTATTCGGCTACTGATTTAATTACTTTCTGTTAACCTTTTTACCTAGGTCAATATTTTCCTTTCTACGGAGTGACGTTTATTGAAGGTTGAACTCGCTGTATTCATTCTGGACTATCCTAAGATTTCACTGCATTCAGATGCCCCCATGTGCCTACGTACACTGATCCCTGCCTAGCATCTGGAAAATCCCCCATGTCTATGGTGGTCTATGGCAGACACGGGACCATATAGACCGCTAGACTGCCCCCTGTCTCTACAAGACAGCGGTAGACACCCGGTTTCTATGGTAGACCGCCATAGACCGCTTAGAGAAATAGAGGGATAGATATATAGACTCGGGTAGAGAAATAGACAGCTCTTTGCCGAGCATCACGATGATCAAAACAACGGAGAACACTCGGGAAACCTATTGATTGACGATCATTTTCTTCAGGCACAGTTCCGAGAGAATGGGTCAGAAAATATATTCAGGGTGGTGACAACTACAGCGGGTAGACAGTTATCAATGCTAATGAGTCCGGCATCCCCCGAAAATCGACCAAAAAAAAATCATCGCAGACGTTCATTGAGAATTTATCTACTAGCAAAGTCATAGCGAGAATAAGTAGAAGAATAATGGCATACTAAATCGGAAACGGCCATGTCAGAAGGGAATGGGTCCCCAGAGAGAACAAGAAATGAGTCTGAAGGAGGGGAAAAAATGAATAATGTGGGTGAAAGACAGCGGTGTATTCACACACCGCTAGCGGCTTTTATAGACCACCTCGGCAACTGACTTGGTGAATTTTCTTCCAACTCAAATCATCGGTGAGCAACTCAACATTGAGACAGGAGAACATCAGATGAGAGTCAGTACCTGATGGCCTGCAAAGATCTGCATCAACCATGCAAGGAGGAGCTCTAATTGTGTCTATCGCTAAGTGCATTGTCTATTGAGATCTATCAGCCATCTATCCGTCTATTTTGGTCTGGGGTAGAACTTGCCTTTCTACAGGGATCTGCCATCTCTATCCTGGGGGAATGTGTTTCCAGATGAGGGGTGTCTACCCCAGCCGACGTTCGTCTATGTTGGTCTATCCCCCGAGCCAAGGCAAAGTCTGCCCACCTTGGTTGATCTTTGCCAATGGTGGCATGCCTATCATGGCCTACCTTGGCCAACCTGGGTCCAGGTTGGTGGCAGTTGAATGAGGCCACACATTTTTCCCAGGTACAGGTCACAAATAGGCCTGGCTAGGCTCAGCTAGGCTAATTGGTCCACCTCAGTCTATGTGTGCCTATTCCACTTGGAATACCTAGACCAACCATGGCAAGGATGGGCAGACAGATCAGCAGGGGCTGGCACACTGGCCTGCCTACACATCTGCCTATTGGGATCTGGCAGACCTGTGCCTACGGGGGGGTCTGAATGCAGTGTTTGTTGCCTTGGCTAGAAATTTATGTTCCCCGGTCCTGGGAATTTTTCAAGCACCAGTTGTGGTCAAGAACGAATTTTCTTTCGAGCTGCTGACAAATGGCATCAAATGTTGCATGGCTCTGAAGCGCTGTTTCATTTAAATTTTTGAGCATTCTGAGGAGACAGTATGCTTTGGAACATATAATAGAGTCCCCATGAGATTAAAGTAGGTGAAGAGATGCCTTTTTAACAAACCTTGAGGTGCGGTAGATTTTAAACTATGATGATTATGTAATAAGATTCTGACCCGATCGAACTCCCACGGTAGCAACAGGACTACCCTTTTCTACCCTTTTCACATGCCAGATGCTAAAAGGCAAAACAAAATAGGGTGAAAATCAAAGGGAAACTGAGGAAGGGAGAAAAAAAGGAACAAAAAAGGGCGCAAAAAAGTCTACTGTGAACGACCCTAATGCATCAATAGCCCATCATATCACGTTTCTCTTTCTATACATCCGCATCCTACGCTCTGCTTCATCATCGGGGCTCTTTTACAGACAAATACGCATATATGTTAGTGAGTCTTTCTTTGATCTTTGTTGTCTCTTTAACACGGGGCCGGATGCCGTGAATGATGCGAAGATTGACATTTTTATTTTTACCGATGGGCAAAAATTTGAAGGGCGTGATGGGATAAGAATTGAGCACCCCTGTTGCATTTGCTTTGCTCACATACCCAATAACCATATGAAGTTTGATTAAACAATCTGTGTCTCAACACATAATCCTTCTTGAGCAGTGCTTGATTGATCACTGAGGTGGGTGGCAAGGAGCAACGCAGAAGGGATGAGTGTGGCCGATTTTGATGTGTTGATCACTGATCAAACAAGATTATGTTCTGCTGAACACTGATTAAGCCAAAAAATCACTGTTCAACCAGTTTCATGAAGGAAAGTTCCCAGTGTGGGATTCGAACCACAGACCTCCAGAAAACAAAGAAGTTACGGAGGACTAGACCATAACCACTACACTAAACATGCTTTATAAGATGCCCTAGACTCTCAAATCCATCCAGATGCTGAAGACAGCTCTTTGTGTTGGTAAAAGTATGTACAAGACAGCAAGTGACCAAGGGATTGACTGACCATATACAGTAATTCATTTCAGAATGCTGTTATAGAGTAATCTCCTTGCAAATGAAAACCAAGTGACAAAGGTCACGGGAAACAAGCCAAAGGAGCATTTTGGCTGTGATCCAAAAATTCCAAGAAAGCTTCTCCCGGGCAGTGTTGAAGTAAAGCCCAAGCATACTTTTGTATGATTCAGACCTTCACTGGAGTTTGGCCATCCAGATAGTCTTTGAAACTCATCTAACTTCTGCAAAGGGAAACTAAGCTATGTTCAGGCATTTGTTGCAAATGTTGGGCACTTCTTGAGACAACCAGAAAGCTCAAGGAGATGTTCATGTGCTCCTAAAAAGTTCTGTAAGCTTTATTAGGCTTTTCAAATAGATCTTTGAGCAGGATAAAAACTAAGCCAAAAGCTCCTTTTATCGCTTTCATAGTCCAGCAAACAACTACATATCAATGACCAATTGAATCTATGCAGTTGCCACATGTTTGTCAAGCACCCATGGAAAAAAGGTAGGGCTCCGACCCGTTCTCGTTTTGACAGGTCTGACAGCCCATCGTGACAGTAACCGACCCCTCCGTTGGCTGGTTCAGCCTTCTGCTTACAGATGGGTGACGGAATAGGTGAACCTGTCAACGGGTGACCCATACCTGGCTGTCAATAGGTTGATGGAGCATGCCATCGGAGAGTCCTTGAGAATGAGAGAGTGATGGCCGCTGAGGACAGGTGCATATATACAGGACACTTCAAAGGCGACTTAGTGAGATGGTTGAGGCATACCACAGCTGTTGACCGATGGTCAAATTTTCAAAACTGATTAGCTGACACTCAACACAACTCAAGGATCCCACATCAAGAAATTTCCCACCACTTGAACGCAGTCACATACATCTTACCATCACAATTATTTGTTAACTCACTATGATTGATACCTTGTTCCTGGGACAAGTTGTATTCCCCAAATCTCGAGAGATTTCAGTGGGGCATGCTCATGGGTTGTGGAGCTAGCTAGAGATCTCATGGAAAGTCTTGAAGTTTTGCAGCATGTGTCAAGTAACTTGAGCCTAGCTATGAAAAGCTCAAGGGGAGCACTCTGAGCTCATCAAGCCTATTTTGATATCTGGATTGAGATTGGATAGCTATCTACACATCTCATACAACACCCCCATTGGACAATAACAGGCTGGCAAAATTGTGAGAGACAGTTGAGAAGCTCATTCTACAATGGAATTTCAGCAGTAGAATACGATTTTTCTGGTGGGCAAGGAGCTAACTAGCTGTGAATAAATCCCCCACACCCCATATCTTATCGGAGTGCCTTGCACTTTATTCTCCATCACCTCACCTATCCCACCACAAAAAATTTCCCCTGAGAGGATGTACTGTCGCTGAGGTATTGCTAATAGAGACCACAAAGCAACTAGGCAGTGAAGAACTGGAGTCCCCAACTCACCATCAGATGGCTTAAGCATTACCTGACCTGTCTGCTCTTTGTGAAAATGCGGTGAATCCACATTTTTCTCTGTGCACTTGGCAGCACAAGTGGTTTTGGAGGAACTGGCAACACCGACTCTGAGATGTCGGAGAGCAGATGAAAAGTTAAAAGGCTGTCTGCCTGTAAGGCTTCACAAGCTCTCAAAGAAGGATAATCATCATATACTTTCCCTGGCGAGTAATAAGCGGAATATTGTGGTTGCTCAATCCTCTATGAGAATCAACCTCTTGGGAGTCTTGAATACAGGTCCAGATATTCCCGGTTCTAGTTTATCCGAACTCCAACTCTCCTGGAGATTCTGGTAGAGTAGGGAGAAGGTGACTTGGAGAAGGTTGTAATGGTGCAAATCCAGAAATTCAACCTGGAGGACAACTTTGAAGACTCATCAACCTCTGCAAATTCGAAGATCTTCTCATCAAATTCATGAAGTACTGGACCTGCCGCAACCAGCTGATCATCCTGCCATTGCTGTGTTGAGTTTTCTTTGCCGATTTGACTCAAGTATCTCAATGTTGCATGGAACTTCAACCAAGAACATCATCAATTGTTCCTTTATAGTCTACAGATACTGGAATTGTGCATTTTGCAGCTGTATGCATGCTTCAAATGCAACTGCAGGTGAAGCCTTTTGAATTCGGGTTTTCAACGCACATGTGAGTGATAGGGATCCCCACCGTACAGTATATGGCTACGACCGTAAACTTTTATGGCTGTATATGTGGTCCAACCAGCCGTAACTGTAACCGTAAAGAGCTCTTAGAGGCTCTTACAGTTACCGTACGTCATTTTTACGGTCCGTAACCGTATTTGTAGCCGTAAATCGGTGAACGAATTGAGCTCAGCCCCAACAGCTCTTAATCGGACAGCTAATAAAGAAGGTTCGAATCCAGATTGATTCAGCCATCTTTTGATCCTTTGGGAGACGCTGTGTGGCCAATTTCGAGGCTCAGGTCAGTTGAGCCCGAGCCTATTAGTCTCTACAGTCGCTGCCACTTTATCATAGATTCTCCGACAGAGAGAGGAACATTCTGATCTCATCCTCCTTCAAAACCGCAAAATTTGGGTGCTAAATTTTCGGCCGTAAAGTTATCGTATACGGCCATATTCTTATGGATTTTTACGGGTTACGGACGGTGAAGACCGTAACCGTAAAATGTCGGCCAGGAGGCCTTACGGAACGGATACAGTGACCGTCAAATCCTAACCATACACCGTAATTAGTGATGCTCAGGGCCGGGCTTCAAGCCTGAGGCCCGCCAGGCCCAGCCCGATGAAGCCCAAGCCCGGCCAGGCCTGGCAGTGGGCTTGAGCGGGCTTCGAGCTTGGGCCTCAAAAAGTTCAAGCCCAAGCCCAGGGCTCAGGCCCGGGCTTGAGCACCACCCAGGATCAATGTCACGTTGAGCTCCAGTGTAAGAGAGAAAAACCTTTGAACCTTCAACTGACGTCCCTCCAACGGTAGGATCATGGTGTTGAACATGCCACGGATGCCGAAGGCTATTTGTGATGGATGCAGTGTGACATGTTGTGACGAGGCAGTTAGAAAGTTGGTATTTTTTCATTGATGACCATCTGGGTGAAGGTTGATTAAATTTGTAGTCCTTATTGCGAGTGAAGCGAGCAATTCTACCCTAAATGCACGTGACGACGGGCAGGGCTGGAATATGCAGCTAACATGTGTAAACACAGGAATGCGTGGCTGATGGTCTTGGAGGAAAAGAATGCCTTCAAAAATGTTCAATTCTGGATCTTTTGCAATGGGAATAGCACCAAATGATGCACCTTGATGGCGTGATTCAACTGATACAAGAATCAGGCCAAAAGACGAGGAAAAAAACTGACATCAAATAGGAGAGGTGTAAGCATGATTACATTGCAGCGTTCTGTCTGCTTCACGAGCATTTTGCGCTTGCGGCGGATCTCTAGTATAATGTTTAAGACTTTACTTAGTATCATGCAACATCCAGAATGCCAGCAGAATGCACTGTAAAATTGTACAGTGAAGCCCAGGCTCAAGCCCGGGCTTCGGGCCTGGCTCAGGCTTCACCGGGCTTGGGCTTGGGCTTGGAGAATCTCAAGCCCAGGCCCACTCAAGCCAGGCCCAAGCCCGGGTATCCAGGCCAGGCCGGGCCCAGAACATCACTAACCGTAATTACGGTTACGGTGGGGATCCATAGTGGGTGACTCAAGAGATGTGTTTCTGAAGGGTGGTCTGTTTCTTCTTTTAACACATTTGTCAATTCAAACAAATCCCTAATGTGAACATAGTGCATGATTTTTTTCTTTGCTGTGCTGCATAACTCTGGGAACACTGCAAATTAAGGGTTGAACTCCAACTTCAAGGAAAATCCCAAACAGCTGCGCAATGAGTTGGCTCTGAGGTACGGAAGGAATTGATTTTGCCATGTGTTCAGACTACATGCAAATAGAATTAGGAGGTAGTCCTATGGTGTAAGTGTGAGGGTTTGAACACTGGATTTTGTGATTTGCTTTCAGGGAGTAACACTATAGAGAGATTTGGCTGAGTATCAATGACAGATTCCTTCCTTAGCAAGTAAAGATTTGATTGTCTTGATTTGCATTTTTGAGTCTGAATGTGGCACTTCTCAAAAGACTTCTTCAGCATCAGATGCATTTGAGAGTCTAGGGCATCTTCTGAAGCACATTTAGTATAGGGCTTCTCTTCAGATCTGTAACACCACCTGGGAGAAGCTTTCTCGGAATTTTTGGATCACTGCCAAGATGTTCCTTCGGCTTATTTTTCATTTGCAAGGAGATTACTCTATAACAGCATTCTGAAATGAATTACTGTATATGGTCAGTCAATCCCTTGGTCACTTGCTGTCTTGTACATACTTTTACCAACACAAAGAGCTGTCTTCAACATCTGGATGGATTTGAGAGTCTAGGGCATCTTATAAAGCATGTTTAGTGTAGTGGTTATGGTCTAGTCCTCCGTAACTTCTTTGTTTTCTGGAGGTCTGTGGTTCGAATCCCACACTGGGAACTTTCCTTCATGAAACTGGTTGAACAGTGATTTTTTGGCTTAATCAGTGTTCAGCAGAACATAATCTTGTTTGATCAGTGATCAACACATCAAAATCGGCCACACTCATCCCTTCTGTGTTGCTCCTTGCCACCCACCTCAGTGATTAATCAAGCACTGCTCAAGAAGGATTATGTGTTGAGACACAGATTGCTTGATCAAACTTCATATAGATTCTTACATACCGCCGTACAAGAACGAATCCAATTTTTTTAGACTTCCAGATGTGGACATGGCTGGAAGGCTGCTGTATTTTGGAGGCAGTCAACACCAGAGGGGTTGGCCAGACAGAACTAAGAGGAGCCCAGAATGACAGAACAATAGTGTGGTCATTCAAGAGCAACCATTAGAGAAGGGTACATGGTGGTCAAGACCAAGAAGAGAAGATACTGTAAGTAATCTACGTCACAATCAATGTGCGATCAGATATGTAACAGAACAGATGTAACATAAGATATAAATCAGAATGTAAGATAAGAACTCAACAACAGCAATACAAAAGGTAGGATACCGAAGAGTGGTATAGGTGATCATTGAGGAGGGATATAGGCGAGTCAATGATAAGGAATATCTGAAGGTCCAATGAGGATAAGTCAAAATACAATGAGATTGAGGCCATGATGATTAATCTATGGGAAGGTACAATGCAGGATTGCAAGGAGCAATGAAGACTGAGGCACTGGTGTGCTAAATCAGGGCTGAAGGGAATAATGCAGATAGCAAAGGCTGGACCAGTCTTGGAAGGGAGAGGTTGGACAGTGCAGAGAAAAGTAGTAAGGTTGGAGCAGCAGCCTTACAATGGCGACAGACCGGCCCGGGAAGTTGCCATTGAGAACTGGATTGATGGCTTGGAGGCAAAAACTTGTCAGAATAGGACAGTGTGAATTTTTAATGACCCAATGGACGTGTCCGAGATTGACAGGTTCTCCGGTCGAGGGAAGCAGGATATACAAGTGGATATGTGGTGGTAAATGAGTGGAAGATGAGCCGCGTGCTAGGGAAAGATGGCCCAACCGGGGCCAATGGAAGACGCCGTAGACAAGAGTAAATATCGACAGATCTGCACACTGCTGCTGCTTTCTGAGGAACCCATTGTGCATCTGGTCTAATCAACTTGGTAACAATAGGTTTCACTGATCACATTTGTAAAATGTACAGTATCCTATTCTTTATGAAGTTAAGCCTGTCCAAAGCCTTTAAACTCTGCTTTAGGCTAATCAGCTCCAAATCTTTGGAAGATCAGCCTTAAAACTTTGAGAGAGGTGTTCAATCAAGCACTCAATCACTGTCTAGCACTGACTTGTTTAATCAAAGTGGCCCACTGTGCTATTGCTTGGTTTCAGATTCTGTTGTGTGAACAAATTCTACAATGATGTGGTTGAAATTAGTATTAGTATATGGGTACACTTTCAAGGAGAATAAGTTGACTGCACATCTACCAACATACAGTGGCAGCAAAAAAGAATTGCCGTGCTCGTTTGGGCCCATTTCATGACCGAATCCCTCGAAATAAAATACCACCGGGAGCGCAAATGGGATCCATTAGGTTTTGCATGCTTGAAGCCGTATATTATGTGTTTTGTTGTCCCGTTGATAAGCAGGATATTGAACCACCCGTGAAATTGCTTGTTTTTGCGATTTTCATACTTACAATATCCTGTATATCGTGTTTCTACGGTATCGACTGGTTTCCGATAAGAGGCCAGTATCACCTGAGTAACGAGATGATGTTCCTGAGTAATCAGGAGTGTCTCTGGCAAGTGCTCGCTCTGAAACATGTAGGAGAAAGTGTAGCCCAACTAAGCATTTCAGCCGTATCAGTCGTTTCTGCTGTTTCTGCTGTTTCCCAACATCAGATCAAGTGGTTTCCGACGTACATGGATCATTGAAGGAAACATGTCAAGCATAGTTGCATATGATAATGGAACCGGTGCTCCGCTTGTTCCTACTCAGTGGCTATGTCGGACATGAGTTCACGGGGTTAACAGCTGCCGAGTCTTGTGATCGTCGATCTCAGAGCCATAGCAGATACCAATGGGGATAGTCAACTCTAATTCCTGTCGGTCTCTTTTCATGGTTTCCTCGAAGTGGGGTATCGTTTGAAAGCTATAGACAAGGGCTACAAGGTCCGACTATACCGATTCAAGGGATACCTCAGGAACGGAAGTTCCACAACTCAAGGAACACTTGGCAGTCACGGTTTCAAGTGCCCATCACAATGCCATGTGCAAGATATTACCAAGAAACGGTTGGAATATACCCGGAATGACGACTTCAACCTCACCAACCAATGGGACACTTTGTATATAATATTGCTACACGGATACACGGGAAATAGGACGGATAAACGGACATTTTACGCATTTCTTTTATTGTCATAGTCATATCATGTTTGTATAAATAGTCAGAGTAGAAGGCAGCGAGTAGTTTCCCCACTAGCAGGTAGCAATACCTGTGCCCAAAGGAAGTGACTCCCGGTCTTTCGAGTTTCACAAGTCCTAGATACTTGTGAAGGGCGAAATATTGTATAGCCTGGAAGGAATATCTGTTTGGAGTTTGTGATTGAATTGGATATCTGGTTTTGGACTTGTGACTCGTGTGATTGAGACTGGCGGAAGTGATTTTGGATTGGATTTTGGATTTGGACATTGGGAATGACGACTGGTGGAAGTGAAACAAGGGAAACGACGACTGGCAGAAGTGATTCTCGGATTATTGGATTGGGATACTGGATTTGACTTGGATTTGACTTGGACTGGGACTTGGACTCGACACAACACGCGCTACACACTTTTGGAACAACACTATCATTGTGGATCTCCGGGATACGCATCGGAAACTCGGGAAACATCACTGTTTCTTGTGTTTCTCAACTTGGTTACTATAAAATCGTATTTTCATCGGTCGAAACAGTTGTATCCTTTGGATCCTCCGTTTCGTCTGTATCAGAAACACAGTGTTTTGTACAACAATTATATCGAACAATCGACTTTCCCCAGCAACCTTACAAAGGCTCTGAAACTAGGGACTGACACTCGTCGGCTACCTTGGAAGTAATTGAAACAGCTATCATACATCGTCTCTGGTATTGGTTGTGGATAGACTCAATCTATCTCGTCCAATATTGGTTTTGTTGTTTTGGTTTTGGTTGTTTCTTGTGTTTCCACACTAGGTTCCAAGCTCGCGCATCACCGTAATAAAGTAAATTGTGGTGTTCTGAAAAATCAACTCTGTGGAATCACATTGTATGCAAAAATGGGATGTACAGGATGAAAGTACTTGAAAAGATGAGCATAATGATATAGAGGTTCAACCATATTTGTTGTGAATTGAGCTCACAACAGTGCTGGCAAGTTGGCCATTTTGGCCATTTTGGCCCCATTAGACAGGTTGTGCAAAGCCGTATGGAGCTGCATGCAGCTTTTGGGTGTTGTGCAAAGCCGCACAGAAAAAAAAAAACCTTGGATGTGTCCGATTTTTTTCATTGAAACATTGCCTGACATGAAGCAAAGGTACATGTAGGTGAAGGAGCCTCATTGGTATCTCACCTGCCGCACGCATGATGTCAGAAAATGTGAGAAGGCCGAGTGGTGCCGGGTGGAGCTGAAGTGATGTGCCAGAATAACGGCTTCTCATGCCTGCCCATCCAACCCATCAAACTTCGGACTGTTGTATTACAGTTTTACAGAGGCTTTGGACCACACTGAGCACGGAAAATAACCAAGGACAATTAAGAAATCCATGCAGCTCTGCACAATGCACAAAAGCCGCATGCGGCTCCATGCAGCTTTGCACAACCTGTCTATTTGGTGCTAAAAATGCCCAAACTGGCCATCTTATACCACACATTGTGAGCCTAAAACACTATGGATTCAAATGAACTAAAGGACAGAAATATTCACTTTTACGAGTACTTTCATGTTGTATATACCATTTTTGTATACAGTGTGATTCCACAGACTCGGTTTTTCAGAACACCATGATTTATTTTATTACAGGACAACAAAACACATAATATATGGCTTCAAGCATGCAAAACCCAATGGATTTCATTAACACTCCCAGTGACATTTTATTTGGAGGGATTCAGTCAGGAAATGGGCCCAAACAAGTGCAGCAATTATTTTTTGCCGCCACTGTACATCCTGAGTACAACCATAACAAAGGAAGGGCTCATCCATCTCTTGATGCATGGTGTGATGGGAGAAGAATTGAGCACACCTTGTGTTCACTGTCACATTTTGCAGTAATAAAAGAAATGTAATCACTGTTCCAACCCTACGTCAATTCACCTCCAGGGCCCTTCGGCTTCGTTCATCTATCATCTGTCTACCATTGTGTACCCAGGTAGACATATGTGTACCAAGGGATGTTGACATAGGTTCGGTGCCCTTCAGCTTCCTTCATCTACCTTCGGGTACCCGAGGGTATACAGCCTTCGGCTACCTTTGGCTACCTCAGTCCACTCCGGTACATGCACCTTGTCAAGCCTCAGACTGCTAATTTGAGCTCAATTTCGATGTACTGCTGTCTAGGTATTTCTTTCCTTATTAGCACTGCCAGTGCACCACCCGGCATTGGATTTCACTCAGCGCCGGGTCGTTCTGTAACTTAGTGGGCTGGCCAAACATAGTAGACAACACAGTGTCACGCCACCATCGGCCCGATCAAACATCAAGGTTTCTTGTCAGTTCAAGTACGTGTACAAGAGGTTACTATTGCCCAGGTGTGTCTACCTCTACCTTAGCTGACATCTGTGTACATTGGTCTACATTGGTAGACAGGCGGTAGACAAACCAAGACAGACTGTGTATACTAGGTGTGGATGCAGGTAGCCAAAGAGGTTTGTCTACCCCTTGTCTACCCCTGTGTACAGACCCTCTGTCTACTTGGGACCGGAACACCGTGAATCTCTCCTCTTCTTGTTCATTTCTTCAGGTATGTTGAAAGTACATGTTCTTCTTTTGGCAGAGAACCAGGTATATTTCTCAAACTAATCCAACATACAGCAAAGAAATGATCGGGTTGAGTCCAAATGAGTTGCGAGCTCATTTAATCATCGGCCAGAAATCCGTTGACGGCTGCGTAGTGTAGCGGTTATCACTTCAGATTCTGATGTTAGCGCAATATTCCGGCGACCCCGGTTCGATTCCGGGCGCGGCCTTCATCTAATTGGGGCATTTGTTTTTTCTCCAGCCCCGTACGCGACGGTCAAATGAGATTTACTACATGAGCTCTGCACGTAATCATATGTACAGAATTTCAGAACCAAATGCTAGGCTCCCAAATATAATGGCCCCAATTGCGAGTTTCAACGTAGGTCTTGGCATACTGCTTAGACCGGAATTGTGCCTGCACTTCACTGAGTACAATGTCCCTGAAGCATTTTCGAGCACGCACTTGTTGTCAATTCCATTCTGCTTGCTGAAATCAGGGGACGAACTGCAAATATTTCAGATAACATGCCTTCCCCGACAATTGAATTACCCACAAGTTGGATTGAACGGAAAATGTGTTGGAAGTGGCGACCACGGTATAACCGCCAAAGCCAACACGGGCCTGAACGACCCAGCCTCCACTTTGAGCAGGGATATCAGTATCGTAAACAACCACAGGATCTAGAAATGCTCACCCTTTTGGCATGGAAGGAATCTGGATGGAGACCAGTGTTGTGTTGTTATCAATGGCTTTGGACGTTGGAGGTTCCAGGACTCCATCATAGGTCTGGCCATCTGCGGTATTGTAAAATGAATAACCAGGCTCCGTGGGCTTTCCAGAAGCAGGATCCAGCGCCTGTCCGGTGACATTTATCTGTATTGTGCCGGGGCTCGTTACTTGAGAAGGCGCAACAATCTCAAGTGCAGATGTGACTGAAGGGACCACCAGGGCCAGAAAACTGGATCAGAGGGCAGTTAGCGTGAAGGCGTGAAGGCGATTTATAAACACGAGTTCACCAAAGAAGGAATGGGAAGAACTGCATTGGAACGAATTAAGGGGAACTCCCGGCACGAGAGACCAAAAAGAAGCAGGCAGTGAAAAGGGAGAAAGGGGCCATGAATTAGCTGACAGCATATATATACGGGCGTTTGGATTGATCATCATTGGAATCCACGGGAAGAACATCTAGACAAGAAGAAGAAAAAAGAACCGGCGCGGAACATACGTTAGACGAAATTAGTTGAATGGTGGCCCTCTGATGATTTGACTAGGACTAAGGTCTCTAAATCAGTGGAGAGATTGAATTTTAACCTTGCGAGAAGAGAATTATCGAGGTTGAACGTGGAACGTCAAAGTTCGCAGAACTCCGAGGTCGTTACCGCTTAAAAGTGACATGCATCGACGGAACGGTCATTACTTCCCGCCGTTTGACCTAGGCGAGCTAAGGTAAGTAATTATTTTTGTCAGCTTTTTGTGAATGGGTATCACGCCATTTTCTGGCCGCTGAGCAATATCTTGTCGACGCAGGAAAGAAAAGAAAAAAGTTCATTTGTGGCCAAAAACCGCCAGAGACATGCCAAATTTGTATGCTTTCCTTGGGAAAAATCTGGAAACGAAGAGCGTACTCATTGTGCGTCGGGCTTGATCTCCGGAGCGGGAAGATATTGCAGTGCCAGAACAAAAATAACGCATCTAATACTGCATGACAAACAGTCTCCCCGCGCGAAAGCGATCCCGATCCCGTAAACGTCGTCGAATGCGACCGTGCGGCCCACACCAGGCATCGCTTCCGCGGGAAATGACAGCGTCAAGAATTTCCGCGCATCGCCAGCTTTCCGACAACCGTCATCCGCACGCAGTACCGCCAGCATTCCAGCCCCGACAGCGGCGAGAACTAAGTGGTATGACGAGCGCAGCGGCTCAAGGGGCTGCGCAACTGTATGCGCAACTGTCTCGGGAGCATAAACATTTCGAACGGAACTAAGGCGCGTGGAGGAAATGACGGCCGTGCGCGCGTCCATTGTAAGCACCATCTCGCGGAACGTCGTCCCATTGGCATCGAGAGAGTTCGTTGTCAGATACGCGGGGGAGGGAGAGATTTTCGATACAGGCAACGCGCAAACGGTGGATGGGGAAAAGCGATAGGAACTCCAGAACGGAGTGCTGGTGTGCGCGAACGGTTCCATGGCCGGCGGGATGTCGATGGTTTGCAAAGAGCGCGAATTGTCTTTGCGCGAGTTGACAACGAGGGATATAGTCTGCTGGGCGTTCTGGATAGTGGAGAAGGTGATTTCGGAGTCCTGCGCGTAATTTTTGAACTCTCGCGACAGCCAAATCAAAGATGAACGAACATACATGAAGATGCCACCAGCCGCGTTGGCTGGCTTGGAGGTCAAGTAATAGAAAGTCGTTACTGCCGCGAACCAGGATGAGGTGCCCCTTCATGGTGACGGCCGTGGCGTTGATAGGAAGCGCAAAGACGTGTGTGCGACGAATAGACGGCACTTTGGCCGAAGTTGAGTATTTGACTCTAAACACGCTCAAGTAACTTGTTGGATTTTTCCGATTAGCAATCCAAACATTAAACACCATAAATAGAAGCTTACGTCTCGATATCGCGCATGTCGTTAAACGCCTTGGAAAGTACAGCAACCCCTATGTGCGCGCCGTTATCGGAACTATTCCAATCGAGCGTTGCAGCTGTATCTCCTGCACGGGGATCAAAACGCGGGCAGCACGGAACCTCCAGTTCACATCCGTATTCCCCGCGGAGATCGTATATCCCAAGATGGCCCATCGACCCAAAAAGAAAAGAGCGTCCTCCAGGAAGAACGTTTATGAATGTCGGCGGAACGTGGCCAACGAAAGACCGCTGGGAGTACTTCAACGGCGACCAGAACGCCCAAGAGGGAAGATCGTAGAGCCGAATTGCTTCATAGGTTCGGATCGGCGAGATAGGCCTACCGGGATCATGATGATGTCGCCATTTGTACAGGACTGACGCGCTGCGGGCGGCATGCCGTGGAAGTTGAGACAAGTCAGTGGTTTTGAGCGTCTCGCCCAACGGGAGCCGAATTCTATACGAGTCAGATGCATCGATCCAGAGTGGCCGGTGTGTGAAGGAAATGCATCGAAAGTAGGATGAGGTCTGAGAGTGATTTCTTTAGTCCACGCGTAAATGGAACCGTTGAGTGTGCGTACCCTCGACAAGTTCAAGATATCTGCGAAGGATGCGCCGCGAAGAAGGCCTAGGATGAGCTCGACTGGCAGGTCCTCCAACATTGTGGCGAGAGTGGACAAAAGCCGCGGTAGTCGGAGAGGGAGTCGAGGCGGGTGCTTTTATACTTGTTAATCCATTTTTGATCGCTCAGGGGCTGCCCCTTAGCGTAGTCCACCGACCTCGGCGTATCAGGGCCATATCGGGCTCGGTCTTCTTTGCGTTGGCAGAGCACTCCTCGTGTACTATCTTCTCGCTGGTGAGTGTATGAGCTGCATTGATGCCGACAGCTTATTATGGTTGGCTCGACTTGCCTTACTTCCACCAACATTTCAACATGTAGGGAAAACGTTATTGATTAGCAGCTTTGCATACAGAACTCGACAGATGGGCTCAACTTTGACATTTCTTGCAGCCCTGTGGCGCGACACTAGAGTACAGAAGCGCGGGAGTCGGTCCGAGCGCCGGCTCCGTGGCTAACTATCTACTAAGATCCGCACCCGGGTACGTACCCCGGCGATCGCAAAGCTTACGACCAGAAATGAAGCGTGGTTACATTGAGGCCGTTCGAAACGGGTTCTGCCACGCAGGCACAACGCCAAGTGCTTAATATGGTTACCTATGACCTCAAACGATAAGCGAAGAAGAGCGACAGGCGCGCCTGAAACACTTGCTCTACTACCCAAATCCGCCGGTGCTTCTCTTCCTCGTCATCTCTAGCCTCACGTCGCTCGACCACTTGAAGAAATCGCACCTCCACGCTGGATCTACTTCTTCCCTCAGCCGCTCAGCCTTCCCTTTATCGTATCCAGGCCCCACCGGTCTGTGGATTGCGATCAGCGGCCAGAACTGGTTCGTCCGAGGATATCTTACCTGGCGCATATGAAGAAATTCTTGCCTTTGTTCGGACCCGGTTTATTCACAGTCAGCTCCTTGGTCGGTTCGCCGTGGACTTCGCAAAGGGGCGGCTTCACCGGCGCAAGGAGTGTTGTCCACACTTTCTTACTGTCGGCGTTGGTCTTACTGCCGCTGGCCCGTGGAGGCGAAGATTCTTGGGATAATGATAGTGCGAGCTTGTAGTCGGCGTCTAGCAGATCAGCCGCGGAAAGTTTAGTTTTCGAGGACGAGGCTTCGGCCTTGGACGATGATGAGTCGGATTTGGAAAAGAAAGACGCGAGACTCGTTTGTCCAACTTTCTTGGGCTTAAGGTTATCTTTCTTGGGCTTTTTTGACGACGAAGCGACCGGCTCCTGAGCATCTCTTTTCCGCTTCGCGGCAGCAACCGAAGACGAGGACGGAGTGGAGCTTAATGGTTGGCTCCCCAAAGAGTGGCGATCGTCGAGTAGCTCGCTCGGAGATGATGAAACTGCAGTCGCCGTCTTTTGCGTGGATGTAAGCATATCGGACGCCAGCGTTGCCGAGGGAGTTGACGGATCCGACGTCGGTTGTGATGCCTGGGCTTGTGAAGAGGTCAGCTTAGGGCTGGACTCGGTCTTTTTCCCGAAGAACGTGTCCAAAAGCCTCTGCTTATACTCGTCCCAGAATTTGGCGGCGATGCGTGGTCCGATTGTCCTGGGTCCCAGAACGTCTCGTAGTTTAACTATGCCCCCTTAGTGTCCATGATTTGGTCGTGGAGATCGATGAACACTGGGCAGTGGTCGCTTCCCTTGATCTCGGGCTGGATGTCTGCGGCCTTGATCCAGGGAAGTAATCCGGGCGTGACGAGAATGTAATCGATGCGGGTACCGTAGTTGGATTCGCGGGCAGAGATTTTGGTGTTCCAGCCTGAGATTAACATACTTTTTAATGAACAAATAGAGCAAATGAAAAATTCAACGGAGATGCACGCACAGGTATACATGCCCTTTCGATCAGGCCAGAAGCGACGCACAACGTCAACCAGACAGCCTTTGTTCCCCTCCTCTTCCGAAATCAGCCAACTCCTAAGCCAGCGCCGGACATCGCGGGCCCAGAATCCGTCCTCGCCCTCCATGCCCTCCGCCTGTCCCCGTGTCACCATCAGATTCCCCTCGGCATGGTCTATCACCGCTGCGCATGCGTTCAAGTCGCCGACAACAATAACCTCGCGCTTTTCGACTTCAATCAGGCCCTTGACCCGCGCCTCCAGCATGCGATGAAAATCCATCTTGTACTTTAGCCGCTCCTCCGTCTCCGTGCCGTCGTTGGGGCAATAAGCGTTAACAAGCACGAACAGACCAAAGTCGACCACTAGAGCACGGCCTTCGCTGTCGAGGTTTCGAAAATCGACATCGGATGTCGCCTCGGCCATGATCTCGTCGGGATATGCTTCACGAACGGACACGCGCTCTGAGGGTGACAGCGGTAGCTTCGGCTGCAGCAGGCCTGTCAAGCCCTCCTCAGCTTTGCACGGGACGACGGCCTCAGTACGCGTGTACACGGCGACACCGGAGTACCCATTCTTCTGCAGCGGAAATGAGAAGAACGAGTGATAGGAGGGAGGCACGCCGACGGCTTTGGGTAGATTCTGCCGCGAAGACTTCATCTCTATGCCACGTAAATATCGACGCGTTTTACGGGTAAACGGATACCTTGAAAGCAAATTATGTCGGCCTGAAGTAAGTTAAGTATATCGTCGTGCGTTTTCATGGTGTTCCAGCTTCAGTTCGTCGCTGGTCAGCGTCTTACATTGACGGGCAAAAATTAGGACCTACGGGTGGTATTGGGGTATCGTTCGGATTCCATTCTGGATAGATTTTCATGAGTTTATAGTGCAAGGTATGAGAAAGAGAACGCACGATGTTCCAAGTCAATATCCGCATTCCTTTGTGAAGGATCAAGTTCAGGCGCGTGACAAGCGTGACAAGTGACGTGGATCTTTGCGCATGTCACTCCGTGACCGTGACACAAAGCTTAACTCCGAACCACGCGCTGATCAGACTGTCCAGGCGAGTCTCATCCGCCAAAAGATGGGTCAAGTGTTCGCGGCCCTACGACAAGCCATACAGTTCACGACTTCAGGTGCATTACCGGATCATCTATTCGCCAAGCTCCCTGCTCCCGACTCTGATCTTACTGGCCGCACATTCCTCATAACCGGCAGCAACACCGGAATTGGCTTCGCCGCTGCGTTGCATCTCGCGCGCCTGAATCCAGCACGTCTCATCCTCGCCGTCCGCGACCTCGGCAAGGGCGAGGCCGCGAGAGCGCAGATCGTCGCTGAGACCGCGTTTACTGGAGCACTCGACGTGTGGGAGCTTGACATGGCCGATTTTGAGAGCGTCAAGCGGTTTGCGACGCGCGCAAAGAACCTGGAACGGCTTGACGGAGCATTGTTGAATGCAGGGATAAATGCCTGTGGATGGGAGGTGACGAGCGATGGTTGGGAGAAAATGTACGGTCTTCCACTTTTTTTGATGTGGTTTTATAAAGTCTGGTAGGCTGCAGGTAAATGCGCTCTCCACGGGTCTTCTGGGCCTTCTGCTGCTTCCGGTGCTGAAATCTACGGCGGCACGCCCTGATGCGTCTCCGCATCTCACATTCACCGGCTCTGCGAGTACAGTGTATTTACCGATTCTCCTCCGCCGTTTATTCATGAATAGTAATCCGGCAGCTATGTTCTTCGCAACCTTTCCCGAGAGACGCGCCCCGGATATCCTGCAGATGCTGAATGATCCCTCCAAAAGCGTTCCTGGAGATCGGTACCCAACCTTCAAGCTCTTCAACCTCTACACCGCCCGCGAAATCGCGCGCCTGCCGCAAGCGCAAGGCGTGGTCGTCAAGTGCGTATTACAGTATTTTTTTCGTGCGCTGGGTGGATCTCATTGTTGCTGTGCCTGGCAGTGTTGTCGAACCTGGATTCTGTGTTTCAGAGCTCATGCGCGAACACAACTATAATCGATTCGTCTCGTACGCCCGTCTCCAAAAGTCCTACCAGGTTATTTAAGCTCTTGGTCAGGTATATTTACAGCCGCATTGGCTGGTCGGCCGCCAAAGGGGCTCTGAACCTCCTCTATGCTGTGCTCAAACCTACCCCGCCTGGCGCATACGTCAGCGCGTGTAAGATTCGCCAGTAAGCTGCCCTCACTTCCACGTGTCGGGCCTGACTGAATGCTTTTAGACCGCCGTCTTGGTGTTTGGACAAGGAGGGCTTGGAGGTGCAGACGCGCGTCTGGCACGAGATGGTGGAAGTTTACCGCGGTGTCGCGCCCGAGATCGCCGAGATTGTCCAGGGTTAACTACACTGCAGTTTGCCTTTGACGAGGTGCGAGGTAGGACTTGCCTAGCCATAACGTCGAATAGCTACTAATAATCAGTCACCCAGAATTTGGTGCAAATGGAATAACATGCTGCCAAGAAAAAAATCCAGTTTCCCTGGACATTCTTGTTGCCACTCTTGTAGCCCGATTCTAGGTGAGAGTAGCGAGCAAGTCCAAATCATTTGCCGTATTTGCTCCGAGTCCATCTCGCCAATGAACCACCAGTTTCGCAGGCCCTTCAAGACGGCCCGAGACTTTAAAATGCATATTTCCACGTTTCCACGTTCTAATGCCTTCTGAAGTTCCGCCGTCCTATTTTCTTACCACAATGTCGTCAAACTGTCCCCAGCTTTACGGCAGCGTCGTAATCCTTGCGAGTCCTGTGTGTTTCCGTACTCGTGTCTACATGTGCAGCGAGTGACGCCTTAATAGGTCATCTGGCTCGAGAGGAAGAGAACTAGTGATGTCACCCTCAGTTTAAATTTGGAACGCGAACTTGAAAGTTTATGAAGACTGCAAGCGCTCAGCACCCTTTTCTTGATTTGAAAGCTATTCTTCAGCAAGGCTTTGTACCGCTCCGCGAATTTGTCGTCCAAGCTCGTCCAAGCACATCTCGCACCACGACCTTCTGTAACGATCACCTGTTCGAAATTCTCTTCTTTTGCGACGTCCACCGTGTGACCTTCTCTCCCGCGGCCCGTATGCTTCTACCTTTTACCGCTGTTAAATCCCGCCCCCACAATATCAGGTGCTCATGGAGCGTCACACATGCGGTAAGGATGGCACTTTATAACACAGCCAGTCCGTCGCTCACACTCCCTTAATCGAACACCATTGCAGGGTGCTCAGCTCAATGATTCTTATGCAGAAAAACCGATCCTGGATCCCTAGGTGCCTCCTTGGAGGTGCCGCCCTCCTGCTGGGCTGCGCTCAGACCGTCCATTCAACAACTTGGCCCTTTGGTTCCGCGGATCCCAACAGTTCACCGATCTTGGCACGAAGCGATATTCCTGCGCCGCTTGCTGCCCGTACAGACCAAGTCCAGTTTGACAACTTCAGTCTCATCTTGCAGGGCCAGCGGGTTTTTCTATAGTGCGTCTTCCGCAATGTCGTAAATATCAGCGGAAAGCTAATGTGGATACTAACTAGCTCAGGCGAATTCCACACCTTCCGGCTTCCCGTCCCCTCGCTGTGGCCGGACATCCTCGAAAAAGTCAAGGCGGCTGGGCTCAATGGCGTCAGCGTCTATACGCACATGGGCTTGATTAACCCTTCGCGCGGAGTCGTGGACTTTGACAGCTTCCGCGCGCTTCAACCATTGTACGACGCCGCGAAAGCTGCTGGTATATGGATTGTTTTGCGGCCTGGTGCGTTCATACCATATTCTCGATGAAACTCGTCTCATTGACTGCGTCTTTAGGTCCGGTACGCAGGCGTTCATTCTTGCATGTACTTTTTTTGAACCCGCTTTGATCGCAGTACATCAATGCGGAAACTACCGCTGGTGGTATCGCGCATTGGGCAACATCCGAGGTCGCGGGTACTCTTCGCACGAATGCAACAGACTGGCGCGCGGCATGGGAAGATTACGTTCAAGGGATCATCGCACAAACCGCCCCGAATCAGATCAACAATGGAGGGCCAGTCATTGGTACGCCATGAGGTTCATCTTTGGTCGTCTATTAACATGAGGTCTTGTAGCGATCCAAGTCGGTATGTATCATGTGGCTTACTTCAAGGATGTCATGGAGGCTCATGTCTGGATTAGACAACGAGTATTCCCAAAGCCCGATCACACACGCGGAGTATTTCCAACAGCTTGAGGACGTGTATCACAACTCAACCATTGATGTTCTGTTAACCTACAACGATCCCGGCGAAGGTCAAAATTTCTATGAACGAAATAGTACAGTACACTAAGAAAAACCGCCACAGGCTCTAATTTTATAAATGGAACTGGCGCCGTGGATCTTTACGGGTGAGTGAATTCATTATACCGAACGGCAGCTGATTAACGCGTTCGATAGTTTGGATTCTTACCCGCAGGGATTCGACTGCTCTCATCCAGAGACATGGAATCCTATCACAACCAATTACTTCTCATATCACGAGCGAGTCAAGTAAGTTCGTTCCTTGTTGTCCCTCACTACGTGACTCAGCTTTTTATTTCAGTCCTTCGCAAGCATGGTACTTCCCTGGTAAATAATTACTTCTTCTGAACTTTCGCGACTCACTCTTACGTCCCTGGAAACAGAGTTCCAAGGCGGCTCGTTTGATGCCTGGGGTCCGACAGCTCCTGGTGTGTGCACCTTAAGCTTCATCTTCAATTGGTGACGATCCCAATGCGCAGGATATGGTCCTTGCGCCGAGCTCACCGGACCGACCTTCCAATCCGTATTCAACAAACAGCTTTGGGCGAGCAATGCCAAGCTCATCAGCTACTACATGCTTTATGGGTGGGTCTAATAGCGATAGCATCTGATTTGTAGGACGCTCATTTGTGAATTAGGGGTACATCCTGGGGTGCGATTCCATTCCAGTACGTTCCCTTCTCTCCTTCCTATTACTAAAATTCTGATCGTTGCATAGCGGCGTACGATGTTCATCCTTCTGCAAATTATCCGCGATGTCTGACGTGCATTCATTAGGTGTACTCTTCATATGACTACGGTGCATCGGTGAGGTGTATCCTTCGTAGAAGACAGGCGGAATTGAACGATTCATCCCGCAGATCTCGGAGTCTCGTGCCCTCACGACCAAATTCAACGAGTTGAAACTGCAGGGAATCTTCTTGCGGAGCTCGCCCGAATTTTACAAGACCAATGTCATCGCCGATTCTTCTACTGGGCTAGCGGCGACCTCCAACCCTGCAGCGTTCGCCACATTCGTACAAAATCCCGACACGAAGACAGGATTTTACGTGCTTCGCCAAACCAACTCTACGTCAACGTAATTTCGTGTTGCTTTGTCACAAAATCGCAGCTGAAATCTGATTCCAGAGCCATCACTACCTTTAAATTGAACATAACTACTTTGGCTGGCAACGTTCAAGTCCCGATTGTCGTCCCTGCGATAACTTTGGGTGGTCGGGAATCCAAACTCGTCGTCGCAGATTATTCGTTCGGATCTTCGAAAGTCGGGTATTCAACTGCTCAAGTCTTCTACGCTGGTTCAATTGGAGGACGGGATGTTCTCTTCATCTACGGAAACTCCACGCAGGCGCATGAAATACGCCTCGCACTCACCGGCACATCGAACAAGGCGCACCAAACTCAGTCTCCGCTCATCACGTTCACCCCCAGTGCCAATCAAACGATCGTCGCCTTCCAGGCCGGCGTTATGGGTCTACAAACTGTCTGGGACTCGAACACGCAGCTGATTTTGTTCGCCGACTCGGTAACCGCAGCGACGTTTTGGGCGCCCGTCATCCCCGGGAAGTCAGCGTTTGGGAATTACTGGGCTATCGGGAGCAACACCACCGTATTGGTTGGTGGGCCGTACCTCGTGCGCAATGCTACAATTTCTGGGTCCCAGCTGGCGTTGGTTGGGGATCTGAACGGCACCGTGCCCCTGAGTGTCATCGTCCCCTCCACCGTCAAATCCGTGACCTGGAACGGCGCCAGCGTGCGATTGACTACTGGTGTTACCTCGACGGGTGGATTGACCGGAACACTCGCGCCGCGGGCTGCAGTCAAAACGGTCTCAGTGCCGAAGCTGACCAGCTGGAAATTCATGGACTCGCTGCCGGAGATCGGGCCGACCTTCGACGACAGTGCCTGGATTGTGGCGAATCATACGACGACCAACATCCCTCTTAAGCCGTATTATGGCGATGGCCGTATATTGTATGGTTGTGACTATGGATTGTGCGTCTTCCCTTTTAGACGAAAGCACGTGTTTGGTACTGACGAACTTTCCGAAGCTGTGAAAACATTGTGCTTTGGCGCGGTCACTTCAACTCGACCGGTACTCAAACGAGCGTTAACCTTTCGATCAACGGAGGAGAAGGTGAATTCAGATCGCTCGAGTTGAAATTTGTTAGTTGACTGTGATCTTTAGCGTTTGCCGCGAGTGTCTGGCTCAATAATGTGTTTTTGAACACGTCATTTGGAAAGTAGGTCGTTTTCCCTCTTGTAAAGCTTCATTTATGGACGGGTCCGAAAATAGCTCGACAAACAATCGAAATATTCTGGAAGAGACAGACGACAAATTCATGTTCCCTCCAGGCGCATTGCGCGCCGGAGACAATGTAATTACCATCGTCCAGGTACGCTGAATTTGTTGCCGATTCAGACCTCGTAAAACTCAGATTTTAGGACAACATGGGATTGAACGAGACGAACGGTCAGTCAACTTCCGTCCAATAAGTTCAACAACAGATTGAATTATATCCCAGCCACTCCCGATTCTTCGAAGAGCCCCCGCGGGGTTCGCGGTTTCAAGCTTGATTCAGGATCGTTTGGTGAGTGGAAAGTGCAAGGAAAAGTCGGCGGATATACTGGGTACGTGGGTATTTGCCCTGATGAGAACATCGTGCCCATTATTTTATTCCTTCAGTTTCCTCGACAAAACCCGTGGAGTATTTAACGAAGGCGGTTTGTTCGGAGAAAGAAAAGGATGGCACCTCCCGGGTTTCGACACATCGTCCTGGGTCTCCAGAGACCTATCCACTGGGCTCCCGGGTGGGACCGCCGGCGTAGGCTTCTTCGTCACGACCTTCCAGTTGAATATTCCGGCCGGCATCGACGCCTTCTTCTCGTTCACCTTCGAGGAGCCGCTTGGGCAAGATTATCGTGTCTATCTTTTTGTGAATGGATGGATGATGGGAAAGCGGGTCGCAAACCTCGGGTCAGTGCCAACGAACGCCACGCGCATTTTATGACATGTCAACTCGGTTTCCTAGACCGCAAGCAAAGTTCCCCGTGCACCAAGGAATATTGAACTATCAAGGAGTGAAGTATGGTGTTCAGTTTTTGTTTGCGACATTGTCTCATATGATTGCAGTACTGTCGCTGTGGCTCTGTGGTCCATGGGACGAACTGCGGTGTCTCCCAATTTGCAGTTGGTGCTGGACGGTGTGTTGGATGGAGGCGTACCTGGGGTGAAAACGGACAATCCGCAATGGTCGTCTGTTGGAAGAGTATGAACTTCCATATCCGTTGTTTTACTTCTGCTTTGTATATTTCGGAGCAAAATTTCGAGTTTAGCTTGATAATGAAAATGGCAGTTTGCCCTTTGCATTTTGGGGGTGCGAAAGTTCTGCATGCCGTGGCGTCATTGTCCGCAATATTAATCCTACTGGAAGTCCGATGTGCAGATGGCCTCATATCTTATACGTGTTACTTGTTCTTAGGGAAGTGTCTCAGTGTGAGATATGAGTCGGAAGATCTCTAGGGGAAGACGCCCAACGACGAGGTGCATATTTTAGCTCGCCAAATCCATTTATCTGGCTGGCATCATTGTGTCTTGGGTTGCTACTGCTGAGTTCCTCGAGATTTGTGAAGCATTCCTTCCAGTCATCCGGACTCTTGTGCGGTTTGGCATGATGGTTGTGGGGGGGAGGGCAGCTATTGTTGGTGCTGTTCATTCGGAGGGTGTCGCACGTGCAGGAAAAGAGCAACGGAGTGCGCGTAAAACTAGGTGAACGCCGTTGTAATGATTGGACAAGCTCGACGCATCAATCAAGTTTAATGGTACATAACAGCATTCAGGAGAGTAGAGAGACTTGGTTCAATCCGTCTGGGCACGCTCCATCACACCTTCTCTTGTGACTCCTTTTGTATAAATGTCCTCCAGAATGGCTCCATAGTCTTCCTCGACGGCCTTGCGCCGAATGTTACCCTTTTCCTGTACCGGCTGAGTAGGTACGAATCGAAAGTGAGCCGAAACCATTCACCTTTGTTCGGGGCAAAACTCCTGCGGGTACAACAACAATGTGCTCTCTATCCAGGATTCGCTCGTGCTCGAAGAGGTTTGCATTGAATTCAGCCGTTCGTCGCAGGACTTCGTCCTTCAAGATGGTAACCTCGTCGGGGGATACTGTATCCAGGACAGGCTCGATGAAAAGGACAACAGCCGGCTTGTAATGCCCGACGACGGTGCAATTGCGCACAATATCGGGACAGGTGATGCGGATATTATCTTCGATGGACCTGGAAACAACGATGGATTTGAGCAAGTCTGTACCTCTGACAAAGCAAATTTTCACTTCGTGTCGCAATACAACAAACCCGCCCCGGTATGGATCCAGTCGTCATTGCGTCCACCTAGCGAGGAAAGAACAAATTACGCATAGTTCTTGACAGCATTGAGGGCACTTACGAAAAGCGTAGTATCCAGGCTGTACTTCTTCGAAGAGGTCTCCTGTTACATGGCCGTCTAACCGGTTCATTACCGTTGAATGTGGGCAGTGTCTACTTGAAGCCGGAATGAACATATCGTAGATGATCCCTCCCTTGGAGCGCCCGGCCGCGTCCCCATCTAGGTCTTCAGTAGAGATGTTGGATGCGGGAACGAAGGTCACGCATGCACCCTCCATGACTCGCATCGCCGGAAGAGTGCTGCGATCGGCGAGGTTGGAAACCAAAGCAGGACCTATCGTATGTCAGCACATGGTGCAGTCGGAGAAAAAGAATTACTCACTAACTTCCGTCTGAGCGTACATCGTCTGTCGCAGCGAATCAGCATCACCTTCCTTGAGCAATTTTAAAAGTTGAATTCGTACCGCAAGCGGCACACCCTGGTCTACAAGCCATTTCTCGACCTCGGGACTGATTGCAGAGCCTGTATACGTGATCTGCCGCATTTTTCGAAGGCTTGAGAGGACCACCTCGTCAGTGCGCGCAATGACAGCAAGCTTAGCAAGCCAATCGGCATAGATGAACACACGGTTCATTCCCTGCTCGTTGACGAGCGCTAGGAATTCGTCGGCGGGGAAAGCAGAATCCGACGTCTGAACTAAGCAGGCGCCTGTCAAAGGAAGATAGTTGATTGCTTGATGAGAAGCAGCAGCGGTTAGCCACACATAAAAAAGAGCGAGGATGCTACGCACAGGTGGCGGTTCCGACGGCGGCAAACGAGCCCAGATTATTCATGATATTTGGGCTCTCAAACGAGCCTTGCCAGATATTCTTGACGCAGGTTGCCTGCCACACCAGCCCCTCGTGGCTCCAGCGTACCGGCTTCGGTTTTCCGCTTGTCGTTCCACTCGAATGAAAGATCATTGCAATGTCATCGTTCTCGGCGCTCGGTACCTCAAACGTCGGAGTCTCCGAGGGGAGATCCAAGAGTGCAGGGATTTGCATGACAGGAATCACGGTGTCCTTGACTGCGTCGCTGAATGATGGGTCGAGGACGAGGGCTTTTCCATTGCAATCCGTAAGCAGGTCGACGACAATGGCACGCCCTGGGCGAGAAAATTTGACGCTAAAAACCTGCGGCACGAAGCCTGCAGCAGAGATTGCGTAGAGGGTGACAAGGTCGGAGTAACTGGTGCCTATCAGCCATAGACCCACTACGGAACCTGTATGCACGCCTTCCGATGTGAGGCGTTCTGACCAGTAGGACGACGCAATACGGAGGTCTGCGAGAAATTTGCCATACGTCTTCGTCTCCCAGGCGGGACTGCCGGGTTTGCCAATATAGCACTTGATGAGAGGCAAGGATTCATCCTTGGTGTACAGAGGAAGGGTGGTCTGAAGGAAATGAGGCATATTTCACTCGACAGTGTGCAACGGACTCACAGAACGGACTTTAAGAATTCCCGGAGGCAGTGAAGGGAGGTTTCCGGGTGTACTGCCGCAATCAAGCGCAATCGCAGATTTCCATCAGCACCACACATGGAACTCCGATGCATCTCAAACCCAAGCGTCTGGCCCATTCAACTAGTCAGAGTGCATTTTACATCACGAAGCACCTCCACATGAGGCCGGAATTGCGGCACTTTCCCGCCTTCTAACTAGTAAACCATAACTCGGTCCTGAGGCCCGAAATTTCGGCTGATAGAAACCTCTCGGACCCCCCCAAGTATCTTAAGGCGGATATCTGCACGAAGTGACTATTTTGTTATCGCAAACAATGACGTTCGATATGCATTGCGGTGTATTGATTTCCTGTGCACACTCAGATATTCCGGTCACCCCACATCAGGAAAATTCAAAGTTGCCCCATAGACGAAAGGCCAGCTATCGGGGTCTATGAGGGTCTATGAGAATGTTCTAAGCGCTATACTGAGCTATGCGGAGCTATGGCAAGCTATGAAAATCCATGCTGCCACTATCAATTTTGGGCAACTTTGCGAAGTGCGAGCCATACTTGAATCAGTTTGCACGCCTGAAGACTTATGAGACGTAGCAAAAATGAACTGTGCACATGTACTTACACAGTTGCGAGTTGACGAAGGATCAAAAGGAATAATTCGGCAACAAATTGTTCGGTCATCGTTGAAGGTCTGCATCAGGCACGCGGGGTCCATAAATGGGGCAACTGGCAAATCAACTCATATTTCCACCACGTTCAATACGCGATCGCAGTGACTCGGAGATAAGTACATTACATCGGGGAGCACAATTTGACATGCGTGAGAGCTCAAAATACGCGGTCAAAACCCCGTGCGCGGTGCTTGAGCGAATGGACTTAACGGTGAAAGAGGAAGCCAAGGAACTAAATCGCTTGAAGGAGTGTCATAATCTTGGTCATGATCGGCCGACGCTGGGTCAAGTATGCCATTCTCTTGTCCTCTACAAATAAATTCTCCTAAATTATGTTGAAACATACAAAAAATCGGACTGGACTGAAGCCATTTCAATTCAATTCAAGTTCAATTAGAATGCGCGCGGGCCCCTTGGAGCCCATGTGGCACTATACGGCGTACAGGTAATTACGCTAGCTGGCTGAGGAGGGTGTCTAAGATAGGTATCTAAGGAGGAGGTACGGCGAGGGTGGCTATGAGGGTGGGTATGAAGTTTTGGCAGTTGCAGGATTTCTTGGCAATATACGAGATAAGTAAGTGGAGGAAGAGCCATTTATGTGGTCAACAAGGGGAATCAAGGCTTCGAAGTCGGAATCGCATTTGAATTCGACAACATGTGCTCACCTTTTTGACCCTTGACCTCATGATTCAGGCAATTTGCTTTTGCTTTTTGTCCTATATCAACCAGTGTACGCAGGATTTTATCATTAAACCTCTCGATTATTGCGGCATTGCCTGTTGTATCAGAGGACAAGGAGATGACATCCAATATTTTCCATTTGTTCAAGTGTACTGTAAATGCGTCCACTGGCATGTTTTATTGGTCCAACCTCGTGTACTGAAAAGGGGACCTGCGCGTCCGAATCTTATCAACGGCGAAGGTGAAATCTCAGGGGTACGAAAGAAAAAGGCTTACGATGAAAACCGTTGCGGCATTTAGCAGAAAGACAGCGAAGGTTTCGGTAAAGGTCGAGTCTATGTTGTAGAAGGAAAATGTCAGAGCATCTGAAATGAAGGGTACAAAGAAGAAAAGGCACTCGGCAGATCGGGATATGGCGGCAGCAGGAGGAAAATATGTGATCTTTTTCGGCAGGTTAGAAAAAAGAAATAGAATAATACATATATAAACATGAGTAATCCTAAAGTACTGTTACGTCCCAAGTCTCAGTCTGAGCACCTCCTACAACGTAGCGGCCAAAGTGGAGTCCGCTGCGACCGGAGTATTCTTGACTTTCACTCCCCACTTACTGTCTACAGTGCGCGCCAACGGTATGTCTTTGATGAATAGTGTGCACATCAAACCGAGACCTGACATCGCAGCCATGACGATCCAAATTAGCCGCATGCTCAGAAGAAAGGCGCTCTCCACCTCTCGCTTCAGGGGTGGAGCCATCGCGGATATCTCTGGGATAATCTCGTATACCAGATCGGGCGCGCCGGCGAATCGAATGAGCACTGAGGCGGGGAGGTGGGATCGCAGTTGGTTTTGGACAATTGTTTGCCCAACAGCGACACCCCACGCTTGCGGAAAGGTCCGCATAAACACAAGGAGCGAAACAGCTGAGGCATTCTCAGAGATCGGAAGTGGCGCCAGCACGATGAACTGTCCTCGTGAGCACTGAGCAGGAACGTTGCACCAAATAGCGAGGGAATTTACCGTGGTTGAATAGAGTAACCCTATTCCTACTCCCAAAACAAGCTGATAGAAAACGATGAGACCAAGCGGGGTCGATACATCCAGACTGATGAACAGGCCCAAGCCCAGGGTCATTAGAGACCATCCACCCAATGTCTGAAAGGAAGTGAGGTACTGCATAACAAGAGAACATCGTCCTTACTATCATTCGGTAGCGTCCGGTCCTCGCGACGAGAATGCCTTGGATGATTGCGGACGGTGAAATTGTGGCCATCATGGGGAGGAAGTAAAGACCCGACTGGATGGGTGAGGCCGCGCGGACGGACTGGAACCAAGTAGGTCTGTTTGAGGTGAGACAAGAAGGCTCTGACGGGCTGGACGACCTTACAGATAAACTGCGATTCGAAATCAATGGGGGTTTAATGTGGGTAGTAGGAGAGATGCACATGTAACAGCAATGGCCGCAACACCATGTATGAATGTAACAAGATACCTAAACAGCATGTTTGAGCGAGAAATTTGCCATGTAGATGTTTCACGAACCCAAGCAAACTGTTTCGGTTCGAATATAACACTGCGGGGAGCTGAAACCATGCTTGAGCTTGGGGAATTTGGCCATCGACATGTAGCTCACCGTCGGTTGTGCCGCCCACTTTGCCTCATAAACAAGACCCATGACGAGTCCAAAAGCACCGAGAATCAGTGGAACAAGGACCTTGAATGAAGACCACGGAACGGAACCTCCGCCGGAAACAAGTCCCAGAATAGAAGACGCAGAGGACGCAGATATCAAGATGTTCCCTCTGCAGTGGATAAATGAGCTGAACACTGCATAAGTAGTTCTGAACGGACATCCAGTCAACTCTCTTGAGTTTGGCCCACACATCACCTCCTGGAGTTTTGAGATTGAGGAACACTGCAACGGTGAGCAAAGTAACGCCGCAAAGTGGCAGATTGAGATCTGAGAACGTAGCACTGAGTGAAACACTATCAAGAGCAGGACAAAAAATAAATTACAAAATAACCATCTCCAAGAAACCTTTTCAGCAAGAGACCCAGCGATAAACGGGCCTGCGACACTGCCTAATGACCATATCCTGATGATTGTCAGACATGTTTCTGAAATAATAGATATGATCGTTCACATTCCTGTTATTGCGGTAAACATCCCTCGTTCTCGTAGAGGTACAAGATCCGCAATAATAATGTTCACCTGGATGTCGGCTCAAGACAGGCCTCTTCGTCGGAAAAAAAAAAGCCTCACTAGTGATTGTGTCCCTCCTCCGCCAACGCCTTGGATTGCTAGAAGTTCTGTTAGGGTCAAGCATTGTGAGAAATGTTACAGGCCCACCTCGCCCCACGAGTAGGAACCTCATCGATTGGGACGCCCCACACAAGGCTGACCCTGCAGCAAACATCAAAACGAACAACAAAGTTACCGGTCTCCTCCCAAATATTTGTGCCAGATTTCCGCTCAGCGGAAGGAACGAGGCACTACTTCATTCAATAATTATTGTGGATATGTCAAAACAGCACTGACCTAGTCAGAGTGTACGCAGAGCCAACCCAAGCAAAGTCGGCTCCATGGAGATCTGCGAGTATCGATGGTGCCGCGGTACCCACTCCAGCCTAAGTGAAATCAATACGGCGGGCATGAGCAAACGAAGGGCATACCAGATCCAGTGCAGAGAGTAAAGTGCAAAGGCTCAACACTACAAAAACCATCCAAAACCGTACACCCCGATGCGACGTAGTGTCGCCGTCATTGGCGACTGGTTGGACCAATGCTTCCCGGTCGGGAGGCTTCGTGTCCGACGGCGGCGGCTCGTCTCTCTTCTCTTTTTGAGGCAGGACTGGATCAGACATTGCTCTGCAAGGTGGGCTCGGAGTCGATCGGGGTGGGATGCTAGGCCTGAAGCAGTCTCTCACTCCGGTATTTCCACTGCAGTGTCATCACAGTGCACCAGCTTCTGCCGTTCATTTTCCGGTTGATCAGCTCATCATGTAAAGCTTCTCCCGTTGACAACCTAATGCACTCACTGATATCACCCTGTTTATAAAATTACTTCTGTCTGTCTGTCTGTCCGTTCTGATTCCGTCATAATCAGCTCGCCATCCTACCAGCCAGCTCAGTTGAAAGATGAGCGAAATAGAGTGCATGACCGGCCCGGTGGCTTGACTGGGGCAAGGACCCACCATACCACATGCATTTGCGGCTAACGAGGAGTTACGGTAAGGACCCACCGTACCGCATGGCTGCTCCAATAACATTTAGAAATTCTTCATTAGGTTAAGCCGTCTCGGTCCAATCTAGGGACTGATCCTCATGGCTCACAGCGGCTGACGCGCTGTTGCCGTCTCTAAACGCCGTTACGGTGACGCTCTCAACATATTTTACAAAGAGAACGCGGTTGATCGCCTGATTTTCTGCTCGGACCGCGTGTGATAAATGGCGGCAAGGAAAAGGGAATAATATTACTTACACCAGCAAACTGACAGCAGATGTAGATCAGTGGTGGGCCCATGGTGGGCACGCCGCTAGATCGAACAGTTTCACCAGACGGTGACTCGGAACACGCCTCAGGCTTCCTTTAGAAATTAGTGAGTTTCTGATCCATACCCACAGAAAAACGATTCGCAGGAACCAAGTCTAGATTTCAACCGGGGGCGGTGACTCTCCTCCCCCGTTTTAAGTCTGGTGGCATGTGGCGGACAAGCATGGAGTCGGTGTGTCCCTTGTGATGCCAATGGAACGGCGGAGATTATGTTTCGACGGAAGAACATTTTTCTGCGCACAATTTGGACACACTGTACATGTCTCCCGTGTTTGCAATCGGGCACATCTTGCCAGCTCCCTGCTTAACATCCCGTAGCCTGTATTCTCCAAGCATTCTCCGAGTCGGTCACTGTTGATTGTCTTGCACTAAGCCATTCCAGAGTCGGCGGTTAGACGCCGAGTCCATTTGTAGACCTCGCGTCTGCGAAACGCGATTAAACCCTTATACGAACAAAGTGTGGCAAGGACTACCTACCTGTCGGTAATGGCGGGAACAAGGACAAGGCAGCGGTAGTGGTCACGACGTGACGGTCATGTGACTCAACCAACTTTTCTACACGTTACCCACGGTCCGACGTGATCTGTGATAATTGATTGACAGAAGAAGTGTGGAGATCACACCGGCTTTGCGCTTCATTTCTTATCACGAGGCGACGCGGCAAAGTTCTGTAAAAGGAAATCCCGCCAAAACACGAGGCTGAGTCGTCTCGGCCGCGGCCTCGCATCCACTCCACGGAGTGTGAGTTTGAAGTTACACCCTCCTTGCAGGTGGTTCGAAGGAGATGAAGAGATTGCGGAAGAGCCTCGGGCAAAGAAGCTGATTGACAGATAGCGGAGCTTGAAAAGGCTTCGGCGTAATTTTATAAAGAGTAAATACATATGCCTGTTTTCCCAGTGAGCTGGGCCAGTATCCGGCCGAGCCGGAGTCTCGTGGCGCCCACTGTGCCACTAGTGACTACAGTATCTAACATCTGAATTAAACTGTGTGAGCCATTCCTACAACTTGGTTGTAGATCTTTCACACAGCTTGATCTGAATTGTATGTAGGCGAGAGACTCCATGATAAGAAACCTGTGTTGGGTTGAAGCGCTAGGCATCAAGTACACACATGGTAGAGTTTAAGTTCGGTAGCAGCAAAAGTTAACTCACACTATGACAGCGACCTTGATTGAGCTCTCCAACATTATCTCTTCCTCAGTGGTGAACGTCAATGCTTGTTGCAGTACATTGTCTTGCAAATACCCAAGCCTCGATGATCCTACCACTTCTCTGGATACGGGAAGGCTTTTGGAAGATAGCAAAGTGTCCCGAGCGACTTCCATCACATTGGCTGCGGCATCGCAGCTGATTGCAACCATGCAATATCTGCCTAGAAGTATTATAGACACTTCCCTCGCAGTAAGTGTGTTAATCCTGACTCAGTGACCTCCAAATCTGATATTCCACCAATTCCTTCTTTCTGCCGCGTTGGGGGTTGTTACTACGTCTTCTACTGCCGAAATCATACGTGAAGCTGGACCACAGGTGCTCTATTCTTGTGCGCAGTTCCCCCAAACTGACTTCAATTCAATGAAAGGGGTGCTAAATAAATGATATAGCAAAGAAAAATGGAATGGATCCTACTAAGCTAGGTAATTTGCTACGCAGATGCCTTAATTTCACCACGACTAACTGTCACCTTCATGAAAATCCGAGTCTCGCATCCCCTGGCCACACAACATATATTTTCTGACCCGCCCGACTCGCACGGCCCACATTCCACCAAGCCGTCACCACCTTTGGCAACATGTTCCGCATCCCAGAAGTGATACCTCAAGCTGCAGACCCATTCAACATGTAAAATCCCCGCGCCGCATTCCCTGGACTATTCGTTAACCTATTTTACATATCGCCCGCCTGCGGGGCTCTTTACCGCTACACTAATCCTCCCCCACATAGTGCGCTGTATGCGCCCACGTCCAAATCTGGCCTAAAGTTAGTCAAAGGACAGAATTTCGACAATATATTATAGACAACGATCCTTACATACATAAAGTATTAGTGTAGAAGTATGCCTACCATACTGTACAGACACGGCGGTTCTAGACACGGGCAAAGATTCTCATGAACTTCGAGCTGTGTGAGTATCTTACAATTTTAATATCAGATCTGGCACGCCTCACAGTTGGTGTAGACCCAAAAACAAACATCATGGAGCAGCTGGATATTCAGCACTGGTAGAGCTCAAGTGATCACACAGGGGGCAAACATAGACCCATAATGAGTCAAACCAAATCCACTCTTGATTCCAGTTCATGATAAATAAATGTAGGAGAAGGTGTTTGTATTGGTTAGATCTCAGCACTGGACAAGTAGCTGTTGTCATTTTAAGGTTTATCACTGTCCAACCATCATTTACAGGGAATACTGATTACAGTTTTTAGAACCACAAGCCCAGGACTTTTCCCCCTTGTCAACAAGTCAAGGACCTGGTTTGTCTTGTATCATTCTGTGAAAAGCCTTATGCAGGCCCAGGAATGGCCTGTTAAAATGTGGCTGTAGAAGGTGTTCTTGCTATATGTCACTCAAGTAGAGTGTAGCATGGGTATACATTCGCGAATATGAATATTCATCGAAGTGGGAGAAATGATATTCGCATTCGTACGAGTATTGATGGCGAATATTTGTGGATTAGTAAGCCGTATTTGCGAATACTCGTGAGTGGCAACTATTCACATTCAGCGAGTTTGAATACTCGTTAGTTGTGAGTTATTCATAAGCTCGAGGGTAGATGTCAGCAGAAGCCATCAGGAAAACCCCTGATGGCAGATCTGATGGATCTGCCCATCCATCTCAGTTGCCATGCTTCAGCAATTAGGGAAGACACAGATATCCTCCCCTTGCAGAGCATTCAAATCAGCCCAATTTATTTTCATCCACTCACTGCATTCAGACCCCCCTGTAGGCACAGATGTGCCCACCTTCGACGATCTCCGCCTATGGGTTGCCTACCCAAGCTGACCTTGGTCTACGCTAATAGGCATTGGCCAACGTTGGTCTAGTATCCCTACCAAGGCACAGTCTGCCCACCTTCGTCGATCTTCGCTGACGGTGGTGTGCCTATCTTGGCTAACCTTGGCCAACCTTGGCCGCCCTGGGTCTATGTTGGTCTCGGTTGAACTGGGTGGATGGGTACAAACCATGTTGGATTTTGAATTTGGCCAACTAGGCTTAGATAGGCTCATTGGCCTATGTCAGTCTATGTGTGCCTATTCTGCTCGGATTACCTAGACCAACCACGGCAGGGATGGGCAGATGGATGGGCAGGGTCGGCACACTGGTCTGCCTATGCATCTGCCTATCGGAATCTGGCAGACCTGTGCCTACAGGGGGGTCTGAATGCAGTGACTTGCACCTGGATTTCATGTTTGTTCCAGTCTTATTATCTTTACTCATACTCTCGGGTCATAAAGTCCAAAAAATATTCACACATGCATTTTCCATCATTGGTTTAGGCTGTGCCTTCATCCACGCATTCTATACGATGTGAACTACAGATCTCAGTCCAAAAACCCATGACGAGTCCTCTTCAGCACACTGTGGGCTGTGTAAATCAAGACCGGCAGCTGAACACCAGAGTGGCACATAAAGACATTAGCAGAGTTTGAAAAGGCCTTGGACAGACAGAAGTACTTAATTTTACAAAGAGGATGATATGTGGAGCTCTACCACTAGACCTATTCATGAATAGCATGCATATAAAGTACAATAGCATGCATATAAAGTACAATTTCAGCAACTGAACTATGAGCTATTGTCTTCAACAACAATAACTTTAGATGATCCCCACAAGTGCAGGTTAAATGAGAGTACCAAAACTCCGAAGAATATGAGCTCCTCACCAATGCAAGTGTTCAGAAACTCCAAGGAAGATCAGCTGCTCATCATGGTCAGCATTCAGAAACTCCGAAGATAATCAGGTTCTCTTGACGGAAGCCAGCCGTCGCATGTAAAGAAGACTTCACGATCTGTTAGGACCGTTACTTCCAGCTTCAACTTCCAATTTTGACAGATTGACAGATCAACATTGTTGAAACAGACAGATGACACAAAAATCTGCCAAAATACGGTTGGTTCTTTGATCCGAGGTTGCTCTATTCCACGGTGATTAACCCAGGATTACCCGACGAATATTCGCGAATATTCACTTTCCCAGAAACTGATATTCGCATTCGCACGAATAGCACAGCCACATCAATTCACGAATACGAATATTCGCAATTCACAAATGGCTTGGCACGAATATTCGCAATATTCGATACTCGTGCTACACTCTACACTCAAGGTACCCTTTCAAATAATGCAACAACATATTACCTCCATTCAGTCCCTCTGTTCTGGCCCCCCACTGCACAATTGCGAAGAATATTCTGCATTTTATATATTTGCACACATCTTTGAGAGCACACCTAAGACATCATCCCTTTGCAAGATAAGAATTGGATCTTGCAGTTAGATCATCTTTGGGTCAATAACTATCACACTGCATATTTCTCATATTCAATGGTGCTGCAGCTAGGAACATGTCGGAGGTTAAAAGGATGGCCCTGCTGGAAATTGAACCCACGCACAGAAACATGGTTGTATTACATAATGATGTGCCGGTACAGAGCAAGTCTGCAGCAAGTCCGCAGCAAGTGCCTGTCAGATGCGCCTATGACAAGTGCATCAATGTTTGCCCCCTGTGCATGAGCTGCACTCATAAAATTGGGTTTGAAATACTTACGAGTGAATAGCACAGATGAGACTTTCAAGGCTGCAGTATACATTCAGGGTATTGTTCTCGACTGCGACAGGGGTGAGGCAAAGGATGAGTTCAACACACCATTAAACATGGCTTTCAACACGCATATTGATCTATTTTCTTGTACAAGTTGCCCGAGAACAGGACGAGGTTGAGACAATTTGGAATGGCAATGGACACCAGTTGTCGAATGTTGCCATTGGGTCCCTCATCACAAGGGACGTACCATTATTCTTTAATGTGGTGACACAATAAAACTGATTGGAAAATTGACCAGACTTCAGATAGTCGTCGCTCCCCAACAACATCCTCATCGTCAACGTAAGAGGTGGAATCAGCTCCATATCCCTCGAGATTGCTCAGCACAATCCCACCGATAGATTCATCATTCAAAACAAAGCTGCGGTAGTCTAAGAGGCAAGCGAGACACATGGTTTTGCAAATGATTGGCTCTGTACTCAGGAAAGTTACATACAGCATTGGGAAAAAACATTGCCCAGACAAAGAGTCAAATTTCAAGGTCAAATATTGTATTACATGCCCTTCGGCTTTCTGTAGGCTGACAAGATAGTATCTCTGGTTAGCTCACAACTTTTTCACGGCCCATCCTGTTAAGAAATCAGATATCTTCCTGCTGAGATTCATCTGTCACGACTGGTCAGATGAATATGCTATCCGGTATGCATGACGGAGAAACTGAACCATTTCAATGAATTGACCGCATCCCTAGGATCCTGAAACATCTTTGGAATGCTCCTCGAGCCACGACAAGATTCAGTCAAGTGTTCAACTTGTCGCTGCATCCTAATCTTCGGACGCTGGACAATCACGACAAAGTCGGGAATGACCACCAGGCTCTTCAGATGATTACCCTGATAAGAAAGCTCAGTCCCGGTGCTCGAACACTTTTCGCTTGAACTTGATCTTGGGCAGTCAATATACCAAGACCTTGACTGGATGCCGCTCAACGGGCTTTTGACTGTGCTGTGGTTTCCGCATTTGCGGAGTGTCGTATTCAAGTGCAGCGCGCACGGAAACCACTTTTTTTTGATGACACTGTAACCTATGAGGGAGATGAGGCTTGAGTATGATGAGGAACACAAGTTTTTGAGTAGGGTGTTGCCCTTGCTCAAAGCTTCGGGCTTGCTGAAAACGGACTGGTAGGCCTTGTTCCTTTGCGCCTTGGATCAAACAAGTTTTATTTCTATTTCCCCTTGCAAAAAAAATGCTCCACTCTAAGAGGGTTACCAAATTGTTCTTTTCAAACATGTTCATGTTTCGCAATGTTCGGGACAACGGATGACCGTACTTTTGGTACAAAGTTTTGTTAGCCTTCGACACTCTTCACTACTTACTATTTTTGACTGGCCAACCGGTCACCTTAAGGATTTTGCCTATCTCAGTAATGAAGGGACTGACCTACCACACATCCTGGGATGCCAGGATATAGTTTTAAATGTTGGGAACATATTACAACCAGAAACACTGGATTTGGTCAGGTTTTGGTGCGTCGGCAAATATTTTGCCGTGGCAAGTCCAAAAACACCCAAAACTAGGTAGCCGGTCAGGTGTGGAAACCTTTCGTTTGGTGGCAATTTTTCTTCAATTTCACCCCACTATGCTTTTGTCTGGCAACGGCACTGACAATTAAAATTGTTGTATTGAAGAGGTAATAGCGCTGGTAAGATCATTGACAGCTATCTGCAAAACCGTAGACGTTTTCAAAAAAAAACTTCAGTTCATCAAAAGTGGAGTACCATGATTAAAATAGCAAAATGACCACCCAGCGTCATAATGCGTCATAGCTTGCGCTATAAGTTGTTGACCGGTAAACAACATAGTGGTACTCTCAAACGACATTCGTGCTGAGATGGTTGATCATGACAATGAACCCCTTCTTACGTTCGGGGTGTATATAACGATAGTTGCTCATGGCAGTTTTGGTGGTTTGAGAAAGAGCGTGCAGCCATTGACGATGCGGCGACTATGCTGGTGGAGCGAAGGGTGTCAGGTTGATGGCATCACTTTTAATCAACTGAACTTTTTTTCGAAAACGTCTACGGTTTTGCGGATAGCTAGAATCGATATGGATCTCGGTTCGCAATATAATGAAAACCGTCTGATGGCCTTCGATAGTGACCTCCCGTACAGCACCAAAATGGGCTGCATAGCCAAAATGAGCTCGTATCAGTGTTAATGAACGTATATGAACGTACTTTGATTTCCATTTCCATCACTGTCGCCGTCAATGTCCCACAAAAAGTTCAAAGTTACACTCACACATCAAATGGTGGTTTGACACTGTGCGCCACAATGAGGGAGAAGAAAAATCGATAAAATCATATCCACACAATCAGAGCAGTGTATTAGGCATTGAGAATTCCCGTACCAAGTTACAGAATCAGAGGACCATGATGCAGCCAGATAGACTGCCAATGAAGACACAGCTTTTGCAGCTAGTTTTGAGATCCCGGCGCTGATAAATAGGAGAATAAGAGCATGTATTGAGGATGTAGAGGGTTTTATGGGTCCCAAAACGTAGCCATACATCTGCTGAACAGAATGAGCGCCAGACAACATGGAACGATGGAGAACTCAGAGAGATAACCGTGATCTCTCACAAGCGATGTCATGCCCAAAATAAGAAATGCCTTGTCCGGCATCCCACCTGGTCCGGAATCGGGCACAGCATCACATCAACTCGATCAAATTACCTCAATTTTCGTGTCAGGGGACGCCATGCTTGCATTTCAACATGTAAGTAACATCTAAGAAAAAAGTGTAGTCTGTGCTCTTATATTGCCCAAGTGACCGGTTAGCTAGTCTGCCCGGTTAGGCAGTTGGAAATAGTACCTCACGCCGCGGGTGGTCAAATTATGAAACTTAGTCGGTTTTCTTTATCCCACGTGGTAAAGATCCGAGGTTGGTCGACCTTTTTCAGTTTGAACCACGCTGCACGTGATGGGTTCAAAATTCTAAATCGCCTACTACGTACTGGATTAGTTCCAAATGACTGTTGCGCATGACGCAGCCGTCGTTTTGGATCCGCCACGCTCTGCAAACAGATTGACAGGCTGTCTGATAACCATCTACTACATCAAAGCCCCAGTCAAGCGCCGTACGTAACACTGTCCTGCACACGTCAAGATACGTGTTAGGGAGCCTGAGGAATTTCGTACCGTTGAGTCACAAGCCTGTGTTTTGTATCGCTTCTACAACATTTGTTGCAATGCGCTTGACTCTATATACGCATCGCAATTCACAAGGAGCACCATTTCTGAGATCCTGTACTGGGCAGAAGTTATGACATGCTGACCATCTGATGCCCCCCCCCCATAGTACACAGCCCAAACAGCTCTTCGCGCTTCATCCTCTTGTTGGAAGTAGAGTCCGGCACACGTCATGTCGGTTACTGATATTCGGCTTCAATTCCCCGCGCATAAATACCTGGCTCGTATTTTCCTATTAGCTATCTGATCCTGCCTTCGGTCATAATCTTGACCTGGCTACACCTACGAGGACGCTGTTCTGACCATGCCTGTCGATACTGTACTTGCCCTCAAAACCGCGTTCACCATCTTAAGGTCCATCCGCTCCACCGTGCAGTTAATCAACGCTAGCAAGGAGCAGCTCAGACTTTTGTCCGCGTTTACCATGGAGCTTTTGACGACGCTGAACACTGAATTTCGCGAGTCACGCCTTGTCCCAGACAAATTTGCTAAGGCTCTGACAGATCTGGAAATGTATGGCTGGTCCTCTCAACTACATTTCGCGTGTAATCTATTTCCAGGCTCCTTCATGATATTCATCGCTTCGTCGAGATTGAAAAGGAATCAGGATTTCTGAAGATGCTTATACAAAAGGATACACGGTTTTCCAAGATCGAAGCCTTCTACAAGCGAATCGGGATGACCATTGCTGCCTTCCAGGTCTGCTTTCTGTGGCCAATCACGCCGAGCTGAACGTGCCGATAGATCGTCTCGCTCCTCAATATTTAAACAATGCTGGTTGAGGGCAAAGAAGCTAAGGCTCGAGACACAGAGGCCTTACATACATATCTGAGGGCCCTGGAAAAGAACCATGCGAAACTGCTCCGCACGCTTGGTAAGTTTAAATATTTATCACCGTCCAATTTGATTTGATTTTTTCTGAAGAAATTAACCAAAACAACACAATCGCAATGATGGTTTCCATCCAAAAGCAGCTCAATAAGTAGAATGCTGACCACGCAGAGGAAGAGTTCTATACCCATACTCTGGAATATTTGACCTCCAGGAGCGGAAAACCTGTCTAGGTGGAGGGCTGGATGATTGCCTCCTTTGAGGTTGAGTACGAGGAGGAAATCGGTGCCGGGGGCTTGTGATCATGAGTTGCCCCTGTTTTGTGATTGGAATGTCCTCACAGTGTCCTTGCAGTGGAACGGTATACCGCGGGACATGGAATCGAACAGAAATAACGATCAAAGTCCTGCAGAATGAGGCCGGAATCAAGCCGAGCCCTGCTGTGAGTCGAGTCCGCAGTGCGAGATATCAATCTCACTTAATTTTTTCACAAAAGGCGCTTCGAACAGAAATTGATGTAAGTGAATTAATTGTACGGCCTCATAATGACGCTCAACCAAGCCTGTCGACTAGATCTGGTCGACACTTCGTCACCCCAACATCCTGCAGTTCCTTGGAGCCAATACATTGGACGATAAGCCGTTCATGGTCATGCCATATTTGCCATACAATGCGAAGGACTTTCTCAGCACGCGACCCACATTCGAACCGTTATATATTGTGCATGTTCCCGGGTTGGTCTCCAGCCCTCAGAAGCTCACTCTTTGATCTAATTGATAGCTCCGTGACATTTCTCGCGGTCTGGAATACCTGCACTCTCACAAGATTTGCCACGGCGACCTAAAAGGCGTGAGCACACAACCTCATTTCATAGGCGCAAAAACTTGAGCCACTGTGTAGATAAATGTTCTGGTCAAAAACTCCGGGCGCGTGTTGTTGTGCAATTTTGGTCTGGCGCGTCTCTGGGCCGATACTTCAGCCCGTACAAGCACCCTGGAAACCCTCCAAATCCAAGGAAGTCGTAATTGGATGGCGCCAGAACTCTTCCATGGCTCCCGATACCGGCCGTCCTCCGATGTGCATGCTTTCGGCATGATCGTGTACGAGGTCAGTATCGTGAAGTGGTGTTGCGTTAGGAGCATAGCATTGACTAAGGCTCCAACCGTTTAGTTTTCGTTTGAACCGGAGCCCAAACTAAACGGAAACGGTGAAAAAACGTTTTTAAACCATTTAAACCATTTATAAACGGTATTTTTTGCAGGAGTACAAATAACTCGTATATTTGGGGCTCGGGCAGGGGTAACTCATGCTGGAGGTACCCGGCCTTGATCTGTATCTTTGTTAGCATTGCCAATAACCTTGAGACAGTGAAGGAACGGCGAAGGAAACCATATTTGGCACTCTCCAAGCAATTGCTCTTACTAGTGTCTCTGTCACACCTGTTCTCATGGTTGCACCATGTATACTTAAAAACTGGAGGCTCCCTAATTATGAGTATAGAGCCACCATATTACCCGGAAGGGTATTATGCGAACATGCATATCAACGCGGAAGGATGCCGCGGCAATCCGCAACAGGCGCGGCATTTTCGCTGGTCCCGCCACCGGCATATGATGCCGGTTCGGTCGAGTAGGGAACCGGCAGTTAGCGGGAGGGTCAAAGTAGCGACGGCAGCATTTAGGGAGTGATCCGATGACGGCAAAAATATCATCAAGCCAAGGCTCCCGATACATCCATCAATCCAAAAACACGCCTGCAAAAATAACCGTTTAACCGTTTAGTTTTCATCTGTTTACCGTTTACAGGTCTGCGTAAACTAAACGAAAATTTAAACGGTTCTTACCGTTTAAAACGTTTAAAAACGAAAACCGTTGGAGCCTTAGCATTGACTCTAGGCCAATAGTTATATACGGGCAATATTCCCTTATTTTCGGTCCCGTGTGCCGATCTTGTCGACCTCGTTCGACGCGGGAGACGGCCACAGCAATCGCGACTACATCCTGACGACGGCCGGCCAACCCCCGGCAATTGGCAGAACAATGCTGGGCCGCGGATCCCCATCAACGACCGACGGCAACCCAAATTCACGATACAATCGAAGACATGTTGGCCGTGGCACCCATGGCGGTCGCTCCCGACCAGAACCTTTCTACACGCTTTGCCAATCCAGATCATTACAAATCGGACTCGTTCGACTGTGGGCGCTGTAGGGAGAATATTGACTGCTGCATGGAGACTATGGATTGCTGTATGGAGACTGTGGAGAGCTGTGTGGTGACTATGGAGTGCTGTATGGACATCCTCCGCATCCCAATGTACATTCTCAACAAGTGCTTCAGCTGCTACTGCTGCGATGACTGAGCGTCACCTGCATTGTGATCGCTGGAGCTCTCTGTTACATAGTAAACATTTTTCGAACAATTGCGCTTTTGTATGGTCTGGCTTTCAAAGTATGGAATATATCTCAGTCATTGTCTGTGCACACCCCAAAATAAACCTGTTGAGAGCCTTATGGCCCGTATAAATATGGACGTAACACAGCCGCCTCTGGGTGTAAATCATGTGTTACACCAACGTCGGAGTCGGAGGAAGGTATCGGAGATATAGATGAAAAATAAGACATGGCCATCAGTTCCACGAAGGATTCAAAGTCCAGATACGCCAAACGTCCGAAGCATCCGTTCCATTGTCTGTATCGTTTAGTAAAACGAGTTTCAATCCCTCCTGGCGAAGCGCGTGTAGACCTTGGATTGTCATGAGATCTGGGCCCGGGTCCGATTCCATCAGTAATACGGTGGATTTCAGTGCGCAACGCGCAGCTTTCCATCTGGATTTCAGCATTTCCAGATACAAGGTGTAGTCGATACGGCTGTCACCCCTGCATGCAACGAAAATACCGCGTAACTGAGGAGCCACGACAGGGCAAGGGGGGTCGCTGACGGTAAGAGACGAGATTAAGGTATTGGTGGAATCACCGAAGCCCGCCAAGGCAACGGTTATCACGAGCTCGACGATCGAGGGGATATTGTTCAGGATCTCTGCAATGGGATCGACAGCAGATGGTCCCAAAAGGAAGAGCCTTCGGAGAGGACATGTCGAACGGAAGACAAGGGATTCAAGCTGGGTTCGGAGAGTCGGTACTTCCTCTTCTTCGTAATCGAGGGCGATTTCTTCTAAGCAGGGAGTTCTGAGATATTCCAAGACCTCGAGATGCGATGAAAGAGACGACGCAGGGCTGGGAGATGAATGATGGCTTCCGCAGGAGCAACCCAGGATTCGTCGGAATCAACGGTGATGCGCGCCTCAACAAGGTTGTGCGCAAGCTTCAGCAGACCCTGATGTACCTCCCACGGCGCGTCGAATTGGTAGCGTGTAAGGTTATGGATGGGAAAGGAAAATGGGATGAAGCCGTATTCATTATCGACGCTGAGGTCGACCAGGGAAGGGGCGATCTGGAAGCAATCCATGGCATCCACCCCCGCTTCGTTCGCCGACCGAGACCACCCAATCCAGACCCTCTGTAGCAAGGGGACGCGGTCTCGGACGCTGGCGAGAAGAGGAACCAGAGCCGAAGATAACGCAAGATTGAGTTCCTCCCATCGTGACGACTGAGACGCGAGACATTTGAATATTTCGGTTTGAGAATGAGAGTCGGATTCCTCGGCCCCGTCGAAATGAATTTTCAACTTTTGGGCCCGCGCCATGTGGGTCTCGACCATGGACAATGGATAGGATGAATTCGTATCGAATTGATAACTGATGATGATAGTTGACCAGTGATGGTCCTAAGGCCTTAAAAATCGACCCTCAGAATTTCTAAGGCCTTAGGGCTTAGGTTAAGGCCGTAGGCCTTAGGTGATCTAAGGCCTTAGCAACCCAAAAAGGAAATTTATTCTCAGATGTATATATGGCCCCCGCTGCGCCGCGCCAGCAATTTAATGCCCGTAAACCTCGCTATCGTCAATCTCCATCTCCCCATCAATAAGTGAGTCGTCCTCTGCACCAAGCTTTGCCATAACTTGCATGTACTTACATCTCCTCTTCCTCCCGAGCACAGCGCGATATTCGGGTCCAAAGAGACTCCTTCTGCAGTTAAGTCGACCAAGGCACGGCAGAAGACAAAGATTCCATTTCTCGTTGCCTATGATGAGTACAGCAGCAAAATTTACATTATATTATATAAGTCACACGTGATGCCTAAGGCCTTAGGTCGAGGAGCAACCTCAACCTAGGCCCTAACCTAAGGCCCTATTTAAGGCCTAAGGCCTTAGGTTTAATCTAAGGCCTTAGGTCTTAGGGCCAACACTGTAGTTGACCACAGCGATGGATTTGAGATGGCAACTGCCCTCCAACGACGGCTGACGTGGGTCAAAAACCAAGGGCTATCCGTGACATGGAATCTTTCGCGCGGTTCCCTAAGTGACGGTAAAGTCCACAGAAATATTTCCGAGAGCACTTCGACCGGCACCCTCCTGAGAGGAGAAAGGATCGCCATGTTCCGAGCTCGGAAACTCGAGAGCGCCAGACGTTCTTCCTCCAGCTGTCTCAGCTGTTCCCGTAGTTGTGATATATCTGTATCGAGACGGGTCAAGCGGATGCCTCCGTTGGTTACGATCGAGCGGATCGAAGCCAATTCAGAATCCTCTGGAGGCTCATTGGTGTTTAAGAGGGTGTAATGGCGGGTTCCAGGAGCGACAGCGAAATGAGGTTCTCCTCCCACTGAGCTGGATTGGAATTGGGAGCACTGGGACCCACTCATCTGATAGAGAAGTGAGACGCGAAGCAGGAATCTACAGGTTATTGCTCACCAAGAATTCTCGCGATGTCGTGGTGAAAAGAAAGAAGGTTTTGCACTACCACCTCAAGCCGGCCCGAGGTTTCTGGCGCTTTTAGCACTTAAAAAAAATTCCGTTTTCCAACTGGGGCTGTGGCGTGGCTTTCAGTGAGTTGGCTCAAGCTTCAGGAAAATGGAGAGTAACTCTGGCCGATTACTATTCGCAGATTCTTGTGATCAGAAGAACTTTAAAGGAGGCGTACCCTGAGTCGGCTTAGTTGGGGTCGCACCTTGAGGTACTGGCAAAAATGATTACACTATGATCAACAACTTAGTGTTGCCGCGGCTCAAGCCGTCACATCTGGTCACAGCTCACCATTTGTGCTCCCATCTGAGTATAATGATACATTGTACCCAAGTCAGTAATTAGAGATGTTCGGGTGAAGCATAGGAACGATTTAAGATACTTAATGTGGCATGAAATGCCTTACTGGTTGTTGCAAGGGGTGAATACCGAACGGCTCGGATCACGGCTTGAGCCGTGAGCCGCGGCCAAAAAGGCTCGATCTTTTGCCTCATAGCGCACTATAAATTATAGATACAACATATGTTACTTGGGAAAAAATGAAGCAAACAGTATTGGCAAGATGTCGCACAACATGGATATCCGCCAAAACCTTGCAGGAGCACAGTGGAAGCCGAGCCATCGTCGAAGCCGGTCTGTCACGCGAGCCGAGCCGCGGCAACACTATCAACAACTACTCATATACTCGGAACTTTTCTCCGATCCTCAAGAACGACAAGTTGTGAGCGAATTGGATACTTGATTTCGATCCAGTATCGACGGGATCGGTAAAATAGGGGACAGTTAACGAGAACGTTTGAAGGTGATGGAAGTTATTGACGAGCAAATTAAGTACAAACGATTTTGAGTATTTGAATCCGGAATTTAATTCCATTGTGTTTCAAAGATCATGGTGCAAGTTAACATAGAATCCGACGCATCCTCTCCATCTCGAACAACGAGATCCAATCCTTCCTCGCGAAGCGCATCGAGTATCGCGGCGTTCGGATTGGGACCCGAAGCTATGAGCAGCGCGGCACCGTTAAGAGTACAATTATCTGCGTTCCAGCGCGACCTCATCATCCACAGATATGGCTCGAAATCGATGTAGGTGCTGTCGGAAAAACCAAAAACCATACACCGTAGTTGCGGAGCGATGGGCGTGGCCAAAACCTCGGATACGGTGCAACTCGATAGAAAAGGCTTGAGTTCACGGGCCGCGGCAGGTGTGTTGATCAAGATTGCGAGATCGGTGATGGAGGGGAACTTTTGTAGCACCTCGACGGTCGTACGAGCGTCAAAGTGCCCGTTGAGGCAAAGGTGATGGAGTGGACACTGCGACAGGGCGAGCGCCGGTTCGACCAGTTTCAGAAGGTCACTTGCGTGGACGTCGCCGGCGAATTTCTCTAAAACAGGGAATCTGAGGTACTCCAAGATTTCCAAATTCGATACAAAGAGCCGCCGGAGACACGGTAATTCGATCGTCTCCGCAAGAGCCGGCCAGGGTTCGAAGTCGAATTGAACAATGATGCGGGCCTCTATCAGGTTGGAAGCCAGCTTCATAATACCCTGATGCATATCCCACGGGGCGTCAAGTTCATAACGGGTGAGCTGGTGCACCGGAAGATGGACCGGGAAATATCGATGTTCGTTGTGGATGCCAGCGTCAATCAGGGATGGCGCCTTCTCGAAAAAATCAAGCGAGTCCACTGCTGACTGACTTTGCGCCCCGCTCCACTGGATCCATAGTCTGCGCAGCAGTGGGAGACGATCCTTGATGCTAGCTAGGAGAGGGGAGAGAGCTCCAGTCAGCTCAAGACTGAGCTCCTCCCATCTCGAAGCGTGCATTGCCAGACACCGGAAGGCCTCAATTTGAGGTTCAGAGTTGAATGTCGAAAGTCCATAAAAAATGAATCTTCAGCTTTCGGGCGCGCGCGATCTGCGTCTCGATCATGGACAAGGATGGTGTCTCCACATCACTGTGGTAAGTGATCGCCACAAGGGACCACAAGGAAGGATTTGAGACTGCGACTGTCCGCTAACGATGGCTTATGTGAGTCAAGATCCACGGACTGGCCGATATACAGGGCCCGCTGGGGGGTAGGTACTTCGGTAATGGTAAGGTCCATGAAAATATTTCGGAGAGCAGTTGGCCGGCATTCTCCTGAGCCGAGAGAGAATCGCGATATTCTGGGTTAGGAAACTCGAGAGCGACGAATGTTCTTCCTCTAGCTGTCTCAGCTGATCCCGGAGCTGTGCTATATCTTTATTGAGACGCGTCAAGCGGCTGCCAGTGGTGGCTACAGCCGAGCGAACTGAAACCAATTCAGATTCATCTGGTGGCTCATTCGAGTTCAGGAGAGTATGATGGTGAGTTCCAGTAGCGACAGTGAAATCGGGTTCTCCTTCCGCTGAGCGGGGGGAAAAGGTGCCGCATTGGGAGCATACAGACATATTCATCTGTGAATGAGTGAGGCGCGATGCAGCAGTATACAGGTTATTCCTCACCAACAAATTGGAGCGATGTCGTGGTGGTGGGAGAAAGTTTTGCACTGCCACTGCATTGATTCCGAGCATGCGTGACAGACGCGTAGGTCGCGTTGTTGTGTACACGTTGGCTCTTCACGTGCACGGCGCCGTCCCGTGACCTTCTCCAAAGTTCGTCTTCGTCCACGACAAGCGGCTTCGCCCCGCCAGCTGCAACGCCCAATTCAGGCTCTATACCCAGGTAACTTAAAAAACTGACTCCGGGTATCTTAGCTAACACCTGCGATAGGAAAACCTCCAGGGTACGTCTCCGAGAAAACAGCCGTGGCAGGTATCTTGAGGACCTGCATATTTCGCCTCGCTGACTCTGAATCTGCCAGGAAGTCGCTGAAAGAGCTGTAATTTCTCTTTTCAGGCATTTCTTTTGCACGGGAGGCGCGTAGCCATCCAACGCGAGCAAATTCTTTATCGATCCAGACGCTCTGGACCTGGACGGGCTCGTCAAGCTTTCCTGCAGCAACACATTACCCTAAGACCCCAGAAATAGCTCAAAATCGTAGACTTAAAAGCAATTTAGGTGCGTTCTTCATCAAGACTCCAGTATCGTTTCCTTACACTCGCTCAGTCGCACATGTCTCGACTTCCGCGGCCGCACTCATCTCCGGATGCCAAGGGCTTTGCGCCCTCGCTGAAGCGTAAAATTATCCCGGAGGAGGACGATATCGAGGAGCAACCAAGCAAGAAGGGCAGCGGCTTCCGCCCTAAACCCCTCCAAGCATCTCGGAATGCCATCAATGGCAATGCGACTGCGTCTACGTCTACGGCAGCATCGAATGGTCCTCCAAAGTCGGCAGTAATGCCTCGACCCTTGACGCGCCCACGTCCGCCCGCAGCAGCACGGCCCACCGCTCGCGGTGCCAGCGCGCCACCCGTCTCGACCGTCCGCAAACCTTCGGCTGGCATGGGCGTCGGCCTCCCGTCACGCGTCCCTTCCTCGTCCGCCTTGGGCAAGCGCACCACGTCGGGCTCCGGTGCACCTGCGACCGCTGCTGCCCCGGACGTTATCACCAACCTCCACAAACGCCTCACCACCCTCGAATCCGCGCGCACGCAGGACACCGAGCGCCTTGCCACTCTCCTGGAGCACAAGGCGTCCTCCACCGTCTCTGTCTCGGCAGACATCCACGCCGAGCTACTCGCCGCCCAGGCACAGCTGGCGAGCACCACCGCCCAGCTCACCGCGGCTACCGCGCAGCTCGCCGTCCTACAATCCGATCTCAGCAGTGCCAGGAGCGCGCTGCGTACGCGTGAAGAGAGCGAGGCCGACGCACGCAGGGAGGCCCTCGCCCTCAAGGCCGAGGTCCTCGCCGGCAAGACCGCCGTCGCGGCCGCGCACGACGACGCAGGGGAGCTGCGGCGCGCACTGGCGCGCGAGCGCGAGGAGGGCGAGATCCGCACGCGGCGCGCGGACCGGCTGCTGCGCGAAGCCAAGGACGACCTCGAGGAGCGCGACGCGCGCATGGCGAAGCTGCGTGCGGAGCTGGCGGTGGCGGCGAACTCGGAGGTCGGGCTGCAGGAGCGCTATCGCGCCCTGGAGGGGCGCGCGGAGAGGCTTGGGGAGGACGTTGCGGGGCTGATACGGGAGAAGGAGGCGTGGGAGGAGGAGCGGCGGCAGATGCGTGAAGAGGCGGTGCGCGGGGAGGAGGAACGCAAGAAGCTGCATGGGATGGTCATGGAGCTCAAAGGCAATATTCGCGTGTTCTGTCGTGTCCGGCCACTGCTTCCGACCGAGGAGGAGCCTGGTACGGAGGGCGCCGCTGCCGCGCAGATCGCATACCCGGACGCGACGCAGCCCTATCCCTCGGGCCAGAAGGAGATCGTCCTCAGCTCGACCGGTGCGGAAAGAGAGTGGGATGCAGGGATGGGGAACAAGCCGCGCAAAGAGATCTGGGGTTTTGGCTTCGATCGTGTAAGTACCCGCACTCTCTCGTATCTTTGCCTTCGAGCTTACGTCGCTCCAGGTATTCACCCCGGCGTCGACCCAGGCCGATCTGTTTGCAGAGATTTCGCAGCTGGCGCAAAGCTGCACGGACGGGTACAATGTATGCATCTTCGCGTACGGACAGACTGGGAGCGGGAAGAGCTGGACGATGGAGGGCGGTGGTGTGAGTATCCTTCTCGTCTCTTCCCTCTCCTTCCTGAACAGCTCGTCCCATAGACGGAGGAAACGCAAGGAATGATTCCGCGCGCAGTGGCGCAGGTCTTCCGCGTCGCAGAGGAGCTCAAGGACAAGGGCTGGACCTACAGCATGGAGGGTCAATTCCTCGAGATCGTGAGTCACTCCAGGCATCTCCTGACATCGTCTCACCCCTCCCCCAGTACAACGAAACGATCACGGACCTCCTCTCGCCGCCGCCCGCGCCCAGTGACCCACCCCGCAAACACGAGATCCACCACCACCCGACGACGCATCTCACCTCCGTCTCGGACGTGCTCTCCCCTGCGCTGACGTCGCCCACGCAGGTTATGTCCTTGCTCGCGCAGGCTCAGAGCCGTCGCCGTGTCGCCGCGACGCTCATGAACGAGCGCTCGTCGCGCTCGCACTCGGTCTTCACGCTGCGCATCCGCGGCACGCACACGAGCGGGGAGGGCGCGCGCCTGGGGACGCTCAATCTCGTAGACCTCGCGGGGAGCGAGCGGCTCGCGACGCTCGGGCTGGGGGCGTCCGTCGCCGGGGGCGAGCGCTTGAAGGAGACGCAGAGCATTAATCGGAGCCTGAGCGCGCTGGGGGATGTCATCGCTGCACTTGGCGGTGGGCCGGGCGCGCATGTACCGTATAGAAATTCGAAGGTGCGATCCTCACTTTGGCTGGATGCTGGCCATTCGCTGACTGAGGCGCAGTTGACGTATTTACTGCAAAACTCCTTGAGCGGGAATTCTAAGACGCTGGTGCGTGGTTGGGCACTCTATTTCCGAGTATGGGATGCTGACGGATGTGTACTGTAGATGGTGCTGAACCTGTCGCCGTTGGCCGCGCATTTGAATGAATCGTTGACGTCTTTGAGATTCGCGACCAAGGTGCGTCGCTTCCTGTCGTTCTTTTATCGACTCTATCTGATATCCACTGCAGGTCAATAACACGACGATCGGTACTGCCAAGAAGGTGCAGGTGCAGGGCGGGAAATCATAATTGATTAAGGGAAATTCAATACTGGCGTCGGACACCAAATTTTTTGTTCCTTTGTATCTACCTACATCCCTGAGCCGTGTATTTTGGTATTCGTTCTTTATTCTACTTTTCCTCTAGTACCCGGACATTCCTGGAGGGATACTTAACAATCCATTCCAAACCGCTCCTGTACGCTTTGGAAACCGAAGACGCTCTCAAAAAATGCCAGCTGGCGCTCTTGCACCATTCGGATGCTTGCTGCGCGTCGAAACCCATGCCCCTCGTCCTCGAAGCGGAGATAGTCGACCTGGCCGCTGTGTTTCTTGATCTCCGCCACGATAGAGTCGGTTTGCGAAATTGGTATGACGACGTCTTGTACTCCGTGGGCCAGCTACATGGAGAATTTTATCAGTCTGCGTCGTATGTCAGGCGAAGATAGTACCAGCACGGGGGTCTTGATCTTCTGCGCATGGAACAAGGGCGAGCGCGCCCTGTAGATGTCGGGTACCTCCTCGGGCGAGCCGCCGAGCAGCAGTGCCGGGTAGAAAAGCTGCAGCTTTGGCGCCTTGCGATAGAGGTCGGTAATGTCGCATACGGAGCATTGCGAGCAGCCCGCCGCGTAAAAATCGGGAAAGTTGATTAGGGACATGAGAACAGACGGGCCGCCTGGGGTATTAGCATGAATACTTGTAAAACGGTGAACGATGAGGCGAAGGGCAGACCTGCGCCAGTGAGGACGATGCGGTCGAGATCGATTAGGCCCTTGGCGGCTGTTTGGCGGACAGCTTCGACGCATTCTTGGACGTCCAACTCTGCTGCTTTCCCGTCCAGTCGTTCCCTAGGATCTAGATTAACAGGGAAATAATAGGGAAATAATAGAATCGAAAACACCCACATGTATTGGCGCCCGTAGCCAGAGGACCCACTGTACATCACATCAAGCCTACAAGAAGTGAGATGAGGTATGGGACTAAGAGGGGACACCAACCATGCCCATCCACGGGATGTGTATAGAATGCGGTCCCACAAAAACTGTGGTGACATCCTGGAGGTCGGGCCAGAATGAAAGTACATCACGCAGGGCGGCTTCTCCTCTTGAGGGCCTACGAACCCTGGATGAGTCGGTGGGAAGAAAAGCGCGTGGATATCGCGTCCGCTGGAATCTGCTAGTACGAGGGGCTCGGGTCGAGCAGCAAACCCATCGGGAACAGGGGTTTTGGATGAGGATGCCAGCACTTCGAACACCGGACGCCCTTCATCGAGCGTCAGTTTAACGACAGACTCCCCGCGGTCGATCTTGCCTCCCACGAAGGCGATTTGGTTGGCACGGACACGCTTCACGTATTTTATATCGACAAAAGGGGAGGGTATTTCTTCGAACGTGCCGTTTGATATGCAGACAATGATCAACGACGCAAATCCTTTTTTAACGACCGCGCATAAGAGATGGTCGCTGTCAAGGATTGCATAGGAGGACATCCCGAGGCCCCACATTGCTTCAGCAAACTCCCCCAAGATGGGCTGCTTCAGAATCGGACGAGTTTCGCCACCCAAGAAGTGGATCCAAGGCTGCATCCAGCCAGAAATATCGTGTAAGAATACGACAGTGTTGTCGTCGATCCAAAGAGCTTGTTGTGCGGCCGAAAAATGAGGTTCCCCCGCAATGATAATTTCGTTCAATATGGTCATATGGCCCTCTTCGGAGACATCAACATTACCGACCACCAGCTGAGTGGACCGGAAGGGCATGTCGGGATGATTCCACCGCAACCATGCTAGCTTTGTCCCGCTAGGGTTGAACACCGGGTTCGCATAAAAGTCCCAGCCTTCGGAGACGACACTTGAAGTTCCATTAGTTATGTTGACAGAAACAAGGGTGTCTTTGACATTCGCAGACTGGGGATTCGTGTGGTCTTCGCGAATTGCGATCATGAGATGTGGATGAGACGGATGGAGTGTCAAATTTGCATATCGGAACTTTGGGGTGTCTTTGGTGTAAAATGAATGTGACGAGCAGGCACCCAATGAAAGATGAGTCTTTCGACATACCTGGAGTGACCGATGAAACATCTTTGCCTTCAATCTTGTAGATACGTAAGTCGGGAACATTGGTGAAAAATACGAGGCCATTTCGAATTGTCACCGGTGCGCCGCCATATCCATGAACTAATGACCTGTTTCACTGTCAGACTAGGTTTTATTTCGATGGCAGATTGACCACCGACCTGCAATTATACTCGATCTGCGTTACATCCTTCCGTTCACAACCATCGACGAGCACACTACGCCCCTCGACTAAACGTCTTTCGACATGATAGATGGTTCCATCGGATAGGTCGACGTCCAGGGCCTCGTATGCAACTACCTGACTTACTGCGGGTGAGGAACTGTCATCATGTCCAGACGACGGAAGTTGCGTACTTGGTCAGATATCAAAGCGGGAGCTACAGGACTCGGCCACTGGCCATATCTTTCGACCTGGGGTTTATCCTGCATACACAGTACTCGTGGTTTGGTGGCTGGTCAAGGATGCGATTTAGGCGCGGCATAGCGGTGAATCCTAAAGCAGACATGCGTGTCCCCAATATGGAACCGAAGCCATCCTGATTGGCTGGCGCTTAAACTTGAAACACGTGCACTGCTTCAACGAGTTGTTCAACTTGTTCAACATTTCGCGGGCGGTGATAGAAGCCTAATTGCCATATGTCAGCGTACTATATATGAACTATTCTTCCCTCGAGCCGGAAAGCTGTCGCTGGGTCATGATAACTTAGATGATAAATGAACCTCACTCGAAGATGGAAGAGTGACAAGAATGATAAGTTAAGAATGGATGGAGAATTTCATATGCGCTCCCAGGTCGTCGTGCGGTTTACAACGCTGGAAAAGAGCTCCCTCCCACGACCATGAAGCGACTTCCTCAATTCGGACCAAAACTACATCGCACAAGGGGTAACAATTTTTAGAAGCAAGGAGACTAAAGGGTATATACGGTAAAAGGAGGAACTCAAGATGAATCATGTGTTTTCTCTTTCACTATACCTAAGGTTACGCGTGGAGAGCAGGGACTTCGGCATCTGCTTTCTGCTATTTGTTGACCGAGTTTGAGGATGCCTCAGATGGTTCTCCGTCAGATCCCCCTTCCGCATCGTACTCCAATGATGAGCTTTCTGTGGAAGCAAATCTTAGACCAGAAGTGGGTGCGCTCCACTCCTCGTCCTTCCTAGCAGTTCCGGCGGAGATCCGTAGTATGAGCAGAGTAGGCGCTATTCCCTAAAATTTGAATGTCATGAGTCTTGTTGCACGTTTACTAGAATAAATATGGACCATACAGCAATTTGAGGATGTATGTCTTGCATATACGCTTGATTCGGGCTTTTCATTGCGAGAAACACCACAAAGATGAAAAGGCTCGCGGCGTACAAGGCGGATGATTCGATTAAAATCTCGAGAATTGGGGTTAAATCGGAGGAGATGTGCCTGACTCCTAGTTGGGCTGCATATCGCTGGACATGCAAAATCCTCCATGCGATGAGGCCAGTCGTGTACAGGGTTACAGCGAGAGATAATGAGAGGAAAGGAGTGCTGAAGCGAGCCAGAGGCGCAAGACGCATCGCTGTGGTGGAGTTTTCAATAGACGCAACAGCAATTTGGCCCGCAAGTCCGAGTCCGGCACAAACTGAATCCAAGAAACGGTGAGTGGTCAGAAATCAAAGCAAAGAAGGAGCCAAGAACCTGTTCCAGCGATTGCCGCTAAGATTGGGATAACTACAACGACCCATGAACAGCCCCAAATGATCCAGCATCTCCAGACCTATTGGGTGCTCAGCCAACGAGTCCGATTGAACTCGATGATTGAGAATATAAATATAAACACACCATGATCATGTCTGCCAATACAAAGCTGAGGAAACTAGCGACTAAGGCTAGTATCTTCAAATTCAAATTGGGGTGAATCAACTCATTCAGAAGCCCTGGCGATGTCCCATAGTACTGGAAGGGGCGCATAATAGCCTCCCACTGGACAGCTGAATGAATGGTGGCGAATGAATACAGAAGTACCATGATTCCAGTCCACAGCTCCCTGCGATGGCTTTTCTTGGGGTTCATCCCTAATATCATAGCTACGCTTGAGCACCAACTACTTTGATAGCGAGCACTCCACCTACACGTCTTCCCAATGGCAAAGATGAACAAGCAGGTATAGATGCCTTCGATGGTCCTTGGATTAACTCAGATCGATGGAGCACAGGGGATTGGCACCATTAAGGAATATCTCAACGATAGGGCTGTTCAGCGGTAGTCTCTGTAGTTCCTCTGCTGGCGTCAGAGACGGATCCATGTCCTGGAACTGCTGAACGAGTCAACTGCGACGTGAGGGGAGATGACAGAGGGCGTGGCATTCTATTGGCTGACACATGATAGCAATGATAGAACGGCAGTGACTGCGGACATAGAACGGCACTTGGGCGTTTGTTTGATGATGTTTTTTCCCATGTTGAATTGAAATGATATCAATCCACACCCGGGTAAGATGTAGTTCCGCACTCAGCGCTGAGCTATTTTAGACATGGCTTCTTAATGATACCTGCCCGACGCCCCGCCCTTTCGATGATTTTGGCGTTCAAAAAGTTCGTCCTGGCACTATCACTTGGACAGCTCGTGACACGAATGGTTGTTTCGTCTGGCTCGTATACGGATTCCCGCGATATATATCAGCAGCTCGCTTATTTTTGGCCAACCAAGCTACCAGTTGCGGTCGGCGGTGCATACTTGGATTTTGAAATTGCTGTAAAACGCAGAGTTGCAGTTTCCGAGTCATTTCATTTTGAATGGCGCTGCCGATATTTCCGATTCATGAATATGCGGCCTCTCCAGTTTAAAAGGCAGTTTCTGGCGGCATACTGAGACCATCCCAATATTCCATTCTATCCAATACCCTCAGCGATGTCCTTCCTGCACCTTATATTCACTCTTGGATGCCTGGCCGCAGGTGAGCGTTCTGGTCGGATGAGACTTCACAGGTGGTTAAATGCGAACGTAAAGCATCTGTCGGCAAATCCCAGAGTCAGACTGTCTGCAACCCGGTCACCGGTCTTTGCTTTGAGCAATTCTTTGTAAGAGGATCCTTCGACCCTTATATATGGCACTCAAATTCATACCCGATTGTAGAACTCTGCTCTCAACGTCACCGTCGGATTTGCATTACCCTCAAAGCATGACAAAGAATTTCCTAATGACGTCCTCGTCCTTGGTATGTTTCCTCCTTCACATGTGTGCGAAGCGTTCTGAAATAAACTAAACAGGCGTAAGTTAAATTCCTATCGTTCTCTCGAGGTTATCCTGATGCAATGAAAAGTCATTCGCTTTGCCCTATGGATTCGCTGGAGTTACCTTGGGCGACTCAGAAGAGTACGGCCGACGCGCAGACTCGCAGAGCCAGAACTTGGCGGCGTAAGGCATTCAATCTTTCCGCAGACCCGTCCTCATTGTTTTGATTATCGCAGGCTCCTCTGGTATTCCGCATTTGCTAGCGCAGAAATTGCACAAGAGACTCCCTTCTCAATTGAATACTGTCGCGCCGAGATGGCCAGTCCAGGGTAAGTGTACGCATATATCTCAATGAACAGCCTGACGAAGTCTTCCTCAAGATCCAACAACACCTTAACCCCCCTTCTCCAGGCACCCATCGCTCCAACATTTTCTAATCTGACGACGTGGGGCAATGGTGGAGCCCAGTTCATATTTCGCTGCCAAAATTGCAACACCGTCACGAAATACTTTGCCCAGAACGACAAAGCGAAACTGACGACAGTTATATCTACCTCTTTCCCAGTGTACATCGACAACACGTTGACTCTGGCTAATCTGTCGTTGGTGGGGTCGCAACAGCAGGAATTTACGTTGGATACCAAGGCGGCGCGGTTTTCGAACTACTCTTCCATTTTAGCGGCCGCAGGCCTTCTTTGAATCCTGTCTGACTAAATGACTATAAGATAGAAAGGACCGTCCCTTCTTTGGTTGATAATAGTTTGTGGACTTTTTATTGTAGTGAATGTACTTTTTGTGCTACGAGAACCCGATTAGTTTTTTTATGGGTATGGAGGAACGGTACTGAATGGAACTTCTATTTCTAAGCGGCGAACTTCCAACTCCGAATGGGATTGCCGGCATTGCCGTTGGATTGGAGCTGGATGCCGTTGCGCGGATCAGATGATGGTTGATAACCACCTTTGCCGAAGTTTTATATGCCTCAAAATGAAACAAAAAATTCCATAGGTCTCAACGATGGTGTTCATTTATTTACTGAGCACCCCCAAACTTGAGCTAACGTCTGATCGTCAGGCTTACTCCTTGATACCTCCCGTTTTTAAATATATTTTCAGGATCAGATTCCCGCCCTTTGCAACGGTGCTCCTTACAAGTCTTATTAAATGAACCCGTTTTACTTCGGTTGCAGTTGAACCGGGGATGTCGGTCATCTCGAGGATTCTGTGTACAACAATTTAAAGTCATCTAATCAGGGATCTCGGCCTCCGAGAATCAGCTGAAAAGACGACCGGCCGAAATAAAGCTCGCGAGCGACTCGTGCTTCGTAATTGACCTCGTTGGATTCTTTCATATGCTGAGAAATTGCTTCCGCGATTGATCGGCGGGTTAACATCAAGGACGGCCCTATTGCACCCGGATTCATTGACGTTGACACAAGTTCACACAACGCGTCCACATCTCGGCGCTTCACAAAACTTGGGCGAAACCATGATTCTCTCGCTTTCCGTTGAAATATTACAGGACATCGGGGTCAAAGTGCGTACCCAGTCCTTTCCGTTGACGTTCGCCATTGATTGATTGTACAGCTCGCTGATCTTAGCGACCGGAAGAGTCTTCGGGGAGTATGTCGAGAGCTCGGGTTCGCAATTAACCCACTGTTCTTCTCCTCCGTCACTCTAGATATCCACAACCGGCGCATCGACGAAAGTCTCTGTTTTTTGGAAGCTCTTGCCGGCGGAAAAACTGGATGGTCCCAATTTGCCCGGAATCTCAAAATTGCACGTCTCTCGCCTGGCGGCGAGTTTATCAAGAGGGAGGACTTTGAGCAGGTGCAGTCGGCACATGCGCGGATGGAGCGGTTTCTGAGGAGGGCGTTGGAATCGCTGAAGAATGTCCGGAATGTGATGTGCGTTCCGCAGCTTACGCCCGACGGGTGTCGCTAACATGATGAATGCCGTAGATGGACATTGAACGGGAGTAACCCTGAATGGACCAATGGAATCGTTCTCGACGTCCTGGGCTCCCTCCTTTGCCTGGATGACCTTCACCTGTGTATTTCGCGGAACGATCTGAACGGGCTCGAGCGCCTGTCTGGCCTTCGCAAAATAAAACTCACCTCCTCGAGGGCATGCGGCAACGACGGCCCATTTCTCGTCGCCGTCCTTCCGGTGGTCAAATTGATTTCCAAGAGTCCTGGTCTATCGACCTTAGATCTAACGGTCGGCTTCATCGACGTAGCAGGCATCTGGAATATCCTGCTCACGGAAAAGATTCACCTCAAGGATCTCACAACCGATTCCGTCACGAACGAGTTCATAGAATATGTCAGCTCGTATTCTGGCCTCGAGCGACTGAGCCTTCTCCATTCTGGAGGCAACGTTGGATTCGCTGAGGCTGATACGCTGGCAGACCTCTTTTTCGAGAAAGCGCTCCCGTGCCATGCAGATACGCTTGTTGCGTTCGGGTTCTCGGCTGCGTACGAAGGACGCTGGAGTTTCGGCTCACACAATGTCGAAATCATCTCGCGACTTGTGTGTCTAGCAAGTCTCGAAACGAGCGTCAACCTAGAAGACATCGCAGAAGATACGGAACCTGTGACCAAGAATGCCGTCGTAAGTACAGCGTTTGGCCTTTCCGCACGCAACTGATATCAATCTTGACAGGAATCGCTGCTAGACCTGGTTACGAGCCGACCTGCCTTGCGGGATGTGGTGATCGTGCCTGCCAACGCACGGGGAAATAAGGGTGCAGGGTATGGAGGACTGTGGATGTATCATTCCACGATCGTAACGGGGAGATTAAGAGCGATCGTCAAGGCGTTTCGCACTCACGTCCCTTTGCAGACACTCCTCCGTGTGCAGTACGACTGGTACCAACTCCAGCCTTCGTCTGATTCGGAGGAGAAGTTGTGGTCATACCAAGAGTTTGTTCACCCGGATCCGAAATGGGCGCGCTTGAAAGGGCTGACGGACTCGTTCGATTAACCAATGTGCCACATAGTTTTACCGATCCCTAATATGTACGCCAGTAGAATATTGGAATAAGTAGTTCCGTACTGTTGAGAATTCAAAACTTGAAATCAAATTTGGTGCCGGTAGAGCTACGCTATTAGTTCAGTAGTTCCAGATTCAATATGCATAGTAGTGGCGAACCTGTCCAAGATGAGAGCGAAACAAGAAAGTCTAAAATTGAGATGAGGTCAAGGACAGACGAATTCTGAGCAACGACTGAACATACCAGCAAGAATTCAGTCCCATCTTAGAAAAAAAGCCACGCATCCCTTGTATCTGCTGCTTCCTCCCCCTCTATCAAGGTAACATCCAAACCCTCCCGGAGAAGGACATCCAGATCTTCACTCGTCGCCTGATCGGGGCCATGACGAGAGCCAAGGAGCAAGGTGGTAAATTCGAGTGCGCAACTCTCAGCGTTACGCCTAGATTTCAGCATTGCCAGATATAGGTCGTAGTTAATGCAGGATTTGCTTGTGCAGCTAAAGGAGATCCCGCGCAACTGTGGCGCCACAACGGGAACGATGTGGGCTAAAAGCGAAAGCAAATCATCAACGGGTTCGCACTCTTCCGCGTCACAAATGACGATTGCGAGCTCAACGATGGAGGGAATATTGTCAAGGATCTCAGCGGTTGGCAAGGGAGCAGTTATTCCCGCGAGGCAAAGGCTCCGGAGAGGACACAGCGAACGGAGGACCAATGATTTGAGACGTGTTGGGAGCGCCCGAGTCTCCCGTCTCATCACCTCAACAGCTATTTCTTCCAACTGTGGAGTCCTCAAGTAGTTCAGGATCTCCAGATGCGATCCGAACAGACGGCGAAGAGATACCAGGTCGATTATTTTATCCGCCTTTGGCCAGGGTTCGTTATCGAACTGAATGGTAATATGGGCTTCGATGAGTTTAGTGGAGCCCAGCTTGAGGATGGACTGATGGATCTTCCACGGACCGTCGAGTTGATAACGCGTGAGGTTATGTGCCGGTAGGAGGAAAGAGATGGAGCGATATTGATTGTATATGGTGGCGTCGAGCAGAGAAGGAGCAATGCCAAAACCATCAATGGAGTGCTGCACTCCTGCCTGGCTATCTGCCTCATCCCATGCAATCCAGAGTCTGCGTAACAGAGGGACGCCGTCTCGGAGGTTCGCCAAGAGAGGAACCAGTTGTGAAGTTAACTGAACATTGAGTTCCTCCCATAGTGAAGAGTGCTTTGCCAGAGACTTGAATGTCTCGACTTGAGGGTGAGAGCTGGATGTTTCGGATCCATAAAAATGAATCTTCAATTTCCGGGCGCGTGCGAGTTGGGTCTCGACCATAGACAATGGATAAGATGATAGTGGATCCATATCGTCATAATAACTGATAGCCATAAGTGACCATAACGAAGGATTCGAGATGGAAATGGATCTCCAGCGGCGGCATACGTGGGACAAATTCCAGGGGCTATCAGTGACACAGAATCTGCGACGTCGTGGCGAATCCCTGACTGAAGGTAACGACCAGGTAAAAATTTCGGAAAACACTTCGGGTGGGATGCGCCGGAGCGGGGAAACAATAGCGTGATTCTGCGCACGGAATCTCGACAATGAGGCGCGTTCTTCCTCCAGCTGCTTCACCCGATCCCGGAGCCGTGTTATATCTGCATCGAGAAGCAACAAGTGTGCGTCGACAGCTGATATAGCCGAACGAATGAAAGGTATGTCAGAGTCCTCTGGTGGGTCATTGGTGGTCAAGAGCTTGTGATGCCGGGTTCCAGGAGTAATGGTCGAATGAAGGGGGTCAATTTTTGTCGTGCTGGCTTCAATAGCGCCACATTGAGAGCGCCGGGTCAGGCTCATCCTTGATTGTATAAGAAATCTCCTTACGACGACGGAATAATGAGGGAGATGCTCACTTTGTTCAAAACGATGTGGGCGCAAAAACTCAAAAGAGGGCTGCACTGCCACTGCTCGTGTGCCGTCTTTGTTTGGACCTTCCAAACGGAGTAAACTACGTCTTGTGCCCATCGCCTTCTCGACTCTCCAAGACGGACGCTATAACCGAATCTAGCCCGTACCTCGCGTTACATCCTCCGTTTACTCCATTCTTTCTTATGGCGACCGTACAAGACACAGTCACTTATCATCCCTGCTTTAGCGACAAAAGCGGAGATGTGGTCCTCCAGTCCACCGAAGGTACATTGTACCGCGTTCACAGCATCATCCTGCGGATGACATCTGTTTTTTTCCGCACGATGTTGTCGCTTCCCCAGCCCACCGACATAAAGGCGCCATGCGAGATCCATGTGGGTGAAAGGGACCTCGTTATGGAACGGGTCTTGCGGATGATGTGCGGCCTGGAAATACCGAGATGGGCCTCGTTCGACGAAGTGGAATCGACACTCCAACTCATCGAAAAATGGGACGCGCCCGGCCCTCTCTCCGTTGTCCGCACGGCCATTATCTCTCCCCTTTTTGCCGAAGATCCGCTCCGCGTCTACGTCCTTACGACCCATCATGGATGGGAGGAGGAGACCGCGGTGGTACTAGTGCACACGCTCAAGCTCGACCTGCTCAATGGTGAACATGACGCCCTCCTCTGTAGGCTCTCTTCCCGTGGCCTACTTTCCCTCATAACCTTCCATGATCGTTGCAAGGCGCGATTCAGCGAAGCGTTGGATGGTACGGATCTATTTGCAGCCGGGAACGAGGAACCACGCGAGTGCGGCTGCGGTAAGAGGAGGGATAACTTTCCATGGCGAATTCTTAAGGCCAAGGCAAATGTTTCGCGCACAACTATAACTCAGCGCGCTAAAGTACCTTTTTTACAGCTGATTTCTGAGTTTCATCGCCGGCCGCTGGGAGACAAGATAATGGCGGACATGGCTGGATGGCCGGAATCGGCGGCTTGTTGGCGCGCAAAATGTCCTTGTGGAAACCTTTACTACGACCAGGTTTCGACGGTTGGAAACATCAAAGAGTCGATCAAAAATGCTATTGATCCTGTGGCTGCCAATGCAATGTAATTTCGCATACTTAAAGTTGGACTACATACTTCATACACAGTAATATTTCATGTACATGTTTCGCAATTTGAAAAGTTATTCATTCTATAGGCGCAGGAAGTTCGTTCTGCACTTCTATGATTGTTGCGCTGGTTTCTTCGATAAAGTCCTCGCGCATAAACGAGAAGATGTCTACAGCGCGCATGTTCTTATTATTATTCCAGAACACAAATGGTCCAACGCACCAGTCATTTCTTCTGGGTACTTAATCTCACCATCCCAATCCATTGAGATCGTTCTCGGGGGCAGCATCTTCTCTACTGCTTCCGACCTATCGAGTGCTCGTTCTACGACAGTTAATTTCAAGACGATTTTTGTTCATCATAGAAAACATACGAAAGACCTCGTCGTACTTGACGAGTGCGCCGTCGGTGGGCGAAATAACTATTGATGGTCATCAGCAGCGTACGCAGATATCCACCCTAGCACTTACTTCTGCCGAGTTTCTCGCGTAGATGAGTTTCTCCCTCTTCTGTCCCTAAATAAAAGAAATCTTTCAAACACGCCATGCGATCCAACCTACTCTTCCACTTCTTCCAGCACTCCACCGCAGCTTTCTGCTTGGGCTTCCGCTTCTTATCTTTCCACCTTACTACCATATCCGCATCCGCCAGCGTCTCCACCAGCGCAACACACCGCTGGCGAAACAGCCTAAAACTCTCCCCGCGCACATCAATCGCCCCGCACGCAATCCCGAGAAGCCCCGCCTCCGCGACGCCGAAATCCGGCACCGCCCCCGCATCGAGCAGCCTCCGCATCTCCGCTGCCACGAACCCGCGGGGCGTCGGAAAGCTGAGCTGCTCCGCCCATAGAAACGCCAGCGCGAGGTTGTCCTTGAGGCGCCGGAGGTCTCCGCCTGTGGCGTCAAAGACGATCATGTGCAGTACTTGCGGATCTGAATCGCGGTGGAGCGCGTGCACTTCGCGCTCCAGAATCGTTTCGTTCTCGTTCCACGGCGCGTCGGGCAGGTTTTCGATGCGCTTTGCCATGCGGATGCGCGAGGCACAGAGCTGGGTGCGCGCGCGCGGGATAAGCGTGCCTGTGTCGTCTGTGAATGCGGGGGCCCACGAAAGTACGGAAAAGGTGTCGCCGAAAGTTTGGAGCGTTTGTAAAAATCTGTGGTAAGTGTCTGTGTTCTCGAGGGAGAACTGATAAGCTAGTGAATTATATTCATACATGCGATGGGTCATGAAGTTACCTTGAGATACAAGCCAGCCGGGCGTTGAATTTCCACGTACAACTTGCCGTGTTTGGCCGAGAGAAACGGCTTGGGACAGAACCGCTCCCATTTGCGCTCTGCAAACACTCCGCTGAGATGAAAGAGCGTGTCTGCCCGCGAAAACGAGGTGAGGTTCTCCGGCTGCCAGTTCAAAAACCGTAATGAAAGCGTCGCTAGCCGGTCGATCTTGTTCCATTCCTCAAGCCGATGGCATCCTTGGAGCGCGCAATGTCGACAGGGCATAACGTCCTCAAACAAATCCCACGCGGTGAAGCATATCTCGCCATCATACTCTTCCCTGTAAATCCGGCGCCCGAGCACAGCATCATGCGATTCCTGCGGAGGTCTGAATGCGTCGATGATGGCACCGAGCACCATGCGCGGCGACATGACATGTACCGCGACATAGATGTGCTTGAGCTCTTCTAGTGTGACGATTTCCTGCCGCAAGAACTCATCGACGTCCGCAGCGTCGCCGTGGAGGAGCGCGCGCAATCCAGAGCGCTCGCGGATGGCGAGGATAACGAGACGCTCCATGTAGTCGATGAACTGCGAGCGCGTATCGTCGCCATGAAGAAGCGCAGCCTTGCGAAAGGCGAATAATCGCTCGATGAGACGACTGCGCTCGCGGCGTTGATCTTCTTCGAATCTGTCCGTGTAGGGGTCCTCTGAGGCAGGAACATCGCTGGGAGGAGTAGCATCCCAATCCAAGACGGCAGCGACTTCTTCGTCGTCCAGGTCTTCCGGGTCGAACGATGTGATACCGCAAATTTCGTCGTGCCGTCGGTTGACTGCCTGCAGGGCGTTCTCGGTTTCGGCTCTCCAAACAGCAAGCACCGAGAGGTAGTAAAGGTGTTCGCTGTCGCCACCTGCATGGAACTAAAATTCTTAAGTGGTGTGAGTAGGTCGTTGAGAATGAAACATACACGATCATGATGATACCGGCGTCCGCGAATCACTCTGAAAGATTTTGAGCGGACACGACGGGACAGCGGATGGCAACTCACTTGTCGCATAAATTCAGTTTTTTTCTGAGACACTTCACCCATCCAGCCAATATCTCTGACGCTCCACAGCCCATAATGATGCTGGAATCGGTACATATAGAGGAGTTGTCGAAGTTATCCAACGTATGGGAATGATGCTATGCGAGGCGTTCACTGGAAGACAACAGATGGACCGGAGAATAGACCTTGTACGTGTTATAGTGGCTTCTTTCCGCCTTGTGATGAGGAGGACACCATAGATGCTTTTTGAGTGCATTGACGCGTTGTGAGCATCGGACATAATGTCCGGGGACATTTTTGACCGGAACAAGAGCAAGGCATGTAGCCGTGCATGCGGAAGGCATTTCTGAATATGCTAGAATCGTGTGGCATATATAGCAGCCCGTTGGTCCAGATGACTGCCAGGCCGTGAAAGTTCCAGAGAGTTCTACGCGTTGTTGAATCGTCACGTTCTCGTTTCCAGTGCAGGGATCAGTGACGTGGAAAATTTTAGCGCTGTAAGACAGTCCCGGAATCTGCGTGTCCACAGCCCATTCGCCAACAGTCAAGGGCGACAAGCTGTGGTGGTCGTGGAGAGAGGAGGCTTGATGCCAACTTTAACGACAGTGATGCGCTTCTTGTTTGGTTGAGAGCCTCTTGCAAGCCGAACCAAAGCAAAATTTCTCTTCTCCCCACATGGGCCGGTTAAGACGCTCAAGAGTCCACAACGCTCGGCGGGATGTTCACAGGGCTGCGCGCACTCGAGTTGGTCTCGTGGAACCATATCTGACGCTTCCGCTAACCTCTGTCGCCCACAGGTCAGAGGCCGAGACTTAGACCAAATCCAATTGCTCGATCTGGATCCCAAGGTAGGGCACCTGATCTGTGGGGCTGTCTTTCCGGACCATCTTACCTTTATCATCCCTTGTAGCGTCGGGCAGAACTGGAAGCCCAGCCGCTGGATTTCGAGAAACCCGGATTGGCACAGCACTATTGTGTGGAGTGTGCAAAGTGCGTCTCAGTTGCTTCATGGCCTAGTATCCATCTCTGAATAATCTATCTATGCGTAGATACTATGAGACCGACGCTGCTCTAAACTCCCACTGGCGGAGCAAGGTCCACAAACGGCGGTGCAAGCAGCTGAAAGAGCCAGCGTATACGATAGAGGAGTCGGAGCGCGCCGCAGGGTTGGGGAGAGCGGAGAGGAAGCCGACGGTATCATTGGTCATGGAGGATGTGGTATTAGCAACCTGACTCACCCGCAGTCCGTGTCTTTTTCCTCTTTGTATCATAATTTATCTCCGCTGCTCTCCAAGGTCAAGGAAACTAGATTCTGATCGCGTGCAGTTTATATCGAGTTAATCAAACGACGAGTCCTTCGGTCTCTTGAGGCGCCCATTCTGATCCAAATAAGTTGCCTTGGTACGAATACGACTTGTCCTGCGGAATTAGAGCGGGGCTGGAGTCGTTCCGCAGAAGTGTCTGCGAAGGAACGTGCCTGTGGAACACTTGATCTCTCTGTTACCCAGCTCCAGTAGCAATTCCTGTGAAAATTGGTACATATCAGTCACGTACAGAAAGGTCAGACGCAGATTACTTCACTGACGGCGGGCAGTCTTGGTCCCAGATTTCATATCTTCTGCCATGTCGTCCAGGTTTGACGCTCGTTTCGAAACTTACTAAAGACAGAAGTCGAGAGATGTCCTCGACATTGTGTGAGTCGAAATTCCAGCCGTCCATGCGGAGCGAACTCACAAGTGTATCTGCAGGACCACTTTCAAAAAGGTCAGCCAGCGTGTCCGCCCCAGCGAAGCCAACGTTGGCTCTGGAGGCTCAGCCACTCGAGATCAGAATACAGCCGACATATTTTATTAACTCGTTCGTGACGGAAGCGATTGTAAGATCCTTGAGATGGATCTTTTCTCCAGATTTTTGCTACGTGGATGAAACGGACCCGGCCGTTAAATCCAGTCGACAGATCGGGACTCGTGGAAATCAATTTGACTACCGGCAGGAGGGCAACGAAAAAAAATGTACATGGTCCGTGTTCCTTCCGCTATACATGGTACATACAGGTTTACGCCAACTAGGCGTATAATTTACCTGTAATGTCTTGTGACGAAATCAACAGCCAGTCGGAACAGTGAAGTCATCAGTGTAATCAAATGCTTTGAAGCCCAGTCCACGGCTCGCAAACGCGTTCCAAAGCAAGCATTTGTTAGCGCCCGAGTATCTGTTATGGTCCGCTTGGATAATTGCATCCCGCGCCTGAAGGACTATGACAACTTCATTATTATTGGAACAGAGTTGCGGGCGATGCACTTACAGTCCGGTTGGCACGGCTGCAAGGCGAGCGCGTCGATGAAGAGATGGAGGAACACGACGTTCCCTTCTGTGCCCGACGGGTCGGTGCGCGCCGTCTTCGAAAATCCGTGAGCAGAAACCAAGGCCGCGTGAACATTGTGTAGCATGTTCGCCCATATCTCGCCTATGTCTGATTCCAGTGTGAATATAATAGTATTGAAATTGACTGATAGACGCACCGTGAACTTCGCCGGCCTCCAGAAGTGTCGCGTAAGTGTAGGGATTGACGGTGCTGAAGCACTTTGATCGTTGCACCAAATTTAATTATAGGAAATACTCACGAGTTGGTCGAGTACGGCCGGGAGCGGATGGGAACTCCTCCATCAACGTACGAACCTAGGGTGAAATCAACGACGGGGGCACCGACTTGCTCCATCCAACTGAATTGATAAAATGAGTGATCATCGAATTAAAGGAGAGTGCAATTTACTCGGCCATGGCATCGCTCCAACCTCGCCGAGACCTCCAGACTCCACAATTTGTAGACATCTACCTGTCCCTCCACCGGTCATACGATTGGTGATCCCGTGGGTCATTTCGTGGGTGACGATGTCGTTTTCCAGCCCTCCATCCCGCTCAGGCTGTGAAATGATGATCAGACGAGATGAAGAATCAACAAACGGGAGGCATACATCCGTCGCATCCCACAAATACATGTTCATTTGTCCCGATTGGCCACTAAGGTGTATTAGCACAAACGTCGAAATTGGTTGAGAGATGGAGATGTACTCCGGTGGGGTCCCAAAATTCGCGTTGTCGATGCCTTAAAGAAGGGGGAAATCAGTTCCTGGTTTTCGGAGCAAAGCTGCAGACTCTCTAGCCTTGAGAATTCTGAACAGAGGCAAGAACACGGTCTCCGCCAATCCCTCCAGTCTTGATGTTAGTTTGCTGAAAATTGAATGCGGCCTCGGTGAAACCATATTTATAGGCCACATCGTGCATCGTGTTCAGGATATACCAAACATTGGTCCGTGCAGCGTCCGGATTCATCCCCTCGCTAGGAGAAATGTTAGGATCTTGAGTGTAGTTGAAAATCAATCCGGGGGATGATTGAGTTGTGGTGTCAGATTGTGTCTGGTCAAGATAGACCAAGGCATTATTCCCGCTTCGAAGCCGTCAGCGAGGGTAGCATGCCATGGAGTATCGACCTACGAAGTATCGTTGGTTGCCGTGGTCCCGTCGTTGTGCCACCCGAGAGGCGACGAAACAGGGTCCTGGGGATCCACCAGAAATTCGAATCCCTCTGTTACATCCTGCTTGAATATAGGTAGGGCCCGATACTATACCAGAATGATATCAGACGAGTGTACCAGACAGGGACCAACTTTAGACGCACCGCTGCGTTTGCAACTAGGTCGATTGCGGAGATAAATTTTCCAGAATGCGCGTCCACAAAAGCTTCGTACCAGGTGCTCTGCGCCTGATTCTGGACCTGCACTACGTGAATGAGAGACGCAGTATTGTCCACATTGACAAGATATTCCAGAGTGGTCGGGATATTGTTATGTTTCCCACCCAAAGCCTTTTCAGCTGCAGAGATTGCTGCATCGACCGAAACACCCGGAGTAGACGATGCAAACGATGCTGGTAAAGACTTCAGCAGGATTTCACACAGATTCCTTGAATACGAACAGGGCTTGGCAAATGAATGTCCAAATGAGACAGCTTTTCCATTCTTGAACGCGACGTTGGCGACTGCATTGGCGAATGGGATATTGTTCTAAGAGGATATCGTGAAACTTGGGCAGACGAAGCAGTGAAGGGAACACGCACATGCTGCTGTTTAATATAAGCGTATTGCGCGACATCTGAGGAGTATCCGGACTTGAATTTCACGCTACTAGAATCCACTTTGAGCTGGGTCTGAACAAATGCGGAGGCGGCATCTGCCAAACTTCCATCCCGTCGGGACAATGGCTGGTCGACTCCGCCCTCAAAGGTCTACAAGCTAATCGTCATTCACCGAATGTTCATTTGGACGCATCTCACTTACCTGGAATGAGGTGCTGGGGAAGAATGTCCGAGTGGATGGCTTGCGTGGAATCGCTTTCAGAGATGGCCTCGCTGATACTGAACTGAAAAAGAATCCTAAAAGCAGGACGAGAGAGAAGTTGGACATGATGAATCCGACGGATGCTCAAGCTGCCTCTACATTGTGTTCTGGATTCAGCGACCTTTTAAACCCCTCTGCGACGGCGTTCGTTCACCGTATTATTCTTCTTTCCGGATAGTAAAATGACGTGAGGCCCGGCGAAAAACCACCTGCCCTGTTTGTGCCGGGAAAGGCGCGACAATTACCTTGGCAGATAGTCCATTGACCGAGGTTCAAAAACCGCATGTTCAGTTCCGTGTGAGCATTCCGCAGTTGATCGAACCTAACTGATCATCGTACCACATGGGCGACCAAGAACCCAGATTGGCACATCCTTTGACATCGCTTCGCTCGACTCAGCGTTGGCTCGAGCCTCCAAGTGAGGCCGGTGTCTAGAACTGCGTAAGCATTCATAGAGTCGCGTGTGGTACCCAGGAGACGATTCCGTCGTTTCGATTGTGTCTCGATCAAACCCTTGCTACTAGTGGCGAGTCGAAAAAAGGCAGTGCTGCCCTCGGCGCTTAATCTCTTTCTTATCTCTGCAAGTTCGTCTTGGGGAACCCACGTATTGTTCTTCCCTCGAGGTATTTTACACGACGGTATCTCATCTCCGCGTCCTAATCGAATGCTTCATCCATACGCAACCTTCACGGCAAGTCGGCCGGTGGTTCTCCCGCCTCCGCAGCTGATTGACGATTTCAATCACATCAGATTCCCTCGAGGGTGCTTCTGAAGCTGTACAAGCGGCTGCTCGGCCGCTTTGCGGCCTCGCATCCCCTCCACGAAGTGCGAGTTTTGAAGTTGCTGGCTCCTTGCTATGAATTTCTTTCATGGTTTAAAGGTGGTTCGAAGTAAATAAATAAATTGCCCAAGATCCTCGGGCAAAGATGCTGATTGACAGATGGCGGGGTTTGAAATGGTTTCGGACAGGCAAAGAGGGTAAAGAGGGTAAAGGGTAATAACAGAAGCGACAACCCTTTCGTAACGTCAAGATTGGAATTCAAGTTGAACGATGCCAAGGATGGGCCTGTCACAGGTTGTTGAAAATGGAAGGTTTCTAATTAGTTGTTTTTCAACGTACAGTACCGGCCATGGAAGCCCTACGTGTGCGACATCGAACGCGAATAAAAGGTTAGTGTGATTCAACAATTCTGAAGCTTGCCTTCGTTGTCATCTCCGGCCATGTTGAAACATCTCACTATAGTTTTCATTCTTCTTGTGGGCGTACGCTCCGACTTTGTCGTGTTAGGAAGGCGAAACAGTGCGCCGCCTGGTTTCTCCCTCGTTGGGTCACCCCCCGCGGACGAAATTCTCACCTTGCGACTTGCCCTTACACAAAGCAATGTCGAAGGTCTGCAGGATACTGTCTATGATATCAGCATGCCAGGAAGTCCCCGTTATGGACAATACCTGACGCAAGCCGAGGTAATGTCCCCTCCCAACGTAATGAAGACAATTTTAACTCAGTGTGTCAGGTCGACCAATACGTTGTTCCCTCGTCCGAGACATTATCTCAGGTAAATTCTTGGCTTGCAGCCAGCAATCTCACAGCAACGCCCCTCACCTCGGCGGGTGACTGGATCAGTGTCAACATGACAGTCGCCCAGGCCAACACCCTCCTGGTAGCAGATTTCTCGACATTCCAAAATGAGGCGACCAACCAGACTGTTGTACGAACGCTCTCCTACTCGATCCCTAGTTTCCTCAAGACCAGTGTCGATTGGGTTCATCCCACTATAAGGTTCGCATCCGTCATCCAGCATATTATATCTGAATTGAATCCTGGCAGTTTTCCGGATTCCAAGGGCCACAGTGTGCCCACAACGGTCAGAAAGACATCTCCGGTGACCAGTACACGACCGCCGGCGGCGTCTCTCTCTCCAGATTGTCAAGGGCTCTCGAGCTGGAATCCTGCGTGTCTCCAGGAACTTTACGAAATTCCATCTACCCACGCAAAACCAGCGGCTAATGTATTCGGAGTATCTGGTTTTGAGAATGATTTTGCAAACAAGCGCGACCTCAAGGTACAGGGGTTTGTCCCCTGATGGCATCGGAACTAAACTGACGATCTTGCCGTGCACCAGACTTTCTTGGAAACCTACCGCCCCGACATCAATCCGAACACAACCTTTGGCCTGATCTCGGTGGATGACGGAATCAACAATCAGCTTCCTGCAGGCGCCGGACTTAGTGGTGTGGGTAGTAATTTTCTGTTGCCTTTTCGTCCTTTTTATGTGAGGCGCATGCAGAACCCCGATATTCAGTACGCAGTTGGACTCGCAACTGGTGTCCCAGTCACATTCATTTCAACGGGCACACTTCCAAATGACCTCGTAACCGAGATGTTGGACCAAGCACACTATCTGCTCTCGCTGGAGCACCCGCCTCAGACCATACTTAATTCTTGGACGGTCGGGCTCGAAAGCCAGGTGGTCTCACCTCAAATGGCAATGTGCGGGCTTACTCTCAAATTTGTTTTAATCAGGGCTAAACCGCGTACACAGTTCTCTCTGTAATGCGTACGCGCAACTGGCGGCTCGCGGGGTCTCATATATCGTGCAAACTGGCATTTGGGGGGCTGGGGGTATACCGTTCCTCCCCGACTGCAAGCCTTTCGACCCACCTTTTCCCGCTACTTGTCCGTTGTAAGTCCCACTTGATACACTCATGGTCGAAGTCGAGGCTGATTATCTGCGCAAGCGTCACCGCTGTCGGTGCGACGGAATTCGACGTTAATGAGGGTGAACTTGAGGAAACCGCATCCGAATTCAGGTGCATATGTATCCCAAATTTTCGTCCACTTTATTTACTGACAGACCCGCCAACCAGCGGAGGAGGTTACTCTAATTTTTTCAGGCGACCAAGATACCAGGACAGTGCAGTTTCGGCTTATCTCAAGGCGACAAACAACACGCACACCACTGCGTTCAACGTCTCCGGTCGAGCTGGTATGTCGTAGTATTTTTGCAACCGGTTTGATATTTAGCGACGCCGCCTTAAGTACCGGACCTATCCGCCATTTTCTTCGTTGACTGGATTTTCGACCAGGAAATCATTAATTTTTTGGAGACTCCAGAATTCAGCGCTGCTATTTTTGCGAGCATTGTCGCGCTACTCAACAACGAGCGCATCGCGGCGGGGAAACCGAGCCTCGGTTTTCTCAACCCTCTTATTTACGAACACGGAGAAGCGTTCAGAGACTTCACGACCGGTGCGGACCGCGCTTGAGTTTCAGCTTTCTGGCCAACTGACCAACTTCTGAAATTTGCGGCGCAGGCAGCAACCCCGGGTGTAATACACCCGGCTTCAACGCGACGTCGGGCTGGGATCCGGTATGCATTACTCCGCCTTTTGGGTTGCCTTTCGCTTTCTCACCCGTCGTGCGACTCAACCAGGTCTCAGGGTTCGGCTCACCCTTGTACTCCAAGTTGCAGAAGATTATCAAGGACTTGTAATCTTTAGGGAGCATTTGGTACTGTACAACGGATGCACTTGTAAAACCATGTTATGTAATCGCTTGATCGAATTGAACAGTTACTTGAAAAGCGTTATTTGAAGAGCAACCAGGCATGGAACATTGCCCCTTCGCGGAGTCTCTGCATAAATCAGCCGGGTTTTGTTGATGGCTGCGGTACCGCCGAGGCATCGGCACCGCTCGGCATTGAGCCCATCACTGTCAACGAATGCATCAGCCTTCAGGAGTTGAACACGGAACCGGAATATTTAGCCGAGGTGGTTACCCCCAGCCGAGATATATGAGCGCTCTGTGCTGTGGGCCGTTTCAAGTGTTTCAAGTGTGTGGATAACCATAAGTGAAACTCACGCTTGGATTTGCTCTGGATAAATCGAAAATGATTGAACATGCAGGATTATGTTATATACTGAATGTTCTGGCGTTTGAACCCAACTGTGTTCAAATTGTCAATCTGTTGTAGATCATCTCAATGAAGGACTGGGCATGTTCAATAACCCTTCAATTGGATACGCTTCCATACATGCCGGAGCCTCAACTGCTAAATCGATTGCGGCTACATCCTGAAAGTCATCGTAGCATTGTCGGATTTGTTTTCCAAGTTTTGAATTATTTACACTTTAGTATTACATGTAGTTGTGCTGAAACTGGACAGGTGTACATAATGAAGTGCAGGGGTCCTAGTCTGCGGGAACGAATCTATACGAAATGCTCTGCAAGACTATTATCCAAACGGATCATCAAGACAGTCTTCCTTCACGACCCCAAGAATTCCGTCCGACTCGTCGCCCAAGTCGTCATCCGAGTCGTCGCCGTAAGTAACGTGACGGTGGGCGTCGGGTTTGGGTGCAGGCTCAAACTTCGAATCCACACCGCTCGCCGCGAACACTTCTGCCAAGTGCTTGTGCTCGCCGTCCAGAATCGCGTCGTGAGAGCGAGTGTGCGCAGGGAAATTTAGCGCATCTATCAGATCGCACCATTGCGTCATAAAGTCCGTGTCGTCGTCGTCGCTGCCGTCGTCATTGCGCGTACCCGCCGCCTTCAGCGCGGCCTTGAAATCCAACGAGGCAAGGTAATCCCCGGCGAGCAAGTTCTGCCTCATCTTCCACAGCTGCAGAATGTTATGTGGGCCCGTCGACAGGGTGTTCGAAATGAAGTCCCCTGGAATAGATGGCAGTTAGATCGGTTCTTCAAGTTCAGTCAATGTGGCAGCGAATATCAGACACATACGCACAATCTCGATCAGTCTCCAGCGGGCGGCCGCGGATGACGGAAACGAGGACCCAGAGGGCGTTGACAAAGTGGGAGAGCTCGAGGACCTGGATTTTCGGATACCTCCTGAGGAACGCGCTGGAAGAGTCGGACATATCGGTTAATTTTTGAATCATGATGCAGTATTAGACGCGACGCACTTTCGCGCCTCTGACGTCTGTAGCAGGCAATACACGCAAAATCTGTACGCAGCGGACTTGAAGCGGATAGATTCGGTCTCCGACGCACTAGAGACGCGTCAGCCATGCGCCGTTGGCGCGAACTTGACCGAAGATGGCACTCACGCGACGACAGGTGGAGCGTTCGCGAATCGAGTCATAGTGTCTTTTTTTTGCGGGCTTCCGACACACCCGTTAGTTAAGGAATTGACCACGCGTTATATACAATTTAAACTCACTCGACGGGAGACTGGTCCTTGAGCAGACCAAACATAATCGCTTGCAGCTCCCCGACGGTTTCCGCGTTGTTCACGAGGAGGCGCACGGTACTGGACGACAGACCCTTGACCTTGAGCGCGGCTGAGCCGTCGTGCTTCTCCTGGCAGCGCGCGAGAAGGAGCGCGTCGGTGAAGACGGTCCCGAGAAAGTTCCGCCCGACGGCCGAAAGCACCCTTTTGCGGTTGGTCTGGAACGCGTTGTGCAGTGGTCGCGCGCTAAGAACCGCGGCGGAGAGATCCTTGAAGTCTGGAAGGGAGTTTAGAAGCTGGTAGTGAACGTCTTGCGGAATTGTGGACAAGGAGGCCATGAAGGTTACAGGAAAGAAGTGTAACGCTGTGACACACTGTTCGAAGACCCTTACTGTGACAGCGTTAACGCTGATTGCCGCCGGGCGGAAGGTAAACGCGAGTGAAAAGGTACAAGATTATAGTTCCACCCTCATGAAGCCGGAAGAAAATGAGTGAATCGAGGTCCATTTATTAGAAAATCGACGGCGCAAAAATACGGCTGAAAGTGAATAAAAGGACCTCGCGAGGGACCTCAGTAAGGCTCCAACCGTTTAGTTTTCGTTTGAACCGGAGCCCAAACTAAACGGAAACGGTGAAAAAACGTTTTTAAACCATTTAAACCATTTATAAACGGTATTTTTGGCAGGAGTACAAATAACTCGTATATTTGGGGCTCGGGCAGGGGTAACTCATGCTGGAGGTACCCGGCCTTGATCTGTATCTTTGTTAGCATTGCCAATAACCTTGAGACAGTGAAGGAACGGCGAAGGAAACCATATTTGGCACTCTCCAAGCAATTGCTCTTACTAGTGTCTCTGTCACACCTGTTCTCATGGTTGCACCATGTATACTTAAAAACTGGAGGCTCCCTAATTATGAGTATAGAGCCACCATATTACCCGGAAGGGTATTATGCGAACATGCATATCAACGCGGAAGGATGCCGCGGCAATCCGCAACAGGCGCGGCATTTTCGCTGGTCCCGCCACCGGCATATGATGCCGGTTCGGTCGAGTACGGAACCGGCAGTTAGCGGGAGGGTCAAAGTAGCGACGGCAGCATTTAGGGAGTGATCCGATGACGGCAAAAATATCATCAAGCCAAGGCTCCCGATACATCCATCAATCCAAAAACACGCCTGCAAAAATAACCGTTTAACCGTTTAGTTTTCATCTGTTTACCGTTTACAGGTCTGCGTAAACTAAACGAAAATTTAAACGGTTCTTACCGTTTAAAACGTTTAAAAACGAAAACCGTTGGAGCCTTAGACCTCAGAGAGCCCTCTTCTGGATTCACGCGTCATAATGCCTCGAAAGCTTTCGGTATTGCAATTAATAAAAAATACATTGGTGTAAATATCTAGGACCGCATTTCTTGCGTCGGTCTGACTCCCAATTTCACCGGGTGGTGGATTTAGGCCAATGGCGCCTTGACGTATTTCCGTCGGTACTTGTCGTCGACGTGCGCGAGATAGTACGCGCCAGGCCAGATGTTTTCCACAGAGCCCTCGGGCGTGTACGAGACGGCGTTGTGGTTCTTCTCCCGGAGCTACGAATTCACGGCGTCAGAGTAAAGTGCAAGGAGGAGGGATTAAGAGAATACGCATACGTTGAGCGCGTCTACGAACTCCTGGCACGGCACGATCTTCATCTTCTTCAGCCGGCCAAGTAGATCCATCTTCTTCGCAATCTCAGACGTGTCGCCTTTGATGCGCAGCGTCCAGAAGGTCCCCGCGCAGCCACCGCCAAAGGCATACAGGCTCGCGCGCTTGCCTTGAAGCTCCGCCGAGGGGATCGTCGACAGCAGCGACGCGAGGCAGCCATACAGCGAGGCGGTGTACATATTCCCCAGCCGCCTTGAGCACGCCATGGAGGGGTCCACCTTCGCCGCGAACGACTGCTTCCCCGCGGCGATGAAATTCTTCTCCACGGTCTTGTCCGTGAGGGACGCTTTGTGCGTCAGGGAGAGGATGGCCTCCGCGTCGGGGATGGCACCGGCGAAGTTAGGCGACTGGGGCGCCGCAGTGAAGTCATTGTAGAGCATGCGCGCGTGGGCTTTGATGGCCTGCTTGCCGTACGGGCTGTGGAAGAGCGCGTAATCGACGTCTTCGAGGGAGAAGGAGGGCACGGGAGCGTCGCCGTTCGTGTGGCCGTTACCCTTGATGTAGCCGTTGCCGTTGAGGTGCGCCGCCTTCTTTGTAGCTTTTGCTTTGTAGGCGTTGTAGGCGGCGTCGAAGGCCTGAATGTAGGTCACTACTGATCCCGGCCCATCGACCTCTGGGTACTCGGAAGAGAGGTTGGGTTTGTAAAAGTCGTAGGTATCTGCCATGTAAGTGCCGTGCATAGCTGTTCAGCGAAATGAGATTTCCCTTCATATAAAAAAGACCATGGCAACTCACGTTCGAAGACCACCGGCGCGTTGGGGCCGATGAGCATAGCAACGGCACCCGCACCTCCCGCAGGCCGCGCCGCACCCTTGGCGTATATGGCAATGTCCCCTGCGACGACAATCGCATTCCGGCCGTCCCACGAGCTCGACTCGACCCAGTTGATCGCGTTGTACAGCGCCGCAGTGGAGCCGTAGCACGCGTTCTTCGAGTCGATGCCCTCAATGTCAGTGTTGCCGGACTCGGCAAACAGGCTCATGAGCGTCGTCTTGACCGACTTCGACTTGTCGATGATCGTCTCCGTCCCGACGTCAATGCGACCAATGGACTTTGGGTCGATGTTGTATTTTTCCAACAGACCAGATACAGCTGGGATGGTTATGATAAGAACGAAGGGGTTTTTTTCTTTCTTTCCAGGCGACGGACCGTTAAGTGCGAAGGAATTGATGTCTTCTCTGTCATCAGGCCAGGCCATGTATTCCTGCCCGAGACCGATCGTGTATTTGCCCTTGGACACGCCGTCGTACTCTTCGAGGTCCGCCTCAGAGATGCACTAGAATAGCATCAACACAAGCTACACCAAAAACTGCGCAGATGACGCACACGAAGAGGAAAGTAGGTCTCCATTGCGAGAATACCGACGTCCTTGGGACGCGGGGCCTCAGCGGTGGTGGGCATTGGGAGGGTCATAGTGAGTGGTATGGAGAGAAGGTGGGGGTAAGATGGAAGGATTACTCGTAAACACGGACCAGATTAGACTTGTATCACCCTGAATAATGAAATGAGACCATTTTAATCGACGACTCGGAGATCATACGACAACGATTGAACATCACGCACAATTTTATTTGTTTGATCGACCCACCCTCGGAGTCCAGCTCCGCACTTGTAGGAAGCCGATGCCATGCTGAAGCTGTAAACATTGCGCTCATTTCTGATCGTTTTCAATAAACATGTGAAGTATTCCGTCTATTGCATTTAAAAGCTGCAATATATAAAAATGATGAGAGAGCGCTGGTACAAAAAAGAAAGGTATCCCCGTACTCGCCCTGCTTGAGCGAATGCACAGAAATGATATGCTGAGGTGTGGCGGTAAACTCTGCTTCAAACCAGCGTCATGTCTGCATGAAGTTATTATATTACGAAATGGAAAGCATTATTCAGATGTATTTCCCGGTTCATTGCGATCCATGAAGCAGCCATTTCCCGCGAAAGCCAGAGTCATCATCCGCATTCATACGTACAAAACTGAAGATATCGCGACCTTCGAGTCCGGAAGTCATGAAACATGATCCGAGTTATACTGTATGAACCGTCAGAAGGGTGAGAAAAAGTACGGCCTTGTTTTCCGACCCCTGAAGTTATCATAGTCTGCGGGTCCCTCTATGTATCAGCGGCCAGTTCGTTTTCAACAACGGAACTTACCTGGATTTCCCACCGCATCGGGATAAGTCTCGCCCCATGGCGGTTGTGGCCAGGCGCCATTGGGTGTCATGATGCGCAGACTCAGTCCGCCCCGCACGAGCTCCTCGAAGCCCGCGCGCACATCGCCATGCGGGAGCTGCACGCGCGCGCGCATATCTGCGTGCCATGGGCGGATGTGGAGCTCCGCGTGCACTAGCGCAGGCCGTGCGCGTAGTACTGCGAGGGATGCCGAGTATCCCGTTTCTGCGATGTCTGAGATTATGAGCGTGCGCAGATCGGGGACCAGCACTGGCCGCTGCATAATCTGATATAATTCCGGACCTCTGGCGGCCCAAATCAGCTCAAGCGTCAGGAGCCGGGGGACCGCTGCGAGGCAGGAGGCAAGCGCCTCGTCAAAAATGTGGTTGGCCGTGACGGAGAGGGTGAGGTGGGTGAGCTGGCATGCTGAGCGGGCGAGGAAGGGAAGGAGGTGCGCGCATGTTTCAGACCACACTATCACTTCGAGATGCTGAAGGGTGGGGATTGTGAGAACGGCCAGAAGCTCCGGACTCCCGAGAAGTAATAAAGATCGTAGTGGCGGGGCGGTGATTGGCCGCAGATTCTGCAGGGGAAAGTAGGGGTAGGAACTGCTGAAATGGAGGAGGTGGGGAAGGTGTTCGAATATACTGATGACCTCGTCGACTTGAGCTATTTGTTGACTTGCCAGTTGCAGAGATGTGAGTGACGAGGGCAGCTCCTCAGAATTGAATGGAGACCCGAAGACTGTGTCGCGCAAATAGAGGGCCTGCAAGTGGGGAGATCGAGAAATTATGTTTAGGGGTGGGAATTGGCCGTCGTAGTCATCCGTAGTCCGGATGGCTAGACTTCGCAGGAAGGGAAATGGGCCGACTGCAATTTTGTTGAAATGAAATAAATCCTGCTTCGTAATCTCGAGCTCGAGCCGACCGCATAGGGATGAATTTGCAGCGACTATTTCCAGTACGTCCTTTGGAAGAGCTATGCGGGGATCTGGGCAAATTATCGTCATGGATATGGAATGGCCAGCGGCGCGAGTTAGCCATAGCGAGAGGAGAACGCAGGTGTGATCGCGGACAGGCTCTGCATCCTCGACACCGAACACGGTAGAAATACCATCATAAGGAGAGCCCGTAGGAAATTCAAGATATATCGATCTCCACAACTGGGGCATTGCCAGAGCCATTGCTCGCCAATGACCACAAATCTGCGCCAAATGCAGAGGTGCGCATTTCCGACTTGGCCGCACGCGTCGGTGGAGGGGAAGACATAAGAAAAAAATGTCGCACATCAGTTCGTAGGGAAGAGTGAGTGCGGGCGCGACGATTTCATCGTTCGACATCGTGGTCAACTGTCAAGTCCCAGTGTGACGTACGCTATGCGATCTGATCTGATTGATTTGATCTCCGCATTTTGAACTCCGCCGACCCCTCTTGCTTGCTCCTCCCTTCGTCGTCGCGATAAGATGTCGCTCAACGCAGCTGGTGAAATGATGCGAGACAACCCAGAGCAGGTTAGCATTTCGATTCACCTTCACAATGATAATCGACATCGTCCCTGCAACTAGGTCTTTGCATCCCATAAATCGTGGACAGCGGAGGAAATACTCCTTGTGACTCAAGCTTGGAAGGAGAAACAAGAAATCGGAGCTGCGGTCACTCATGGTGGTATGCTGCAAACTTTACTGCACCATATCAACGGGAGAAAGGTCCCCAAAACGGTCAAACCGCCTACGGTGAACGACTTATCGGATCGTGCTTGGTCGTCACTGGCCGCGCTCGAGGGTGGTTTTGTCTCCGAATTTCCCACCAATCCCGAGTTGCGCACCCAACTCATTTCCGCATCGCCTGGGATTTTCAAATGGTGTCGCTATTTTTATGACCAACGCGTTAGTGCTGAGAAGGATCCTGGGACGGCGGAAAAGACAATTTCGACTCTTTCCACCGGGATTCTCCACTTTTACACTGATGCGACGGTTCGTGCCACGATTCGAGCAACGCCCGGTATTATCACCCTATGCACGCGCTTGTGCTTGCATCCAGCAGCGTCGGGCGGTCCTTTCACTCTTTTATCCCTCCTCCACGCGGACACTTGGGACGATAAGAACGAAATTGTAGCTGCGGCGGGTGGAAAGCCGGAGGTCATCGCAAGAATATTATTGGATCGCCTTCGACTCGCGGTCAATAAATCACTTGTCGATGGGGATAAGACCTCTACTCTGGCATCCATCCTCACGACATTTATTTCTCTTCCCAACCACCCCCTCGCGTTCGCCATTCTCGCGGATACTGGGACCTGGTTGGTAGCTCGTATGCTATTCCTCGTCTCTCAAGCTATGGATCTATCGGACTCGCTGGAGCAACGGGAAAAATATTCTCCTTGCATCCGAACAGGAATCACCTTTCTCAGAGGCGCGATGGTTCAGTACGACAGCCCTCGGCTGGTATCCCAAGCAGTTGATGCAGGCCTACTGCGTGCGATCTGTGCGCTCAGTCCGGTGCTCGATGGCGACCTGGCGGAGTCGAAGCCTTCTTTGCGGTTCATATTGCGTGACATCCTGCCAAAGAGCATGATGTATCGATCTGTAATCAAAGTGATGAAGAGCGAGCACAAGGAGATTGACCCCGACGAAGTGAACGAGACCATCATGCGGAGCTACCTTCGCGAGGAATGGATGTCATTCGTGGTCTTGTTGTACTCACGCATCACCATTGCAAAGTTTCCCAAAGAGCTCAAAGTCAAAGGGAATACATCGTGCGACTCTGTAACGGTGAGTGCTTCCTCTTTCTTGTTATTCGGTGGCTCAACGACCTCCAGTGCTCGAAAAAAGGCCCCAAATCCGAATTTCGGCGATGCAGCGGTTGCCTTTACGTCTACTATTGCTCGAAGGAGTGTCAAAAGGAAGCCTGGCCAATCCATCGTGACATGTGCAGGCTGAAGAAAAGCTCGATAGCGAGTGAGTGTGGAGGCTGAACTATGAAATAAATGACTTCTGACTGTTTCCGCAGCTGGAGGTAGTCCGATGTTCTCCGAGCAGGACGCCCAGTTCCTCCGGGAAGTTATCAGCGCCGACGCTCACATCCACCACCCGCATCTTCAAAAGCTAGCTAGGCGCAAGTTTCCGAACGAGCCGCAAGAGAACCTGATCATCTGCATTGATTACACCAACCCACTCTATCCCGCCGGCACTTGTTCGTTGAAAAACATCAAAACGTATGTGTTCCCGCCGGTTAGCGATGAGGCGGCAGATCCCGCCAACGTGCGGGCGCAGAATGCAGAAATGATGAAAAGGCAAGTTAATTTTTCTCTCATCTTCTTCGTCAGGTTCTGAAAATGGTCAACAACTTCAGGGTGCGACAGAATCCGAGAGAATATACGTTTATTGAGGCTACTTTTGCGTATGGTCAACAACGGCTCGCGCGCAATTTAATGTTGCGGCCGAACATGTTGGTCCAGCCGGTGCAAAAAGAGCTGCACTCTGCGCTCAACTGGCAGAACAACAAATGCGAAAATCAGGATGGGCCTGCAGAGGGGCTGCTCGAACTGTTTTTGGCCATGAATGTTCGCTATGCAGATCTTTAGAGTCGGTATGCACCGCAACAACTATTTATGACAATACGAGATTCTTCCGATACTCGAACAGCCATTGGTTATACTTCATGTACAGACATGCTCCATTATACCACAAGCCGCCTGTGCTTGTTATTCAAATTCAACTATACCCAATAAAGACAAAAACAAGCTACCGCCAGATAGGGCCCACGCTCGGGTTGAACGAGCTCTTGTCCGATTCAATAGACCGGTCACTCTCAACAAACCGGGATTCGCACTCGCGGCTTTGGGCCTTAGCTTGCAATAGCTCACAAAAGACTCAAGACGGTACGGAGCGAAGTTGATAATTATCTGAGGTGCCGAAAAATAGTCGATCCAGCTCAAAAGTAGACTTGTTGAGCAACCGAGAGAATAATGCAGAGGATACCCATAGAGAAATAAACCGAAGTCTGAGCTACGGGTTCGACGTTCAACCGCCGAAGTCCGAATGATTGATGCACACACGGTGTAACGCCCGCCTGAAGGTCAAGAGAAAAAGTCGGCAGCGAAACCAGCCACCTGAAACGGGGTGGTCCGTTTGGAGCAGATGAATGCAAGTGAACTGGCCGACCTGGTTCCCGCTCGAACTTGTCTGGCATCTAGGTCCCTCTCGTAGACAGACGCTCTGAGCCTCGTCTAGCATCCGGGGTTGCAAGTCATGAGCCATTCGTAGACTTGTAACCGGTACCGATCCGTGCGACGGCTCGAGTGAGTGAGTGTGAACCTGTAGACCTGAGCCTTCCACTATAACCTAGATCCTGTAGATAGCGCGCGAAACCTAGGTTGAAGAATTTAATCTGGTCTGGCAGAATCCTCGTATCGTTCACCAGAGACCGACAAGAGAGGGAAGGAGCTCCACCGGAGTTGCCTGTCGGATATTGGAAAGGCACGAAAAGAGGAACTGCATAATAGACGGGATGCTGACTCGCTCGCAATGGTTGCTCATTAAGAGGCTCTGACGGCCATAGTATATAGTACTTGGGCTTGAGGGCCACTGCGTGCGCATGGCAGAACGAGTCCGATACCGCTGCGCCGCCGGGTTTCAACGTTTATTTCTGACTGTTTAGTTTCATCGCTTCCGCAACGATTCGACCTCCGAACCCGAATTCACTGAAGGTTACATAAAGAGCTGGGGATTTTTTCCCCCCCGCCCAGCGTTATCGAAACGAGGAAGCTGCCGCCGCTGCGTGACATCTCACCCAAGGTGTTTGGATTGGGGCGGCACCCAAATTTTGGATCGGTTGAGGAGTGCAGTATAAAGGTATTCTGAGATTTGACCAATTTTATTTTTTCCAGATCCCGAAGTTTTTTTTGCTTGATTTATGTAACGTTTGGAACGTGATACAATTTGGTCCGATGAGGTTACCAGTATATTATCCGATGCACTACTAATGCTTGCATCGGCGATGTGCAAGTTTACGGATCCCCAAAATTTCTAGTCGTCAGATTTATAGAATTGACCCCGCAATGCAGTAGAAACATCGATCTCAGGCAATGCGCCAGCGTTTTTCTTTTTCTTCAAGGCCGTGGTGCCGAGAAACGCGGAATTTGCGGCACCGTGTAATTTGTCCCTGCTTGGGCATTTAGCATCAGCGCGTAGAGTCACCTGTCACGCCGCCTCCTCTTTTCCTCTGGCATCGACCACCCCGGACAATGAGCGCAATCCTCGACGCTGTTCTGCTCCGTATCCTCACTTGTTTACTCACTCTATCTCGCCTCACCGTCGGTGCAATTCACAAATACAAAATCGCTACTCGAGGCAATGTCGGAAATCCTCGCCTACCCCCAGAACTTGTGGATCTGGTCCTTAGGGGTATCAACTATGAACATAGACATGCTCTGTATTCCTGTGTGCTCGTATCGCACAACTGGCTCATCCATTTCTCTGAAATCCTCGTTGGCCCCCCATACGACGACACCCTGTTTCGAGCTTTCGCTGGCGCGACCATCCGACCTTACGTGTCTATGATTCATCTCGCCATTAACCCGAACTGCCAGTGGATCCAAAACCACATTCTGAAGTTTCTCGCTCAGTTTCCGAATCTCACAACTTTGTTTCTGCTCTATAATCGGACCGAGATTCTGGCTTCCCAATTAGGCCATGCAATCTACCGTCGCCCTCCTCACTCCAGGGACTCCAGGGAACGAAGCTTTGGAATCAATATCGTAGACAGCGCCGTTACCTTTATGTGTCATCAGATTGCCATGGCAGAGGAGCGTCAGGCGAAGCCTTTTGTCGTCGTTGAGAATCCCATTGTCTCCCTGCTCACCCAGATACGAACCGTCCATCTCGACTACCCAGAATTCAACCTACGTGTCCTGTCCTTGCTCGCGCTTCCCACCATAGAGACATTCCACTTGACATTGCGCCACAACACTCCAATCTCCTCATCCCTACCCGTCGCCGGTCCTGGAACACGTACACTCGAGCTGCACATCCATCAGAACTTCCGCGACGAACTGCCCCTCACTCCTCTTCCCACGAAGGTCCGTGCTCTCCGCATCTACTGCCCGCCACCCTTTTCGGCTGCCATCGGACTCGCTCAGATTCTACTGAAATCCGTGCTGTCCGCGCCGGATCTCGAAGAGCTCGTAATTGAAGCAGCATTCCCAAAGACGTTGGAGGCGCTTTGCAACAGCGAATTCGAGATGAAGCGGCGAGAAGCAGCCCGGGCAGAACTTGACCTCGTGCTTCGACCGTTGGCCGCGTTCAAGACATTCCGCATGGAGCGTGTTGATCTGCCAATACCCAAGAGTTGACAGGTGGAGTTTATAGTCGGGCAGGCATCAGGTCAACCATAGGAACGGTATGTCTGGCTCGCATGAAGCAAGCTACCGCTGATTCTCTGGCAGCTTTTCATACATACAGAAATTTAAGATTCCGCTAAAGTTATCGCATAAACGAGTATAAAGAACCATCCTTCTCGTGACCGCGAATTCTCATCCGAGGTACGATTTGTTCGTTTTAAGCCACCAGCTGAGCGCTCAGAACGAGTAATGTTCTGAACTAATCAGACTACGGGCCGATATGCGGGAGGTTTGACATAAGATTGAGGGGAACGCGAAAAGTGAGTGTCTTCTCATCGTTCGCGCACTCCTTGTGTTCTCATAAATCTTCCCCACTCGTCCAAAGTCGTATTCATACAGAGATAAGGCAATGTACCAAAGTTTTTAAATGTCACGAACTACACCCAGCAACCGAAAAAACCTGCGGGTACCTATCACCGTCAGCACTCGTGAAGGGCGGCAGATGTACACTTCTCTGCCCATCTGCATCATGCTGTCTCTCGGCACTGCATTGGCCGGATTTAGGTTCAACCCCTCAAAGGTATTATCTGCAGTCCCTTACCACCATCATCTCCGATGCCGAAGTCCGCCGTTAGGCCCTCTGAGCCACTCTGTCTGCCAAAAGTGCCACAGTAGTCCTCACAGCCACCTACACGAGCCCTTCCCATCTGGACAGATGCTGCTTAGGACGAGGAAAAAAAAGAAAAAAAAAACTACATCCGCCTTTGTGGCCGAGCATCCAGCTCATTTTCGCCCACTTAACCTCATTCCACTTCACATTGTGCTGTATGGATAGGTATCTGTCTACTGTATATCAGCTTGTACCCACAAGACGTGGTACTCGCCGTCGTCGCCCGTCGACCCGCTCCCATGCAGTTCTCTTCTGTCTCGATTAGTCAGCACTACACCGCCACTTTTCTTGTCATAGCTTTTGACTCATGGACTTCTGTGACTGAATTCCGACATCCTGGCCAGGCCAGAGTCAGACCTCGTTCCTCGCTCCTCGGCAACATCTTTCATTGTCTCTGACTGTCTGTAATCTCCGTGTAAAGCTCTACACTGGAAATTTGGTGCACGAGAAATTTCAACCTCGTCAACCTCGTCAATTTGGGCAAAACAACTGTCTTGAACTACGGGGCCACGAATTCTCCACTCCCAATATTCCATGGTTACAACTAAGCTCACTATGAAGTCAGAAGAGAAGTTTGTTGGCGTCAATCTGAGGACAGATGCCAGAAATTTGTTTGAAGATCATTATAAAGCCAAAGCACGCACGCTCGTTACTGTGGTCCCCGAATTATGAAGATCAAAGATATGACTGGAAGATTAACACCCAACGAACTCATGCAGCTGTATATGGCTCGCGTCAACTGTCATTTGATCCACGGATGCGAAATCTCGCCGGACAGTGAAGACGTGCACGTCAAAGAATTATGTAAAGTTCTGGTTAGCTTCATCCGCCAAATGCTCGATCTCTATTGTCGGTCCGTGATTGCTCCTCTATTCACAGAGATTAGCATCATGCCTATTTGGGTCCGTCGCCTCTCCCTCAGTCTCAGCCATTTATGGTATTCCTTGGCCTCAACAAAGACTACTATGCTCGCGCCGCTCTAAACAGTTCATTTGAACTTTCTGGCATGGGTAAAAAATCTGGGGCCATTGACTTGACCTAGGCTGCATCGAGGGTGCCATTCCACTGCCCAGAATTAATTCTGACACGTCAAACAACTGATAAAGACGTCGAAGACTAAAAACTGGTGCAGAAGCTCATGTTGGAATGGCTACATGGTGAACTTGACTCATCTGACAAGCTTTATCCATTACACAGACATCGTGAACCCAAGAGGACAGGGACTGACACACATTATTTCCTCCATGTGCCATTACCTGACAATGGTGAAGACACAGAAACATTGAGAGGCAATTACCTCCGTGTTACTGTCGACACCTTTTCTGGCCGCGGAAATCTTGTGACATGTCGATCATGCGCATCCTGGAGTTAATCTGTGCTGTTCTGTGTTCCGTTTAAATGCTTGATTCAGAGGGCTGATCGTGTCGACGTGTTAATTTTCATTTTGCTTCTCTTTGTCCTTTTAGTTCTACGCCGGCGAGTTTGAACGTTTCGACTGACAGCTGCGACCGGGAGCTCGGCTAACGGGGTTTTGAGAGGCCCAGGGAAGATGATGTAGCTACTTAGTGCGTGTACATCGGAGTAATCTCTGGAACCGGCGTTCCTGAGCGGGACCGTGCCGTGTAATTCTACCTACCTACCTACCTACCTGTCAATCATTTGAAGAAGATTCAAGAGTACGCCAACATTTTTTTTCCATGGGGCAACCTTGGCTTCTTTGTGTGCTCAATTTCAGAAGGTTATTCGACTGGCATCGCAGGCTTCCACTGCATTAAAATACTGGTGCAAATGTCAGGAAATTCACGAGTTGACAGTATCCGGGCAGGCGTCTGTAGAGTACTTAGGTAGCCGAGGGTAGCCGCCGTGAAGGGGAACGAGTACTAGTCGCTATCACCGCCAAGATTTTGATGAGGCTATCAATGCCTGCCCTGGCTGGGCGTTCAGCAGGCAGAACAGATTTTAATCTGGAGCGCAAACATCAAGGTACCAAACCTTTACTCGTTGAGATCTTTCTCCACTCGATGAGCTTTTGTTGGCCGAGCTTCGCCCGAGTTCAAAGATCGAGAGCCCAGGGCAGCATTCCAAGTGGTGCGCATTCTAGAACCCACAGATTGTCACTCTGGACCCGAAGGTACCATCACCGAACTCGGAGCGGTATCAATACCCGGGGCCTGCGAATTATGTGTACCTCGAGTCTGGACAGTGGAATGTCTCATTCAGACAGATCCAGGAACACAGCGATCACACCGATCAGATTATGGCACGACAAAAAAAAAAAAAAGCTGAAAGAGGAGAATAGAAGCTTGGGATGTGAACCGGATTTTGACTCAAGATGCAGTCATCCTATAATGTCCTCCCGCCCGATGGTCCCTTCAAGAGAATAATGTAACTGCGCAACTTGAGTTTTATAAAGAAGCACGGCCGATACGTATGGTTTCCATTTGAAAAGTCTGTCGTGTGTCAAGCCAAATATCTATCAAATCTATATCTACTCTGCGCTTCCAAAAGATCGTTCAGGACTGGCCAGCATGCCCTACATTTTTTTGTGTGGTGTTTGGCAGCGCTTGCGATCGCTGATCACCGTGTCAGGGGACGTGACTATTGATCTTCTCTTTCTAACCATTTCTTATCGCCTACCAGCGGGTTATTTCAGCCCCAGATTAGAAGTACAGACTATTAGAGCGTCGGCTGCAAGTTTATGTCTCTGCTTACCGCATTCTGGCAGCCGCAACTTATAAGTATCTCCGATTCCATTCTGGCAGCGGCAATTGCGGCAACCACTTTCTTAGCGCTCTCTGCGGTCAAAGTTGACCGTTCCATGTCTTTCGGTGCTCACATATGTCATTCATCCACAAGCTACCTTGATTCGTTCACACGAGTCCCATCGCAAGGAACCGATTCCCCTTGTTTTTGACGCGTCTCCTTGTTTTGAATGCCTATAAAACAGAGACTCTTAGAGAGCCCTCTAGGTTCCCAGAGTCAGAACAGTTTGGCCCAATGGCTCACCGTCCCGGACGTTCCTGGCTTTTTTCTCTCGCGCTAGCTCATGTCTGTCTCAGCTGTAAATGTCTCGCGCACAAAGCACTGACTCAGCAAGCTAGTTACTGTCTTTTTCCCATGCTTTTTCGGGTTCCCAGCGTCGTCAATCCGTTCCGGCCACTCTTCCTGGGAACTGGACCTCAATCGGGTGTTATACGTGTGTTTGGTTTCTTGCTTTGGTAGTGCTTGACAGACGAGTTGCTCTCAATTTTATAGCGATAACGGCGGAGCGCGTACTCTAGCTGGGGCGTCCTTCACCGATCTAGTCAATATGACGGTGGAGGTAAGAGTTACCTCTTTCACTGTCTTTTCTTCAATAACGCCCCGTTTTAAGAACTGTATCGACTTCTGTGACTCTAAACAATTTATTTTCGCAGGAGTCGAGTTCATGGTGAGCCATCTCCTCCGTGTTGAGCGCATGAACACTCACCTGATCTCCGCCATGAAGCAAGAATGCTGTGAGTTTTTAAATTCAACTGGGATATCTGTCGCTGACAGAATAAACATCTAGATTGTGATAATTTCATCCAAAACTCCGCGGCGAACGTTTCCTTGACAGAGTGTGCGGACCACTGTTCCGGAAATCCTGATCAGTCTTGCGGTGGTGGGGGTCGGTTAAACGTGTTCTGGAGTGGAACCGAACCGCCTCCGCCTCCCACGATTCCTCAGTCAATCGGAAAGTGGGAATCGCTCGGGTGCTATAGGTGACTTCGGTCGGGATCTCATCAGTATATCCGGTTGACCACGACTCAGTGACAACCTAAATGGTCAAGGACGCTCCCTCGTCAATAAGGTTGATGTTGTGGGCCAAGTTTCCCTCGAAACTTGTACTTCTGCGTGTTTCAACGCCGGCATGCCCTTCTCAGGTAATTCCCTCACGCATTTGGCTCATTTCATTCTCACGAACACGTCTTCAGGTGCTGAATTCGCAGACGAATGTTGTGAGTGCTCTTCCAAAACCACATGTCGCCTAAGATAAAGCTTTTTTTGCCAGATTGCGGAAAAGCCATCGTAAATGGAGGTGTTGTTGAAGCTGTCTCGAGCTGTAATATGCTATGCCAGGGCAACAGTTCAGAATTGTATGTTGATCTTCTGCTCAGCGAAGTAGCTCACGCTGATCTGGTATGACAAGCTGCGGAGGTCCAAACAGATTGACGGTGTATAATTACACTGGTGATGATCTTCCTCCGCCCCCCGTGGGTGGCGGCGGTGGCGGCGCAGCAGGCGGTGTCAACGCAATCGCAACCGATCTTCCCAGCCCATGGTCGTATGTGGGATGCTTCGTGTAAGTAATAGCAGTGGGTTTCAATCCCTGTTTTCTCAAATAAATCTCAGTGATAATGCCAATGGCCGAGCCCTCGCCACCCAGCTGGCGGACAATGCGAATTTGACGATGGAATCTTGCGTTGCCAGCTGCGCCGCTGAAAATTTCACAATTGCTGCTGGAGAATTTTCGGTATGCAAATCGTTCTCACCATGATCGGATTAACGAAAAATATCCATGATCAGACTCAGTGTTGTACGGATAACTTGTTCGCGCCTTGAAAATGTACTGACATACTTCCTGGCATTCAGTCTGCGGGAACGAACTGATAGACGGTGCTGTGGCCGCCCCCCCAGATGACTGCAGCAGTGCATGTGGGGGAAACTCGACGTACGTGTATCAGAAATCTCCGTACGCGTTTGAAGTTAACGGTCGCACAGTCAGGCCGTAAGTTTTTATAACTTATTTCTGGGCCAACTTCAATAAAGTTTTACAAGTGCGGCGCCGGTAGTCGTCTCTCAGTATACTCGACCACACAAAATATTACCATTCTGCCAATTCCGGTTCCGCAGAACTCCAGCATACCAGGATCGTGGTCGTACCAAGGTTGTTTGTCGTATGTGGATTTAACCAGTACTGCTCCTTGTAAAAAAGACACTAATCGGCTACTGCGCTTCGGAAAGTGAACCCGACAACAATGGACGCGTTTTTCCTTGGCAGCTCGAGGATAGCAATAACAACTCGGCCACCGCTTGCCTCAGCCAGTGTGCAGCATTTGGCTACACCGCCGGTGGAATGGAATTTGGTAAGTGCACTCCTTTTCCTGTTTCACGTTGGTACTTATCTTCCTAGGTATCCAATGCTGTGAGTTTCTCAGTTTTATGCCTAAACTAAAACTCAAAAATGCTAGTCTGCGGTGATGTGTCCGATGTCACCGCCAGCGGAGTGTCCTTGGTTTCCGAGGACCAGTGTAATCAGGCCTGCCCAGCGGACCCCATTCATCTCTGTGGTGGGGGTCGTAGAATCCAATACTATGTTTGGACAGGTCCGGCACACATTTGGCATACACCAGAAATCACTGGTCGCTATGAGGTAAAGTCCATACCCATTCTCTGTGAAGTTCGCTTGATATTTATTTTATTCAGTTTTTCGGTAAGTTTCGAAGTCACACTGGCACATGTGGTCTCTGAGTCGTCTTTTCTTCCTTAGTTCCTGGGTAAGTGAAGTTTTGGGCTGCTTGACGGCACCTAATATTCTTTCAGTCTCATTGCTCCCCTGATCGCAACTGTGGGGATCAATAACAAGGTTACTTTTCTTGAAAAAAACCCATCGCCATTGTGAGTAGTTCAGTCGGTTGACACCTGTAAAGATGAACAAGGTTTCCAGATCCCCCAACGGCACTGGGGCATATGAGTTGGACCTTAGTCTGACCAGCAACTTCTCGTTAGCCTACAGGGAAATGCACGTCAAATCAAATGTGTTTTGTTCAGGCAGTATTATCCTACCAGATAAAGCTGGCCGGCAGCTCAACGTAGGAGGATGGTCGCTTGATTCAACCCAGGGAGTTCGTCTCTATAGCCCCGACGGATCACCTGGTGTAAATGGCACGCGAGATTGGGAGGAGGATTTCAGTCAACTGCACCTGCAGAGACAACGATGGTACCCAAGTACGGTGTTCTTTTCGTCATTTGATTTATTTATTTAAAAAATTACCTTGGTAGCTGCTGCAATGCTTCCAAATGGCACGGTAATGGTCATGGGAGGTGAAACGGGAGCCAATGCTCCTGCGGAACCGAACGTGGAAATTCTACCCACTCCTGAGGGCGGAGATACGGTCATCTTCTTGGAATGGCTCAACCGTACCGACCCAAACAATCTATATCCATTTGTCTTTGTGCTTCCCAGTGGCAACATCTTCGTCGGTGTGTTGATTCTCCTCGCATCAGAGATTTAATTCAATTTCTGCGTCAGTCTACTATAATGAAGCCCGCATCCTCGATCCACTCACGTTCAACACTGTTGCTCAACTTCCGAATATTCCTGCATCTGTTATCAGTGGTAAGTTTGGTCCGATTTCAGCATATGTCACCCAATTGAGTTTGTTTCAAGTCTTGGGTGGACGCACATACCCGCTAGAGGGTGCCGCAGTAATGTTTCCACAGCATGCCCCGTATACTGATCCATTGGAGGTTTTGGTCTGCGGAGGTAGTACTCCGGGACCTAATATCGCGCTTGACAACTGTGTTTCCATCCAGCCTGAAGTTGAAAACGCCACTTGGGCATTAGAGCGAATGGTGAGCTAAATATTCGGCACCGGGATGAGATATCTTCTTGAAGTAATATTTTTCATCATAGCCGACCCCGCGAGTAATGCCATGCATGGTCGGACTTCCCGACGGAACATTCCTCATCCTGAACGGGGCCGTTCAAGGCGTAGCCGGATTCGGTCTAGCCCGCAACGGCAATTTCGGCGCCCTCTTGTATGATCCCACCATGCCATTCAATCAGCGAATTTCTATCCTCAACACAACTATCGTTGCTCGTCTGTACCATTCTGAGGTATGTTTCTGAGCCTTCGACCGAAAATTTTATCAATTTGAGCTTCAATAGGCCGTCCTCCTTCCCGACGGCCGTGTATTAGTATCTGGATCCGACCCAGAGGATGGAATCAATCCAGAGGAGCTCAGGATTGAAGTTCGTATCTAGTAAAGACCTATATCCTTTTCCTGACCGCGTACTAGGTTTACATCCCTCCCTATCTGTCACAAGGCTTCACCCAACCGTCGTTCAATATCACCAACACCGATTGGGCCTACGGAAGTCAACATACCATCACTGTCACTCTCCACCACGGCTTTACTTCCACGATGAAGGTCTCTCTCATTGCCGGTAAGTGCGGTTGCCAATGGTGGCGAGTCTCTCACCGTGGGATGCTTTAGCAACATCATCCACGCACGGAAACACCATGGGAAGCCGGACGATCTTCCCCGCCTTCAGCTGTGTACGCAACACATGCACGATCACCGCGCCTCCAAACAGTTTTGTCTCTCCTCCGGGATGGCATCAATTGTTCATCCTGGATGGACCTACTCCATCTCACTCCTCGTGGGTTAGAATTGGCGGTGATCCTGCAGGAATTGGCAATTGGCCTGACCTCCCTGGCTTCACCGTCCCAGGAGTGTAGACATGGATTGTGGACAGAAAAGTATCGGTCGGTATGGACATTAGTCTCTTATAAACAGACACTTATTTGAGCTCGTACCTCTTTGAGCTAACTTTTACACTCTCTGGGAAAATGTTAACACTTCTTCTATTTATCCCAAAGTAAGAAGATGGGTACGGACACCGTTGTTATACCAGTACAGAAACAAGAAATAAAATTATAATACAGTTTGGTGTTATAGTCAGCAAAAAACGGACAGGGCAACTCTTTTTACTGCTTCTTTTTGTTTTATTGGCGCGAATGGCTTTCCCCTTTAGATGAGTCTCAAAAATTAAGACTTTTTATATGGAGATGTAAAATGTATGAATAAAGGTTTTAGTCTACTAGGAATTGCAAAAGAGCCTCAAAAATGTCTCAAATCAGCGATTTGATTACAGCCCTTTGCGGAACTTAGGGCGCGGGCTGTTTTTTTTTTTTTGGGTCTGTTTTCAACAATATGATTTGCATGAGCTCAAATCTCAGCCGATTTTCTTGAAAATACAACCAATCGATTCGCATGGCGAATCCGGAGGGCATCTCGGGCCGTTATTTTTGATGGCATCATCTAAGTTACCATATATGAAAATTTCGGTGTTTTCATGCATAACTGCTGTAGCGCTGGAGATATGGCCCTGGGAAACTTAGACTTTTGTTCTGAAACACTAATGACCATTCCAGAGGGCATCTCAAAGCCAGAACCTGTGATCGCCCCATGGCATAAACAATGTGCTTCAATTATATGATGGATTTGAATACCCCGTTTGATTCACTGGAGGACTTAGAAACAAATTCTGGCTTTGAGATGCCCTCTGGAATAGTCATTAGTGTTTCAAAACAAAAGTCTAAGTTTACCAGGGCCATATCTCCAGCGCTACAGTGGTTATGGATGAAAACACTGAAATTTTTCATATATTGTAACTTATATGATGCCATCAAAAATACCGGCCCAAGATTCCCTCCGGATTCGCCATGCGAATCGATTGGTTATATTTTCAAGAAAATTGGCTGACATTTGAGCTCACACCGATCATATTGTTGAAAATGGACAAAAAAAAAAAAAAAAAAAAAAAAAAAAGCCCTCGCCCTAAGTTCCGCAAAGGGCTGTAAAGTGTCCCATTGACCGGTTGAAAACTGTATCGCATATAATTTTGCCAAAGCTTTTGCGGACCGGAAGTCCATCTAACCTAACGTTTCCCAGATCTGTCAGCAAACCTTCAGCTTCACCCCGCATTGGCGGAATTTCTCATTTCGTAGACTAACCATGCGGGACCCACCATAGATTCGGCGGAGGACTTATGACTACTTTTTACCCAGTGTAGCAAATCTCTTTGTACCGCTTGGGACAAACTGTAGTGAAAATGACGCCACTGTGACGCCAGTGCAGAATAGGCGCAACCCCACTGGAGAAACACCTCTCTGCCATTGGTTCAAACGGCCATAAATAAGCAAGATTGAGGCAATAGTATTTTTGGCCTTCAAATTTGGGAATATATGAAGCTCGAGAGCTGCGCGGCGCGGCGAAGTGCACGGCGCCGCCGCGTCATCCCGTATGCGCTGGCGCAGCTTGAAAGACACAGAAAGTCTCGCGGAATGTGTACTCCACCCAGGATTTTCCTAAAATTTGGGCAGGCGGCCGCCCGCCCGGGAACTTCGGCATCGTGCGTCGTTCTCTTAATGCACCTCTCTCACTCATTCACATACATACAGTGGGAGAGCTCCGAGCTCAGCGCAGATAAGTACGTTTTTCAGAACCTCGGAACCAGCCAGTGGATCACCATTAACGAAGCCAACGTACGCTTCCTCGCCCCATCCTCCCAACGTAACTCATCATTCTCAGAACCACCTGGTCGGGCTTAGGCCACTCAATATAGATCAAGCTTCCAAATGCCGACTCTTTGTGGGAGGCCCTTTTCGACAGGATGAGCCTGATCTTCGGCCGGGTGCGTAAAATTGGCGCAACTATGCCCAGTGTGTTGTGGCTCATTTCTGCTGGTAGATCATAATGAGGCCGGCGAGCGGGAGCACGCTTCAACGCTGAACATTTGTGTAGGATGTCAAGTCTGATACGGATGGTGTACATTCAATTACAGCAACTCTCCGTGTACTACGAAGCCTGCGGCTCCCAAGTTGCCTCCGACAGCAATACATTCCCCACGTTTGACTGAGCCAGGCATGCTTGAAGCGCATTCTGCGATGTGGCGCAGTAATACTGCACTGTGGAAGGTGCATTTGAGAGTGGCGGCGTTTCCGCGCAGAGGGTAGAGACACTCCCTGCGATATTGAGTCGACGGGTGCCGCAGTCGAAATCCCACAGAGGCGTTCTCGGAGCTGGGGGCTGTGCCTCCATGACCTGAACATTCATTGGGTTACCCGTCAGCACTGCGACGAATCGTTGACAGAAAGATACAGCGACAACGACATACGTAGACCCCTTGACATGCGCTGCCCGGCATTTGAGTGGGCGTATAATTCCATCCCTGTTGATTGGCTGGCATGTTGCCCTGCAGGTTCACTTTGATGTTACTTCCAGCAGCGGCCGTTGCATCGGTGATGGTCATCCTATTGTTCATCGCCGTTCCAGGAAGATTCGGATTATTCTGTGACCGAAAAACAATCCGACCGACCGACCCGTCGGGAAAACACAGTGGCGCAGGGGGGATGAAGGATGTGATAGACATTGTCGGATATTGTGCCATCTGAGCGAGCATCTGATTCATCATTGGGCACAATGAAAGAAAAATAATTGGCCAGGGAAATGGGGGAAGAAAACGAAACGAACCACAGGCATGTTCGCCCATATACACATTCCCTGAGTCCGGTTTGGGCCACCTTTTAAATTGTAGGCATTCGCCAAATTAGTCCCCAAGCGCTTTCCGCGATCGTTGTAGTCGTTTATCTCCGAAACGTAAAAGTCGTAGAATTGAACTGCCATCGGGGGACTGAACCTCGTCCCCGTCCGCTTTTCATATGTCTGCAAGTACCCCACAATCTCGTTTGCCGTGTTTTTGATTGCGTCCGCATTTTCATCCAAGTCTACATAATTCAAGAGGTAAGTGCACAGAAAAATAAATAAATAAAGACCGGGCGGCGGGCATACTTACACTTTGGTACCGCGCCGAGTCCCTTCATCATATATTCAACTTTCGCCCGCGCAGCAGGTACTGCCCATCTGGAATATATATATAGATATTATTATACCATCCAGGAGAGGAGTAGTATATAATGCTCACTTGGCGGATGACTTGAAGGTGTCGACGCATAAATTTTGAGCATCTGCAAAGCTGAATCGCGAGAATGAGTGATCACTTGGCGAAAATAGGTCGGAAAGTTAAGAGTCATACTTACATGAGCTTCTTCGCAGTATTGATATAGTCGTTTGTATAGACTGTCCACATACATAAGTAGGTCAGTACCAACCAGAGTGGCACCCTTCAATGGAAGTTACATACCCATATTGTCGACATTATCAATGCGGTTAACAATCAATTGGGCCTCGGGAGTAAGACTCGGAGTGTAGAAGTCACGAAACCTATGTCATTCCATCGATACCTGGCCCGAAGTCACGATAAGGTTCGCAATGATACGCACCATATGCCTCCACAGGTCTCGCCATTTTGAGCCAAAAAATGGGTCATGAAACGGCTGAAGATTTGAAATTCAAACAGGTGTTCCGCTGCATAGATTATAATTTACGCTAGAGAAGCGATACTGGCAGGACACGTACTTATGTAGCCCTGACGCGGAGGTTTCTTCCCAGGAACCGTGGAATTCAAGATGTCAAAATCGTCTCCTTGTGGGCGCGCGAAATGAAAGTACTTATGACCTCCTGACCTCTGGAACTGGGGAACACCTAAGTTATGAAAGTCGGAATTGGTGTCGTGGCGAACTTCGAAGTAAAATTGCTACCGTTTTTGGATTTGGAGGTGAGCTTTGGATACTTCGCATTTCCGACATTTTTGCAGCCCGTTATCTCTGCACCCCAAAGTTAATTTTATAAACATTGACTGGCTGAAAATGATCTATAATACGAACCACGAACTTCCGCCCTTTTTTCCAACATTGTACGGATCAGATTGGTCCAACTTGAACGGCGTATGGCTCCGTCGCCGTCGTCTGCAGCGTCATCGTCGTCATCCGCGTCACTTTCGTAGAAATATCGACTAGGATCGTCGGAATCGCATGTTGCGCCGCAGAAACCAACATTGGGCCGAGACGGGCATTGGGATGAAGATGGAGTCGCCGATGAGCTCGGGGATGTCAGGGATGGTTTAGAATCGGACTTGAGCACTGAGTGTTGTGGAGGACCATCTGGGGGACCCGGTGGCGGAATCGGTCCGAGATGGATCCCTCCAACCTCATCCATTCCATCCGGAAGGGCACCGATGATTGTCCCACCTGCCCCAAGAACGATTGATCCGCCACCAAATAACCCACCGATAAGAATTGTGGAAGATGAGGATGTAGGAACAGGAACAACGGTAGAGTATCCCGATGCCCCAGTGAATGTTCTGAGTTTGTGGTTAGTATTAGGTATCTTTTGCAGTTTCTGCGAGGAAAAACTCAACAGCTCTGTCGCGCCGGGGGGAGGTACTGGATTAGTATCTAGGGCTCGAAGTTAGATGCCAGATTAACCATCTCTGAGAGAGTACGACACACTGAATACTGGCGGAATAAATCCTGGCTGAGACGCGGATGTTGGCATCGTCCCAACGACCTGTTCTCCCGGGCCCAACGTGACTGTTGGACGCTCCGTGATTATTGCGGGGAATGTTTGGATCATCATGGTAGTCGAACCGGTACCTACTCCACTTAGTACACGAGTTGAAAATCTGAGCTCAGTTGAAACAATTGGTGAGCCCAGCGGATTCACAGTGGTCACGGATGGTATCGGAATCGATTCCATCGTCCCTGGGCCCACTAGCGTTTCCATACTAGCGCCGCTCAGTGCACTGGGATTAGGGCCTGAATAGAAAGATCAATTTGAGGTGGAGACTTGGGAGAGACTAATTGCAAATTGGCCACTCTATTCTACTTACTAAAATGAATTTGGTCCGAAGAATGGGCGGCCTTTGTTGGATGGGTGCTGGAATTTGTGCCGACAGATTCACTGGGGAGAGTGGAATGGGATGTTTTTGAAGGCCGTGATCGCGACGTTTCGGTGGAGTGCACAATGTGGTTGGACGACTTCCGTGCAGGGGAGGTATGTGCCGGACCACTGGGCTTTCCCTTGCCAGCCGATGTAAGGGAATGCGATTTTTTTGAGCTCGGCGGGCTGGCCCTTCCGCTGGACTTGCTGGAATGGTTCTGCGTAGTGGAATATGGGATAACTGATGTCTTCGGACTCAACATAGTGGAGCTGGACTTGATAGAGTGGTTCGGCTGGAAAGGTCATGAGATGTACCACCAGTGCATCGAAAACTGGAACCCTACAGGCCGATGAGAGCTGGAAGTTGCTCCGGCCAGCGGAGATGAGGATGAGATATGTCTTACGCCGGCCAGCGGCGACCCGTAAACCAGGGTGAGTAGAACGGAAACAGTTGTTGCCAGCAGCAACTTCATTATCGAGGAAACAAGCGTCCTTCCCCCCCTCATTTGGGGACAATTTATATCGTCGCCAGTATCATCAGGCTTACCTTTTTCTGCTCTCGCGTGTTCCTCTGGTTGAGACGTCGACCTTGATACCCGTGCCTGCGCGGCGTCCGTGCATATGTTGCAGGGGATGAATAACGGACTTCCAAGATATCACATTGAGACCTCCGTCTTCAAATGGTCCGTGCAACCAACAATGTACGTACGTACCAAGATTAAAGGCGGCGTTAATCGCCACAGCATACTACTGGACCCACAGCTCCCTCTTCTCTACCGTGATGCACAAGAGCTCATTTCCCCCCGCTCTCACCATTACGGCCTCCACCATGTTCATCTTCTCCCCGGCTGGAATCGGGATCTCTTGGGAACCTAGTGAGGTGCGACTGGTTCAAGTTAATGACCGGGCGGAGGGTGAAATCATCCGAGAAATCCGCTTTGACAAAGAAGAGATTATAGACGTCGCTGTGCATGATGACGAACTATTTATCCTGACTGGGATCTCAGAAGGAACACAATGGCGAAGGTGTGCACAGAATCAAATATATTGATACTGGAGCTCATTGTCTCCAGGCAGCTTAAGCGTCGCCAAAATTTAGATGATGACGAGTGGACGGACGACCACCCATTGTACGCATATGCACTGCGCGTATTCTCGCTCGATAGGCGCTCTCAGACGGGTTCTACTCTGTGGCTGTCTGGCCATGGAGTGAATGCTGTTCTCCGCGCCGGAAAAAATATGGCCATCGTAAAAATCATCGGGCCCGACTGCTATGTCTCTATGTGGCGGGCGCCAAACGGGCCGTCGGATGCTAGTTGGCACTGCTTTCACGAAGAGTTGACCTGGGTGAGCATGCCCACAAAAACCAACCTGCAGACTCACAAGCAAGACAGGACCCCGATTTGATTGCGAAGGAAATCGGACTCGAGAACGCAGATGTCGAGCTCGCTGCAATCCAAGCAGCCGAGGCCAATGACGAACAGGATGAACTCGAGGTCCACCGCAGATATCAGCATCAAGATGTAGAATTCCTGGATTATGCGTTCCTTTCCGACAAGCTGGCAGTCCGCATCCGGGACGTTGGTCAGGATGACGGCGAGGGTGAGTTTTGGGCCGAGGTACTCGATGTTTCTGCGATCAACACGGAGCGCGGGAGGCATGAGGCCCCTGCTCTCGTGTCTTCATCAATCCGGTCAACATCTATCTACACGGGACTCACTAAAGGCTTCATAACCACGCCCAGCACGTTCTCGGACAATGATTGGGTGTCCTTCACTCTTTGCGGCTTGTATTTGTCTCCTTTATCTGCTTCCATTTACAATTTGCTGAGCAGTTGCTAGTGAGGGCACATTCCAAGCAATTTATCCAGTTACCAGTCTGGTTCCCGCTAACTCGAATGGAGGAGAAGCCCTTGAGTGTGTCTCCGCGGACGCTGGCGGCAGACAAGTCGACTGTATCACCAGGGAATATCAAGATGGATTCATCGCATACACTTTTACTAACCTTGGGCCCAATTTCTACGGAGCCCTGGCCCTTCATCCTGCATTCGATATTGATCCACAGTCCGCCGTGACAGACGTTCCAACGATGCGCTTTCTGCGTTTCACTACTCCGGAGATCCAAGTCAAATCCATTGATATTCCATTCACCTCCCTCTTCGAGGAGGACCCCTGCGAGGCGCCGGAAGTCCCCAAAGACGAGCGTAGCACGCTTGGAAACCCATACGTAATCTCATGGGATGGACGCGACACCATTTGTGTGATTTATCGGGACAGCGTATTCGTCGCTGCGGACGAGCGAAAAGCTTCTCGAGGGTGGTTCATGAAGCTACCCCACGATATTCTGCTCGAGCTCGGTGTAGATACTTCGTCATAGTGTGTAAAACTTATATTTCTCCTCCGTGGCGATTGCTTCCAATGAAATTTCTGGTTTAGTTCGACTCAATCGAGGAGGAAACCTGTCAAAGTGTCCGGGGATCTGAATAATTATCGACATGAAGCCAAATGAATGAATGGAGTTCCATGTCAACATATTTCCAGGGGTTACCGTATATCCGTACGACCGGTAGGGCTCAGTCACACATCAATCGATTCAAGGCTCTCATCCGAGTGTTGATCCATTTCCGTTCTCCGACCGCATCCAAAATTTCAGCTTGAATCTCAAATGAGACGAAATCTCACGGGAGCCGAGGGCCTCCATGGGGGAATTCCTTTATCGGGATAATCTGAGAGGGAGAGAACAGGATATGATAATCAGCATGGTAATTCGTCAGTGCAGAAAATCGGCGGGATCTTACAGGGCGTGCGGGGGTTGTGGTGGGCGGAGGCGGAGGTGGATGCGCAGACGGAGGCGGAGGCGATTGAGTTGTCGTGACAGGTGCGGGCTCCGTGGTCGGGGACGGTGGGGGAGGAGGGTCAGAGGACGTTGGCAACACTGTTGCCGATGAGGTGATGCTCAACACGGGCCAATCCTCCAGCGATGCATTCGGTTGGAGTGTTGCCCAGAAAGAAATGTCGCCATAAAATACAGCGTCCTGACTGGAGTTTGCGGCAGGGGAACTGGATTTCGCAGTAGGGGCTGCGGAGGCGGATACGAAAGCCAAAGCGATGAGAATGCAGAAATGTTTAGGTGCGATCATAATTAAAGGAGAGTAGTTTTGGTACCAGACGAGAATCCATGTCTTCATGGGGCCCATTTATATCGGATTAGTCCCGGACAGATCGGTATTCGTCCTCTCCGCAAGATCTGCTCCGGCGGCCCCATAGTGGTATCTACGGGAAAGACCGAACTTCGGAAGTTTGGATGTCCATGGTGACGACGGGAAACCAGGACGGCTTTATACCCAATGGAAACAAACTACATTAAGTCCTGGAAATGGGAGAGGCTCTAGAAATGTTCACCGGGACGTATATGCGCAGGACCACGAAATACCCGGGCAGGGTGAAAGTGACGTTTTGACGTTGTACCGACGTTTGACTGACGTTGTGACGTTATGCAACTGACGCAGATCAGCATTGATTGACGCAGCACTGCCGCAGAGTCACAACTTAGGCCCCGCTCGGGTGGACAGGATCCAGCCATTCCAATCGGTTCGGCTGTCGGCTTCACAAGCGAGCAGTGATGCGGCTTCGGCTGACACGCTTCGTCACCCATATGTCACGCGTGTTTTATAACGAGATCAGATCTTGGCAGAATTTCCTCACGCGTTTACTGCTTCAATTTCGCGTCTTTCGTCCAGAAAACTCACCGAGACGTGTATTTAAATTTTAAATTTATGATAAAGCATATGAATCAGTTAGAATCTGAATATTGGATCTCGGTACAGCAGTTTGGCCTGAATCCAAAGTCAATTACGTACACGTTGTCAAGGTCGGCGTGACAAGGCTGCCGCATCAGCCGGTTACCACTCTTTCTGACAGAATCCCACGTCAATTGGATTGGAATCGTTTTGGCAGAGGATTGGGAACGAACCGTTGCACCCGAGCAGGGCCTTAGTCATATTGTGGCATTCCTTTCACGGTTTGAAATGTTGTCATAACACAATATAGGGAATTTCTATTTGGCTCCCCGGGGCGCAACACATGAAACACTTACGCCCCGGGGGCATTTAAGGGGCAATAGCGCCCCCCAAACTTTGAGTGAATCGGACCCAGATCTTGAGTATCGGTCCGTCCGGTAAGTTCGCTTCAAATGGGGATTGATGGCAAAGTTACGAAGTAATCTATGCTCTGTCGCTTCCATCCAAGGTCAACCAATTGTGCAGGCTGGTTATCATCGTGAGTCCACAGCTTTCATCTGAGCCACCCATTCTCTTGTGAGAATAACTACAGTCCAACCACCTTCGGATATGATCAGATTCGCTGGTACCGCAGCATCTGGGCGACGGGAATCAACATAAGTGAAAGAACGACTATGAACATCCACAAAAATTGCTGTCCAGTGAGAATCCGATGCCAATATTTTTTATTTGTATGGTTAATTCGACTGCAGCACACAACGAAATGCAGCTGCAGGACCCTCCATACTCGCCCCCCGCCCGGTCAAAACCAAAGGACGTCCACGCAAGAAGCGCCTTGCGGCAGCACATGAAAATGTGCCAGCTGCGAAGCGAGTAAGACTGGCAGGGACGGAAGATGATGGCGGAGAAGATGGGCACGGGCGCCGTAAGTGCGGTAAATGCGGTCGTCGTGGCCATTATGCGACTACATGTGATCGTCAGTAGTTGTACTGAAGATGTACCTACGATGGATGAGGTTTACATGTACTCACCTCAATCAGAGTTTTTCGAGCAGTTATCTAATCCTTTGTTTTCTCCGAATATTGCAATGATGCTTTTACCATTCAACTCTCGCAGTAAACAATGCTGTGTAAGGACGATGGAGGGGGGAAGCAAGGGAGATCATGAGTCATCGACTTGGATGTCCGTGATCTTGCCATTTTGGGACACGCTACCTTCACGGTACCGATTTGGAGGGGGCGTTGAACCCTGTGAGCGCCCCTCTCACGGCGTTTGTGCCTAAGAGGGGCGTTGATTACATAACTACGCTCCGGGGCGCCATATAGAATAAATCCACAATATATCCTCCATATTTTGCCCAAATTCGCAATCAGAAACTTGTGTGCAACTTAATATCACCGACTGATTATGCATTACATACTCTTGTTAACACCCTTCACGATGGCCTTCTTGCGGTCCACTCACAAATGTTCTGAATATAGGAATGAGAACTCAGGGAAGCCTGGGGCAACCTTCAGGTGAGAAGACTGGGGAATGTCATCAGACAGTGCAAATCATATCAACCAAATATTCGGGTTAACGGAATGAAAACCGAACCTTCTTGAATCACTCGGTTCAGGGGTTAGACAAGGGGTTCTAATTTTAGCAGCCACTACAGTGGTAATTGGCTCAATAATCTTCAGGTCCGTCTGGTAGTGTATCAGTCAACATCGATCCAACGGAGACACTGAAGCAGAGCAGAGCAGATACCTTTTTCTACCCTCTCACATCCTCTGTATTGGCCTCCCTGCCTCTCTTTCGGCTCACACTATTCTGATCAGATACTAGTAGCTCATCGCGGTGAACCTTCGGGTGGGGAGGGAATTTTGAGGAGGAGGTTCACAAGAGCATTTTTTGTATCTTCCAAATATTGTGCAAATATCTGATCTTAGGTCTCAAACGAAACACTCCAGCACTTACCAGGACCTTCTGGCATCTCTGGAGTCAATTCGGCCACTCATCTCAAAAATACATCTGCGGAGGTACTATTCAATTTCAATCCAACACTGATGTTTGGTGGCTATACATTGACGCGTCCGCCCCGGAAATGAGGATGTGGACCGGCGCACCTATTGACGACAGCCAATTTCAACCTCTCTTCAGACCGCAGTAACGGCGGTGATGACAATGACGGCTGTTTCAAATTAATTAGCACAGAATGGGCGACTGAGACAGAATGGTCCAGATAGATGCTGGAATTGACGTTGAACAAGGGTTGAATTGATATTAAACTGACGCAGCCCGGTCACACTGACGTTGGGTCGCGGCGCAACTCCGGCGCAGATTGACGCATACAGGCCGCACGACTGACGCTGCAAGAGCCTAACTGACGTTGTTTTGACGCGGAAGATTGACGCAGACTGGCGCAGTGACGCATGTGACGCTGTTACATTGACGTTACATTGACGTTGACTGACGTTGCATAAAACTTTATTGAGGTTATTTCAAGACTTAAGCACGACACATTGCCTTGTATTGGCATCACATACGATGTAGAAGATCCCTACTATGCTGCTCACCAAAGTTGGGAGGTTGGCAATGAGAACTGCGGTGAGTTCAACACTGAGGCAAAATTGAACTGACGCAGCACTGACGTTGCCTGCGTCAAACGTCAGTGCAACGTCAAAATCTCCTTCCCCGAAATACCCCTTTGGAAGCCAGCCCCCGTCAAATTTTGGGCACTTTGACCCAGAAACCTAGTATATTGCCCAGCCATTTCGTAGTACCGCTGGGCAACATAGTAGGAAGATGATGAGGCAGATGATTCCGATGAGCATGGCGCAGATGCCGTTGGGCCCAAGTGCTCACACAGCCGTACTCGCAAGACGTGCGTGTGGCAACGGAGCAAGACCGGCGCGAAGTTGTGCAATGCGTGCGGCATCTACGCGCGCTTGCAGGGCCGTGATCGCCCGCTGTCGCTGAAGCACAATAAAATGGAGCCGCGGTGCAAACACGCGAAATAAACGAGAAGTTTAGGCCGGCGATCGGACGTTGAGACGCGGCGGTGACAGGCGGTGACGCGGCAAGTTCGGCGGACGCGACAAAATATCCTAGCCCTATGAAATGTCTTCCGACCAACGTTTGAACGACGTGTAGTTCAGAATGCAAGAAAAGGGAAAAGGCGGGGCGACAATTTCGAAAAGACCTACATAGATGGGCAAGTCCAGGGGTATCGCGCTGAGGTGAATAAGCTATGATTGGCAAAAAAAGGGTTCTCCAAACGTGTAGACAACCATTTCAAGCGCTCGCGCACTAGTACACTGGCTAGAGTGGACTAGGAATACAACCCAGGACTTTGGATATCTTACGACTGTTTCGCTATTCAAGCAATCCTCTCTTTTCATTTTTTTCTTCTTTTTGCTAGCGCCATGCTCGGTGTGTGTGGTCCCTGTAGATTGCGCACTCGATGAGATCCGCACTTTATACACTGAGTCGTTACCCGTACCAAATGTTTGCTATATCAAGAAGGGATGCCAAGGTGCAAATTGAATTTTGGAGTCGATGTGACGACGAAAGAGTGATCTGTACCGCAACAAAAAAAAAAGCCTGCTTATCAGTAGTGGACCTGGAAGTGCATCTATTATATCACTCGTCGCACCTCAAGAGATAATTTGAATTGCATGCGGAGAAAGTATCACAGAAAGCTGCTCAATAATCAGTGGCGCTTCGACTTCATTTGATGCATGCGTACCGTACGATTCACTGGCCAAGCGCCGCAAGAAAACCTTGAAAATTCGTGCTGGGAAAAGCTGCCAAATTATGAGTGCCGCTTCGTCTTTGTCTCGTGGACACTTACCGGTGCCACAATTCGCCTCATATAACGTAGACATCCGCTCAGTCAGATGTAATCATAAAACGCTCCAAGCGGAGTGTTTTGAACGCAGATAGCGGTTGGAGTACACGGTCCAGCTCGGCCTGGGCTGCTTTTCGCTGCTTCGCCTCGAGCTCATCGTCCACATCATCCTTCTCGCACTTCTCCGTAATCTTCCCATCACTCTCCGATGCTGCCACCTCAATCACTAGCTCCTCCAGATCGGGTGTGGCGAGCACGGATTTTAGCAGGTGCGTCGCAATTGCGATGACTGCGGAAGTGGGTCCTAACGAGTAGAGGCGAAGAGTACGCAACTTTGTGGGCTGGGGAGCTCGAAGGGGCATCTCGCTGGGGAAGCCTTTGAATTTCTCGAGGAAGTACAGCCTGAGGTCGCGGATTCCTGGACCGGCGGCATGCATGGATGCGTAGAGTGGGGTCTGGCGGCGGACATGTAGCTGGAGTTCTTCTACGGCAGGGGGAGAGAGCAGGGATAGGACTCGTAGGTTGATCTCGGGATGGTCGAGACGGATGGATCGAAGCTGCGCGAGTGGGGAGAATTTGGGCACGACGAAAGGCGGAATCTGGAGCTCTTCTGCCATCGCAATTTGCTGAAGAGCGAAGGCAATGACGCTATCACGGATGACTGCGATGCCGGAGCCGGGGCGGGTTGAGTCGAAAAAGATCTTCACCGGTCGGGAAGCCAAATCAGCCTTCCAATTATGAAGCATGCATAGAGTTGTAAGATTGGGGAACTGAGCTATGAGCCTCGGCACGTGGGTTCGGACCCATTCGGAGTCAGGGTCAACAGAGACGTGGATTTCGCGCACGTATGGTCGAATCGTCGCGCCTGAAAAGCGCCTCAGGAGCGTGTCGTCGTAAGGGGCCTCAATCCAGACTGCCGAGAAATGGATGGCGCGGCTCAACGCCAGCCAGGTGTGTGATACAAGCGCGCAGTTGTACAAACTGCGTGCATCCGGATCGTTTTTTAGGACGAGGTCCACGAGTTCTGGGGGAAGGCGTGGATTTCCGATGTCGGCTCGATTCGCGATCCTGTACTTGTGGATGGCGGCGGTGGCGAGGCGCGTCACGAGAAGGAACCAGCTGAAAAAGTAAGGCAGAACGGCATTGAGAATCAGTCCAGACATGGGCGGCAGTGGTAAGGCGAAACAGTTGACAGCGCCGCGTTGATCCGGACAAGCCGAATGCTTAGGTGGCCGACTAACCTCCTTAGTCTGACATCCGACGCCATCTTCTGCATCTTTCAAATGCATGGGGCAACTCGGATTTTCCACCCTGGTTTCCGCCGGAAAGGTATGCGCGTCCATGGTCTGCATCCGCATCGACCCACCTAATCCGAAGTGAGTGGAATCACCGGAAAGGATCTCCGATCTATCGTGGATGCGATTGCATACTCGGACCACGGCGGAGAGATGAGACGTCGTCGTCAATCTGGCACCATACCCCCGCCCCCGGGCCACCCTAACTGCAGAGAACGTCGTATGCTCGTTGCGTCACTCTGGCCGGACCCTCTATGGATTCGGAGGCTGGTTGTAAGCGCTCGGGGACTTGCGTGCAGGGCCGTTGCTGAATACGTCTGCACGATTTAGGCTGGCCGCAATTGCCTTTGCTTTTGTTTTGTTTTGTACGCTAGGCTTCATCACTTTTACCGGAACCTGGGCAGTATCTCCGCGAATTCAGTGATTGCTCACGAACACCGAACATGTTGTCAGCTAACACAACACATCCTTCAACGAGGTTCATTCTGCAACGAGATGTAAAACTCTCCCATCCAACTCGTTTTCATTCAACATCAGTGTGGCACGCGCTCTGAACCCCTTTCAATCTGCTCCTCTGCTGCTCTGTGACTTCTAGATAGGTACGATCGTGTTGCTGGTCTTGTGTCACTGCTGTTAAACGTTTAATATAATAGACTTTCGTAGCCCAAACCCATTCAGTGCTTTCATCGCCGCGTCTACCCATTATCCTAGCCTGACACTCACCTTGTTTCCGTGCAACAGACACGTGTCATCTAGGTCGCGCGTGCCAAATTTGAATTTGTAGTTGCCTTCCCAGCTAACCCTCCGAGTTTGCCTGATTTTGTAGCACATGGCCTTCGGTCTACAAGGTTCACCCGCCTTCTCTCTCAGAAGCGATGCTCATTCGCTCTCTTTTTAACAAGACAACGTCCTTCCCCTCCTCACCCTGGTCGTTAATTCAACAATTCCTGATCCCAACTACAGGTCACTCCGTTTCAGAATTCTACTCAGGGGCGAACCTGTCAGCCGTTGTCTCCGCTGTTGCTACAAGTTACCCGTACTCCAATGCCATCAAACCTCCAGTCTTTTCAACGAACCGAGAATTACTCGGCTACCACCCACGACCATGAAACTCGCTCTCTTCTTCGCCACGCTCCTTCACCTCACATTCGCCTTCGCGCCTTTGCCCTCTGGGGTTAGACGTTGGCGAGGAAGCTAAGCAAATCTTCCCATGGTGGCTGCACAGAACTATTACCTCCACGCGCTCCCTCAGGCCGAGCGACTCGCGATCTTGGACGGCATGCAGGCGGCCGGTATGAAGGTGCGTCTGGTGTATACAAGACAATACTTCTGCGGACAACTAAAACATAAATATCAAGGTGCTGCGCACCTGGGTCGGGGGTCTCCATGCGGGGCAGAAGGCCAGCACCAACATCGCAGGTGCGCGCGCGTTCAACTCAACGACCGCTCCCGACCCTAGCCTGACTGATCGCTTTACTTGCATTACAATTAGTCCCAGACCTCGAGGCGAACGGAATAGGTTCATACGACGATACGGTATTAAATCTTATCGACCAGCTGATGGTACGTCCTTCTTCATTCCTCTTCTTATAATTATAAGCTATGGAACCTAACCTCAGTTTCTTTGTAGGTAGATTCTCACGCCCGGGGTGATTACACAAATTCTCTTCTTTTTCTCCAACATCTTCGTCTTACTTGACTATGTGGATTTCCGCTGCAGGGATCAAACTCTTAATTGGTGCGCCTCATTTAATTTACTTCCTCTTGGCGACACTGCAGGCCAGATGATCGATTAGTGTGCCACAATAGGGATCTATTCTCGTACGTCGCAATCCACTTACATTGTCAACTACGACCCACACAATATCATTGTGCCTCAGAGAACTCACTGCAGGACGGGGACGTCTACGCCTCGAAATACGGTGTTGACGGCTTCTAAACGAACACAGGTGGGCCCGTCGGTCTGTTCAATGTTCGGCTGTACACCTGACCGTGTTTTTGCCTTTTTTTCCATCTCGCTAACGATGCCGCCCCGCACAAATGTGCGCAGACGCCATCAACGCCTTCTACCAGCGGATCATACACATTCTCAACAACCACAATAACGCACTCCTGGGGAACCAGTCCTGGAGCGAGCTGTCGGGGTATATATTCGGGACTCGAGCCGCAAAACGAGTAAGCCGATGTGCCTTCCGTCCGCCATGCAATATCCAAATGCCTTCCGATCCTAGACCGATGATATTTGATCAGTCCTTCTATACTGTGCGTTTTACAATGCCTTTTGTTTTGTGCAGCTGATAAATGCGGTGTGTATCTTCTTAAGAGTCATCTCTCGTGGATATGCGACGCCGCCCAGCAGGTAGGCCTCATTCTTTTACCCCACTTATCCTCTTTTCATATATGCTTAGATTCGCAAAAACGTTGGGGACCGGGTGAGTCCTATACACCGAGAGCCGATTACTCAATGGATATTGTTGACCTCGAAACGGAACCAACTCATCTTCACTGGCGGCGGCTCTGCGGGTGCGAGTGTGCAGTCGACTTTCTTCGGCAGCTCCTGCAGTGCGATTGATGTCGTGGCAATCCATGACTACACCGAGTGCGTCATAGTGTTCTGTGCATGCATTCTTGCTTGCCGTGTCAGAATCTATATTCAACCAAATTGGATCGTAGGGCGTACGACAACTACATGCCCTCCGCCATCAGCCAAGCGCAAGTCGCAGGAAAGAAGCTCGTCGTTGAGGAGTGGGGCTCCCTCGTCGGCTTGGATCGGGCCGCGAACCTCAACTCGAACGTAAGTAACCCCGCCAATCATCTTTCTCCCCATTCTCGCGGGTTGACACGGCATTTTTCAATAGGTGGACAAGATCAACAACTACAAGGTGCCTTTCCTATACTGGGAGCTGATCAGCAACGCGGACCCACACCAGAACGAGGACTACGAGGTGCGGGTGCTTCTGACGACGGGTGGTGTTTCGACGCTGACCCAACCGCCGAGCAGATCCAGGTGAACGGCGCGAACTGGAGCACCATTTTGGCTACCTCGCAGATGACAGGCGCTTTAAGCGGCGCCCCGCTCGATTTTACGGAGGAGTTAACGCTGTGATGCCGACATCACTGCTTGCCTGAGTGATCGAGAGAACAAGTTCCAATACGTGTAATCTCTGTAATCTCAACCTGCTCCGGGACGGCCAGGAACATTTAATTAAACCAGCATTTCAAACGCTGGACCAATTTTCGTCTGCGTCAAATGCGCCACCTCAAAGTGGACCGGTCGATGTATCCCACTAAATTTCAACGATTCAACCAGAAAATCTTGCAGAAATCACCTGATGCTTCCACGTGATGGGTCTTTGACGTTGTCTTCGAAAATGTCTGCAAATCGTGGAAGATCTGTGATGGCTGACGATGACGGCTATTGCATTGGCTGCGCTGAGATGGTCGCAGTTGAATTGAGCTGCATCTCGTATTTATAGCCGTTTCCACCATTCCGACAATGAGAGTGGTATCCGTGCACTCGACGGTGGAAAATCTAGGAATCCGGTGGAAAATTGGTGCTCAGACGCATTGCTTCCCTCATGACCTAATAGTCTATTTGGCTTGCCATTACCTATGTCCGTTTGAAGGACAATTGCAAAATACATTCTTCCGGAGCAAAAAGTGGTCAAAAGGTTCCCACGATTGCGATCATCATTTCTCATCGTTTGACATGACCGTTGATGACGACTAGCGATAGGTATGACAGTTTTTCCTGGACAAAAATACGATGCAAATCGATGCAATGTGGTGCAGAACGATGCATTCCGATTTTTTTCGATGCAGTCTGCGATGCAAATCGGTGCACTCTGAGCGGGCAGGTGTTGTGATGTCCTGCACTGCACTGCATCCCATCGCATCATTGCATTGCATCGTGGAACGATGCAATTGAACGTTCATACACACGACGCACCCCGATGCAATTTGATGCAAATATCCTCAATTGCATCGGGTTGCATCGAAACACCCGATGCAATTATCACCGATTGCATCGAATTGCATCGAACTGCACCGACGTCTCTGCATTGAATTGCATCATTTAAAATATTTTTGCACGCAAACTTCCCATATTGGGATAAACCAACCAGCATAACAAAAATCAGCCGCTAGCAGAAAGCCCGCAAGACTGTCAATTTCCTTGAAACAGGAAGGCTTGTCTGCTTGAGAAAGTCATAGCAGGCCCGAAAGCTGTAGTTTCCACCAGCAACGTTGGTTCCCAATTCAGGCAGTCCAGAGTAGTCAGTGCGGAGCAATAATCGTCCACCAGGAATGGTGTTCTTGTCGACTTCCGTTTGCTGTATGCCCACGGGTTGCAGAAGAAAAAATCCGGCGAACCTTTGTGCTTGCTGCACTCGCTCTCCCAGTCAGCAACACTTATGAAGAATGTCTTGTCTGCCGCGAGCACAAAGGGAGAAGCGAAGGTCACCTCTCAAAAAATGAGACGGCTAAATAGGCCAGCCCAAGTGCCTGAGTGGCTAGGATCGAAGGCAGCTGTAGATCCCCAAGAACGAACTCGACAGGGCCCATGCTCTTGGAACGGCAGGAGAAAGTCGAGGCGCACATGGCACTGAAGAGTGGTAGGCTGTTGGATTTTCTCGTACCCATTGATCAAGGACTCAAGCTCCAGCAAGTAACCAAGGAAGCGCTGCGTATTCCGCAATTGAACAGTGTCGTCGGCAGCAGTGAGCAGCAGGGGTAGACCAAGTGTGGACATCTGTGGTGCTCTTTGCCAATTGCCAACAGTCGGTTCTAATAGGAGAGAATCGGGTAAAAGAAACAGTTGCGATCAACGATCAGTTGGGCCGTCCGCAGAAGCGCACAAAGTGCATTGATTAGCGGCATCGATGCAGTCCCGCTTCTCGATGAGAATTCAAATCCAGATGTCACCGGTGATGCAATGCAATGCAATTACCATGCGCTATAACCGAAACCAAATGCATTGCATTGCACCTGATAGTGCATCAAATTGCATCAAATTGCACAACATTGCATCGATTTTCACCGAATTTAATCGAATTGCATCGCGGATCACGATGCAAATCGATTGCATCGTATTTTTGTCCAGAAAACACCGTCATAGATAGGTACGCGGTCCGAATAACGAACTTTTGCCTCTTTTTCACTATCATAACTACCGCTGTTATAGTCAATGCGGTCCGTGGTTTGCTTGTGTTTCTTGATTGTTATCAGCGTCGAAGAACGTGTCCCCACCGGATCCGTCCTCGGAACGCAGGTGCCGACGAACGTGGGTCAACTGGACGTCCAAAAGTGCAAGGAAACTCGTGTTGTTGCAGTCAAGTAGATGAAAAACTCATACAGGTACCACTTGAGATGAGAGTCTAATATGTGTCATACCTCTCGACTTCACTTTGTGTCTCGCGCCATGACCCACATAGAGAAGCTATTGCCATCTAGACCAGTATACACGGCTTTGGATTCATTCCTCGACTTTCCCTTGGGCATAAGATCAAAACCGAGCTTGTCATAGATCTCAAGCTAAACAAGAGTTGATCAGATGTTTTTCCAGAAAGACCGGTAAGGAGGTGCTTTACGTTGGTCTCATTCCCGACCTCGACACAGAGCATCGTACCTGTCTGACTGGCTTTCTCGACTATCGCGTCGACCAGAGATCTGGCAGCGCCTCTCCGTTGGTATTCTGGGTCCACTGCGAGAGTTTGAAGGTGCCACGAGTTGTGCTTTGTCCCTTTCCCCAGGGCCGAGGTGAGCACAACTTCATATTGGGGGAGAAACTGGCCATCGAAATCAGCTGACATTCAGCAACACGGGGATAGTTCATCTACCGCGGCTATCCACCAATGCTTGAGCTCATCGGTGAATCTGGCCATGAGTGGCCCGAGCGAATATTTTTGCTGGTCCTCGCTGGTGGCCCTGTTGAGACACAAGGAACACAATAATTTAGAGGAAGAGACGCACGAATCGTACATTGTGTGGCCGGGGCTAAACCACACAGCACACCCAATGATTTTCTTGGTGTCGTTTGTCTCGGCAACCCACACCTCGCCGCCAAGCAGCCCTGCCACGACTGTCGATACCCAGAAGGGACCGATGTAGCTCATATCGTCCGCTTTCGGGTCGTGGCCCGTCACAATGGCGGTGAAAATATCTGGAGAGGGATTTTCAGACTGTGCGAGGCTTGGAGGCCAATCACTTGCCACCGGCAAAGGCCTTGCTCAAGACAGACTCGACGGCGCCTATTGCCGGGAGGCTCCCTGGCTCGGAAGCCCGGAGAGCGGTGGAGGGATCGAGTTTCCGTACGCGAAATGCGGAGGGCATGCTTGAAGTCCCTTGGCTGGGATAAATGTCTGGATGTTGCGCGAATGGATATTTATGCCAAACTGTCTAGCGAAGCTCACATGGCTGTCAAACCAAACCCGAAACGATGAACGCGCGCTCGTGCTGAGAACTAGCTTCTCAGCGCATATCTCACGCCACTATTTTCGGCAATTTCCTAACGTAGATGGTCAGATGATGTGTCGCAAGTGCAATTATGACCTTGGGAAGGAAGGTTTCACATCCACCAATATCATTCGCCGTCCGGGCAGATGAATGATTTATTCAGTGGGTCCTCCTATCGACCCCGAGTTTCCCTCCGTATGCACACCTTCCGTAAAGTATACCGAGGTCTTGGGGCATCATCCAGGGGCTGAAGAACCTTCGACAACCAGTATCCCGCAAGGTGAAACATGATTTGCGCCCACAACGACAATCGCGAACGCTATTTCACTGAGGAAAAAAAAACACCCGACGTATGTGCAAGGACTGCGACAGAAAAATTCAATGTTGCAGCAGAAGATTGTTTTCGAGCCCTGCTCAAACGCACGATTTTGCCGCCCTGTACCGACTGTATGGGCTCACTATGCCGTACGGCAATTCTTAGTGCAAGCACTATGCCGTAGGCAGGCCGTTCTTCCCCCGATCACGAAATCTGCTTTGCTGGCTGGCTGGTTATCCAAATACCATCAGCTACATTACTGGTCTGGCTGGTGCAGATTGGTCCTCCGCTGTTTTGATCATGGCTGCGGCAAGCATCAGCTCTGATGGGGCGTTCATTCCAACGGTGCATCAGACATTGTGCGTAGATTCGTTGTTCATAACCTTCACCGACCCTCGCCGTACATTGGCGTCTACTGCGCCGTTATAGTGTCGCATGCGTTGTTTGCCAGCTGCGCAACGAAGGTCATCGCAAGGCTCCAATATGTTTTCATCATAATCAATATGGCGTCAGTTCATCCACCACTCATATTTTATGTGTCCTGAGAATTCATAGTCTTGTTCTTGTAATGCTCATTGGGCTACCCATTTCAACACCCGTCGAGTTCAAGAACACTGCAAAATATGCGTTCGGAATTTTGAAAGCCGTCCGCTTCGTTTCATAGTGGGGGATCATTTTAAATCTGCGTTATAGTAACTCCCTGGCCCAATGGGTACGCCTTCATCTTGAGCTTCTTAGCCCCAATAGTAAGCATTGAGCGCTTGAGCATTATCTTTGCCTTGGATCGAATTCAAAAGTTTGTAGCAGTGGTCGATTGGTCAGTTGCGCCTGCCATGGTCGCTCGTTGCTCAGCCTAGCTGATGTCTCCAGGCGGGTTCGATGTCGGCGTGCACATTTCTGAGGAAGCACAGAACGCAACTGGGGCCGTTCCATGGGCAATTATTTCAGTAACGGCGATAGGCTGCATCCTTGGTTTTGGAGAGTGACGTTTTTGGCTTGCAAAAGTGGCTTGTGCCGGCGCGGATTGGCTTGTTTCGGGCGTGGGCGTGGATTTTGGTGGCATCACCCGCCCACGCCCGGCATTTCGGCTTGCAAGCCATTTTGTTGGCTTGGCAAGCCATTCCGCCAGTCTGCCATCAGCAAAGTGGCTTGCGCTCCTTGCTCAATATTTAGGACCATATGGTTAAATATTATGTGGTAGATACATTACTATACATCCCCTGCAAGTACCAGGGGCATAATTTATTCTGTAATTTTAATATTTCAGAAATTCTCGTCGACGCCGTGACAAATGATGCAGACAACTCATAGCCCAGATACAAGCCTGCTGGCTTGTGATGTTCAATGGATAGAGAATACTTTGTTGCTCCTAACTGTAGTGAAAACTTTGGGGGAACTGTCCGCCATGTAAACAAATTCACAAAACCAAAGTTTCACTCACTGAACTTCTGAACCATGCAAGTGTTTTGGTACCTCAGGCGGAAAATTTAGCTAATTACTTCGGACAAATGCTTCGGATGCCCCAAGAATCTGAACCAACCCTCCAGAGGCCTGTTTCTGGTTGTAGCAATTGTTGTTTGACGACGGTTGGATTACGGTTTCACCCTAACCGGTTGAATTGGCATAATTATGCAATTCTTCTCCGTACACCATCCGAATGAACACATATGAATCAAATGGAAGCCACTTAGGCCTGGGATAGGCCAATAAATCACTCCTTTGCTTCGGGAACAAAGTGGCTTGCGCCAGCCATTTTGCCTGATGCCATCAAAACAGGCGTGGACACGGACTGCGACGAAAAGTCGAGTGAGTCATATTATATTTGGGTCAGTACCATCGTAGGCATATGTAACTTACTTTATACTAGCATTTTTCAGTCATATATTGATGAACCGACGCCGGGTTGGCCGAAGTTGAACATGCCAATGGGCATCACAAGCCACTTTGTCTGATGCCATCAAACGGGCGTGGGCGTGGTTCACCCAAACGAATTACGCGTTAAATCACTATTTGCTCTTTCAGAGTTATCACAGTGTATTGAGTAAGTATTCTTTTCATTTACTTGAATTTTTTCCGACGTTTTTGCTTGCCGATAGCATGATTCCCCATCTCTGCCACCAGTGCGCCTGCACCAGCCGACTTGTTCATTCGCTTGATGGTCCGGTTGAGTTCTCGGCCGCCTCTTAGTCTGCAGGAGGGTAATAAATTAGCCCACCGTTCCCTTCAAATTTAATTGAACAGAGATACCTAGTTTTGTAAGCGTGACAAAACTTCACAAAAGAATCTATCAGTGGAATGAAATTCTTAAGAAGTGCCTACATTGCATGTCGTTGCCATTATCCAATGCCTTCGATGTTGAAAATTTCCTGTTCAAAGTTATTACTTGACCGTCTCAGTCCCATAAGTCGAGGACAATTTTGGTTCGGTTCGACAGTGATGCGATCGATTGACGGCAACGGGGTTGATCAGGGTATTGCAGACACAATGGTGAAGATGGGAGAGGCGGGTATTTAACAGCGAAATGTGAACTAGTATAACATTCTAACAACCGCGAGATCCCTTGTTCAACAGTCGCTGGTGCGATCAATGATGGGAGCGAGGTAGGATCCGATGTTGTGGAGGCAGCAATAAAGAAGCGGGACGCTCGCAGTGCATTGATATTGAGAAATGGACTAAATACTTACAGTGGGAAGGTATAGTGTAGCGAGCACAAGCCACGCCACGCCGCAAGCCACGCCCGCCCGCCCAAGCCCAGCCAATTTAAACTCCGCTAAGCGGCGCAAGCCACTTTGGCAAGCCGCTCGGCTAACTCTGTTGGTTTTGCGATTCAACTCTCGGTCGCGTTCTGCATGGGCCACGATACTCTGTCCATCTTGTCGGATCCAGTGCAGCAGCCCATGGCTACAGCTGAGAGTTTCATCATATATAAAATCCGCACTTAATCAGTATAATTCAGATCCTTTTAAACAGTTTTGGAAAACATGGAATGCTCGCGATCTGGTCATTTATATTTGTCTCGCTGTACGCATTGGGCCTTTTCTTTAGACCCTCTTCTCAACCTCTAGATCTTTATGGGTGGTGTCAGTCTGGTAGGTGGCGCAATACCGCGCTACGTTGGCTTTCCATTGCCTTTCTTCCTGTTAGCTTACATCGTCGTCCCGCCAAACATTCGCGTTCTTAGTTGCAATTCTTGCTCCTTTTCCGAGAGTCCCTCATACGCTGAAAAAAATAACCTCTCTAGATTTTCGCGAGATGGAGCGCTGCCTTTCTCCAAAATCCTGTATAAAATCAACCCATTCACAGGCACCCCTGTACGATGTGTTTGGGCTTCTGCGGCCTGGGCTTTACTACTCGGGTTGATAACTTTTGCTGGACCGACCGCCGCCGGCTCGCTTTTTACACTCGTGTAGTCGGGCAACATATTTCCAATTCAATCCCAATCGCTACAAGATATCTCGGTGGCCAGCCCTTCAAGAAAGGACCATTCCATCTGGGCATTTTTGTGCGTCTATTCGCTCCGTGTGATGCCCTCAATCTCATTTGGAAATCGCAGAGCATGCCGGTGTCAATAATTGCTGTGCTGTGGATGTGGTTCATGACCATCGTTTTGATGTTCCCCGCGACACCGGGCCCCGGTGCACCGGAAATGAACTATACCGTCGTGGTGTTCGGTGACGTCCTATTCCTTGCCGTCGTTTACTACTACATCCCCATTATGGTGGGCGGCATTGGTTCAGGGGGCCCGTCGCAAATGTTGAGTCGGAACTTCCTCGAACTGACTTAGCCGATGGAGAAAAGGTTGAGGGTCATTTTCATTAAACGGAAGAGAAAGGTCTTTAGAAATTAGCGATAACAATCTTAATTGGTACCATGGTTGTAAACACAGGCCTCAATTATATACGCGTCCTTGAGTTACACGGCATGGGCCGCAGTCCGGGCACCCTTCGTCGAAAGTCCCCACAGGAAAACGGGAAACAGTGAGGAAGCATCAGTATGCCCGGTGCATTGGAACGTGTCAGATTAGTTCCATCAAGTTGATTATCGACCGCACCGTCCGTGTCACATTGGCTGCCATTTTCACTTCTTTTTAGCGTGTTTTCCATGACCTTCCTGGATTTTTCTTTGATGTCGTGCTTGCCGCCGCAAGCTTCGATTGTCCACGCGGCCTTCAGTTACACGGCATGGGCCGCAGGAATGTCAAGCCCAGGCACCCTTCATTGAAAGTCCCCATAAGAACACGGAGAACAGTACTGTCCGGGCTTCCCCGCAGGTTCATTGCGATCTCTAGATCTCATGATCGATATTAATATTATCGCTGTGCCAAGTCTGTTGAAGTTCTGACTACCGTAGTCTCGGTCCTTGCTCCTGCCGCGCCGTAGCTTCCCCGAAGCCCTTATCTCACGCGTCATGCTGACGATTAATTGTGAGTCCCGAGTCAATTGGACCGAGATCTAAAGTTCCACGTGCACATGCACTCGTCCGCCTTCAGACCAGGGGAACTTTGATTCATTTCTGTGGGTCCTCCTGTTAGCCGGCAGCTGCCCTCCGCCACAAACGCATGCACCACTTCCGTGAAGTATACCGAGATCTTGGCTATCATCTAGGGGCCTAAGATCTTTTTGGACAGTCAGCACGCCGAGAACAGCGAAACTTGATTTCGCCCACAGTAAACAATCTCGAACCGGATATTTCGCTCAAAAAAGAGAAAAAGAAAGAAAGAAAAAAGCTCAGGTATAAGGCCAGGCCTGCGACAGAAGAGATCCAATGTTGCAAATGAATGTTGCTTTCGAGTCCTGCTCCAACACACGATTTTGCCGCGCTGTACCGGCTGTGTCTGGACCCACAAAGCGGGATTACCTGTTTAGGCCTCGTGTGGTTGACACTTGACAAACGGGCTCGGTGAAGGATCCGACTCGGCCGCATCTGCCACACTGTTTTTTTATCCCCTAAATTCAAGCTACTGTGACCCACGTCCGGGCGAAGGTATCTCAGCTCGTCCGACTTGACAGCCTACACTGGCATAATACCCAGCGGATAACAAAAATAGTCTGGTGACTTCTCTTCTGTGTTCGAGAGTCAACGGCGCGGAAACTCGCCGCGAGGTTTCTGAAATCAAACCAAAATTGGGGTATGCGGTGGCCGCACTAGTCCAGTGTTCCCTGTGGACGGTGGTGAATTTTCGGAGTCCCTTCTTGGTGGGCATTTGATAAATTAAATGAAGCCCCACCCGATTTTTCGGCAATTCAGATGGACACATACACACCTCTTCTGTCAGACTGCCCTGGTGGCCGAAGTTCACAACGATGGTTGGGATTTGTCCGTGCCCAGTATATCTGGCGTGCCTCACCGCAAAACAGAAGCACCAGACCGTACGGTTTGAATTGTTCTGCTCGCCACTCTGACTTCTCTCGTCTGCCTGGTTCTGAACATCGCAGAATTTCGTTCGCATCCACCTGGCCCACCTCCGAGCAAGTTAATATACCCCAATCCCTATTTAGGGCTAGACAAGGCTGTGCTCGCCGATGCGACCCCTGCTACACCGATTATAAACTTCCATAGGCTCCTTACCCAGATCAATTCCTTTGACCCTTCTGCGGTATACTTGCAACAAGCCCATTGGGCATCGAGCTTCGGGATGATCTACCCCGAAGATAGAGAATTTCTTGTTGACACGCAGGCCCGAGTTTTGTTGTCATCGTCCTCAGCTATCGATTGTAGTAGGTTGCGTCTAAGTGTCCACCATCGCCCAGTTTAGGACCATCGATTTCAACATGGAGCGCTGCGTAGCAACACTCGAGATTCCATCGCCTGCGGACGTGAAAAATCTGACGAGCAAGAACGTCTCTTCCTCTAGCGAGCCGTTCCTTCTTGAAATATGGACATCGGACATCGTAAAAGATATACGCCCCCTCACTTTATCGTACACTACTCGTCCCCCGAGAATCGCTCCGCCCACCACAATGGTGGTTCACTCCGGATACAATCTTCGCGACAGTCCACCCTTCCCCTGCCCGTCGCGTTCGCTGCTCACGTTTGAGACCAGCTGTTCAACTCCGGCTTGCAACCTCCACTTTCGACAAGATACAAAGTCTCCTCGCCTCGGTGGGTCCAAAAGACTGATGGGTGGACTGGAAACTAATTGATTCCACAGCATTCTACATCACACAATAATGCTCACTGATCAACCCCTGCCCGTGCCGGAGTCACCCGGCCGTCTTGTCCGAAGTTTCAACTTGTGCTCCATTTTGTACATTTATGCATTCAGCAGTGAGTACAATCCATAATGAAGTTGGCTATAGGATGCTAGCATCATTACCTGCCTACGAGGAGCAGAAAATGTGACGAGCAGAAAATGTGGCGAGCACTTTACCGTAGCCTGGTCCGCAGGCAAGCTGGTACGGTTTGAGCCAAACAGCAAAACGGCGTGGCGACGTCCCATGTAGAGCAGTGGATAATGAACTCGAGTGTCGACGCGCCTGCAAATTTAATATTATGACTTCGCTTCTAGTCTCTCCAGACAGACGCTCTGAGAATTGAAGCTCATACCTCGCTTGTTAGACTTCGCTTCCACTTCCGCGTGTGAAAATCCGAAATAGTGATGACGGCATACGTCCCGGCGCGCCGCGCCGTTTCGTTTTCTCTTTGCGTCCTTCTGTGCCTTCTCTCCACAAAAGATTCACTGGGACCAGTGTGGCTTTTTCATCCAATGCTCCTTGCTTCGCATGCTTGTCTGTCTCGTCTAGTCCGACTCGAATTCAAGCAGAAAAGGAGGATTTTGGAAGGACCCAAAAGTCGGAGAGTCTAGTCATCGAATACTGGTGCACATCTCTAACTTGAATTGGCGCCACTCCGGCGCTGAATCTGTTACTGACTCGACTCGTTGTCCAGATTCAATACCGGTATTCTTATGACCTCCCATTCCATGTACCTACACCGTCCACCTCGCCCTCGCCACCTTCGCGAATGGCCTCGTCGTCGTCGTTATCTACCCCCGTTCCAGCTATCTACTTCCCCGTCATCTAAATTCTCCACCTCACAAGGACGCGAGATAGCCACTCACGCGCGGCCTCGTCCACTTTCCTACCCACCTCTCCATCGACTGCAGCGTCCGGCTTAGCCAAAAATATCGAGCTCCCCGCGCTCAGCGTCGATATCGCCGCATACATCTGCCGCTTCTGCCTCTTTCCTCCTGGCGTGAGTGCGTCGGGCGGGGAGGGTGAGGAACATCCGCGTCGGCGCGGAGGAGTACGAGAACGTGTAGTCCATGCAGCCCTCTTCGTCGGCTTCGCCTGCGGATTTGAATGCGAATAGGGTGGCATCGTCTGTACCTGGCGCAAGTGGCAAAACAACCGCGACAAGAACGCAGGTGCGTTTCGTTTGTTTTCCCTCGCTCTTCTTCTGCGCTGTTCGGCTTTATACGGGCATGCGTGGATGTTGGGATGCGGATGTATACGCGTCCGCGTCCGCATATGTCCACCGTTCGACGTTCATCCGCGGCACTTACTTACGAGGCGGCGTTTTGGCGGAAGTGTGTTGGTATTTACCATGCCTCTCCCTCTTGTCTCCCTCACTCGATAGATCGCACATAACTCCTCCTTCTTGTGCATCCTTCGCGCATACATCCGGCTTTCGGCACATATACTACCCCTTTCGAGGCATATAGCCGTCTTTCGGGCGCATACATTGACGTTTCCTCGTCATTTTTGTCTCTTCCCGCCTTCCCCATTTCTCATATCTCGATGTCCCACACGGAATATGCATTCTTCACAGAACCGTCTCAGCTGCGACCTCGAGCTTGTCCCTCAGTGAGGCGGCGTCAAGGAAGGCACGAATGGGATGAGAGTGGATGTGTGGGCCGCGCGGGCGGCGGGGAGGTGCGTCTCTTGCCTTTGTTTCCTCCGTTACTGTTTCCTTTGCTTTTCTCTCTCTTTTTCCCCAAAATCCCCACGTTGGCTTTCCTCGCGCATAGATCGTGGCCTTGTTGTATATATGGGAAGTGCTACAGATATGCGAGGTTGTCGTGCATATGCTGCGTATATATCATGTTTTTTTCCGTATACATCCGCCTTTAGTGCACCCTCTTTCGCACTCCCTTGCTTCTTCGCTCCGTCTCATCTTCCTCCTCATCCACCCGTTCTCCCGCATCCCGCCCTTAATTGCGCTTTTTCTTTTTCGCGCATACATCCTTCCCAGACGCATATACTCACTCCTTTCAAAAAATGATAATATCATCTCTCGCCTCTTACCCTCCCCCTTCTCCTTTTGAGGCGAATCGGGTCTTTCCTCCGTCCTTCGCGTGCTTCCCCCGGGCATATATCGCTATTCGATTTTAGATGATTTTTTGGGCGCGTATTTCTTGCGTCTCGGCCGCATTTCTTTCCTTTTTTCCGCCCACTCGTTCTTTCTGCTTCATGCCCTTGCTTTTTTCTTTGTTTTTTTGTGGTGTTGTCGTGTCTGTTGGGCGTACAAAGATGGTATTAGGCAATGAATTATAACACTCATGTGCCGAGTTTTTTTATTATTAAATACGATCTAATTGCTTTTGCACAACTCTGATAAAGCTTGAGCTTGTATTTCGCTTTTTGTTTCGCGAGTAGTCCTTTCGCGCATTGCTTGGAGCGCAGCGCATATATCCGGGAAGGTGCGTTTGCGTTTTTCTTCTCCTTCTTTTACTTCGCCTTTTTCGCACAATTACATCGCGGTTGGGGGGCCTTGGGCTACCCAGTCGGTTGTCCACTGTGCGCTTATTTTTTGGCGTCCGGTCTCTTTCACGTATTTATATGTTTCCATCCCTTTTGCATTTTTTTGGGCAGACTCCTTCCTACTCCATTCGCGCGTGCATGCTTAGTGAGTGGTGAATATTTTACTCCTCTCCTTGTCCTCTGCTCTGATATCCCGTCCACTCTGATCTGTCCGTTTCTCAGCTCCCGGGCTGGCTCGGACCCAAGTGATCAGATCTATCTAACAGGCATTGGTATGAAAGGCTGGGAGTCTTTTGGCCCACGGGAATGTGTGTCCCCGCTTCGTGAGTGTCCTTCCCCGGTGTAATTTTATTCTCTTCCTTCCATCTGACTTGTTGCTCGGAAATAAAGGTCCTTCGCATTAAATACATTGCCATATCCAGCCCGTTGACTGTGTGGTACTCTTTTGTGCAGAGCACGTCACTGCCTCGGTGGAAACAGAATAGAGGCGGGGAAAACAGGTGATCCTTCGGACGAGATGGCACGTAAACTCCATCCCACTTATTATTCAACGAAGAATTATCGCTCAGTTTTCCCCGAAGTTTGACCATTTTACAACATATGCAGGAGTTATGCAAATACCCCTCGGCTGCTCGTACGCCTTGCATCCTCAATGCATGTCGGGACGGTAATAGAAGGGTTGTTAGCGCATCCTCCCTCCTCGGGCCTCGGCGCGCTCGTTTATTAATATTTAGGTTAGAATGCCACAATTGTTCCCGAGACCATGAGTCACATCTCCTGGTTCTGCCTCCGCCGCAAATGAACCTCTCCTCAGAGGACTTGCTTTTAGAAGTCATGATGCTGTCCTGAGATTGTGGGCGAAGGTGGTATGTTTGCTGCTCGGGCGCCAGTCCGAACATAGACCTCGGATCTTTGATATCTGCCAGTTTTCTTCATCAGGAAAATCCTTGGGTTCTATGAGCTGTTACATAGACCCACATAGACAGTCATGGACGCCATAACAACGTTTCTATGGCCTCTATGGCCTCTATGGTGTCTATGGGTGTCTATGTGGCAGCCCATAGCATTTTGGCTTTTTCCTGATGTTGGTCCCACGGTCGTACCTCTGCCGTTGTCCCCGTCGATTATAATTGGTGTTGCAATTCACATTCAGGCCGTAGGGTCGCTCAACTGTTGGCACAGACGATGTGTGAACCATTTTCGTTCCGCACACATGCCCTCGCAGTTTCATCTTATCCGGCTCTAGTCCCGACCATAAATAGACCATAGAGTTCGAGCAATGTAATTGCAATCTTTGATATTTGCCAGTCGCCCGCTGCGTTGTCACATCTAACATAATGATCTTTCTCAGTACGGATACCTATAAGAGTGAGACTTCAAGTGGGCGAGAGCTAAGCAGAATATAACTCATTCTTCGCGCACAAAGAAGTAAGCGGAACTCTGAGGGGAGGCAGCTAGAGTACAGTGTAAATATATATACAACGATGAGTGCCTGAGTATAACCAAAACAATACTACAAGTGCCTGAATATCACTTCAAGAGAAAAATGCGAAAACTATCAGCTACGAGCTATCCTCATATCGTACCTTCAGGTAATAATTGTACATAGCTTTGTGGCGGGACAATATATCGGTTGGACTTGAATCTCAAGTGTGCTATAAGCGCGCTATCCGCTAACACTGCCATTCCTGCTATTAAGGGATAAGCTTCAAATCTCACGGGGATTAAGATAAAGGAAGTTGATGCAACTCGCCATTGGTCATAGCCAGCCCAGATGCCCCCCCATTCCAATACCTCACAAGCTCGGTTGAACGAAATTACAACATGTTTGAATACTGCCATGCAGACTTTGGAACTAATTTCCAGCACTCTCAAAACTCCTTGTGTGGAAGCCATAGCGAAAACGACAGGATCCCTTTTGACATTGGCTCAGGTTAACTTTCACAGTCAATCCTTGGTCGGGTAAAACTGAGTTCGCGCTGGCAGACTGTCCGACAAAATAAGGATGATTGCACCCAAATGTTGGAGACAACCTATCAGATTTTGCATGTGATCATTACTCTCCATATGGATCCGAATAACATTGAAGAACTGGCTCCGACGACGTTGAATCATATGGGGAAATTTACAGAGTAATCATGTTGACACATTCGAGCTCCGTTCATTGCTCATCACCCTTCGTCAGGACACTCCATAAAGTCCATACTTTTGTCCAAGGACAGCAGCAGGAAAGTCGTATTAGGAAGTTCTTCCGTCTGGGCGAGATGAGCGCACTGCTCAAGGATTGCCGTGCAGGACTCCAGGCTGCCGTTGATTCATTTAAAGTAAGGCCTCTGTATGTTTCTTTCAATGTCATTCTCACGGGGAACAATCAAATAGATCGAGTCCGCCCCCCATCTTTTGATGAAAGTCGGTGCGCTGCAGGAGCAAGCACAGAGGAGACACCAGGAAGTCCTTGACTTGATCGAATCAATTTCCAATGCAACTGACACTGAAACGGCACCCTCGGTATGTATTCCCTACCATGTGACACAAGTTCTGGAATTTTTCCAGATTAAATCCAATTTTAATGGATCCCGTGCCAGGTGGGTGGCGGCAGTTCATTCTCGGCACATATTGACATTTACCTCCAGCTTGAACTCAATTTCAATGCTCCCAGCAGAGCCAAAGATATTTCACGGTCGTGAATCTGAAGTGTCAGAAATTCTCAAAAGCTTCATGCAGGTGAAACCCAGGATAGCAATCCTGGGAGGGGGCGGAATGGGAAAGACCTCCTTAGCAAGGGCAGTTTTGCACCATCCAGACATTACAAAAAGATACGACCAACATCGTTTCTTTATCGCTTGTGACACAGCAACGACAAAAGTCGACCTTGTTGCCATCATTGGAGCACATCTAGGTCTCAAGCCCAGACCAGACTTGACCAGACCCGTTGTCCAACACTTCTGCAATGGCCCCCAGTCTCTCCTCATTCTGGACAATCTGGAGAATCTCTGGGAGCCAATCGAGTCTCGCCGTGACATTGAAGAGTTTTTATCTCTGCTCACTGACGTTCAACAACTTGCATTAATTGTAAGTACAGCTGGGTCTGCTCAAATTCCATCACTGAGACAATTCTCAGATCACAATGCGAGGAGCTGAGAGACCTGCCAAAGTGCAGTGGACCAGACCATTTCTTCCCCCGTTGAAACCCTTGGCACAAGATGCTGCTCATCAGACCTTCATTGAAATTGCGGGCGATGACCATGATCACACCGAAGTAGATAAGGTCCTTCGCCTCACAGACAATATGCCGTTGGCAATTGAGCTCATGGCTCATCTTGTTGACTCAGAGGGCTGTACCACATTATTGTCACGCTGGGTAGAGGAGAAGACATCCCTCTTGTCTGAAGGCTTTGACCAAAGGTCCAACTTGGATCTATCAATTTCTCTTTCCCTTTCCAGCCCCCGAATCAAGTCTTTCCCCCAGTCGCAGGATCTGTTGAGCCTCATCTGCACATTGCCCGATGGCCTTTCAAATGTGGAATTACTGCAGAGCAAACTGCCCATTGATGACATCTTGGATTGCAAAGCTGCTTTGCTCCGTACCTCCTTGGTGTACAGCAATGAACAAAAGAGAGTAAAGGCCTTGGTTCCAATCTGCGAGTATATGCAAAAATACCATTCCTCAAAGGACCACATCTCTAGACCACTTCTCAAATACTTTGAAGATCTCATAGAAGCCAACCTTTTCAATCACGGAAAGGTGTCAAACTCTGTAACAACTGTTCGCATTGTCTCGAACTATGCGAATATCCAAAGTATGCTTGTGCAAGGTCTCCACATCGATAATCCGGATTTAGTGGATTTCATTCATCGTGCAATCTCTTTGTCGATTTTCAGTGTTATGATTGGACATGGAAAGATATCGTTGATGGGCAGAATCCCAGATCTTCTACCAAGGGCTGCAGACCACAGCCTCGAGGTTTACTACATTCAAGCGATTTTCAATTCCTGGACACTGCATCCAATTCCCGATCCGCAGGCCCTAATTGCTCGCGCTCTACGGAGCTTGGATCACGTCCGAGATGCATTACTGAAATGTATTCTTCCTCCTACTTCAGGTTGACAGTGATCTGATTTCCCCACAGGCACCTTTTACTTCTCGATAGCAAGATATTATACAGACAATGCGAACATACCTACAGCAACAAGATGGACTCGGACTGCACTCTCAATTGCCGTTGAAAATAGGAATGCAACACAACACTCTATGGCACTGCTACTGCTAGGGACATAAATTACCAGCTGGGGGACTATACAGGATACCTCGCAGATGCACACGAGGCAGAGAGGATGGCCAAGATCGCTGGTGAATTGTTCTTGGAGGCTCGGGCACTCTATTCTCAGGCCTGCTGCTGGAATGTACTTGGAAACTACAGATCCAGTGTTTCTTTAGGCAAACGGGCGCAAGATTGTTTAACTCTGTGTGGGATGTCCGGTGGCCAGATGTACAGAGCGGTCCAAGGTTCTTTTGCAGAGGGCCACAGTTTAAAATCGGAATATGTCGAGGCACGACATATCTGGCAGGAGATTATAGAAGCATCTGTTGGTATAGACCAATTCAGGCATGCCTGGAGTTGCATGGCTGTTGCCAACATAGATGTGGCAATGGGTGCAACACAAAATGAAATCAAGGCCAATCTTGATAGAGGCAAAGCAATACTTCAGAAGATCGGCTGTCACCAGATAATATCTGACATGGTCCTGACAGAACTCGACTTAAGAGAGGGAAATTTCGGGTCCACTAATTCATACATCCAGACTTTACTCAAGTCACGGGATATTCACGGCCCACAGATAGCCTGGTGTCTCGAGAACCTGGGCAATGGAAACTGCTGGAGGGATACAGAGTGGAATTCCAGCTGGACTACAGTCTTTCTTTCATATTCCTTGAAGTCTAAATTGAGACTGGAGACTCACAAAGCCTTCCAGTTTCTAGGGGATCTGTTTTTAGCCCAGGGGGATGAGGAGACGGCGATCAGTCTTTTCAATACCGCCCTTGAGGGATTCACTGCCCTAGATGTCCATCGCAGCAGGGCAGAATGCATGCTCCGCCTCGGAGACATTTCAGAGAAGCATGGAGATTTGCTTAAAGCAGCAGACCTTTGGACAAAAGCGAGACCGTTGTTTAAACGCTCGTCGCAGGCAAAACAGGTTGTCGATGTTGACACAAGACTGATTAAAGCCAAGGCCAGCCACGAAGTATTTGGGGAACACCCTCAGGATTTGGTCTCTTTGGCGCTCCACAGTGCACCCACAAGAGCCCCAGTTCTTACCACAAGGGTCGAGGGTTCCTCTAGCATTGGAAGGATGGAGGGTCCGGTGTTGGTTAGCAAAAATGATGTCGGTCCGGTTCCTGTTTGAGCGCTTTTATGTATTCTTCCGCCTTTGCCTAACTTCCAGTTCTGAATATGCCTTTGTTATCAGCCGTGGGCCCATGTCCTCTACCTATGTTTTGATTTGGAGTGAAATGACCACTTATTTATCCATTTAACCCGTGGTCTGGCATGTATTGCAAGCCATGGATGAGCGACAAAGCTAAGTGCTCAAACTGTGCAAATTGTAGTGTTGGAAAGGTTCGATTCCGTCGAAAATTGGACAAGTTCAGATTTTTTTTTGGGGGGGGGGTGCGTGCATTTGCATCTAACCATCATTTCTGGACCTTTATTTTTTTGCAACAAATTGTCATCTTACTGATGTAGGAAAACCACCGCATAGAAGACACCTCAAACGTGGTAAACATGTTTTCTTGACCACAAAATTGTGGCTCGAACAATGGTTGACCCAGGCTCAACTCGAACGAGCTTTCTACTGTAGCATAAAAATGCAGCAAATGAGGTACAGGTGCATCCCACGCCTGTGGACCATTTCTTCATCTGAAATTCAATCTCTGTATATTCCCATAAAAAGTCCAGTGATTTTTTTTTAAAAAACTGACATTTCTAGATCTGCCCTAGATGGCCCAGGCTCGAGCTTCCTGCGCGCTTTCTTTTTGAACCAAACGCATTTGTCGTGCTGCCCCGCCTTTCTTAATCTGAAATTAAACCTCAAATGGGTGCTCAGGAGTCAGGAAGCGGAAAATGTGTCAACGATCGGATATGGTAGCCCAGGCTCGAGTCGAACGAGCTCCCCCCTGCTGCAATGTTATACGACTTACAGAATCCAGGTGCACACCGTGCTCTTCTGGGCCTTTTTTTGATCCAAGACTCAACCTCCGTGCAATCTACAAAAACATTAGGAGAAGTGACAAAAGGCAGCGGACAATTTTTTGAAAAGACGGTACAGCGACAACCGCGGCGAATGGCCCAGGCCCGAGTCGAACGAGCTCCCACCTGCTGCACCTTTCAACTACCATAGAAAATGCAGGTACGTCCCACGCCTCTGAGCCTTTCTTTGCTTCAATTCCACCTCATGCCCTGCAAAAAATATTAGCAGGGAGAGACGAAAGCAGCATATATAGTACTCATGGCCCAGGCTCGAGTCGAACGAGCTCCCTCCTGCGGTACATCTTTTTACCTCCGAGACGGAATGCAGATGCACACCGTGTGCTTCTGAGCCATTCCCCGCTTATATTTTACCTGCTTATGAGCTTCAAGGATATTGGTTGGAGAGATAAAAGGTACACACATTGGTTTGAATGGCCCAGGCTCAAGTCGAACGAGCTCCCTCCTGCTGCAAGGCTTTGAGCAATCTTATTATACGGAATGCAGGTGCGCACCCCGCGCTTCTGAGCCTTTATCTGTCAGCGATTCAATTTCCTTATGACCTGCAAGAATATTGGCTGGGTGAGACAAACTGCGGTTGAAACAGCTTCGCAAATGGCCCAGACTCGAGTCGAACAAGCTCCTGCTTCACTTCGTTGGGTACTACTGAGTTGAACGCAGATCCCCGTGTGTTTCTGAGCCGTTCCTTGCTTGGATTCCGCCTGCTTATGTCGGAAAAAACCCAGTTATCTTACGTCGGCTTCCAACGCGTCTCAGGACGTTTCAAGGTCATATGCCACTACGTCACTTGCAACACACGATTAAGGTTACGGCAAGGGTTCTCAAGGTTCCCCGGCTCCAGTGAACCTCAGTAGTTCCCTGGAGCCCTTGCAAGCGATGTATACGCCCAGAATCGATAAAATGCTCTTCGCTACCCCTAGGATTTCACGAGGCATGTAAATAATATCCTTATACTAGCTGTCGGAGAAAGTGATGGCCGGTGGCTGTTCTCACTATTCTGACCACCTACGCACTCCAAACAACTTATGGAGCGAAAATATGAGTGAATTGAGGATATTTTGTTATGTTAGCAAAATTCCAAAAAAGGAAATTCTGAAAATATAGCACATTTTTGCTCAGAATTTGAAACCGACTTTTTGGGGAGGGGTTTTATGTGAGATCTGATTCCACGGTCAAAAATTACTCGTTAAGTAGTGTAGAATACCACTTTGAATCATGTTAATACCTTGTGATTTGAGCTCACAATCTCAGTCAGAAGATGGTCATTTTCAGTGAAAATGAGCCAAAAATGGCAAAAATGACCATCTTCTGACTAAGATTGTGAGCTCAAATCACAAGGTATTAACATGATTCAAAGTGGTATTCTACACTACTTAACGAGTACTTTTTGACCATGGAATCAGATCTCACATAAAACCCCTCCCCAAAAAGTCGGTTTCAAATTCTGAGCAAAAATGTGCTATATTTTCAGAATTTCCTTTTTGGGAATTTTGCTAACATAACGAAATATCCTCTATTCACTCATATTTTCGCTCCATAAGTTGTTTGGAGTGCGTTGGTGGTCAGAATAGTGAGAACGGCCACCGGCCATCACTTTCTCCGACAGCGAGTACATAGACAGTGACAAAAGTTTTTTTAAAAGTATAATTTTCAAGGTGGATAAAAGAATCCAGTGAAATACATACTCGTACGAAACTTAGCGGGTGCTGAATAAAGGAGCGCAAAGATGAGATGTTGAAGGAAAGCACATACGGATAGAATCGGCCACAGCTTCCTGTGTTCCTCGCGCTGCAGCCTTCCGCGGACACCGCTTCCATCACACGACGTTGAGACTTTCACCCATCGCAACCAACAGTTGAGGTGCTGGCGGGCGATCTCTCGGACATCGCAGCTAATCGCCTAATGTATTCTAGGTGAGAAGTCAGTGATGCTCCAATGACTACCGCATAACATACGCACCGGGATGAGATAGATGAAGGAAATGTGGGTCAGAACTGTATTTCGAAGGGGGAGGTCGGCGACGTACCTGAGCGCACTATGAATGTTACGACAAGTGTTGTGATTAGGCTGTTGAGCAATGGGAATTGTCGTACACGGGGGATGAGCGAAGACGATGGTGGTGGTTGAAAGGGAAGAGTGGTGCATCACGGTGTCACATGCTGCCGTCTTAATTAATGTTCGCACCACAATGACATCATGCACCCCACAGCCCTCCCACAGAGTTCACCGCTTGCTTGAGGGCTGTGTGGACGAAGATATGCGTACACATTCATAACAGACAAAATTTGGACAAAATCCTGATTTTAGTTACAGCTGATTTGTAAAATTTAGAGGGGTTTCGTAAAAAATCTGTGCTCGATTTTTGCTTACCTCTGTTTGTCACTGCATCGCCGCTCCACCAACGACTCGCACTCATTCCCGTCTGTATCAACAGTCATCAGCTGTATTATGGATTTACTATGCATTTATTTGGACCCCACCTCATCCTGCGTCCTCTCATGAACATAACCATCCTGCAATAAACTCTCCCATTCCAGATCCTGACCAAACAGTATCATTGGTGCTGTGCCTGTCACCCAAACCAGGAAGTATGACGACAGGTGGAGCGATGCAGTGTCAAACAGAGGTAAGCAAAAATCGAGCACAGATTTTTTACGAAACCCCTCTAAATTTTACAAATCAGCTGTATTAGGTTGTTTGGGAGAGCCTCCGCCGGATCAATGTCCGAAGCTGTTTCAAGGTGTTCCAAGCCTGCCCGGAGCCCTGGGGATCTTAGAACGGTATGTGACATCTCCCAGATCAGTAAACCTGCAGATTCGTCTTTGACGTCTTTGGCGTCTTGGCAAGACGTGAAAGACGTCAAAGACGAAAATTACCCAAAGAGGTCACATCTTTCCCAGGCAGGTTCAATTTTCTTGAGAAAGATGTACTTCTTGGCAAAGACACTGATAAGCCTGGCATTTGAACACCCGTGAAAAATCCAATTTTGCGGACATTTGCAACACATTAGCTATAAGTTGGCTATGCACTTGGCGTCACTCAGCAAGGGCTATTGCGAGACCGAGCAGTTAGCTATGGACTTCACGTGTGTGTGAGGGATCCTCGAGTCTGATTACATAAGGGGCCGACTAGGCTTTGCGTTCTTCTGGATTAGAGGACCTATAACTAAAGGTGCTGCCCAACCATCTCTTAGCAAGATTGGGGCTTCTGCTGCACGGTCTTATCAAGGGTATAACTACTATCCATCTGGGCATACAGTTAAATTGATCACAGGGGATCATGGAGGTGGATACATACAAAGGAGGGTCAGCCTTTGGACAGAAAGGTCGAACCCTGATCATACCAGGTTCGAGTCCCGAACAAAGCCGAGTAAACCCGGTGCGGAAAATACCGAGGCAATCATGGAATGAGGATCAGTTTCGGGTTAAGAGTTTCGGGTTAAGCCGAGATGTCCAATTTAGACGATACAAGTTGCTTGGACCGGGCTTGATTAATAACTAAAGCACGTTACCTGGCTGACTGAGGCAGCCATGCGGTCGTGAGTCAGGAGGACACGACTGGGCAGGGGTTGTCTAATTTTACTCTTATCGAGGGTTTCGTCTCCATCAACGGAGGCAAATTTCTTTGATCTCTTCACAAAATATACCCTGTACCCTTTCCTTATCGTCTCTTTTGCCTCCATTTGTAAAAATCATGTCGGGGCTTATTAACCGCCAACTTCCGTTTATCCGTTTGACTAACAGTATATTTATGTTTGTATTTCCTTATTAGGGTTCTTGAAAACGTATATAAGGATGTAGGTTTCGTGCGGTACTCCAGAGTGGACCCCCTACCCTTCCTCTACTAGACCTAAGCTATCGCTTGGTGTCGCCTTAGAAAGACTGGAATCCATTAGGAGCACCTCTAGAAGCTATTAGTTTCTTTTGTTGTTCCGGTTACAATACAAAGAGTTTGGTTGGCTAAAGTTTGGAATTTCGACGCATGAATTATAAGGAATCATATACGGAACGCGTGGATATACGGATTTTGGGCACGGCCATTCGGGGACATAGTTTTGACCACAAGTCATACTATTAGCTAAAACGTGTTGTGACTGGAAAAGCGAAACAGAACTCGGTAGTATATCGCATCAGCGACCTAGAAGTATCTGAAAACAATACAATATTGTGTTAAAACACTTTCCAAACCTCTCAGAACGCGTAAAGTGGCTAAGACAGTTCAGACAAACTTCGAGCTACCTTTAGCTATAAAGTCCGCTTCAAAGAACAAGTTAAATTGCAGCAGCCATATACTGTGGTTGGAACCCCGAACCTCGCACGTATATTGTAGTGTTGTTGGTGTGTTTTGGTGTGGTTTTGGTGTTCGCACTAGAGCTATATTCATTTTGCATTTCACAAGCAGCCACATAGTCAGTGTTTCAATGCCAAAGACGTCGCAAATCTTGGACAAGCTTGATTCAAAGACACTTCAAAGACACTCAAGGTTCCCAAAAGATGCATGTGAAAGAGAGATATATTGCATGACATTTACACGATATACATGCATGTACAACAAAGAGTGGACAAAAAAAACTATATCCTGCGAAGCTGTTTTGGAGAATGACACACACAGAAAAGGGCGTGGGGGACAGGCTCTCAAGTCCCATGCCACCAGCCGCATCGGCAACGGAAGCTACACAGTGTAGGTGAGTGGGGTTTACCAACGAGCGGCCGATTTCAACATACCTTCGCGCTGCACCGGAATGGAGAAATGCAAAGGAGCCTTGGTGAATCACTCGAGGACATCGTGAACTGGGACTGTCAAGAATGGAGTGTACGGAGAGCAAAGGACACAGCTAGAAGTGACAATAAGCAACATTTAAGAGTCAGAGATTGCGTTAGGACTCACTAACGGTCAGGCGTTCGCAACATCCTTCAAACCCAACTTGATCCAAGAAATACAATGTAAATCGGTGGCGTCAAGTGTTGTACGACGCCAGCGGGCGTTCTGGCACGCGATGGAAGGGTTACTCGCAGACGTCTTGAATACAGTAGTTGCTTGACGCGCGAAGAGTGCGGGGCCTGAATAGCAATTTGAGGGAGCTTCAGCTTGAAGGGCTTGAGGGAGACAGAGAGGTTGTTGGCTTGAGTTGGAATGACTTGAAGGAGACTGCGTGGCTCGAGACGGCTCTTGAAAACCGCTTAATAGTATGAAGGACTTCAAATGATCAACCATAAGGCAGTCCGTGCACGGACCATGCCACGTGCTGATGTCGGACTTAGACTTTTCGTGTTCTCAATTTAAAGGGCGACTCCGCTGACGCGTCAATGAGCGCGCATCTCAGGCTCAGGTCAATCAATTTTGAATCTGGTTCCTTTGAATTTCGGTCTAGGCAATGTGGGAGGCCTTGCAACACCTCGCAGTGTACATACCAGCGCAGACTATCCTCTTTCCTGCCTTGCCAGTGTGAGTACTGTTTTGCAGTTCTTTGAAACAAGTTCTTAATTGTGGTTTGAATGAATAGCATATCTCGTGCTGATTGGCTCACTTTTATGCAATTATGCACTGAGAATCTCCACGTTCCGAAAGAAGTTTGATCAAAGATGTAAGACGCAAAAGTAAAGACACAAGAGGCTCAAAGACGTCTGCGCCAAGATAAAAGATGCCCGCGGCAAGACAAAGACGTGCAAAGACGGGTTTCAAATATCCAGGATGCCAAAGACGAATCTGCACTTTGACTGATGCAAGCTGCCCCGCGGCAACTCCCAAGGCGTCTCAAGGCGTCCCGAGGTCTCAAGCCGTCTCATTCCGTTGCAAGCTAAATGGACTTTTTCCGACATACGATGTGCCAAATAATAGTTGGGAGAAACAAACAAAAAAAGCTGCTGTCCATTGATGAGTACAGTGTACAGAATTCAGGTGCGCACCATGCGCATCTGGGCCATTTCTTGCTTAAATTCAACCACTTGATATATCAACAACAAGGAAACAAAAAAACCTTGCGGAGGGTATTAAATGGCCCAGGCTCGAATCGAATGAGCTCCCCTTTTGCTATATAGGTTCATGGAATATCCGGATACGGATTGCAGGTGCGCCCTGTACGCCTCTTGCCGTGCCTTCAGCTTGCTTGAATTCAACCTCTCCACAACCCACAAATATTAGAGGAGACACTTGCTATACCATTTTGGCCATTATACAGAGCGCAGGTGCGCAGCGTGCGCTTCTGGGCTTTTCTTCATCTGAAATTCAACCTCCTTCTTATGACCTGCAAAAATACTAACTTGGAGAGCCAAAAGGGGTTTAGAGAACGACAATGGCCCAGGGCCCCAGGCTCCAGTCGAACGAGCTCCGCCCTGCTGCGTCATATTATCCGACTTACAGAATGCAGGTGCGCACCGTCCGCTTCTGAGCCTTTCTTTGCATTGAACTCAACCTCTGTACAATCTACAGAAATATCCCCTGGATGAGAAGCAAAAAAGAGCCTCAAGAGTGTTACTAGTGGCCCAGGTGTCAGGAACTGGCCTATTATTTTTCAACCAACGCCGGGTTCTCACAACCCGGGTTGTCTTTCTCCGCCGGGGGTTACGATCGTAACCCCTCTGCTTGGCGGGATTGCATTATCCCGAACGTCCGGGTTATCATAAAACCCCGAACACTCCTTTGTCCGCAATTAACCCTAACGGCAGAAATCCCGCTAGGAGGGCGGGGCCCTATCAAACCAGTCGCCCTAACTTATGGTATTGTACCTGACCCCTGCTCCTAGCTTTGCGATTGAATCCTATAATATAGAGTATATAAACCTACGGTAGAATCCTTGTACAGTAGATTCTACCTCGTCTAATCACTGGCATTACTTTGGCTTGACTACGGGTTGTCTCTCCACTAGCTTCCTTCTGGCTTGCGACCTTTCGCATCGCCTGCAGTTCAACTACTGTTTTCCTCTGCGGATATCACACCGCATTCGACTCCTTTCACACTCTGCCACAGAGTAGTCTCAGGAGGACCTGCCCTTCTAATGAAGAGGCCGTACGATTGATACTGCTCCTCAGCGAACGCACCAATTACTAGTTTCGAGTCAGATTCCGGCTGGGATATTCCACTCCAGGTTTCTGTCAAGCCGACCTAATAGGCCATTGCTGACAGAAGGTAGAATCTCCTCTACCCACCCCGATTTGTCTCAATAAAAACCCTGGACGAAGGAGAAGCAGTATCAACGTGCACTACAGTTGGAGGAAAAGAAGTGATGAACGGGAATAGCATGCTCGCTGGAGTATTGCTCAGCATAATAGGAGTTATGGCTGCCAGTGTGGGGCTGGTTGGGGGTACGCAGGAAAAAGAGACCCCAGCTCGCAACAGAGATCGATCGAACATATATCGGGAGAACCCGATGCTGAAAGGCCTCAGAGAAATTGTTCACCACTTCGCGGCTTGGTTGTGCCACATTTCGAGGCCGCAAAAACAACCCGGACGTGTTCGGAGCAACCCGCGGCGACACCACCACAGAAGGTCCGGATGGGTCGTCGAAGACAGGAGGAGGCTGAGCACGCCGAGTATTATAATGGGGGATCGCGGCGGACCGATGGCCCCAGCCCCAGCCTACGATTCCGGAGCCCGCGCAACTGTGTTCCAAGATACCTTCCACACTTGGAACCCGGTTCGGGGAAATTGGAGGCTTGTAAGGAATCAAATGGCTGAGGAAGCGGACTCCATGCCGGATCTAATTCCCATCGAAACCGACGATCAGGAGCACCCTACTAGCGGCTGTGGACACGGGGGAACGGGAAACGGGAACCACCAGGCACCAGGATACCAACACTAAAAAAGGACGGACAAGAACCCATAACAGGAATACCCACGGTGCAATAGATTTGCTTCCACCTGATACCCGGTTATCTTATCGCTTTCCCAATCTTATCTTACAGCTGTTTGCGGAACTTAGGGCGCAGCCCGTTTTTTTTTTTTTTTTTTCAACGCATTTTGCGTCGGATGGCTCTCCTGGAATCAATTCTTAGCTGTTTTCCCTGGAAGTATGCTCATTATGTTGGCATTGAAGGGCCGGAGGGCATGGTCTCCTCATATTCTTTGATGGCCAATCAAATGGCTTGATTGGGAAAATATCTATGTTTTGAGCAGGATAGCTGTTAAATTAGCTATCATTGTTCGATTGGCCTAATATTTTGATACGATGGACTCACAGGTGTACCAGAGGGCACCAAATACCGGCATTTGTTATATGACTTGTATTTGGCTCAAAACTTTGAAGAGAGAATTTGACGTGGTTGTAATATAGATTGCACTCGATGTATGGGTCACATTATAAATACCGGTATTTGGTGCCCTCTGCTACACTTGTGAGTACATCGTATCAAAAAATTAGGTCAATCGAACAATGATAGCTAAATTTACAGCCATCCTGCTTAAAACATGGATATTTTCCCAATCAAGCCATTTGATTGGCCATCAAAAAATCTGAGGAGGCCATGCCCTCCGGCCTTCCAATGCCAACATAATGAATATACTTTCAGGAGAAACGGTTAAGAACTGCTTCCAGGAGAGCCATCCGACGCAAAATGCATTGAAAAAAAAAAAAAAAAAAACGGGCCGCACCCTAAGTTCCGCAAACAGCTGTAAACGGAAACGCGCCCACGTGGAAAAAAATGACGAATACAATCTCTTGGCATGAGAATAGGAATACATGTGCAGCTGCGCTAATCCTCGGTCATCTCGCGCCCTTTCCCCTTGCGACTCTTCGACTCCTTCTTGCGCCGTGCCAATTCCTGTCCTGCGACACTCAGCACCGACTACAAATATGCGACTTCTAGTTCCGGGAAACCTCCCGGGTTTTCCTCGTAGAAGCGCAATATCGCATCCGCGTCACCTCGCAAAGTCTTGGGGCTGTAATGCTCGGGATCCGATACATCTCAAAGGGGAATACGCAATCGAGGAGGATCGTCGAGGGTATGGCACGACGAAGAGGCCTGCTGCGATGGGGCAGGCGCCATTTCGACGTCTAGGTTGTAGTTAGCTGGGTCATCTGTGATACGAGTATTGGAGGGGCGAGGGACGATGTTGATATCATCCTCTGAACCCGAAGAATCCGGAACTTCGTGCAATGTCGGTTTTCGGGGCGACGACGAAGACTTGGGGCGAGCGCAGTTCGCCGAGGAGGATTGGCAAGCACGAGCGCGGGTTGTATTTTGCGCAGGTTGCAGTTCGTACAGGAGATCCCGGAAAGACCAACGACGCGCTGCGAAGAAACCGAGAACCCGAAATTAACTCGAGTCGTTCACAAAAGAAAAGGGAGACATACTGACTGCCTTCAAATCCGCAACTCGAGGATCAGGGAGGAGCGGCTCGAAAATGCCGCCGCTGAGATGCTCCCAGTACTGGAACCGAAACCTGCCTAGCGCGTTCATGTCGCTACTTGTGAACACGTTGTGAAGCTCTTTCCATGAAGAGCAGCCAACATGACCCTTCGCACAAGTGTGGCAAGAGTACGGCGTCTTGTTGGGCCGGGGCGCCCTGGGATCCACGTCGTCGGTGCAAAATCATCGAGTACAACGGGCGCAGTGGGGAAGCAACTCCCGGATAACCGCTCCGATTGGTCGGTAAGATTCTGCTGGATAGCTGCCCCGGGTGCGAGCGGGGTCGACTCCCAATGAAGAACCCGAGAACAGATGCGGAACCTCGGGGGCAGGCTGACGGCCTTCCCGGCGTTGACGCTCCCGACGCTCCCGGTCGGTGCGCGGTTCCGTAGGCAGGGGGCGAGGAGAGTTGGAAGGAGCAGAGGTCCGTGTTCGTTTTGCAGACCGAGAACACGGCCTTCCACTGGACGCACCTGGTGAACGCTCACGGGGACGCTTGGACGAAGTAGGCGGCGAGCCATCCGGCGAAGACGAAGGGAGCCGAGGAACCCGGGGTTTCGTTCGACCGCGAGCCGGGATTTTGAGAGAAGCTGGCGGGGGGCTAGCGGGGGGGAGCATGATTACATCCTCCTCTTCCCAAGTCGGAGCGGCGGGGATAGGCGAGTCCGGTCGAGGCGAGTTAGGCGGAGTGAGGGATACGCAGAGTGGCGCCCCGTAAAACGAGTGCCAGTCTTCTCCGATGTCCGCCGCATACGCCTCCAAGTCGGCACCCAGAAGGACCCGCACGGGTTCGGTGCCAACTGAATCCCACGAACCATCGCGCGCTGGCTGCAGCCCGAAGTTCGAACCTGAATCTGCAACAGCTAACGCAAACCAGTGAAGCATGAGCAGGAGAAGGGGACTGAAACAGAGAGAATACTTGTACCATCCAGGCACGCCAAGACGTCGTCTAAAACGAAACCCATTGGTTGGTCGGAATCTTGATCATGACCGGGCCCTGGGCGAGGGTCCGGAAAGTCGTACGGAAGAACATGGAGCGTAGTCGTGGGATGGTGACGGGCGGACGAGAACCCGAAATGATGCATAGAAGTGCGCCGACGAAGGAGGGCAGCCGGGCAAGTGTCGGACGACCCCTCGGGAACAACAGACTCGATGAGCTCCGCCATGAGATTGCCATAAGTCTCCGACCAGGCAACCGAAGCTCCGTTTTGACCCAACCAGAACAAGAATTGTTCCAGCATGATCTATGAAATTCATGAAAAAGGGAAGAAAGAGGCGAACCATACGCACCAAAATGTCCAAACAGTGACCTGCGTCGTCCTGGAATTGCTGCCAGGCACGAATAGCAACCGTCACCTTCACCGTCAAATCCGAAAGCTTGAGACGCAAATCGTGCATCGACAAACCGTTGTGCCAGGACCAACTGCGGGAATGGTGGTTCCACAGGATGACAATGGGTGATTCGTGGATACCGAAGATGGTTGCTTCCCAAAGGTGGAAGATGGAGACGGCGGTGAACGTTTGATGAGCGACGTCGGCCCACGTTCAGGATGCGGGGTAAGAGGTTGGGTTGGAAAAAACCCGGGCAAAGGGGAGGTGCACCAGACCCCGGTGTCGACGAAAGGGGGTCAATACATCGATAACCCGAAGGAATGGAAGTCGGGATGGTGAAGACAGAACCCACGCCTGGAAAAGCCAGTTGAACTCAACGGGTGGCCCCTCCCGAACGATACCACCGGTAAGGGCGACAGCGCTCTGTACGACAACAATTGTGCTGGTAGAAGGGTCAAACCGCTGGATGTTCCCTGCGGCGTCATAACCCACCGCAAAGGGGAGTTCCCGAGTGTCCTCAGCGTACAATGTCTGGTCAGCGAAAGGATTGTCGGAACGAGGGTTGGCGGGATGGGGCCTACCATCATGCGTGGGGGACGGGCGAGGTGGACGATGATCCACTAGACTGGCGAAGAACCGAAAAGAGAACCCGAGGAGGAAACAGCGAGAAAAATGGTCGGGCAGGAAAGCGAAGGGAGGAGGCATAATGGGCGAAAAGGAAGGAAGGGCAATAACCCTGACACGGATATAAATAACAACCCGACCAGGAACAAAGAACCCGCAGCTCCTATTTATTCGCGAATTCCGTGATTAAATCGGAGGATCGACATCGTAATAATCGAAGACGCCAAATGTGGAAGTCCATCAAAGCCAAAAGATGTGTCCGAGCACGGCGATCACCCAACCGAAGATTTGGTTCCGCGGAGATCACCGAACATTAACAACCCGTGATACATCACGGAACAAGATGATAGGGGCGGAAAACAATATTTGGTGGGCCCTAGAAAAGAATGTGTGACGCCAGAGAAGGGGCATAAAAACGAGTCCGAAAGATTGCGCATATACCGATGGTCGAGGAGGGGGGCAATGGGTCGAAGAAGGATGTACGCGCCAAAATTAAAAACTGGCAAAAACGAGTCCTAGAATCGCCATATACCCACACGGGAGAAATTTCGGCGAGGCGAGAGAAAGAGAACTGAAGAGTGGGGGGGGAGAACACCAAACCGGGCTAGTCGTCAAGGACGCCGACATTGAAGAGGGGGGGGGTAATGTCAGGAACTGGCCTATTATTTTTCAACCAACGTCGGGTTCTCACAACCCGGGTTTTCTTTCTCCGCCGGGGGTTACGATCGTAACCCCTCTGCTTGGCGGGATTGCATTATCCCGAACGTCCGGGTTATCATAAACCCCGAACACTCCTTTGTCCGCAATTAACCCTAACGGCGGAAATCCCGCTAGGAGGGCGGGGCCCTATCAAACCAGTCACCCTAACTTATGGCATTGTACCTGACCCCTGCTCCTAGCTTTGCGATTGAATCCTATAATATAGAGTATATAAACCTACGGTAGAATCCTTGTACAGTAGATTCTACCTCGTCTAATCACTGGCATTACTTTGGCTTGACTACGGGTTGTCTCTCCACTGGCTTCCTTCTGGCTTGCAACCTTTCGCATCGCCTGCAGTCCAACTACTGTTTTCCTCTGCGGATATCACACCGCATTCGACTCCTTTCACACTCTGCCATGGAGTAGTCTCAGGAGGACCCGCCCTTCTAATGAAGAGGCAGTGCGATTGATACTGCTCCTCAGCGAATGCAGCAATTACTAGTTTCGAGTCAGATCCCGGCTGGGATATTCCACTCCAGGTTTCTGTCAAGCCGACCTAACAGGCCGTTGCTGACACCAGGCTCGAGTCGAACGAGCTCCTCCTGATGTACTATCTTCGATCCCGTTACAGGATGCACCTGCGCACCGTACAGCTCTGGGCCTTTCACTGCTTGAAGTCAACCTCCTGATGAGCTCCAAAAATACCAGCAGGAAGGGGGAAAAACCATATCCAGAGGCTGGCTTCGAATGGCCCAGGCTCGAGTCGAATGATCCTCCTGATGTACTATCGTCGACCACAGTACAGAATGCAGATGCGCACCGTGCGCCTCTGAGCCATTCCTTGCTTGAATTCAACCTGCTTATGACCTATAAAAAAATTAACAGGAGGTGAAAAAAGACAGAAGACCCCAACATGGCTCAGGCTCGAGTCGAACGAGCTCCCTCCTGCTATACCTTTCCAACATCGGACAGAATGCAGGTGCGCACAGTGCGCTTCCGGGCCTTTCCTTGCTTGAATTCCACCTCCTTGAATCCTGCAAAAAATATTAACAGGAAGTGAAAAAAGATAGAAGACCCCAACATGGCTCAGGCTCGAGTCGAACGAGCTCATCCTGCTGCATCTATCTAGACCGTCGTTTACAGAATGAAGGTGCGCATCGTGCGCTTTTGAGGCTTTTCTTGTCTTGTTTGGAACTCGATGTCCTTATCACCAGAGCGCGAGATGAGGAGTTGAAAGGATGGGAGTTTGAAAAGATGAAGGTATGAGGAGATGAGAAATTGTGGAGAAGTGGAGAAATTGTGGAGAGTGGAGCGCGGCGGGAGGGGGATCATGAGATGAAAATATGATATTTGACAGAAATAGGAATCCGGGACCGCTGTCGAATTCGAATCGGGTTTAAATAATATTTACTCAAGTCTAACGGGCGCGCAATGTTGAATGTCGCGAGGACTCGCACCCTTCCATGCCGGGGTCGTACACCTTGGGCGTTGAATGGGAGGCTGCCGTATTCCTGCTGTGCGATCCATGGTACTAGCAGCGTATCGCCCCGCGCGAGTGGAACGATCCGCCGATCGCCTGAGACACCCGGCGAGCAAAACGGTTAGGGGAGAAAGGAGAGCCCAGCCCTTCTCTCCCTCTTACCGTTCACTGTTCGCCAGGTCCGTCCTTTACATTTCCTTAGCTCTTCTTTTCTTCTGACAGTTTACTGCACGGTAGTGAATAATTTCTGTCTCCTTGCTACTCAACGCGTGCCCACTCAACGCAAGCCAGTTAGATCCGATTGATCAATCGAGGTGGGGACTCGGAGTGGAGTTCCTGAAGTCGTCGTCAAAACACATAACTTTAAATTGAAGGTCATTCATCCAGGACTCCCGCTGGACACCGCTCAGGAGCGTTGAACGAGGAAGGAGGAAACGCCGGCATACTAGATATAGATTGAGCTTAGCACACCACTATAGTACAATTGAGTTGTAGTAAGATGAGACGCCGTAAGTCAAGTTAGTCGTTTAGCGAATAGCGGGTGGGGGTGTTTTTTCCCACAATGATATGTTTTGATGGTGAGCTAGGACGTGTGGGGTAGGAAGTACTCACGGTTGCGGACAGGGGTGATGCTGGGTGATGTTGGACAGGGGAGTTGTTGGGTAGGGAAGCCATTGTAACGGCATACAGCGGGCGTGTGGGAGCGGGTGTAGTGGTGTGCCAGCGAAACTTGCCGCGAATAAAAAGAGCGGATGCGGGTGTAGTCGCGAAAAAAAAAAAAAAAAAGAATAAGAAAAGTGCCAGTGAGTGATATGATGATTAACTTGAAACCAGAGCCCGGAGCTCAGAGGCACACCAATCGCTGCTCGTTGCTCGGCGTTATAATGTGATTGAGGATCCCTCGATCGTGACGGAACAGGATACGCCGGCGCCTGTTGGATACGCGGACCGGAGTCGGAAGCACGCCTTGACGACGGCGACGGCGACGCCTTCCTCCGGAGGTTTTTAAAGTCTCCGTCTGACGTACGAGATGGAATGGAATTGGAATGGAAGGAATTCTGCAGGGATTTATTTCTTCCGTAGGAGCCTCAGGGACATGCCTCGTTCGGATAAGCAAGGTCCTATGCGAGGTCCTCTGCAAGCTGGATAATGAATCCGCTTCATTTTGTGACTCGGCTTCACTTTGCCTGTGTGAAAAATGGGGGTGGGCACGACCGGGTACCTTGATGGCCTGATCGTAATCGGCACAGCCACATCAAGTCGTGCCGACCTTACTTTTGCTGCGAATACACTCCTGAGATGCTGCTACCACCAAATTAATTTCGCAAGGACTACTGATGGTCTATTCAAGACCTCTTGTAAGATTTTGTTTAACAAAACCACATTTATTGAGCCTTGGGCATTATTTTCACGCTTTTGTCACGCAAAGTCACGCTGTCCTCTCACTGTGATCGCGTCAAACCGTTACAGGTTTTTGAGCCAATGCCGGGAGCGGGCCGTGAAAATTAGGAGACAGTTATTTTTTATTCGTGTCTGGCTCCAAAATGGTGTTGGGGTTTTCTCCGCTACGGAAAATTAGGTCAGATAGCACACCAAACCAATACTTGAAATTCAGCTCTTCCCAAACCCTAACTACATCTTGTAGCTACATCCTTTAAATTTATTTTGGCTTTTAAGACTTTGCAGGCCGTGGTCCATGCCGTCTCAAAAACGTGTAAGCGTTTGGATCCGGTCAAATGGGAGGGAGACCTCATCAATCAATATGTACAAACAGATCACCGGAGGCGGTGCCCACCCCCATGAAAAACACTTAAGCGGTGACGGCACTACGACCCGACGCGCCGATCACGCGGCTGCCTTTTGTCGTGCTTCTTTCATTTTCTCCTTCTGTGCTTCTCTGCCAGCTCTCCACGCAGAGATTAACTGGGACTAGTCTAGTCTAGTTGACAGACACACGCTCATTACACCACACTCGTTTTCCTCCTCACAATAAGGAGTGTTTCAACAAAGAGACGATTTGTTTTCCACAAAAGTTGGGAGAGTTGCCGCACGTGGCATTGTCGTATATTATCTCGTACTCGCTGGTGCGCATCTAATTGGCGCCCCGCCGATGACTTCTGACTGCCTCGTTGTTTTGTTACCTATGTATCAGATTCAATATCCTAGCGAGCGCCTAGGAGACCAAGGAAGCCAATTACTTGTCCGTATACCGTCAGCAGTATAGGCACAAGGGGGAGTCCAGATGTCTGTGGCGCCGGAGCCTCCCCCACGCTCCAGCTTGCGTCTGCCGAGTACGATCATCCCTGCTGCGAGGGCGTCCAGTTTGTCGGCGTCTGCGCCAAGGAGCATGCCCCCGAATGGGACAAGCAGCACTGCAAGTAAGACAGCAGCCAGCAGGGCGCGGACGATATCAGGGCGCCTTGTCGCACCCAAGGCGCCAGCTACGACGTCTATGGCCACTGTGCCTACGATACCTACGCCCACGACATCCACATCTACTTCGACATCTATACAAGAACAACAACAAAAACCCGCAAATAACATCAGCAGTATTGCGTATACCTCGCGCTCCGTGCGTGCACCCTCCATATCGTCCTCCTCGCCACGGTCGGGCACGGAGTCCTCGACGTCCCTGTCGACATCGACCTCGACCTCGACCTCCAAACTCTCGTCCTCACCCGGGTCAGCAGCGAAACTCTCGTCCTCCCCGTGCACCCTCGCACGCACGGCCTCCTCGACGTCCCTCTACACCTCGACGTCAGCGTCCAGGATCTCCACCTCCCCGGGGTCGACGTCCAGGTTGTCGAGCTCCCCACGCTCGCCTTCTTCATCCCCATGCACCTCTACGTCTACCTCATCGGCGGGTGCGGGGACGAGGGTGCGCACTGCGGCATCCTCGCTGCGAACACCCATCTCGGTGTCACGGCGTACGAGTATGAGCGCGAGCCCCGCCAACTCCACTCCAAATGCGGGTGCGACTCGCGTGAGGAAGGTCAGCGCGGGGTACGTGTCGCCCACTGCAGCGGCCATCGCGTGGAGCAGGGAACCGAGTCTGAGTGTGGCGAGAGAAATAGTTGGAGGAGAGGGGGAGGCGGAGGCGGGGGGAGGGCTGCGGGGAGGTGCGTTGCCTTTCCTTTTATTCATTGCTCCTTCTTTCTTTCTCTTTCACTAGCAGTTACCCGTGTCTTCGCCACGGAGAATATGCCCTTACCGTTGGTGCAGCAGATACCAAACGACGATGTCTGGCTTGTTGAAGAACGAAGGACTCGTTCTGCATTCCAATGCAAAGCACTGCAATCTGGGCACTCGTCATTCATCAGGCCAAAGTCTTGCGGTAACTCGGGGTCTTGATATTCTCGCCGGCCAAGGAGAAAGAGCTGAGTGCGGGGAGGATTACGGTTATTCTGCTGCCGATTGTCTGTTCATTGTCCGTCAGAAAGAAACAAAAAATCATCTGTTATCTTAATTCTTACCAATGCTCTGATATCCGTGTTCTCCATTGTCACGACGTCTCGAATGGCCTCGGTCGGGGTCAGCTTTAAATAGAGATCAACGGCTGCGCCAATATCAACACATCGAACCATTGGAAAAACTGATTGGAAGCGCCTGACATTCCCCTTTGTTTCGTTCCCGGATGCCAGTAAAAAGAAATGCTCCTGCAGAACTGTAGACGGGCGAAGCTCGCCCAAAGGGCGGTCCTGGTTCCTTTGAATTTGGGCTTCAACAGGTGGTGAAACTGATCATCTCCAGCCTTATAGAATATAGAATGTGTATGGCGCACTATCGATGTCCATGTCTGACTGAGCCGCTAACTGGGTGCGCTCTCTTGCTTGGTGTGCATGCTGCCCAAGAGATCTGTTTGCATTGAGTTGGCGCGTCGGCGGGGTTTTTTCATCGCGGCCACGGCGCTCTCGCCCTTGACACTTTTTTTTGACCTACTGATTTGGCAGCACTCGGTTCTCGAGGAAACTTAAGGCACTCAATCAGAACACTATCATGGTTGGTGATTGTGCTCTGATTCGGGACCCAACGTCGACGTGGACTCGATTCAGAAGTCGTTTAGAGGTCTCGCAGCGCTTGGCGTTCGGCGTTGTGGTGCCGCGAGGTGCCTGGCGGTGTTGGACGATTCCTATTCAGGGTCAATCGCCGTTCGCGTTGGGATAAAGGAAACTCACATGAGAACCAAGCTCTGGATGTCAAGTTACAAGATGAGCGGTTCACACTGGGTTTAGAAGAGGTTTGCAGAAGAGATATATTCATGTAGGCTAGCTACAGCGAACGGCAGTGGTGGAGAGGTGGGGCGGGTGGCCAAGATCAAGAAGCATGTGGCGGTGGACATGGTGGCTCGTATTTGGCTGCTGCCGGAGCCATGGAGTCACCGTGTCTTCTCCGGTTCTCAGGAAATAACCATCTTGACAACATTGCAGAGTCTTGTGCACAAACCTGACATCGTCTCAACATCTGGGCAACATCTCGACAGTCAACCGTGGAGCCCTAGCTTCTCGTTCCCACAGGTGCCACTTTTGTCCTGGCCAAACCATGTCTTTTCTTATATAGATGTCTTTTATATGGGATGTGGGCGTCGGCGTCGGTGGGCGTGGGTGCAGGCGTAGAGAGGCGGATGTATAGTGAGCCTATCCGCCGTTCTCAATGGGGTGGCGTGAAGGAAGGCGGAAGTGGGATGCGAGTGGATGTGCGGATAAGGATCACCAGGGGTAAGGGTATACCTCTAGAGGTATGGTATAGGGTACAATAGAGGTAGAGGTAGAGGTTGCAAGATCTATACCTTTGGCAAACCTCTACCCAACCTCCCGGGGTAGAGAGGTCCAGAGAGGTATAGGTCTGAAGGTGTAGACTGCAATTTCAGACATCTTTGAGTATAAAACTTGGGTGGAAATTGACCTGAAAGATATGAAACAGAGTCTTATTGTCATATCTCAATTTCTCGACTGCATTCCATGTGTATTTGTGCTTTGGTAATTGTTGATCAACTTTTTATTTTCCTTGGAATGTAACCTTAGCTCATGAAATGCTTTGCAAGAGGTACAGGATTGGCTTACTCCAAGGATCAACTAACATCTTAACCCCTGTGGCCTTTTTTTAGACCATTGATATGGTAAACCTCTCACAGAGGTATGGAGTAGAGGTATAAAGGTCATACCTGTCAAGACCTCTGGCAAGGTAAGGGTATACCTCCCATAAGGGTAGGGGTTTCAGAGGTAGAGGTAGAGGTCAGCCAAATTGTACCTTACCTTTACCCCTGGTGAACCTTATGTGCGGATCGCGTGGGCGGCAGGGAGGTGCGTCTCTTGCCTTTGTTTCCTCCCTGCTGTTTCCTTTGCCTTTTTCCCTCTTTCCTTTTCTTCTTTTCAAATCTCGACCTTGGCTTTTCTTGCGCCTAGATCGTGGCCTCGTTATATATATGGGGCAGTGTGAAAGATTTGCGGTGGTTGTCGTACATACTCGTCTCTCCCGCACATATATCGGGATTTTCACGTATACATCCGCCTTTACTGCACCCTCTTTCGCTCACTCTCTTCCCTCCTCGCTCCATCTCGTCTTTCTCCTCATCTACCCGTTCTCTCGCATCCCGCCCTTTATTGCGCATTTTCATTCTCGCGCCTATAGCCGTTTTGGATGCACATTGCATATACTCACTCCTCGATTTTTTTCTTCGTCTCTCGCCTTTTCCCTCCCCCTTATTCTCCTTTTGAGCCGAATCGGGTCTTTCCTCCGTCCTTCGCGTGCCCTTTCCTCCCCTCCCGCATATATCCCTTATCCCTGTTCGACTTTCATGATCCTTTGGGTGCGTATTTCTTGCGTCCCGGCCCTTTCTCTTTCCTTGATTCCGCCCACTTATTCCTTCCGCTTCGTGCCCTTGTTCTTTTGTTTCGGTGTCGTCGCGTGTACAAAAAGAATGTTGGACGTTAAATTAGCATTCATGTTCCAAGTTTTTTTTAAAACGATCTGATTGCTTGTGCACAACTCGGATCAAGCTTGAGCTTGAGGCAGGTGTTAGACTCAAATCTCATGGCACGCAAGTCTGGTAAGTAACTGAAAGGCTTCATTCTGCCAACTGTTTTTTTGAATTGAATTGAATCTTGCTCCTCCCGGCACCATACAAACTCCAGACTGGCGCTCGGATCTGACTCGATTCCTTCATTTGCCCGGGAATAATAACAAAACCGACATCAAGTCGCCGCCCAGGCGCCACTGTCTACCGACTCGGATAACACATCATCCGTTCTCCTTGTCTTTCTAGAACGAGAACCGGACTCCTGTTGAACACTGCTCCACTCCTACCAAGGAATCAAGGTGCGGAGGACCCAGCTTAATTGGTGAGTTCCCGCTAAGGCTCCAACTGTTTAGTTTTGGTTTACGGTTGGCCATAAACTAAACCAAAACCTTGATAAAAGGTTTTGAAACTGTTTAAACTGTTTATAAACAGTAAGATTTTCCATACAAAAATACTGTGCAAAGTTCAAGACTTATGGAGGCTGGTTTAAGCTCAGGTAGGATTTAAATGGCAATTAATGGCCTTTCGGACTCTAGGAAGGGCCAACTGAGCAAAAGAGATAGATATAGGGGACCCTTTCCCGATGTGGCAATACTAGTTTCACATCACTGATTTTCGGCAGGGTTGCCGACCTACAATTGCAGCTTATCATGGTCCGACCGAAGCTCGGCAGCTCAGTAATTGATCAGTACTCGCAAAATGTGCACACAATTCACAGATTTGGTGCGCCGCCAATTTTGTTCTTAAAAAATGGTTTAATGGTTTAGTTTTGATTTGTTTACTGTTTACAACCCCCGTAAACTAAATCAAAATAAAAACGGTTTTATTGGTTTAAAACCAAAACTAAACGAAAATAGTTGGAGCCTTAGTTCCCGCAGATATCGATGAGTATAGCAATTCTTTTTTGCGTGGTGGCGGTAGTGCTCGTGACAAGCTGGCAAGGGCCGGTTCGGAGATCGTTCGAACCTGAACTCACATTCAGGAGAAAATATGGTGAGTTTCTGGCGTTTAAAGCATGGATTAGGACACTCATCCCATAATCTTAGGCCAACTGGCTGGCGCCTTCTGGCGAAAAATCAGCATTGATTCTTTCTCGTCTCGGCGGCTCCGATGTTGCTCCTAATCTGGCAAGGTTGGCGAGCATAAATATGTGTGCGACCGATAAATGACAGCACTACTCATCCACGTTCGGTTCTTTGCACATTTTTAGATGGTAAGACCCAATCGAATCGTTCCGCACCAATTTTGAGGTCCCCAAGATGGCCGAATTCCCATCGCTCGAGCGCGTTAGAACCGAATTTGAACGTGAGTTCAGGTTTGGAGCTCGGTGGGCGCCCAAACCGAAGGCAAGGTTCAGGATCGGTGTTCAGTGCAAATCTTAAGTGACATCGAATTTCGCCAGTATTGGCGCCTGCGTATGTATTCCCTCCGTTTCCTTGCTCGCCAGTTCGGTTTGGCCCCTTCTTCCTTTTCTTCCTGTGCTGATAATTTAAACTACTCGTGTCCACACTTGTCCACGGGCACGTTTTACGGGGTCGGTCGTGAGCAGGAAGCAGGAGGAAAAACTCGGTGTGTTTGGTCAAATTTTTCACATGAGTCGAACTCTGATTTCATCTCCAGTTCATCTCACTGTTGGAATTATATAACACCTTGGCGTATGGATGCTTTTCGAATACTAGATTGAACTATCTCAACAAAGGAAAACAGTCATATTTCAATGTGCAACGGTCATCAAAGTGATACAGGGAGGGCGATATAAACGAAACATTACCACCCGTAATGTACAAACGGGACCCAACGGGCGAAGGGAATTCCTGGTATCTTTCGCAGCTTTGCAACGGCAGCATGGAGTGCCTCCGCCGATTTCATGAGGTCCGGAAGAATCGGTGGGTTGTGGGCTGGATCAGTATCTTTGAACAGATGTTCATAGAATGCGTCCGCTATCTCTGGGCCATCACCATCTCCCATGCCCCTGTTGTTGCGGGTTAGAGTGGTCCCGGTATGGGAAAACTATCGCGCACTTACCACATTGTGCCAACCACCCCACTGAATCCTGCAAACAGCGGACCTGCTGCAAGATGCATAGCTTCATTGACACTACCAAAGTCGCCTTTGGCTGTCTCACATGCATTCAGGAATGCTAAAGACCTGATTCTCGGCGGCGACTCTGAAGTACTACTCTCAGGTTTGCGCATAATTTCAGAGATTTTGAGACAACCATCGGAGAGGATGAGGCCACTGTCGAGGGGTTGCGTTAAGTCTTGCACTCCATGACATGCAAAGTGCACTATGGAAGAGTGGCGGAGGTGTAAAAGGCTTGTTGCCACCGTGGCGCGGGCAGTGCCAGTACCTCCAACGACCGTGAGCCAGTTATTTGGGATCCTGTCTGTGATCTTGGTCAATTCCGCTCGTGCGCCCGGTAATCGTGGAAAGTCTGGGGCATTAGACTCAATAATTGCGGTCATGTTGAATTGGTCGGCATTCTGAGTCGGAGGGTCAAGCAACGCCGTGACGGTGGGCGTATAAGATGAAACAACATAGTCTAAGACACAATCGGCCCCATCTTCCCCGTATATGCCTGCCGCATGAATAGGGAAGGCCGTCCAAACTCCGGTAGAGCACCACCATAGTCGGGAAGGACTTTCTGTTTTCTTCAGAAGGATAAATTAGTGACTAACATGCGGAACATCAGCATACTTGCCTTCAATCCCAGAGCATGGAAAACTGGCTTCGCTACTGCGTTCCAAAGGCCGGCAAGCATTCCCCGAAGGATGTCATCTGTACTCATTTTACCGCCTTCTCGTCTGGAGATGAGCCGAGCAGTCAATTCTGCCTGCTCCTGAGAGTCTCGTCCTCGTCCCATCGACCCAAAGAAACTGTTTAGGTTAATATCCTTGGGGATAACAGTAAGCATATGGGCTACCTCCAGCTCGGTAAGTTCGGCAAGCAGCTGGAAGAACGAGTTTCGCTCCAAGGACACCTCAAGATTGAAGCAGACGGCGGGCTTGAGTAAAAAAATTGATACGGCGCCGAATCTTGCCGAACTCAGCTTGAAAATTGATACATGTCTATTGTTTTGCCGTTAGCTGTAACAGTTGAGTTCCTCGTGGTTGCGTATTTCTGGGCAATTGAGTAGTGGTGAGTGAATCTATCTGATCAACCACTTGAAGAAAGATGCCCCGAAAGGCTGTGACGAGAGAAGGAAGAAAAAGAGGGATGCATGAGTTTATTTAGACCTTTCCAGGTGCTAAATAAATGGCTGAGGGCGAAATTTAACCCTAAGCTCACTCTAACTAGGGGTGGGGTAAGAATCGTCCCTCCGCCAACAACCATATGAAGTTTGTTTAAACAGTCCCGGTCTCGGCCGATAATCATGTTTGAACACTGATTTGCTAAACTCCGCATTAGAGCAGGAGGTGGCGTCCCTCCTGATATCTGGTGGATTTAGGCGTGTTACTTACCATGCAGACGTACCTGCTGAACAGAACTCTGTTCAGATCGATCATTCTCAAATTCAATCCAAACAGACTGAACAATGCTCAACATTCAGTGATCAACTTAATTATACCAACAGCGACACCAGCGCGGCGAAGAAACCTGGTTCGCAGGCACAGGTTAACAAGGTTTTAGATTGAACGCCTATGAAGGCCCTTACTGGACAAAAGTCCTTGGATATGGGTTTGGGGTAGAGATCTATCAATATTGTTCAACATCCCTCGAGATCTCTAGGTATCTCGAAGGTTTTTGTATGTTTTTTTTTCGAGAACTCGGAATATCTCGATTTTCAACTCAAGATCTCGATTTCCTTGAAATCTCCAGCTTTCTTCAATATTTCAAAATGTTGTCGAATCCTCAGCAAATTTTTTGTTTCGTGGCATCGAGATCTGTCGAGATCTCGACTTCATAGAAATCAAACATTGAGCTTGCAGACTCTCTTGGCACAGGTCGAGATCTCGTAGTTCGGATTCGCATGCTGCTATGTAACCACAGGATGCGGCACTTTCACTTCCGTCCAACCGTTGGGGGCGTCAGTAATCGACTACTGCTTTGTCTCCCCAGGATTAATCCCTTGAATCGCAGATGGAGCACTTCGTATCAGAAAATTCCCTGTCTGGGCGGACCACGCCCATGCAGCTGGGATCTGAATTGCGGGCAGCTCATTTTCAAAGGGAAAGCACCACGTGTATTCCAGCTTTTAATCTTTAAAGATTGCTGTACATCACAATGATGGGTAAGAGGTAGTGTTTATGAAGGTAAAGGTACAAAACTAGGTACGTTTTGAGCGTCGGGTACAACGCGCGAAGGGTACGTACGGGTCCATTTTTATGTAAATAATTGAGCGTGTGAACGGGATGAGCTACCCTCAGACATTTTGGCGCGCCCCGACAGACGACCAGCGGCTGAAGCGCTCCGTCATCCATGTGTGGATGAACCAGTCAGTGGCGCCGGCGGTCTCGAACCCACAGACGATGTGCTAATTGTCCGGGCCGCGGCGAGTGAAGAAGCCGCGCATGTTGGGGTGTGACTTCATACCCTCGGTGATGATGGTGCGGCATTCTCTGTTAATGTTCGCCTTCCAATTGACCGGACCGAACAAAAGTTCGCGTACAGGGTCGTTGCGGCGGGGGGCGTCGGGAGCGTCGGGTGTCGCTGACGGAGCATCGGGGACGGGGTCGGCGGCGGCGTCGGACCGGGGACGCACATTACGGACGTCATCGAAGTCGTCCTCCTTGTCAAGATTTGTCGAGACCTCGATTGCAAACAAACTCGGTTGTCGAGATCTCGATGTAGAAACAAAAATGAAGACTCGAGATTTGTCGAGATCTGGATGTTGAAACAGAAATGCGCGTTCTAGATCTCGAGGGATCTCTATGTTCAAAAACAAGAGATTTTGTGCGTGAATTTGGTTCAATTCAAGATATCTATACATCTTTCGAGGTCTCGACTTCCATTGTTTTTCGTTGTACAAAAGAAAAGTGGTTGCTTCAGTCGAGATATTGAAGGATCTATAGAGATTTCTCGAGATCTCTCGAGATCTCGAAGAATATTGATCAATACCCAGAGATCTCGAGAGATCTCGACACCCAAACCCATAACTCAAGGGTTTTTTCCAGTAAGGGCCCTCAAAAACGCTGTTTACAGCTCTTTGCGGAAGTAATGGCACTCATCAAATTTCGATGAATAAGAACAAATTTGATGCACTGGATTGCCGGGCTCGTTTCTTGCCCATTTCTTGACCGTTTTGCTTGATTTTAGGTGCGTTTGAGAGCGGTTAAACAGGGATTTCTAGTCGTATAAGCCACGGAGGATAATCCCTCAAATATAAAATCTTATATTTTCCCGTTACCCGTTTCAAACCCCAGCTTAAATTGGCCATTACTCGGTCAATTCTGAGCCAATTCGAATAATTTATGATTCATATGAACAGGGATGTAGAGGCACAGGCTGCACACATTTGACATTTTGGTTACACATCGAAATCAGTACTATAGAATGAACTGATGATAGCACAGATTAATTTCATTCTTGATGCTGCAAGTGGGGTGTGCCACAAATTTTGATATTTCACACTTTGTTGCCTCTGTTTCAGCTTTCAATATCATCTGGATTCAAGGGAATCGGCCCACAATTGATTGAGAACGTGCCGTCAGCGTATCCCATTTGAACAAGACAGCCTGAATTTTCAGGTATGTAATTCTCTCAATCTACCGTGCATAATGAATAGCATTCGAAAGCGCCGTTTAACCGCTTTTCAATGCACCTAAAATCAAGGTAAATGGTCAAGGAATGATTGAGAAACGAGCCCGGCAATCCAGCGCATCAAATTTGTTCTTATTCATCAAAATTTGATGAGTGCCATTACTTCCGCAAAGAGCTGTAACAAGATCTGAATCAGGAAAAACAAGATCTGCTTGAGCAAAGGAATATCTACCCCGTACGAAATTCAGAACAAAATGTGAACACTCGAGTTTGAACATTGCTTACAGCAGATGCCAGTACCGAGGGCGCGGATCGGAAACTTTCTGTTTTTGGATGTTTTCAGAGAATTCTCTGTAACTCACTCAATTCTCTGCCAATTTAGATGAAAAGTCGATATATCTGTCAGGCTAATTCATGCGCAATCAGTGATAGAAAACAATTCATGAAAATATTATGTGTTGAGTAATCAGTGGTTTTGGGCTGTTTTTGTACCAAACACCATCTAGCATGCTCAGAACATGTCCCAGTGACCTAATATTTTGAGAGGGACAAAATGTATACCTAAGGAAACATGTGATGATGCCAGAAGTATGTCTAATTTCATTACAGTTCCTCTATCCCCTTTGGATATATCTGGCAGTTTTGACGTTCAGAGATATTGTATGGATTACATTTATTTAGTGGTTCCATATAAATCTGGCTCTATCACATCTTTCCTTAGGTGTATATAGTGTCCCTCTGAAAATATTAGGTCACTGGAACATGTTCTGGGTATGCTAGATAGCATTGGGTGCAAAAACAGCCTAAAAACACAGATTCCTCAAATACACCATATTTTCATGGATTATTTTCTATCACTAAGGCCCTGATCGGCAACCGTTAATTTTCCGCGTTAATTTTGTTTGAATTCTCTTTGTGCATACTCTTCCCATGGATTTTGTCCCTAAACCGTCCTAGAGTGGACAGAGCATGCATTTCCTGAAATCTTGAAGAGTCTGGGTGGAAGCGGTGGAATGAGTTCAAAATATGCTGGGCTGAACTTGAAATATTTTGCATCTTCTGTGAAATCTGTGGGAAATTTTGCACTACAGTTTTTCTGCCACTCTCCAACCTCAAATGTTCATATAAATGGCCTATTCCTCAATTTGGGGCGGTTTAGGGACGAGTTTGGTGTGCATAAAAAATTCCACCAAAATTCACGCGTGAATTAACGGTTGCCGATCAGGGCCTAATTGCACATGAATGAGCCCGACAGATCTATCTATGTTTCATCTAAATTGGTAGAGAATTGAGTGAGTTACAGACAATTCTCTGAAAACATCCAAAAACAGAAAGTTTCTGATCCGCGCCTTCGGTACTGACATCTGCTGTAATCAACTTCACCCTCAACTTTGTTCCCGTCTTCGTCAACGAAAAAACCCATCCCCGGTGTCTATAATCAATGTTCAATTTACAGCTGTTTGCGAAACTAATGACACTCATCAAACTTTGATGAATAAGAACAAATTTGATGTGCCGGATTGCCGAGCTCGTTTCTCAATCATTTCTTGACCGTTTACCTTGATTTTAGGTGCGTTAAAAAGCGGTTAAGCGGCGCTTTCAATCTATGCATTATGCGCGGTAGATTGAGAAAACTGCATACCTGAAAATTCGGGCTGTCTTGTTCAAACGGGACACGCCAACGGCCTGTTCTCAATCAATTGTGGGCCGATTTCTTTGAATCCAGATGATATTGAAAGCTGAAATAGAGGCAACCAAGTGTGAAAAATCAAAATTTGTGGCACACCCCTCCTGCAGCATCAAGAACGAAATTAATCTGTGCTATCATCAGTTCATTCTATAGTACTGATTCCGATGTGTAACCAAAATGTCAAATGTGTGCAGTCTGTGACTCTACCTCCCTATTCATATGAATCCAAAATTATTCAAATTGGCTCAGAATTGACCAAGTAATGGTCAATTTAAGCTGGGGTTTGAAACGGGTAACGGGAAAATACAAGATTCTATATTTGAGGAACTATCCTGCGTATCTTGTAATAGTGGAGAAGCACTGTTTAACCGCTCTCGAACGCACCTAAAATCAAGCAAAACGGTCAAGAAATGGGCAAGAAACGAGCCCGGCAATCCAGCGCATCAAATTTATTCTTCTTCATCAAAATTTGATGAGTGTCATTAGTTTCGCAAACAGCTGTAAGCAGTGTTGAATCTCTAATGCCTCACTTTGTCTTCGGTTTTGTGCCTTTCTCTGCCTTGCCGCCGTTGATTGCCGTGGATGATGCCTTGTTCCGGGTTGACTTGCGCTGCGACGTGGCACCAGCACTCTCGGGATTCGAGCGTGGACTGAAGGATTTGTGAAGGATACCTATCAGGGTAGAACATTGAATACATGTGAGTGGATGAATCGTACCGTTTGACTGGCCGCACGGGATCTTTTGCTAACTGGGCCGATTCGCTAAAGGTATCGGATGAGACAACGAGTGCCAAGAGTTCAATTAATTTGACCTCACCATGATCTTTTTGATTTCCTCCCTTGCGCCGCGTCTTTGGGAGGTTGAACTGGTGGAACGGTGAGGTTTGGGACAGATGTTACACTTTGTGGCGTTTCAATAGCTGGTGTGGATGCATCCACAAGAATTTTTGTCTCATTTAAAAAGCGGAATGGGGTTGGACTGTCTATTCCCGAGCCTTTGAGGAGATCGCCTGCGAGCGTAAGAACCTCGATCATCGATAGGTTCTCGGGATGATCCAACTTGATTGAGAGCCCATGCTCCTTGGCAGCATAATACTTCTCAGGATCAGATGAAATAGCATCCCATGGGACGGAAACGACTTTTGTCTCTGAGCAGCGGGAAGCTAGATAACACAGTGATATTAGCTGCCGTACTTCCCCGAATATTTCCAGTTGAACGCACCCCAGCACTGATCAAAATAATCGGCAAGCAGCATACGCACGTCTGCGAGGACAACACTGTTCAAGTCGATGTGTGGGAAAACAGGGTGGCCACTTGAGTTGCGGGGAACTGCCGGGTTCTGAATTGCAAGGCCTGTGATAGATGAGAGGCAAAACTGGTTCGGACCGCTGTTGGCTCACGGGGAATGGCTGACTCAGCAAATTCGAACCACGGGGCTTCATAAACGGACTCGAGCTCCTCGGGAGTGCTGCCAAAGTTCCGGTGGTTCTGCGCACAGTGACCATGAATGCTAACGAGGATGCTCAGTATATTGCCAGAAGGAATATGAAAATTCACTCACGTCCCTGCAACAAGATCCCCAGTGTTTGGCTCACGGAAACCATAAAATAAGACCATTTCGGCGTTGCCTACAGCGCCACCTTGGCACAAGTCTCGGAGCCCCAACTTGATATAGGTTGCAAATTCTTGCTGGTTCCTGTTCCGAGTCACGTAAGAGAGGAAATTGCGCCGAGGATAGTTCAACTTACTGTGCAATATCCCCAGTGATTGCATTAGCCTTCTCGGCCCACTCGGATTGTTCTTCCCCGCTCAGTCCATCCCAGCGTTCTTTGAGTATGGTCTGGTACATAGCACCATGGTTGCTATTGCCGGTATCAACCTCACGAAGTCTTGCGGCGGCCGAAATGGAATCATGGTGGTGTTGTGAGAACAACTGTCGGCCGGTGGGCATCGAGGAGAATTTCAAAAGCGGATTTGTTCTTTTGGAGTTGGATGGACTCAAAACGGATTGCACCTCCGCCGACTTGAGGTAGATTTGGTTGCGATAGTTGGTGAACTTCCTCACAATCATCTGCGTAGCAGAGTCAGAATGAGAAATAAATAAATAAAAAGAAAATTGAGAGTCAGAGTCGGGACCAACCTCAAACCAGGTTTTGCGGGGCAGGCGGACTAGATCGAGAGTTTGGAAGTCGGAAGAGTCCAGGATGGTCGATGCTGTCTGCTGTTTCCAGCGAGTCAGCGCAATGCCGGTGACACCTTTGTCCATTTGTTTTGCAAACTCCGGCATGAACGAGTCAATGTAGATGTTCTGGGTGCGATTGGACTGTGCTTTTGCCATAGTATGAACGACGCTGTAGAATGTGTGGAGTTTCAGCTGGGAGGATGAGGTAAAATGACAAAATTCGTAGGCCAATATACCAGGTATCCTGAGAAGTTCAACATCATCCCTGGATACCGGGTCATCACCGCAGCCCTTGATCTATGCCTTGTGAAAAAGGCAGATCACCGATTCGGCGATTCCGCGCTCTGAAAATTCAACCAAACTTTTTAAAAAGAAAGTCGGCCCGGAGTAGGACCCAGAGGTGAAACGCACCAGACGGATCTAAATCCTTCCCTGAGCGTATTAATCGCAAAGACCAAGATTGCGCAGGTTATGCAGCGTGCGCTACAGATCGAGGATTCACAGTAAGAATTAAAGTTCACTGCATGTTATGTGTGTACTGATATTTCGATACAGACGAACCCTGAGACAGCTGATTCACGACACGTCCGAGCATGAACTGGCGTCCCGCACAAAAGAACTAGCCAATCGTCGGTCCAAATTTCGAACACAGCTATCCGAGCTGCGTCAACAACAAAAATATGTAATGCCTCAAGTGGGGGATAAGGTCGCCTCCCAAGCCATCTCTGCACCCGCTATCGAAGCCGAGCTATTGTATCTGCCCTCCGAATTTTCTGAGGCGGAACGGCGGGAGATGAATCTGGTCCAGCTTGCCATCGAGGAAGCGCGGTGGCGAGAGGGTCAGGCTTTTGATACTCTGCGGGCTCTACAAAATGTCGTGAAAGCCCTCGGGGCCCTGCAGCGAAGAAAGTTCAAGAATGATCGACAGCAGAAGCAGAACACGCGTGCCATGGAGCACATGGACGAGGGAATTAAACGGCGGAACCATCACATGGAGGCCTTTAATGCAGCGCGGCTGGCCATCATCACTCTGACCGGCAGCTCTAATTTCCCCGTTTTGACCGAAGCTGATTTGTTCATGAAGTCGGTTCAACAGAAGCGCCAGGTGGGAGATTCAAACCGAACGGATGGGTTGCTGTTCCGGGCCAAGGCATTGGCTACGGTGGGCTCGTACGATCGCGATGTGGACGGTGACATCGTAATGGATGATTCCGGGTCGGATGTAGAAGGTACGCAATCTCCTTTCTTCTGATACTTGTCGTGAAATAATTTTATTAGAACCAACCGTGGTGGGGACGCAAATGGAGACGTCGTTCGGGTGAGACTTAACTCTGGCTCTCCGATCGTTACCTAACTCACCGTGGCTGTAGGACCCCGAAAACCGTCACTAAACGCCCAGAAGGTTGGTTGTGGCAGTTGGGGAAGTTGACAAAAATGTCGAACAATGAAATGGAGGCTTGGTCGAACGAGGGTGAGTGCTGGAGTCTTTTTCTGGGCATTGAGTAGTGCGACTCAGTATCTGCCAGGTGATCGTGTCCAGTGGTTCCGTGCGGAAGCTTAAATGCAACGCTGGCAGGAGCAATGGGAGCAGAAGCTGGTCAAGCTGTTGCGCACTGCGCGGAGCTTTTCCAGGATGCAAGCTGTATGGACACAGCTGAGCAAGAATCAACCTCAAGGACGACCGGGTGCACGTGCATATGCACTCCAAAAGGCTGCGATGTATGAGAAAAGGTGGATACAGGCCCATAAAAACCTCAAGAATTTAGGTTTCGGGCATCTACTTGGTGAGGCAGCAAATGTCATTGAGTTCGTCGAGCAGGAAAGAAAAAAGGAGGCAGAGATATTGAACCAGGCCATAGGTACTGGTGTGTGAGCGGGAGAAGATTCCTTTGGTTCAAAATGATGTATCACTCCACATTTGACGATAATCCAGTAACATATAAACCTTCAATGTTGGTGTGCGTGGATGTGGGATGGAATATTCATATATACTGGGTTTTAGCCACGAAAACGCTGTGCACTCCTAGCCACGCACGACAGTTCTCGTCAGATAATTGGAGGGTGAAAAGGGTTCTCATTTGACTATGCAATCCTTCCGGAAAGACTACGAATAAAATAACCGCGACACAGAGTACTATCTCCTTCTTCGGAAAACATACACCACAACGTCGTCATCCGGGGAGGAGGTCGCCGTTATCGGGCGCGACGTCGTCCCGCCCATCACCGTCATCCCGCCCTCCCGCCTCTTGCCTCCTTTCGCATCGTTCCACTCGGCCCTTGGCACATCCGCCACTGGCAATCACCACATGCGGCGAGTACATTCTTTCTTTTCACTCCACGCCGTACTTCGGTCCGCCCACGGTGTCCCTCCCTTCATCCGCATTCCCTTTCAGCTCAAGCGCCACTTCTGCCGCAGTACTCGATCATTCTCACCTTTCAATGGTGCACTCGGCGCACTCTGTGTATCTACGCATCGACCAGTGATTCCAGCCTTACTCGACTGATACGAAGCCTACTGTGAGAATTTGGGCAAATGTGGGGGACTGGGTCAACTGTTAGAATCTCACAGGCAGTGGTCACTTAGCCTAATGGTTATGTAAGTGCACTAATTCCCATGTATTCCTCTCCCCAGCAGCCGGCTGTATTGGGTTCGAACCAGCTTGGTGCACCTTTTTATATTCCAATTTTCAGCCGCTTAATCATTCCCTAATTGTCGTTTAATCTGTACTCTCGTTTGAACCAATCTTTGCTTAATCAAATTTCGACTGAGGAAGCACAGACAAAAGGTAAGATTATCACCGGTCCAAGCTGATGTGTAGAGGGTTGAATTGGTGGGCTGGGCCGATCAGCAAATCAGTGTTCAAACATGATTTTCGGCTGAGACCGGGTATGCTTAATCAAACCTCATATAGATTCTTCCTCCGCAAGCATCTTTTAAAAAGGTCTCAGAGTGCCATCCAGACAGGAACGTGGCCTTGGGCCAGGCTCACTCGGTTTGCCTGCTTTCGATGCGTATGCACCTCATTTCGGTTGCAATCGCACTCAAAACGAGTTATTACACCGCTCAATCGCACACAAATCGGCCCTTTTGCCAGATCCGACCACAAATTATTTAAGAGACCATTGCACTGAATAGTGTTGACGAACTGTTCAACATCGGGTCGCACGACCAAAAAAAGGAACCGGCGCCGGTTCTTAGGATGAGATACATAGTTAGGGCATTTTGGCATTTGGGGAGGTTCATCCAGCGGGCCCTCGTGTACGCTTATCGTATGCCAAATTACTTTGATCCTCCGTCCTTTTCGAAGGCTAGGCTACACTCAGATGTCTTCTCTAACCAGCCAGACGGTATGAAACAGGAGAAAATGAGTTTGCATGAGTTCAGTACTAACACAATTGTACAGTTGAAATTTAATAAATGAAATCTCGACTATCTTAATTTTACTTGGTCTCGAGTCGGACGAGGGGACACTAAGTTGAAATTGAATCGCAACTCCTTATTTTAACCCCAGCACTGAAAGAAGGACAAACAGAATCGTGAGCCAGATTTACATACACTGCAAATCACACAAAAGACTGACCTGGATCTCCACCAGTCAACACCATTCGGTCCCAAACACCTCCTTCCTCGGCAGACTCCGCATCGACCTCATCAACATCGACGTCCATGGCAAATTCGGCCTCATCTGAATCCCTAACCTCCTCCACTGGAGGAATGCATCAGCAAATATTTCTATCAAGACGATGAACTCACCGAGAGCAGATAGTGGATCAACTTCGCTGGACAATTGAAAAAGTTTATGCCCCAGGTGTTGGGCAACGTCTTGGCTGTCTGGATTGAAGCCTTTGGCTCTATGAAATTGACGCACTCCAGTGTAGACACTTTCATCCCAACAGTACATGTAAATCTCCGCAGTCAGTTGAATGGGAGGGAATCCGAGCTCAGCTGCCTCCTCTGCGCTCAGACGATCAACACCCCATGGATCTAGAGACCAATATGCTAGGCAATGTAGCCAGCTGACAGAGGATGGCCCAGCTCTAAAGTCCTCTTTAGGGCAGAGAAATAGGTAGCCGTGGGGAGGGGTTTTTGAAGTCTTTGAAATTTTGAGCTGAAAAGTGACTTGATCGACAATGGCTGCATGAAAAGGTCAACATGAATTTAGCGACCACAGGCAGCGTAGAACCTCACCGTAATCTTGGAAGTTAGACGTGATCTGGAGGCGGCTGAAGATGTGATTTGCTGCACTAGTCCAATAGCGCCGTACATCGGGATACGAGTTCAAACAATCTAGGCGAAGAGTGCTGTCCCAAGCATCGTTTGCATCGAGCCTTAGAAAGTGAGCAACGTTAGCTCCGTTACCGATATGCGCACAAAAATTCTGAATACCGTGTCCAGCCTCCCACCACAACCGCTTGTCGGGGAGTTTCATACCAACGATGAACATCAACCTTATTATGGAGGGGCAAAAAGGCAATGATAACAGCGTCTTCAAACCGGTCCCTTGATGGACAGAAATAGATTGCGCCGAGGCCTACGGTTGTGCGGGTGGAGATGGTGAAGTTTCGAAAATTTCCCGGACAGCGATAACAGAGGTCGTGATATTGTTTCAACGTCAGAGAGCCGATGATGGTGGCGGCTTCCAGGGAACTCACGGACGATGGGTCCTTAATCCCCATTCTGCTTTCCACTGCAAGACCATACAGACTCGGAGATCCGCCGCTGGGTTGCAGGTCCACGCAGAACTGGCTAGTCGAAGATCGTATCCAGTATGTGCACTGGCCCGGGCTCTGGAGCAGTTCAGACTACGGCAGTGTTGAGGTCCCTGGACTCACCAAATTGTGTTTGAAAGCAGAGTCAAAGTACTCTTTAACCTCCTATGAGGATATCAGAAACATCAATAAGAGCATTCTGATTCCGTACTTCAAACTTCATGCGCTGTGTAGAGATGAATGGCAGGTAAAATACGAAGAAGACGGCACCTACGCAATAAAAGTAGATGTATACGGTCAAAAAATGCGAATGTTTATGGAGGTCCACAAAACGTAGGACTGGCATTAGACCTATTGCAAAGGTCAAGTCTAATAGCAGGAGACCCAGAAGACCGCACCACCGTGGAAGAGTGTGGCGTGGATATTGCCGGTACTTGCAACCCCACAAACTTGAAGGATATTTGGATGCCTGAATGCACAATTTGGCAACCTGCGTCGGATTGAAACTGCAGCAATGTGCCCAAATACTAACCGAATTGACATATATTTTGCAATCTCTTCACGCCACTCCTGTAATGCCTGTTGGAGCGCAAGATTCCCCAAGTAAGATTGACCGCACCTGTTCTGCCCCATGTCCCTGATAGATCGAGGCAGTGGTACTTTCGCCTCTGACTTTAGCGTTGTATATAGGTCGAATCCTCTGCCGTTCTAGTTGGCGAGTGACTATCCAAACGTCCAAAGATAGCTTGCATTGCAGGTCAATATCGCCCAGCGGAAACACCCGGAAATCTGTTCCCGATTGATTGTAATTCGATGACATAAGTGTGAAGTTCTGAGTGATGTTGGTCAAGTTTGTGGCCGTCACTGTGAAGTTATGCGCGCTCGAGAACATTCCGGTACCGTTGCTAAGTTAGACGTCAGTAACAGAAGACCCGAGCCATTCAGTGGGAAGAACGCACACGCTGGCATGCGGGTGGCCGAAAGTCGACTGGGAGGTAAAATTAAAGTCCATGTTGGCCATGGCGCATATGGATGATGGAGGAAATAGAGAAGAGAAGTTCAACGGCGTAGTACATCCTTCGCACCTTATTATAAGTTGCACCCAAAATAGAAACATATCGGAAATATGGTTAAAGGCCGTTGGAGTTACGAGTTATGTGCGCGCACTGCCTCTGTGGCGCACTTTGTTACCAGGTCCCCGCCGTTCATTCCTGCGCCCGTACCTGTACCTGACAGACTTAATTTGTACCTGAATTACAGCAAAGTAATATATATGTAGTAGTGTAGATAGCGAAGAATTCCCCGCGCGTTTGCAACGGGTTCACTGCTAATACTGGAGTGTCTCTTTGAATTCCAACAAAGGCTTCATTCTGCCCACTGTTTTTTTGAATTGAATTAAATCCTGCTCCTCCCGGCACTATACAAACTCCAGACTGGCGCTCGGATCCGACTCGATTCCTTCATTTGCCCGGGAATGATAACAAAACCGACATCAAGTCGCCGCCCAGGCGCCACTGTCTACCGACTCGGATAACACATCATCCGTTCTCCTTGTCTTTCTAGAACGAGAACCGGAGACTCCTGTTGAACACTGCTCCACTCCTACATCAAGGTGCGGAGTACCCAGCTTAATTGGTGAGTTCCCGCAGATATCGATGAGTATAGCAATTCTTTTTGAATGGTGGCGGTAGTGCTCGTGACAAGTTGGCAAGGGCCGGTTCGCAGATTCGAACCTGGACTCACCTCACATTCAGGAGAAAATATGGTGAGTTTGTGGCGTTCAAAGCATGGATTAGGACACTCATCCCATGATCTTAGGCCAACTGGTTGGCGCCTTCTGGCGAAAAACCAGCATTCTCGGTGGCTCCGATGTTGCTCCTAATCTGGCAAGGTTGGCGAGCATAAATATGTGTGCGACCGATAAATGACAGCACTACTCAATGGAACGGGTACGCCGAGCGGAGGTAAGTATTTTCGATATTTATGTTGTATCCACGGCAGGGAAAGTGGTATCTCTGAATCGTTTGGTCCGAGGTCGTCGAAGTACAGGGGCAAGGGGGAAGATACAAAATTAATCCCTTTGGCCATTCGGCTTCCGCGTTTAAAGCCCAGGTAGTGATGACGGCATACGCGCCGATGGGCCTATCATGCGCCTAACATACTAATTTCGTTCCATTTTACTGCACGCAGAACCTGCAGGGTCTTTTAGTAGGATCCAACAAACCCAACGCAGGCTTGCATCCAATGCCGGCTGACATAATGTCGCAGGACCCCGAAATATGAGTTATCAATGAAGTACATGGTGTGGTTTGGTTCAAGTGAAAATACGCAATGGTTAATGCTGTCGCAAAATGGCCACATGGGATCATCCCTCGAGCCTCAGGGCTCCTTCCGCCTGATGTTCTGCTTCCTCGAGTTTCGAGTATATCCACCACCCTACGACCTTCCTGACGGTGTCGTTCTTCCCGGTGAACGAAAGCGAGGTGTCGCGGCTGGACGAGAATCCCACTCCTACCAGGCCCGCGACGATGACACACCCGATCTGCCTTCCGTGATCGTCATTGAGCATGACGTCCACCTCTGTGTACCCAGCTGCGAGATCGTCAGAGTCAATGACGGGATATCGTGTTCCGCCCAATATTAGATGAGGCCTGGAATCTTCGAGCGGCCGGGAATACGAGGACCAAAAGCTGCTCGGGGACATGGATTCGGGGCCCTGAATTGAGCGCGATTCTAGGTTAGGTTAGCACTTCAGGCAGACATATCTGGGCCCCTTGTTAGGTATATCTTTACTTGGTGAATGACTAACCTAAGAGGGGGCTCCCTATAGGGGGGCTCCCAGATGGCTGGGAGCTCCCAGCATCTGGGGCGGGTGTACCCAGCTGGCTCTGCCTGGGTGCTCCCAGTGGGCTGGGAGCATCCAGATGTGTCACATCACGCTTTTCCGCGGCGGGCCGGAAAAAAAAATCGCATTTTTGGCACCCGGTGCTGCCTGCTGGTTGGCCCTGTGCCATGGCTATGTGCAGGCAGGTCCCGCGCGTAGTGCGGGCCCAAAAAATGGGGTATTTAGTGCTGACAGGGTGGTATTCGGCAGGGTATGAATTGGGGACCCTGTGTGCAGTGCGGGCTGGAAATTTTTGGTTTTTTTCAGGTCCGTTTGCTGCCTCCCACAGTACATCTACTCCAGACTTGTCTCATTACCCATTTGATACTACGCAGTAGTGCCTGCAAGCTCACCAGATAATTTTTTGCTTTTTATGTGCTGATATGCTGTTGGATACCTTGCACAACCAGTTATTTACCTTGTCTATACGCTGCTCTCAAATCTTCTCTGCAATATTTGTGTTGCATCAATTCCAACCAACATATGTACACAGCCATAAAAAATTGGCTTTTCAGTACAGGTATCAGGGGAACCCCTGTTTCCAACCCCCGATCCTCCGATCCAACCTCCGGTCGGACCTCCGCTATCCTCCGACGTTCCCCCTGCCGAACCAAACCCCATCTGGACGAATCCCCGCACTCCGCATGTGATCGTGCCTGGGATCACTGCCGTTCACTACGCCATCAACGGACCATGCGCAACCCGTAGTTAGCCCTAGCTGGTATATAGGTACACACCTGGCTGGGGAATCCTTAGACTTTCTCCTCTTCGGATCCCCCCTGCCAGGTGCGTTTCTTCCTGTAGTAGTGTACTTCAATTGACTTCGGATCCCCCCTGCCAGGACTCTTGAGATATTTCGGGCCGCCAGGGTTGCCCTTACAGCAGGAGAAAGTCTCTAAGGGATTAACCGGTCAAGATTGCGAAGTTCGGCTTGGATAGCGACAATTCGGAAGACGATCTTCCGCAACCTCCGAGTCCCCCGCAACCTCCGAATTTGAATCTTGCCCCCTCCTCCTCGCCCTCCGAAGCCGATATGGCCGATCCTACCTCCGCGACTTCTGCCGATACGGACCACCTATCCCGCATCGAAGAGGCTGTTGCGCGCCTTGCAGCGCTAATTGAAAATACCGCACAATCTCCCTCTCCTGCCCTGGCCCCTTCCGATCCGGATCCGGTCGGAGGTCCAGGTCTTTTCGCAAACCTCAGCCCAGCCTCAAAATCGGTCCTCCGACCGAATCCTCTGTTTGTCTTCGACGGCGACCGTACGCAAGGTCAGGCCTTCCTGCACGCTGTCAAGACTTACGTCCGGCTCATTCCGGAGGCTTTCCTCGAGAACGGGGCAACCTCCGAGGAAAAGGCCATGAGATTCGCCATGTCCTTTATGGCGAAGGACTCGGCGCAGCGCTGGGCAGAGCGCATGGGCGGAAAACATCCGTTCCTGCTCTCCACCTGGGACGCATTTGTTCGGGAATTCCGTCTCCAGTTCATCGAGGAAAACGAGCAGGACCACGCTCTCGCCAAGCTCGAGTCTCGGGGGTACTACATGGGTGCCCAGGACGTTTTCCACTACACCAACGACTTCGAAGACCTCGTCGAGCTCGCCGGCTTTGAGGATCAGTTGATGAAGGTCACCAAATACCGGACCGGCCTCACTCCCGCCATCAACCACGCGATCACCACGTCGAGCGATCCTCCGAGCCTCACGGATTATCCGGGCTGGCGCTCCCGTTCCTATCGCCAATATGAGGCACTGATCCGTGCACGGGCCGCCGGAGGATCATCGCAACCTCCGACGGGGGTTGTTCACTGCACCCACCCGACCACAGTTGTCCCCGTCTCGGTAGTCGCTCAACCTCCGAGGTCGGCGGCTCCTCCACTGCCACCTCCAGTCCCAATGGAGGTTGATTGGACCCATGCTCGTGCGGTCCCACGCCACACCTGCTTCCGCTGTGGCGATCTGGGACACCTCGCCCGAGACTGCACCACCCCGGTGGACATTCGCTCGGTGGACGTCCTCGATGAGGTGATCCAGCAACTCAGTGGAGATTTATTGGAGGAGCTCGCCGCCTGACTTGTGACCACCGAGTCGCCAGCGGCAACCCCCGAAGCGGAGGTGCCGGAGAATTTCCCCCCCCGCGACGAGTGAGCGGTGCGCCCTCATTCGCGTCCTCTAATCGTTTTGCCTGTTTGTATCATGAACCCAATAAAGTTGATTCAGCAGTTGAAACGAGAGACGCACCGCCCGCTTCAGAGGAACCTCCAAAACCTCCGATGATCCCCCGAGTCCGCCGACCCGGCTGGGAACGTAAACTTCCGAAACGCTACATGGCGGCGGCCGCCCCTGGCTCTAACTCCCTCCATCTTCCAGTGGAAATTGAGTCGGTCGATAACACCGTCAAACTCTCGCTCAAGGGTTTGGTCGACTGTGGTGCCACTTCGGAGTTTATCGACAAGGAGTACGCCATCTCCACCCAAATCCCGCTTTGTAAACTCTCACAACCCATTCCCGTTTTCAACGTGGACAGGTCTCCGAACAAAGCCGGAGCGATCTCGGAAGTTGCGGATGTAGTCCTCCGGTACAAGGGACATCCCGAACGGGTTCAGTTCGCAGTCACGCGTCTTGGTAAGCAGAAACTCATCCTCGGGTATTCGTGGCTTTGGAAGCACAACCCGGAGATTGACTGGGAAACGCAGGATGTCAAAATGACCCGCTGCCCCGCCTCCTGCGCCACTTGTTGCAACAAAGTCTGAAAAGAACGCCGCGAGGCCAAGGTCGTCGCCCAGATCCTCTGCTTCGTCTGCGCCGGCCCCTTCCCATCCATCTGCGTTATCGACATGGATGACCGAGAAGGTGAGGACGACGATGATGATCCGGATCTTCCAGAGTTAACCCCCGACTCGGAGGATGACTCGGACGATGAGGACGACCCTATCGAAGACGGTGATCGCATCTCCTATACGCGGTTCGGACCTTCGGAAGATATCCGGGCAACTTCCACTGTTTCCCAGAGGCTCGCGGAGGCTCATGCTAAAAACTCCAGACCTCCTCCGATGGAAGTCCCCGACTGGATTTGGGAGTTCGAGGATGTCTTCAATCGGGAATCCTTCGACTCTCTTCCGGAGCGTCGGACGTGGGACCATGCCATCGAACTCGTTGATAAGCAGGATATTGAACCACCCGTGAAATCACTTGTTTTTGCGATTTTCATACTTCCAATATCCTGTATATCGTGTTTCTACGGTATCGACTGGCTTTCCATAAGAGGCCAATATCACCTGAGTAACGGGATGATGTTCCTGAGTAGTCAGGAGTGTCTCTGGCAAGTGCTTGCTCCGAAACATGTAGGAGACGGTGTAGCCCAACCAAACATATCAGTTGTATCACTGGTTTCCGCTGTTTCCGCTGTTTCCCAACATCAGATCAAGTGGTTTCCGATGTATTGAGCATTTTGGTGTGATTCATTGAGGAAAGCATACCAAGCATAGTTGCAGGTGACATCGGAACTACCGTTCCGGCTGTTCCTAGTCAGCGGCTATGTCGGACATGAGTTCACGGGTATAATAACTGCCGAGTCTTGGGATCGTAGATCTCAGAACCATAGCAAATACCAATGGGGATAGTCAGCTCTAATTCCTGTCGGTCTCTTCTCATGGTTTCCTCGAAGTGGGGTATCTTTTGAAAGCTATAGACAAGGGCTACAAGGTCCGACTATACCGATTCAAGGGATACTTCAGGAACGGAAGTTCCACAACTCAAGAAACACTTGGCAGTCATGGTTTTAAGTGCCCATCACGACGCCATGTGCAAGATATTACCAAGAAACGGTCGGAATATACCCGGAATAATGTCTTCGAGCTCACCGACCAATGGGACACTTTGTATATTATATTGCTACACGGATACACAGAAAGAGGATGGATAAACGGACAATGTTACGGGTTTCTTTTCTTGTCATAGTCATATCATCATTTGTATAAGTAGTCAGAGTAGTTTGGGGTACAGGAGAGCAGTTTCCTCCGGGAAGCCTCTCAACATAGTTCAGAGAGCAGTTTCCTCCGGTGATAGGGCGCGTACTGGGGTACGCATAAAAACCCGAGTTTTTATTCTTTTTAATACCTATCGCCGGGGGAAAACGTGAGGTTTAGCAACGGGGCGTACACCTACCTCGGGGTGGTATGCTACACCTTTGACGGCCGAAAGCCAGCGGGCAATCACGAGTTGTTGAACAGTTAACTCTAACGAGTTAACTGTTCTATTAATCAACCATACTGCTGGGCCCCGGGGGTCAGTTGATAGCTGAATCCCTGGGCGCTAGAGGTGATCAAGAGGAACTATATTATCTCAGGGCTGGCCGCTGGACAAGCGGAGTACGGAACTATCATACGAAAGACAATTTTTAGAGTTTAGCTGTGGGAGCTGTTCAGCCGCTGAAAGAGTTCAGCCGCTGGAACGGTTCACCCGGCGGAGCTTAGATTAGGTTTTACTTTGGCAGAATGTCAAGCCGGTTCACCGGGGCGAGATATTACAAACAGCGGCTGGTCGGGCGCTTGTCCCGCTGAACACCGGATTGGCGCCGTTGAACCTTGAACATGATTAAGAGCTTATTGTAAGAGCCGGGGAACCGACTAACCCCGGGGGAAACATATGTGATCGGCGGGCGAAGATTTGCGATCGGATGAACTGGTCTTGCGCTTCACCCGCTGGTTGAAGACTCAACCAGCGGGTGTAAAGTTACTCCCGCTGGACTGATTTGTGTTCCCGCTAGATAAATGAGAGTAATACTTTCTGCCGCGGGACCTGGTCAGAGCTCTCGCTGGAACTTTTGGGTTCAGCGGGTGATGAAACAAGCATCCTATTCAGGAAGCATCACCGGCAAGGCTTAGTAAAAGCACGCCATACTCGGTTCACTATGGGGACCGCATGATATACCCCCGGAAGACGGTGGAAATACCCACGGGAGAAAATACCGAATATACCATTGGCCCGCTGGTCTCTTGGCAAGAGCAGAATGTGTTCCGGCTGGTTTCCTTATATCCCCGTTTGTAATTCTGGACATGTATATAAGCAGTAGAATAATTAGTAGAAAGAGTAGTAAACTATCCCCCGCTGTTCAGGGCAATATAGTAGACTAAGAAATAGAAATCAGATTTGAAAGACTTGACAGACGGAAGTCACTGAAATTGAGAAGAAGCCAACGTGAACAAAGCCGTTTGCCTTGTAAGAGCTCAGCCGCCAGCTTGGAGCCGTTGGTACGCCAGCCGTTCAATTGCAGCTACCGGCCCTAAATTAGAGTCGTCCCGTTGGGATTGAGTTGAAGACGCCTCGTCAGTCGTCCGGCCGTTGTCATTCCCTGGCACGGTCTAGATAAACCGCCGGTGCCGTTCTCCCTCATTTCGGACAGTCAGATCCCTCATTTCACGGTCGAACTATTCGCCCCGCGGTAGAAGATCCCCCGCTGATAAAAACCGAGCTCCCGCTGGACATAAAAGTCGTCCCGCCAGAAAGATTAAAGTCGCATAACAAACTTGACGGGTTTCTGTACCCTACCTCCCCGAACATACACACACGAGTATTTGGATATTGGTTGTGATTGAGATTAGATTTTATAGATTGGTTGATAGTAGTGACTAGTTCACTACGTTCACTAGTTTGTTTAGTCATTTGATTTCACGGCTGCACCCAAGTGCACCGTTTCACCGGGAAGCCTCTCAACATAGTTCAGAGAACAGTTTCCTCCGGGAAGCCCCTCAGCGCAATTCGAGTTTCACAAGTCTTAGATACTTGGGAAGGGCGAATTCCGTAGAAACACAAGGAATAGGATTGGATTTTCACTTTCGACTCAACACTTTTACGCGGATATGTGAGGAACTTTGGATACGTGAGGGACTGGAACTGGTTACGTGAAGAACGGCTACGTGAGGGACTGGACATTGGATTTGGACATTAGATTGAATTGGATTGGATACTGGGACTGGGATACTGGACTTGGACTTGACTGGGACTTGGGATTTGGATTGACAACACGCTTTTGGAACACACTATCGACGCGGATCTTTGGGATACGCACTGGAAACCGTAGAAACATCACTGTTTCTTACGTTTCCTAAAACTTGGTTATCATATATCGGATCATCATCGTTCAAAACAGTTGTATCCTTTGGATCTTCAGTTTCGCTCGTATCGAAAACACAGCATTTCGTACAACTTTTACTTTGAACAATTGGCTTTCCCATCAACCTTTCTAAGGCTCTGAAACTAGGGACTGACACTCGTCGGCTACCTTGGAAGTAACTGAAACAGCTATCATACATCGTCTCTGGTGTTGGTTGTGGATAGACTCGATCTATCTCGTCCAATATTGGTTTTGTTGTTTTGGTTTTGGTTGTTTCTTGTGTTTCCACACTAGGTTCCGAGCTCACACATCATCATTCCCGATTCGAAGCCGGCAAACTGTAAGGTCTACCCGATCTCTCCCCTCGAACAGAAGGAGCTCGATGCCTTCATAGAGGAAGGGTTAGCCACCAGCCGAATCTGTCCGTCCAAGTCGCCCATGGCCTCGCCGGTCTTGTTCGTGAAGAAGAAGGACGGCGCTCTCCGGTTTGTCCAGGACTACCGGGCGTTGAATGCCATGACCGTGAAAAACCGGTACCCGCTCCCCTTGATCAATGACCTCATTAACCGGTTGAAGGAGCTCGGTACTTCACGAAACTCGACGTCCGGTGGGGGTTTAACAACGTCCGGATCTGCGAGGGTGACGAGTGGAAGGTGGCCTTCCGGACTAACCGGGGATTGTTCGAACCCCTGGTGATGTACTTCGGCCTGACCAACTCCCCAGCGACCTTCCAGACCATGATGAACGACATCTTCCGAGACCTCATCTTGTCCAGAGATGTCATGGTCTACCGAGACGACATCCTCATCGCCCACTCGGACCTCGCACGCCACCGGAAGATCGTCTCGGAGGTTCTTCGGAGGTTGCGCACACACAAACTCTACCTCCGACCGGAGAAATGCGAGTTCGAGAAGGCGTCGATCGAGTACCTCGGCGTGATCATCTCTCACAATCACGTCGAGATGGACCCCGTCAAGGTTGCGGGAGTTGCTGCCTGGCCGACCCCGGGAAACAAGAAGGACGTGCAGCAGTTCCTTGGCTTCACGAACTTCTACCGGAGGTTTGTTCGGGGGTTCTCGGACATTTCCCGGCCCTTCTTCGATCTCACGAAAAAGGGCATGCAGTGGTCCTGGGGAAGCTCGGAGGATGCAGCGTTCCGAGCTCTCAAGGATGCCGTAACCTCCGACCCGGTCCTTATCCTCCCGGACCCGTCCAAGCCGTACCGGCTCGAAGCAGACAGCTCCGACTTTGCCACCGGGGCCGTCCTGTCTCAGCCCGACGCCGACGGCAAGTGGCATCCGGTCGCGCTCTTCTCCAAGAGCTTGAACGAGGTCCAGCGTAACTACGAGATCCACGACAAGGAGATGCTCGCGATCATCCGAGCCTTGGAGGAGTGGCGGCACTTCCTCGAAGGCATGGAGCATCCGGTAGAGATCTGGACTGACCACAAGAACTTGGAGTACTTCCGTGAAGCGCGAACCCTCAACCGCCGGCAGGCTCGGTGGTCCCTGTACCTGTCCTGGTTCGACTTCGCCCTTCACCACAAACCTGGAAGTTCCATGGGTTGCCCGGACGCCCTCTCCCATTGTCCGGATCACGGAGGTTCGGAGGATAATCCCGACGTGACCCTCCTCCATCCTGAACTCTTCCATGTCCGCGCGATGGAAGGTGTCGTCATCGCCGGCCCGGAAGTCCCAATCCTCCGAGATATCCGGAACGCCCTCTCTGGGGAGGCCGACCTCAAAGACCCTGTCACACGCACCGCGTGAGAGGTTCTCAAGGTCTGTGGCACCCGGTCCACCCGATCCTCCGAATGGCATGTCGAAGGTGGGCTGCTCTACTTCCGAGGGAAGATAGTGGTCCCCCGAGATAATGACCTCCGGCGTCGGATAATGGAGCAGCACCATGACACGCGGATTGCCGGGCACGCCGGTCGTTTCAAGACGTTGGAGCTTGTCTCCTGGAACTACTGGTGGCCCCAGATGTTCCAACACATCGGCCATTACGTCTCCACCTGCAACCTGTGTTGCCGTACCAAGGCCCTCCGGAAACTTCCGATCGGAGAACTTCATCCAATGGAGGTTCCCCCCGAGCGCTGGCATACGGTCTCCGTCGACTTCATCGTCGAACTTCCAGAGGCCCACGGGTATAATGCGATCATGGTCGCAGTGGATGTTTTCGGTAAGCGGGCGCACTTCATTGAATGTCACACGCAGATCGATGCCGTGGGCTCTGCACGCCTTTACTACCGGAACGTCTGGAGGCACCACGGAACTCCAGTCCGTTACATCTCTGACTGAGGTCCGCAGTTCGTCACGGAGTTCACTTGGGAGTTGTTCCGTCTCATCGGGATTCAACCGGGGACCTCCACCGCCTACCACCCGCAGACCGACGGGCAGACCGAGCGCATTAACCAGGAACTCGACCAATTCATCTGGCTTTTTACAAACTACAAGCAGGACGATTGGGACCAGCTCTTGCCGGCCGCGGAGTTTGCGTACAACAACCACATCCACTCATCGACGCAGCAAGTTCCGTTCATGACGGACACCGGTCGGCTCCCTCGGATGGGGTTTGAGCCAAACGGTCCGCGCTCGCGACTGGAGGACGTGAATGACTTCCAAGACCGGATTGCCTCGGGGGTTTCGGAAGCCCAAGCCGCACTTGTCAAGGCCAAAGACGAGTACAAGCGGTACTACGATTGCCACCAAACCCCCGCACCGGAGATTAAGGTCGGAGATCGCGTGTGGCTTGATGTGTCAGATATCCATACCACACGCCCATTCCCCGGACTCTCACATCGCCGGCTTGGACCCTTCCGTGTCTCGGAGGTTATCGGACGTGGCGCGTTCAAACTGGATCTTCCCCCGCGCCTCTCCCGATTACATCCGGTGTTCCCCGTGGTGAAATTGGAGTTGGTGGAGGATGACCCCTTCGGAGGTCGTCTGGAGTATGAGGAACCCCCGCCTGTACTTGCTGACGGAGCAGACAGCGAGTGGGAAGTGGAGGAAGTCCTGGACGCGAAAATGCGCTACCAAAGCCTCTGGTACTTTGTCCGGTTCAAAGGATATGACAACTCGCATGATCAATGGGTAAAACATTCGGACATCTTCGCCCCTGACGCTATCGCGGAATTCTACTGCAAGTACCCTGGGAAGCCTCGAGCCATCGCCGCTGCCACTTTCAGTGCCCTTCCGTTCCAGGACCCCGCCACATCCTCCGCCCACATCCGAGCTATGCATTGAGGCACCACATTCCAAGGGGGGGGTGATGTCAGGGGAACCCCCGTGTCCAACCCCCGATCCTCCGATCCAACCTCCGGTCGGACCTCCGCTATCCTCCGACGTTCCCCCTGCCGAACCAAACCCCATCTGGACGAATCCCCGCACTCTGCATGTGATCGTGCCTGGGATCACTGCCGTTCACTACGCCATCAACGGACCATGCGCAACCCGTAGTTAGCCCTAGCTGGTATATAGGTACACACCTGGCTGGGGAATCCTTAGACTTTCTCCTCTTCGGATCCCCCTGCCAGGTGCGTTTCTTCCTGTAGAAGTGTACTTCAATTGACTTCGGATCCCCCCTGCCAGGACTCTTGAGATATTTCGGGCCGCCAGGGTTGCCCTTACAACGGTAGAGTCACCGCACTTTTTTAATTTTGAAGATGATATTAATCTAGTTAATCTAATCTCAAACCTGCCAGATTTGGATGCAGGTGGTAGTGGTCCCAAACCGGAAATCCCGTCTGATGTGGGAGACATTCCAATTGGGTCGGGAGGAGTAGGAGTTCCCAAAATGGAAGGGCCATACTTTTTATTGCTGCAGCCATGACATGTGTGGTGGTAGTATATCTCTTGTATGTAGGTACACAACATTAATATAAGTACCCACTTGTTTGGGACTTTGAGTGAAAAAATAAATCAGAGCCTGATAAAAATAAAATAAAAAGTGTAAATCTGGGTGAGAGCTCCCAGCTAAGGCTGGGTGCACCCAGTTAATACATAAATATGCATGGGTGCACCCAGCCAATATAGAGATATATCTGGGAGCACCTGGGTGCGGTGAGCAGGATGCTCCCAGTGTGGGTGGGAGCTCCCACACCTGGTGAAGAGGGTGCTCCCAGGGTGGGAAAGGGTGCTCCCACAACAGCATTGATGGGTGCTCCCACTGAGTATCCGGATGCTCCCAGATGTCGATATGGGAGCACCCAGCATGTTAAATGTAGCTGAAACTGTGGAGAAATTAGGAGCCGGACAGTAAACCTTTACGTACCATATCAGTGTGGTGTTGAAGTATGATGGAATACAGAAATTGCAGAGGCCATTAGAAGAAATGCACAGCCTATTAGGCTGCATGCACAAAGGCGACTAAGTGGTTGTGCAAGCCATACAACAGCCTGTACTGAAAAGCCAATTTTTTATGGCCGTGTACATATGTTGGTTGGAATTGATGCAACACAAATATTGCAGAGAAGATTTGAGAGCAGCGTATAGACAAGGTAAATAACTGGTTGTGCAAGGTATCCAACAGCATATCAGCACATAAAAAGCAAAAAATTATCTGGTGAGCTTGCAGGCACTACTGCGTAGTATCAAATGGGTAATGAGACAAGTCTGGAGTAGATGGACTGTGGGAGGCAGCAAACGGACCTGAAAAAAACCAAAAATTTCCAGCCCGCACTGCACACAGGGTCCCCAATTCATACCCTGCCGAATACCACCCTGTCAGCACTAAATACCCCATTTTTTGGGCCCGCACTACGCGCGGGACCTGCCTGCACATAGCCATGGCACAGGGCCAACCAGCAGGCAGCACCGGGTGCCAAAAATGCGATTTTTTTTCCGGCCCGCCGCGGAAAAGCCTGATGTGACACATCTGGATGCTCCCAGCCCACTGGGAGCACCCAGGCAGAGCCAGCTGGATACACCCGCCCCAGATGCTGGGAGCTCCCAGCCATCTGGGAGCCCCCCTATAGGGAGCCCCCTCTTAGGTTAGTCATTCACCAAGTAAAGATATACCTAACAAGGGGCCCAGATATGTCTGCCTGAAGTGAGGTTAGCGGAAGAATCTCTGAATTACGAGACTAACGGTATCCAGTCTTGGTCCCTGCCATTTACCCTCGAACGAAAAAACACAAAATGATGTTATCCATCCTGACCAATATCTGCTTCCGCTCCCTCCAACGCTTTCACAAACAACCTTGCCCCAAAAATCCAAGTTGTCAGGGCTGTTTGGTTCGTCGAAGGCCTGAACCAGCCTCAAAATGACAGGGAAAAGGAGATGGTACCAAGCGATTATCTGGATCCCATACTCCTTTAGCTTCTCGAGGCGCTGGATTATAAGCTCCCAGTCCCGGCGTTCTCCGTCAAGAGTCACCCGGGGTATCCCACAGAGAAAAGAGATCTTATAGTCGAAGCACTTCTTCGTAGTGGCCATCATGAGCATCGAACCGACCGTAGTATCGTTATCTGTGGTGGTCGAGAAGTTGGGCAGGATCCAATCGCGAAGACCAGGATCCACCACATTTTTGTGTATTAAATGCTCCAGCTGGCGTGAGAGCTTGCCAACATCCAGGGGAATATCGCCAGTAACCTCGAGATCCCTGGGCGCAACAAAGTTGGCATGTAGCAGTTCCGTGTCTGCATTTACATGAACACTGAACTGTGTGATGATGCATCAGACTTTCGACAATTAGCTTGTGACATTGTACAAGGCCGAAAAAGGCCGAAAAAGGTCCGAAAAGGCCACAAGCTCGCAAGGTCACAGACCTATGTCCAAAATCTAACAAGGTCAAAAAAAAAACCCCCATTTTTTTTCTTCGAGTATTGATCTGGCCGTGATATGCAGTTTCAATATATATATATTTCGATTTTTCACTTTTTGAGCTTGTGAGCTTGCGACAAGCTTGCAATGTCAAAAAATGCGCAAGCAAAATGTAAAATGGCTGATGTGGCGAGCCAGACATCATCGGGTCTGACGACGAGGGCGTAATGGCGGCTATACGCAGTCATTACCGTGTTCACGAAACTATTCTCGTTGGGGATGATCTTGAACTCCGTCCTGTCGCTCGGCCTGGCAGATCGCCCACCCACCGAATATTGCAGGATGTTGTCCGCCTGATTGAACTGATTCGGGCACCCTTGCTCCACAATCTGAGACGACCTGACGCCCTTGATATTCGCGGATTTCGCGCAATGTCTGGCAAGGCGGAATGTCACAGGCATCGAGCGTTGCAAGTGCTCAGCGGTTGGGAGAGTCAAAATAATTAGGAAAATCACTCGAAAACCGTGCCAAAAAAATCATTTTTTTTTCTCAACCCTTTTAAACGCGTTTTTGAGAGAATCCGCAACCTTGTCCAAAAAGTGAAATAAGCCATCCGAGACCCCCCCCCCCCCCTAGCCGATGTCTCGGCATTCTCCGGCGGGTACCTCTTGGCCAGCGGCAAGTGCTGTTCCAAAATCATTCGCTTAGTCAGCTGATTGCCGAGGATTGGACAGCTTATCCAACCTTATCCAACTTGGACTCTCACCGTCGCATTCTGGCAGTACATGACTCTATACATGCATCTACATGACATCTATCTATATTCGTGTGGCCTTCCGGGCATCCCTTTCCGAGACCTGGATGTCCGTCGTTGTGAGTGATCGAGAACCAAAGTGATCAGAAAAAGGTTAAGGCCACCTGGCCAGCGCATCACAGGCTACGGCTGCGGTTGCGATGCACGACCTGCTTGTCCAATTCGACGTCAAAGAAACTGGACTAAGATGAATTGATGCGTTACGAAGAGCTGGAAGAAAGCATGGGATTATAACATGACTAGCGTATGTGTAGATCGGCAATGGGGGTACAATGTAAGTGGTAGGGTATGTATGGCACAAATCAGGGTATGTATCGTACAAGGTCAAGGGAACGAAAGCAGCGAGTGGAAAAAACGACTGACAAAGGGTGAGTGTAAGCTAAGTAAATACAACAGAAATTTGTGTCTACTACAGAGCATTTTTGCGTAACCACAGCTAAACGTCGAGACGAGAGTGTATGTACCGTCAGGGTCATAATTTTCATGAGCAGTCAGATTAAAAGTCTAGCGCCCGAGTCAGTATGTATCCCTGAAGAATTCAAGGAGACACACCATTCAAAAGCTGCGCAGACGACGTCGAATAGCGCAGCGAAAGCTCGTCCGACCCGAGCGGCTCCGACGTCCCAAGGTGGATCGTACCGCCCGCGCGGTCGCTCCGCTGCAGGAGATCGTCCCACCGATCCGCCTTCTCCTTTTCCGTCAGCGCCTGCGCCGCCTTCTCCGACATGTCTCGGAACGTTACCGGCTCTGAGCGCGGTAGTGATGTCGACCGCTGCTCCATCCGTCGCTGCCGCGCCGTCGACCCGTGGCTCGTGGAGTTGCTCGTGTTCGACATCTGCCGGCTCAGCGCATCGTTGTGTGTGGGGGCGGACGACATGCGCCGCGTCGGCTCAAGCGACGCAAGCATGTACTCTACGCGCGGCGTGTCTGCTGGCGGGGGTTTGCGCGTCGCGAACGCGTTGATCGGCGCGGCGGTTGAGAACTCGGGGATACTCGGTGTCTGGCTGAGGCGGTTGTTGCTGTATCGCCGCTCCCTGGACGAGGAATTGGGCATGGGGAGCCGCCGCGGTGGATGCGGCAGCGACGGCGGGTGCTCCTCAGCGGGCGTGTTGACTATCTGCCAGTCGTCGGCTGTGCGGAGGTTTTGCGTGCCAAAGAATGACATGGGCTTAGCGTTGACCTTCTTGTCGTCGAACGAGCCGGGCAACTCGCTGAGATCGAGCTTGTAGAGGTCTTTAGGCGGGACGATGTGCTTCCCGATGATGACGTTCGGGGTAGGCATGGGCGGAGGCGCTGACTCGTCGCCATAAGATGAGGTGGAAGACCGTGCGGAGCCTGTCGTTTTGTGGAAGTACTTCGAGGAAGCGACGTCCGAGGAGACGGGCGAGGACGAGCGGGTCGTGGTGCTTGCTCTCGGCTGATGTGACGCAGGAATCGGAGGCGGCAGTGGCAAAGCACGCGGAGCAGGACGGGGAATGCTGGAAGGAGGGTTGGCCGCACTCATCGAGGAACGCGACTGCATGAAACGAGAGACCGCTCCAGGCTCTGAATGTCCATCCGAGGACATCGCACTCCTCGCCTCCAAGGTAACATCCCTGGGGAGTTGTGGCACAGGCGGGACGGGAGGCAGCGGCGGGATAGGCGGCAGAGAGCGAGAGCCACGATCATACTTTTCCTTCAGCCCACCGGTGCTAATCCTCTTCATCAGCTTCCAGATCTTGTTTCCGCCGCCTAGCGCAGGCTCCGACCGCCGCGACCGCGGCTCATTGCTTAGCAAGCCTTCATCATGCGGCGGGGACGACTTAGCCCACATCACCGAGTCCGGTTCGCGCGAGGGGCTGTCGTCGCCTGGAGCACGGCTCCCACTCCGCCCGCTCTTTTTGCGACGGTCCCCCTGCTGACTCGCTCGCCCACGGACCTCGTCCTCCGACTCCTCCCGCTTGCGCACCCACCGCTCGCTAACCTTGCGCGTCAGCGTGCGCCCGACGCTTGAGCTCGGCACTGCAGCCTTCGAGCCCCGCGCGCGCGGGCTGTCGAACATGGGAAACGCTGACGCAGAGATGTACGACGACGCGCCGTCCCAGGCGTCCTCCGGACTACCAACCGCGACGACGCGCCCCGACGTGGAGCCAAATACGGTATAGTACGGCGTCACCGGCGGCGAGGCTGTCTCGGCGTTCGCAACGAGCAACCCACCGTGCCCGCTGTCGCTGGTCTGCTTGCGTTTGAAAGTGGGGGAAGATGGCGAGGGAAGTGGTGACGTGGCAGGGGTGTTTGCGTCCAGTCCTCGCTTATACGCTTGGGCCACGGCGCCAGCAGGTGTGAGTTGTCCACTCCCACTCCCGCTGGCAGGACTCCCACGTGGGCTGGCGCCATCACCGGAGGCGGCGAAGGACGGCATCGGATTGAGGGAGAGATTGAGGCTGAGCACCGGGGGCCCGCGCGAGATGATGGGCGAAGCGACTTCAGGCGAGAGAGTCGGGGCTGAAGGCGTCGGCACGCTTGGTGAAGGACTCGCGTTGGGTGCAGTTGACGGACGCCCAGCGCTGGGCCGGCGCTTCAGCACGTTCTTCTGGCGCTTCTCCTTGTCCCGCGGCTTCTCCTCACTATGGGGCCCCACAAACGCAAGCGCAACCTCCCGCTCCTTCTTTTCCCTCTCCCGCTCCAGCGCCCGGTCCTCGCTCCGACGCGCCCCTCCATCCTCACTCCGCCTCCCGCGCCCCTCCTCCTCCACCCGCTCCACGCGCTTCCCCGACGCATCATACTTCTTCCTCCGTATATGCCCGTCCATACTCGTCCGCCCCACACCCTCCCCACCGGTGCTCGTCCCATCCGACGAGTCCGCCCGGCTGCGCGACGACACCGACGCCGGCTTCGCCAGCAAGCTCTTCACATCCAGCGCCAGCTCCGGCGTGCGGAACGAGCCCTCGCGCGTGAGATGCGCGCCGCCCTCCGCGCGGAACGACCCCTCCCGCTCGAGCCCCCGCGTCTGCGCCTGTGCTTGCGCCCCGGAGTCGGACACGGTGCGCAGCCCAGGCACCATCACCCGTTCGGGCGTGCGCTGGCGCGCCGATGCCGACGACACATAGCGGGCGGGCGCCTGCGACGCCGCCGCCGCGCGCTCGCCCAGCGGCGCATACGCGCTCTGCCCGGGGTATTGAGCCGCCTGCATGTGCGACTGTATATGCTGCGGCGGGGAGCCCGGGGCGCGCGTCGCCGCCGCAGTGAGCAGCGCCGCGCGCGGGTCGGACGTCTCCCGCGGGCGCTGCATCGCGAGCGGGATGTGGGCGTTCGAGGGCGTGGTCCCATGATGCGAGCCGCCGGAGGTTTTGCTGCCGGCCGCGCCGGGCCGTGGTGAAGGGAGCGACAGCGAGCGGGTCACCAAGGGCGAGGTGGAAGAGGGCGAGGAAGCAGGATCCATGTAGGTGTTGGTGGTGGCGATCTTGAGATTCTCATGTCCGTGCGCGGAGCCATGCCCGTGAGCAGAGCTGGATTGTGATGAGGGGAGCGAAGGGTGTGTGTGAACAAGAGACGATGCCGACGAGGACGGCGTGGGCGTAGTCGGCATGGCGGGCGCCTCCTCGCGCGGGAAGGGCACGCGCTCGCGGCTACGCGAAGCTGCAAAAACAAGTCGTTCAGTATACGCTGGCGATAACGACATGCAAGGAGTCCGAGGCGAAAAGACAAAGAGCCCGTAGTCCGTGTCCGTCGAGGACAAAAAGGTGAGACAAGGACGAAAAAGCGGTGCACGCGACGCAATGAAACGGATAATATAATAAGCGCGCGACCGAAAATTGAAAACACACCGGGACAGCATCCCCGCCCCGGATGACTAGTTTTAAGTCGCTAGCCCGCAACGCATTTCCAATGTGAGGAAAGATACGGTATGGCGCCGCACGAGTTTTCGGGGGTGATAAAACACGTGCCGTCGCGGTTGCCGAGTGATCGAGGCGCTAGGCTGCGATGCGCATCTACCTCCGTGTGCGGGTCACGATAGTCGCCGGTGAAGGAGCGACGAAACAGGCAACAGGTGCGCGCCAAGGAGAAAGAAAAAATAAACGCGCGACGCGACGTGTACGAGATGGGACATACGGGCAGAGACAAAAGCGGACGGCGGAAAAACGAAACCGAAAAAGGAAACGCCGACAAGAACAAAAACCAAAAATGCAAAGACAAATAACGCACCAGCACGACCCTCAACGCCCCTCGCCCTCGACGTCGACGATGACTTTTCCAAACTCCGTGTCCTAGACAGCGACTTTGGCGGCGGCGGCGTCACGCGCGGTGGACGCTCCCCATTCGTGTGTTGTCCGTTTGCGTTTCCGCTGGAGTTTGCGTTTGCGTTGGAGGCACTCCCGAGTCCATTGCTGTTCCCGTTCGTGGTCGTGGCGCCGCCGTTCGCGGAGATCCCATTCATAACCTGCGCGTGCGCATGGACGGACCCTTGGCCAAACGTCAGCACACGGAGTCGGGGGTACGGGGTATACGCGGCGTAGGGCTGGATGTAAGGATGGGGATGGGGATCAAGACGCGACACAGAGATGGAAGGGGTGGGGGAGGGAGAAGAGGGCGGGGCGAGGGAATAGGTAGGAGATGAGGGCGGGGCAAGGGAATACGTCGGCGAGGAAGGTGGAGGGAAGGGGAGGGGGGCGGAGAGCATCGAATTATAAAAGGAATTATTAAAGTGAAAGAAGGTTGGGCGAAGAAAGAAAGAACGAGAGTGATGTAGCTGTAGCAAGTAACAAGCAGTAACGTGTCGACGCTGAGCGACGGTAGAAGGAAACGAAAGTGAGGGCTAATGAAGGAAGCAAGTAAAGGAACGGAAGCAAAACAACGGAAATGAATGAAGGCGGTCCACATCATTGCATCTACATCTGCATATGCAGATGAATGTGATATGATTACTCTGCCCTGCCTGGCGCCTCGCTCCTGTTCTTGCCCAGGGGATTCAAAACGCCACGTTGCCGGGGATCATCCCACCGAGGATCCCACCGAGCACACCGGAATGCAGCGAATCCCCGGCTGTATATGTCGCCGCGCCTCAAACAACTGTATACATCGCGTTGCGAAGATACAGTTGTGTCGTCGCGACGACACACCACCGACCATGCCGATCATGATGCAGACGCGATGACACCGCGAATAGCATTCATCTGGGACATCGGAATGGGTGGGGAAGGGCAAGCGAGGTGTGGGCGCAGGTGAAGCAAACGCGTGGGAGGGGTGGGTGGGAGGATCAGGGGAAAAGATCGTATACTAGGAACGAACAGAAAGATGGGGGGAGGGAAGAGTGGATTGAATAGATAGATATGGGTCGGTATATGAGGGAAAGCAGGAAGGCAAGTCCAAAGGAAGAAGCAAAGAGAAAGAAAAATGGGGGATAGAGGGAAAGGCGCGTAGATTGATTGGATAGATATGCATGGGTGGGGAAGGAAGGAAGGAAGGAAGAGCAGGAGGGAAAGGAGGATGGAGATGTGTGATAGAAGCGCGCGCGCCAACGCCAACGCCAAAGCAGGTGAAAAAACTGGAGCACGTACCTCTGTCTCCATCTCTTTCCCTCTCCCCTTCCTTCTCCTGCTCCCTCCCTTCCCGCGGGTTAACGCTCCCCTCCCTCGCGCGCTCCTGGAGCCCCCGAGTCCGACTCCGACTCCGCGCGCGCGGGGACGGTGTCGGAGGCGGCGGCGGCGTCGCAGGTATTGGTATCGCCGCTGCCACCGCAGACGCCGACGATGCTGGTCTTGGTATCGACGCCGCCATGGACGCAGGTCTCGATGCAGGTCTCGACGCCGACGAAGACGCTACAAGCATAAACCTCAGCTCAAACTCCCACAAAAACAACGCAAAGAAAAGAAAACAACGCACGCTCCCTCTCCCTCTCCCTCAAGTCGAACCCCTGCGTCGTCGGCGGCGGCGTGTCCACCCACCCGCTCTGCCCCTTCTCAATCTGCCTCTCCTTCCCGCTCACCTCGCTCGCCCTCGACGGCGCCCTCGACTGCGCCACCTGCGGCGAAAACATCCCCGCATGCCCCTCACTACTCGGGCTCGCACTCGCACTCCCCACCGTCGGACTCCCACCCGCACTCGCACTCCCCATCCCACTCCGCTCCCTCCCCCTCCGAATCGCCTCCCGCGCAGACGCGAACGCCTGCGTGTGCGCCAGCGGGCTGCTGCCTCCCCCATTCCCGCTCCCATGCCCATGCCCGCTGCTGCTACCGCTCCCGTATATCGGCGAGTAGCTGCCAGACACAGGCGACGCGACGCGGCGCAGAGACGCAGACGACGACGTGTCGACGCGCGAGATGGACGGGGCGCGCGACGAAGGCGTGGATCCGGATTTGGATTTGGAGGAGGGTGACCGCGGTATAGAGCTGGATGACGACGACTCGGACGACCTGCTCGACTTTGACGGGGAGGTGGACGCGGAGGCAGAGGAGGCATCGCGCGGGCGGGCGGTACTCGGGCTCGGGCTGCGCTCCTGCTCTCCCTGTCTCTGTCCCTCCGAAGGGCGGGGAGGCGACGTGCGGATGTGCAGCCCGGAGCCGGAGGAAGGTGTAGACGGCCCCTGCGAGGGCGCTTGTAGCGGTAACGATGACGGTGTAGAGGGCGTCGACGGGCTTGAGATCGTCTTCTTCGCGGTCGCATTACTATTACTAGAGGAGGACGAGGGTGAGGGCGAGCTGATAGACGGCGCGGGCTTGCGGCGCGACGCAGAAGACGTCGAGCTCGAGCTCGAGGCGGAGATGGTCCTGAAATGAAAGAGGAAAAAATAATCAGTATGAGATGTCAAGGGGAGGAAGAACGGAAGGAAGGGGAAAGAAAAGGGAAGAACATGGCATGGAAGCGAATAAGTATGCACGTCACAGCAGATCAGGGATCTTCCCCAACCGAGGCAAGAAGTGAAAGCGGAGCCGCAAAAAAAGAGAGAGAAGCATGTAAGCGCGAAAGTCGGCACAAACAAAAATCCAAAAAGGGGTGGTGAACATGTATAAGTACGTGAAGGCCAAAAAATAAAGCGCACATCCGACCGGCAATGGGTTGAGTAGGTAAGAACGAACGATCGGTCGGTGCCCCATCCAACGAGACGCGACGTATGTATGTACGCAAAACAAAAAACAAAAAAAAGGCGAAGCAAGCCAAAAAAGAATGAAGAAAAAAACGCACCTCCCCGCCGCCCTGCCCACACTCAGACTCGTCGTACTCCCACTCCCACTCCCACTCCCACCCTCCCTCAAATTCGCCGCAGACGCGGACGCGGAGAGCGTTCTGAGTAAATGAAATGAAATGCTTGATCAGCATGAGATTTTTTGGGAGAGGGGAAGAGAAGAGAAAGGAAGGACACGGCAGGAAACAACCGACGCGAAGTGGAAGGAAGAAGTAGGGCGTAGCGATGTGATGCAATGGTGGGGGTGGGCGAAAGGTGGATGGGATATAGGCGCCAAAAACGAGAAAATCGGGAGAGAGACGAAAAAGAAAGAAAGAAAGAAAGAAAGAATGCCACCCCCACCCCACCCCATCCCATAAAAGCAAAGAAAAAACAAACGCACCTCCCCGCCGCCCGACCCACACTCGGACTCCCACTCCCACTCGCACCCGCACCCTCCTTCGCATTTGCATTTGCATTTGACGCCGCCGCCGCCCTGCGGAGCAAAGAAATGATGATCAGCATTTCGCAGCGGAGCAAGAGCAAGAGCAAGAGCAAGACAAAAGGAGATGTGGGTGGGTGTGCGGAAATGCAGGAAAGTAGGATGGGGATTGAACTTGAATGCGCCCCCAAAGTAAATATGGATATGGATATGGAATCGACGACGACGACGACGACGACGCGAGCAGTGGATGCGACGCGCGAAAAAGACGTCGAAACCCAAAACCGGAAACCGAAACCCCAAACCGAGAAAAAAAGATAGAACAGACACGCACCTCCCCGCCGCCCTGGCAACGCTCCCACTCCCACCCGCACTCCCACTCGCACTACCCTCCTTCGCATTTGCACTTGCACTCGAGGACGAGATGGTCCTGAGAAACAACACCGATCAGCTGAGCATGAGAGGGGGAGGAATGGAAGTAAGAGAAGTAAGGGAAGGGAGGGGGTATATCATATCGAGTGCCAGAATGCCCCGCCCGAACGGTAGATAGACGCGCTCGAAAGACGACCATCCCATAAATGCATAAATGAATATACGCGCCTGAACGGCGGCAGTAGGCGGTAAAAGCGCGGATGTACATCCGGCCGCCTCTCTACGCCCACGCCCACGCCACACCCCATATAAGAGCTTGCTCTCGGAAAGAAACCGAGAAGAGGGAAGGAAACCGAGAAGAAAGGAAACGCAACGCACCTCCCCGCAGCCCTCCCAAATGTCCCTCCCCCCGCCTCCGCCTCCCCCTCTCCTTCAACTATTTCTCTCGCGACACTCAGACTCGGTTCCCTGCTCCGCGCGATGGCCGCTGCAGTGGGCGACGCGTATCCGGCGCTGACCTTCCTCACGCGAGTCGCACCCGCATTTGGAGTGGAGTTGGCGGGGGAAGCGTTCGTGCCCGTACTCCGCGACGCCAAGACGGGTGTGCGCGGAGAGGACGCCGCGGTGCTCGCGGTGCGCACCCTCGTCCCCACACCCACAGACGAAGTAGACGTAGAGGTGTATGGGGATGAAGAAGGCGAGCGCGGGGAGCTCGACAACCTGGACGTCGACCCGGGGGAGGTGGAGAGCTTGGAGGCTGGCGCTATCGATGTGGATAAGGACGTCGAGGATGCGGTGCGCGCGAGGGTGCGCGTGGAGGTGGAGATCTTCGACCCAGCTGCTGACCCGGGTGAGGACGAGAGTTTGGAGGTCGAGGTCGAGGTCGAGGTCGAGGTTGACAGGGACGTCGACGACGCCGTGCGCGACCGTGGCGAGGAGGACGACATGGAGGGTGCACGCACGGAGCGCGAGGTATACGCAATGCTGCTGGTATTATTTGCGGGTTTTTGTTGTTGTTCTTGTATAGATGTCGTAGATGGCGTAGGTATCGTAGGCGCAGTAGCCATAGACGTCGTAGCTGGCGCCTTGGGTGCGACAAGGCGCCCTGATATCGTCCGGGCCCTGCTGCTGGCCGTCTTACTTGTACTGCTGCTTGTGCTCCCATTCGCGGGCATACTCCTCGGCGCAGGCGCCGACAAACTGGACACCCTCGCAGCAGGGATGACCGTACTCGGCGGACGCAAGCTGGAGCGCGGAGGAGGCTCCGGGGCCACAGACATCTGGACTCCCCTTTGTGCCTATACTGCTGACGGTATACGGACAAGTAATTGGCTTCCCTGGTCTCCTAGGCGCTCGCTAGGACACAGAATCTGATAGGTAACAAAACAACGAGGCAGTCAGAAGTCATCGGCGGGGGCGCCAATTAGATGCGCACCACTACGAGATAATATCCGACAATGCCACGTGCGGCGACTCTGCGAATTTCTGCGTCTACTTGAAATCCTTCTTTTCTTTGTTGAAACACTCCTTTTTGTGAGGAGGAAACGAGTGTGGTGTAATGAGCGTGTGTCTGTCAACTAGACTAGTCTAGTCCCAGTTAATCTCTGTGTGGAGAGCTGGCAGCGAAGCACAGAAGGAGAAAATGAAAAAGAAGCACGACAAGAGGCAGCCGCGTGATCGGCGCGTCGGGGCGTAATGCCGTCACCACTCAAGTGTTTTTCACACGCACAAAGTGAAGCCGAGTCACAAAATGAAGCGGATTCATTATCCAGTCCTCCTGGGCTTGCGTAGGACCTTGCATAGGCTAACGAGGCACGTCCATTTTCCCCTCAAGCTCCTACGGAAGAAATAAATCCCTGCAGAATTCCTTCCATTCCAATTCCATTCCGTCTCGTACGTCAGACGGAGATTTTAAAAACCTCCGAACGAAGGCGTCGCCGTCGTCAAGGCGCGCTTCCGACTCCGGTCCGCGTATCCAACAGGCGCCGGCGTATCCTGTTCCGTCACGATCGAGGGAGGGGATCCTCAATCACATTATAACGCCGAGCAGTGAGCAGCGATTGGTGTGCCTCTGAGCTCCAGGCTCTGGTTTCACGCTAATCAGCATATCACTCACTGGCACTTTTCTTATTCTTTTTTTTTTCGCGACTACACCCGCACCTCTCTGTTTAATTTTTTTTTCACGAAGTTTCGCTGGCACATCACTACACCCGCTCCCACACGCCCGCTGTATGCCGTTACAATGGCCCCCTGTCCAACCATCTCCCCAGTCCAACATCTCCCCAGTCCAACAACTTCCCTGTCCAACATCACCCCTGTCCGCAACCGTGGGTCCTTCCTGCCCCACACGTCCTAGCTCACCATCAAAACATATCATTGTGGGAGAAAACACACACACCTGTAGACCGTCACCCACTATTCACTACATAAACGACTAAACTTGACTTACGGCGTCTCATCTTACGACAACTCAATTGAACTATAGTAGTGTGTTAATCTCTATATCTAGGTACTATCCCGGCCTTTCCTCGTTCAACGTTCAATGTTCCTGAGTGGTCGACTTCCGCTGGACACCGCCATGTATTTTGACAACGAGTTCAGTAACTCCACTCCGAGTCCCCACCTCGATTGATCAATCTCATTTCGACACCGGTCCCGGATCTCTATTCTGTCAGTCAAATATCTTCAGCTCATGATGCATGATCCCCCTCCCGCCGCGCTCCCAACTCCACCTCTCCACAATTAATTTCCCCCCTCCCCATACACATATTGTTTTATTCAGTGATATCCTTCCGCGGGCATCCGCCCATCCCAACAGTGAAACGTCCGAGCAAGAAAAGGCCCAGAAGCGCACGGTGCGCACCTGCTTTCTGTAATATGCCAAAATTTGGATGCAACGGGAGAGAGCTCATTCGACTCGAGCCTGAGCCATTTTGCAATCTTCTGTCTTTTTTCACCTCCTGTTAATGTTTTTTGTAGGTCATAAGCAGGTTGAATTCAAGCAAGTAACGGCCCAGAAGTGCACGGTGCGCACCTGCATTCTGTACTCTGGTCGATGATAGTACATCAGGAGGAGCTCGTTCGACTCGAGCCTGGGCCATGTTGAGATCTTCTGTCTTTTTCAATTCCTGTTAATATTTTTTGCGAGTCATAAGCAGGTTGATTTCAAGCAAGTAACGGCCCAGAAGCGCACGGTGCGCACCTGCATTCTGTCTGATGTTGGAAAGGTACAGCAGGAGGGAGCTCGTTCGATTCGAGGCTGGGCCATTCGCTGCTGTCCCTTACCTGCTTTTGTCTCACTCAGTTAATATTTTTTGAGCCATATAAGAGGTTGAATTCAAGCAAGGAACGGCCCTGACGCGCACGATGCGCACCTGCATTCTTTAAACTGAGTAAAAGAGTTCGGCAGGAGGGAGCTCGTTCGACTCGAGCTTGGGCCATCTGTGTCTTCCCACATATTTTTTCCCGTCTCGCTGATATTTTTGCAGCTCATCAGGAGGTTGAATTCAAGCAAGAAATGGCTCAGAAGTGCACGGTGCGCACCTGCTCTCTGTAATACGCCAAAATTCGGATGCAACGGGAGAGAGCTCGTTCGACTCGAGCCTGGGCCATGTTGAGATCTTCTGTCTTTTTTCACCTCCTGTTAATACTTTTTGTAGGTCATAAACAGGTTGAATTCAAGCAGGGAATGGCTCAGAAGTGCACGGTGTGCACCTACATTCTGTATGGTCATACAAAAAGGTACATCAGGAGGGAGCTTGTTCGACTCGAGCCTGAGTCATGTTGGAGTCTTCTGTTTTTTTCACCTCCTGTTAATATTTTTACAGGTCATAAACAGGTTGAATTCAAGCAGGGAATGGCTCAGAAGCACACGGTGCGCACCTACATTCTGTATGGTCATACAAAAAGGTACATCAGGAGGGAGCTTGTTCGACTCGAGCCTGAGTCATGTTGGAGTCTTCTGTTTTTTTCACCTCCTGTTAATATTTTTACAGGTCATAAACAGGTTGAGTTCAAGCAGAGAAAGGTCCAGAAGCGCACGGTGCGCACCTGTATTCCGTACGGCAGTCCTATGGGTGCAGGAGGGAGCTCGTTCGACTCGAGCCTGACCTGGACCTTGCATAGGACCTTGCATATGCTAACGAGGCACGTCCATTTTTCCCTCAGGCTCACGGAACAAATAAATCCCTGCAGAGTTCCTTCCATTCCAATTCCATTCCATCTCGTACGTCAGGCGGAGATTTTAAAACCTCCGGAGGAAGATCGCCGTCGTCAAGGTGTGCTTCCGACTCCGGTCCGCGTATCCAACAGACGCCGGCGTATCCTGTTCCGTCACGATCGAGGGAGGGGATCCTCAATCATATTATAACGCCGAGCAGTGAGCAGCGATTGGTGTGCCTCTGAGCTCCGGGCTCTGGTTTCAAGCTAATCATCATATCACTCACCGGCCCTTTTTTTTCGCGACTACACCTTCACCCTCATCCGCTCTCTGTTTGATTTCTTTTCCCAAAGTTTCGCTGGCACACCACTACACCCGCTCCCACGCGCCCGCCGTATGCCGTTACAATGTCCTCCCTATCCAACAACTCCAGACAACTCCCCTGTCCAACATCACCCCTGTCTGCAACCGGGGGTACTTCCTGCCCCACACGTCCTAGCTGACCATCAAAACATATCATTGTGGGAGAAAACACCCCGCCGACTATTCGCTAAACGACTAACTTGACTTGCGGCATCTCATCGTATGACAACTCAATTATACTATAGTAGTGTGTTAATCTTATATCTGTATCTAGTATCCCGGCTTTTCCTCGTTCAACATTCAACGTTCCTGAGCGGTCATTCCTTTAGGACTTCCACGGGACACCCCCACGTTATGTCCTTGACAGCTTCAGTACAGTTACTCCAAATAAGTGACCGGCCGTGTAATTCCGGTGGCTTTAACTGTTTACAGGAGATCAAGAAACACATGAAAATTGCACAGAGAGGTAGATAGAGATATTTTAAATTGCTAGTACTTTGTATGTCCACCGTTGGATGTGGTAACAGCGTCAACAATTCTCGGCATTCTATCAATGAAAATGTGGGTGTCTGCTGCTGGAATTGCATCCCAAGGCTCAAATATTGCCTGCAGCAGCTCTACGTAATTTGTAGGCTGGATTGGATGTGCTTCTTGTGCACTAACCAGACCGGCTCGATGGGGCTGGCATCTGGAGAGGACGGGGGATGGGGGAAAGTTGGAATGTTGTGAGCCATCAACCATTCAGACGTGGCCTTGGCCTGATGAGCAGATGCACCATCTTACTGAAACAAGAGACTGGGCAGCCTCTCCCACATATCTGAGAAGAATGGTAGCAGTGCAGGTTCCAGAACATGCTCGTGATATGTCAAGGGGGGCCAGATGGATGACCAGTCACTTATTTGGAGTAACTGTATTGAACTCCACTCCGAGTCCCCACCTCAATTGATCAATCTCAGCGGTCCCGGATCTCTATCTCTGTCAGTCAAATATCTTCGGCTCATGATGCATGATCCCCTCCCGCCGCGCTCCCAACTCCACCTCTCCACAATTAATCCCCCCTCCCCGCAATTTCTCCACACACATGTTGTGTTATTCAGCAGCATCCTCCAACAGGCATCTGCCCATCCTAACAGTGAACCATTCCAGCAAGAAAACGCCCAGAAGCGCGGGGCATGCATTCTGTATGTGGGTTGACTAGATGCAGCAGGAGGAGCTTGTTCGACTCGAGCCTGGGCCAGTAACTAGTTATCTCGTCCACATTTTGTCTCAGTCAATATTTTTGCATGCCATAAGCGGGTGAAATTCAAGCAAGTAGCGGCCCAGCAGCTCATGGTGCGCACCTGCTTTCTGTAACGTGTCAAAACTCGGATGCAACGGGAGGGAGCTTTTCGATTCGAGCCTGAGCCATTAGCTGCGTGTTCCCTCATCCACTTTTTGTCTCTTCGAGCCAATATTTTATCTCAGGTCATAAGTAGGTTGAATCGCTGACAGGAAAAGGCCCAGAAGCGCACGGTGTGCACCTGCAATCTGTAAGCCGTCAAACGCGTGCAGCAGAGGGAACTGAATTGAGCCTGGGCCATAATCCCAATCTCGTTTGCTTCTTTGTTTCTCCCAGCCAATATTTGTGCAGGTCATAAGTGTATGGAATTCAAGCAAGGAATGGCCCTCACGCGCACTGTGCGCACCTGCATTCTGCCAGCATCGAGGTCAAAAAATTTGCAGCAGGAGGGAGCTCGTTCAACTCGAGCCTGGGCCATTATCTGGAGTCTAGCTGTTTTTTTTCGTTCTCTTACAGCTAATGTCGGAACCGAAGGCGCGACAATTTTTTTTTCTGTTTTCAGAGAATTGTAAATATCTTGGTCAGTTCTGCACCGATTTACATAAAAACTAGATAGATTTTCTCAGCTAATTCATGCGCAATTAGTGACAGAGAGAGATTTTTGAAAATATTATGTATTAGGTAATTTGTGTTTTCAGGGTGTTTTCACACCAAATACTGTTTTTGCATGTCGCAAAAGGGCTTTCTGGGAGATAACTCGGGATAAGCAACTATAAGCCGGGATCAGCCTGTAAGGTTTTTGGGGGGTCTATAAACTTCAAAATGGCGCTATCTTCGGTTATAAGGACTTACGGAACTTATAAGAGTTACAAGCTCTTACGGTGCGTTATTGGAGCTTATAGCTCCTTATAGCCGGCTCCCTTGCCGAGGACGAATCCTTCCCACCTTGTTCAATTAATTCATAACATTCGCGAAAGTCAACGAACAGATGTCTATTCAGAGTACTACTCTACGGTACAACATGAAGGGCAATATGAATGAGAGGTACGCTACGGGCCATTAGTGACATATACAACAGTCAGGGTGTACTATATACCACCAAACAGTCGAGTTGTACACCGAATCGACTTTGGAACCGAGTTAGTACTGGAAACCTCTCACGGCAAAGGTACACTTACCGAAGTTCGAGGGATGGCCATTGACCTCACGGGCAGCGCGAGACTGTCAATTAGTGTCAGTGGGGTAGGAGAGACTAATGAAGCACAAGCCGGCGCTGCACAAGGCCGTGTGGTGGGATGGTGGTGGTTGAAAGCAAGAGAGGTGGAGTCACGGAGTCACATCGCTGTGGCTTATATTCATTACTGGAGATATGACATCACTCGCTCCACAACATTAATCCCAAAGCCGCCTCCGGTCGACGGTCCTCCTGGCGCTCTCCCCAGACCCTCCCTAACCTTACCATGCGTGCAATACGTTGATTCGAATCTGATATCCCTCATGTCTCCGATTTCAAGCCGGAGAGACGGGGTTAGGTGTTAGCTCGATGGCGAGCCCGGCACATAGTTAGCGCAGGGTCTACACTATACACTAGCCGGAAAAAATTCAAACAAGTCCTCCGTGAGTGCGTTAATCTTCTCGGACTCGCTCAAATGTCCATGAAGCCTGCGGAGCTGCCGTTAAACCGTACTTTGGTGTCGAATGCATCTGATACATGGCGAGAGAATGTGGATTTGAATGATCCGCACTAGAAGGTGTGTCGCGGCCTCGTTTAAAAATCTCCCTGCTTATATCTTATATTGCCATATAACTGTGTTGTCATTATCAACATGGACGACGATGTGTTGACATTTTGTCGAATCATATACTTGTTCCACCTCCTCCCGCTGAGATGGCACTGGTGCGGGCGGCCAATACAATATATTTTCTGGAGAACTTATCGGGGTCGTGAGCCACGGTATTAATCCATCCATCTCGTTATCTTGCCTAAATTATATGTCAAGGACCGTTTCTGAAAATGTACAAGCTTCAATGAACCAGAGATGATTTTTCGACAGTGCTGAGGTGAAACTGCACTTCAACATGCCATTGTGATACCAGATTTTTTCGTGATGTGCGTAGCTTGTAGCCTTTGCTTAATATTCCACTTCGAGGCCACGAGCGAGGCTTCACAGCACGACCTCGAGCTTGCGCAGTCTGGGAGAAGAGTCAGCAATCATCGCCGTGTACAGCACGAGCCGGCATTCCTCATGGCTGTACCATCATGAAAATGTCAATTTTCCACGACAGTCGCACCTATCTTCATTTGGCCTCAGTAGTTCTACATAGATTTTGACCTGCTGTTGCGTACTAGTATCACATGCATGGTTCCTCGAAACTTATCGTTTGAGCATCTTCTCATGGCCTCAACGTCGCAAAATATTGCTTGGGTGGACAGAAGGTTATAGGTCCTTTATAAGTACTTACACCCTGGTTATAAGTCGGGTATAACTCCCCTGTAAGCGGCCTATAAGCCTGTAACCCTTCGTAACCCCTTATAGTCGCGCAGGCCCTTTTGCGACACATGCCTAGAACATGTCACTCTCAAGAAAAAAAACAGTGACAAATGACCCAAAATGGCCACTTTGCGCGGCTTGTAGCGAGTTATAGCCTGTATATTTTTGCATCATTCAACTTGGTAGACTCATCTACAGACCTCAGGCTATAATCTGAGTGTTTTAGATTTTCCTCAAAAAAATCCTTGATTGAGCTGAAAATTACAGTTTTCGGTATTTGGCCTCTGGTGATGGCACATCAAAATATTCTGATACGATCAACAGACAAAAAATGTCGGCGCCTGCTCTCTCGACAATCTGACATCTTAGTTTGGGTCGGAATCTTGCATGGTCGCCCAGCTATGGCCCAAAACCCATCGGACATTTTTTTTGTCCACTTAGTGTATTGAGCTTGTTTCAGGTCTCCAAAACTTATAATAACACAGAAACAAATCCCCCCTCAGTTGGTTGGCGGGGATGTATCCCAAATCAGGAACGACTCCCGTCAATGATGGGTGCGCCGCCATCTCCGTGAGACAACGTGCTGGCCATGATTCTGCTTTTTTCTTCACGTACATTCATTGCAAGTCAAACCTGGAACATTGGAATATTACCTGGACCTTAATACCATGGTTGAATGTCTCTTGAAGAAGCTGAGTACAATTTCCGAAAAAAAAAACTATCTAAAAACAGTTTACAGCACTTTGCGGTACATAAGGTGCGGACCGATTTTCTTTCCATTTTGGGCTTTTTTTGATCCCTGCGACTAGGACAGTCGCGGTGGCCTCAATTTGCTGCGTCCTTTTGCTGTGCACAAATCAAGCCTATAGGCGAGCCAAACAATAAAAAATTGAGAGCAGAACAGATGTTCTAGTGAAAAATCACCTGAAAAGAGGACAAAATCTTGACTTGAGCCCTCAAGCAGCAGCCCTCAACGCAAGATGAAAAATCTGCGGATGCCATACCCTGTGTATTCCGAATGCGCATCGTTTGAGCCTATGGAAAAGACAAACAGGTACAGATTGAAGCCGCCGCGACTGTCCTAGTCCCGGGGATCAACAAAAGCCGCTAGGGCGCTTCCATAACAATGTTAAATCCCGTATGAAGAGTTCTGAGGATACCATCCTCTGCGCATTCAAAATGCGCAGCGTATGAGCCTATGGACAGGTCAAATGAACCAGAATTGAGGCCGCGGCAACCGTCCTAGTTGCGGTCTATTGCCTGCTCATTAAAAATGATGATGTATCATCAATATTGTGCACTCAGACATCCCGCTGCAGGCCCACATTAAAAATCTCAGGTAACCATCCCCTGTGTATTTCAAGCGCGGAGAGAATGAGCCTATAATCAGGCAAAAAGGTGAGGATTTGAGCTCAGAACAAGTGTCCCATTAAAAAAGCAGCAGAGAAAACATGAAATTCTCGCTAGGACACTTCTATAATGATGTTAAACCCCGCATAAAAAATTCTGACCACGCCATCCTCTGCGTATTTGAAATGCGCAGCGGATGAGCCTATGGACAAGGAAAACGGACGAGAGTTGAGGCCGCCACGACTGTCCTAGTCGCGGGGATCAAAAAAAGCCCCAAATGGAAAGAAAATTGGTCCGCGCCTTATGTACCGCAAAGTGCTGTAAACGGGGTTTTAAATGTTTATTACCGTTTCCGTTTAGTTTACGGCTTCCCGTAAACGAAAACTAAATGATTGGAGCCTTATCATGTGCATTTGCCAAAAAGGAAAAAGGTCTAACGGCTACTCATGGTGCTGCATTTTGTCTAGTGCCATAGATTAGTAGGAGTGGTAGAGAGTGGGGTGGGGCACATATCTTTTTCAAGAATCTCATTTTGTGCTTCATTATGTCTCTATTTAGTTTAGTTATCCTGTTGCATGTCCTTTAAGTAGAACCTGGCAGAACTCTTTCATGAATTTTGGAGCACTTTTTGTGCATTGTTGAGCACAGATATTCTCAGAAGATGATGTTTTGCACTTGATTGCACCTGTATTTAGTTTAGTGCTCTACCTCAGGTGTACACAATTTAGCTTCTGCACAATCCACAATTTTTCGTGAATCTAGGTGCACTTTTTGTGATTGTTGACGACCACAACGCCGAGACCATTTGATCGCTGCTGCAAGCATTTGATCGACATGTGGCAGCGTGCTGGTGGGCTCCTGTGCTGGCAAAGACGATGTGCGGGTGAGTTCTGGGGCCAACAAAGGTGACATGTGGGTGGGCTCCAGTGCCGACAAAGACCATCCACATGTGAGATTACATGCCGTCAAAGACAATGCATGTGTAGGATTGCCTGCCAACAAAGAGGCCACACAAGGAGCGGGGCAGGCTCCTGCTCAAGCGATCCATGCGGAGCATGGGATGAATGCATGGTGGACCGCTGTGTTGTGCCCGCAGTGTGAGCGTGCGGGGCCGAGCAGAGTCCTGGTGTGGCTCTGACTGGTCACATGGGCGCAACTTGGCCTGGCAGCATCTGCGGCCGAGTCGTGGCTTGCGCAAAAAAAACTTGCGCCAAGGGTAAGAATTACCCTTAACTATGCCTAACCTTAGTTTTAACTATTCTAAAAAGGTCCCTCAACTGTACAATAACTAATTAGATTCTTGTTAATATTTAATACATTAATGTCATAGATATGACAAAGGGCTTTGTCAAATGTCACGCCCATATGCGGACTGAATGCGTTGGAAGCATTTGACTTTCGCATGTGGTGTTCTTTGCCCCCAGTGAGAGCCTGACGCCTTTGCGTGATTGAGATTATCGACATGGAGACCTTGCAGAAGCATGCTTTGGATATTCGCATAGTTCGAGACAATGTGGACAGCCATCACAGAGCCTGACACCTTTCCGTGATTGAGAGAGCTGGCTTCTATGAGATCTTCGAAGTATGTGAAAAGTGGTCTAGAAATGTGGTCCTTCAATGAATGGTATTTCTGCATATACTTGCAGATTGGGACCAAGGCCTTTAGTCTCTTTTGTTCATTGCTATAGACCAAGGAGGTATGGAGCAAAGCAGCTTTGCAACCCAGGATGTCATCAATCGGGAGTTTGCTCTGCAGCAATTCTACATTCGAAAGGCCATCGGGCAATGTGGAGATGAGACTCAACAGATCCTGTGACTGGGGGAAAGACTTGATTCGGGGGCTGGAAAGGGAAAGAGAAATGGATAGATCCAAGTTGGACCTTTGGTCAAAGCCTTCAGATAAGAGAGATGTTTTTGTTGAAGTGAAGAAGGTGACTGAAGATATAATTCAATTGTTTTAACTACGACAAGAGTGCAAGTATTTATACTGTAAAGAAAATGCTCTAGTGAGTTCTGCCTGAAGATTAATAAGTAGCTGAGTAAGTAAATGAGCAAGACAATGAATAAGAAACTTGGAGCGGAATGTTCGAGTCGCTCGGCGCATCAGCGTCGGGCTTAGTAAGCACCTCGGCGATGCCTCGGTGTTTGCAATCTCAACAGTTTTCTCCTCTTCCCAGCGCCACAATAATGCAGTACAGCCCTCTGAGTCAACAAGATGAGCCATGAGCTCAATTGCAAGTGGCATATTATCTGTGAGGTGAAGGACCTTGTCAAAATCGGTGTGATCATGGTCATCGCCTGCAATGTCAATGAAGGTCTGATGAGCAGTATCTTGTGCCAAGGGTTTCAACGGGGGAAGAAATGGTCTGGTCCACTGCACTTTGGCAGGTCTCTCAGTTCTTCGCATTGTGATCTGAGAATTGTTTCAGTGATGGAATTTGAGCGGACCCAGTTGTACTTACAATTACAGCCAGTTGCAGTACCAAAGGCGCAGATCAGAAATGTGCTGTTTTCAAAGAATTGTCAATATCTCAGTGAGTTCCCCACTGGCACTCATGAAAACTATATGAAATACTCAGCTAATTCATGTGGAATTAGTGATAGAGAGAAATTTGTAAAAATATTATATATTCAATAAAATTGATTAAACGAGCAACATACAAGGTTTTAGCCACATCCAAATGATGTAGATTTTTGCCAGAGAGACATTTAATACATTTTTTTTTTTTTTTTCACATTTCGAAGGATGTGAGGCCACTAATAGGCGCGTTGGTACGTAGTATGCTGTCACCGCTCAAGTGCTTTTCACACGCGCACAAGTGATCCAAGTCATAAATTTGCATCCGATTCATTATCCAGCTTGCATAGGATGTTGCATATACTAACGAGGCACGAGCATTTTTCCCTCGGAATCCTACGGAAGAAATAATTTCTGCACAATTCCATTGCATCTCGGACGTCAGGCGGTAAAACCTCCGGAGAAAGGTGTCAAAACGCGTCGCCATCGCCGTCGTCAAGGCGCGCTTCCGACTCCGCGTAATCCTTCTGCGATTGAGCTCACAGACGCCGGCTTATCCTCTTCCGTCACGATCGAGCTCGAGGACTGCTGAAGATCCTCAATCATATTAGTGGCGGTCAGAGTGAACGATTCTGGGCGACTCTCATGTCGATTCTGGTGACGATTCTGATATCGATTCTGGAATTGTTTTACATCAGAATCGTGTGAGAATTGTTCAGAATCGCCGTCTACCGTGACCGCCAACTTCTTGCCGCGATTGTGTGAACGATTCTCAGCATTCTATTCGCGCTATTAATCGATTCAATATCTGGTGGCTATGCTCAGCATGCCCCCTCCTGACTGCTGATGCGCCCTTCCCCGACATGTGGCGGCCCAAGCCTGCCAAGCCCTCCCTGTTCATGCGGCGCTGAGTATTACTGGCATGGAAGACATGGGCTCACCTTCAACATCTCAAACGACAGCTCCAGTAGGTCATGCAACGGGAGTACAGAGAGTACCGGCGGTGCGAACAGACAGTATGTACAAGATGTGTACCTCGGCCCGGGTGGAATTTAATCATACGCCCGTCTAATACACTCACAAAATTTTGTAGAGTCAAGACTTGAATTAAGCGAGAATCAGAATCGTCTCGAGAATCGTTATAGAAGCTCCTCTGTAGGAGCTTCTACACGATTCGCCGATTCTGAGGCGATTCTGCATTTCGACGATTCTCCCACGATAAATTAATTCCAGAATCGACTCCAGAATCATCGTCAGAATCGTGTATTTAAATTCCACTCTGACCGCCACTATTTATAACGGCAAGCAACGAGCAGTGATTGGTGTGCCTCTGAGCTCAGATCATATCACTCACTGGCACTTTTTTTTTCGCGACTACACCCGCACCCCATCCGCTCTTTTGTTTCGCTACTACACCCGCTCCCACGTGCCCGCTGTATGCCGTTATAATGGCCTCCTATGGCCTCCCTATCCAACAACTCACCTGTCCAACATCACCCCTGTCCTGTCCGATGCGCAACCGTGGGTACTTCCCACCCCATACGTCCTAGCTCACCATCAAAACACATCATTGTGGAACACACCTGCAGACTGTCACCTACATAAACGACTAACTGACTTGCGGCGTCTCATCTTACGACAACTCAATTGCTATAGTAATATTAGTGTGCTAAGCTCAATCTATATCTAGTATCCCGGCTTTTCCTCGTTCAATGGTGAACGTTCCTGAGCGGTCAGTCATTCAGGACTTCCGCCGGACACCGCAACTTCAAGTTGTGTGTTTTGACGACATCAGTAACTCCACTCCGAGTCCCCACCTCGATTGATCAACCTCATCTCGACACCGGTCCCGAATTTCTATCTCTGTCAGTCAAATATCATCAGCTCATGATCCCCTCCCGCCACGCACCCAACTCCACCTCTCCACCTCTCCACAATTAATTCCCCACCTCCCCGCAACATCTCCAGACACATGTTGTGTTATTCAGCGGTGCGCACCCTTCCGCGGGCATCCACCGATCCCAACAGTGAAACATCCGAGGAAGAAAGGGTCGGAAGCGCGGGGCGCACCTGCACTCTGTAACCGGTCTAAAAAGATACAGCAGGAGGGAGCTCCTTCGACTCGAGCCTGAGCTAGTCTCTCGTAGACAGACGCTACAACAGAATTGTGCTCATACCTCGCATGTTGTTGGAATTAGCTGGGAAACTTTCCCACCGACGCCGTTCTCCAGTGGCTCCATGATAATTTGGACGTTCGGCCGTTCATTGGATGTTCGTAGGACATAGTAATCATCGCGCAACATACCAAGACTCGTGCAAACGTTTTTGGATGGTGCTCCGGACTGTAGAGTCGCAGAAAGCGCCATTATCGAGGCAGAGGATGGGAGTCGACCACGGAAGAATGAGCAGATGTGTTTGAATTGCGGGCGGAACTCGACACCCCATTCGTTGATGAGATGGACCTCATCGACGCACCCGTATACAATATTCGCCTGGAAGATTTCAGATGCAGTAATGTCCCTCCAAGCTTTCTCTCGCAAATGTTCTGGATCGACACATATGACATTCCACGTCTTGCACACCGCGATGTTGCGTACAAGATTGCGACCGGCTTTGCGAGCCTCGGTCGACGGTGACAGTATCTTGACAATATGCAAAAGCAGGACTGCGGAGTTTCTTAAGCTCATAAACCTAGGATTGGAATTCATATATGAGTAAGAGAGCAGGTTGCGTCTTACGATGCTAGCAGCGAGACCTTTCGTAGGTGCGATGACAATTCCAAGAGGGAGCTGACGAACGGGGAGATCAGGATATGAGCGCGGGTTGCGGGCCATTTCTCGCAGTATAATAATGGGAACAGCAAATATAGCAGACTTTCCGCCACCAGTGGCCATGCAGCATATTATATCTTGTCCGCCGAGTACACAAAATCAGTTCCTGCTGTGAAGGATAGAGCCTAGAGGCCATCTTTCCACTCCGGGATCTCTTGCTTTACAATTTTAGTGATAGTGCGTTGTCCTTGTGGGTCACGCCAGCGGAGCCGAGGTGCCATGGTAGCTTGTAGCCTCCAGGATGGGCGGAAAGCAGAAGAGCGATGGCGGCGCGGATCGAAAGGCCGTGGGAAGCTTTTCAAACTCCGATGATTATGTAATAAGGGTGGTTACCAAGCACCCATCAGCAAACCCTGATTTTTCTGCACTATGGACTGCTATATAGTGCTATAGAGTGGCCCATAGTGGACTGTAGTGACTGTAGTGGCTGTAGTGAAGGTCCTTTTCTATGTAGTGCTATATAGTGCTCTGGAGTACTACATGAAAAATCAGGGTTTGCTGATGGCCCGGTGGCGCGGTAAACTACAGACTAAGCCTGAGCCATCATTCTCGTGCTTGTTCAACCCTTTTGTCTCTACCAGCTAACATTTTTTGCAGCATATAAGCGGGTGGAATCCAAGCTGGGAACGCCCCATAAGCGCACGGTACGCACCTGTGTTCTGTAGCCAGTTAGAAAAAATGTGCAGCAGGAAGGGGCTCGTTCGACTCGAGCCTGATCCATTAACTGCGCGTTCCCTCATCCACTTTTTGTCTCTTCCCGCCAATATTCTTTCTCAGGTCATAAGTAGGTTGAATCCCTGACAGAGAAAGTCCCAGAAGTGTACGGTGTACACCTGCATTCTGCACGGCGTTCGAATAGATGCAGCAGTAGGGGCTCGTTCGACTCGAGCCTGAGTCATCATCCTCGTGGTTGTTCAACCCGTTTGTTCCTCCCAGCCAATATTTTTGTAGCATATAAGCAGAAGCGCACGGTGGGCGCCTGCATTCCGTACGGCAGTCATATGGGTGCAGCAGGAGGGAGCTCGTTCGATTCGAGCCTGGGCCATGTTATGCAGGTCTTCTACAATACCCAGTTTCACCGCTCCCGCAGAACATAAACGGGTGGAATTCAAGCCAGACAAGGCCCAGAGGCGCACGATTTGATTCTGCAGGAAAGAAACACATTGAGCAGGAGGAGGATCTCGTGCGACTCGAGCCTGGTTCAAGCCACACTTTTTATCCACTATTCTTGTTGCCACGCTTGCAGGTCATAAGCAGCAGGTGAAATTCAAGCAGGGAAAGGCCCAGAAGCGCACGGTGCGCACCTGCTTTCTGCAAGTCGTCAAAAACACGAGCAGCAGGTGGGAGCTCGCTCAACTCAGGCCTGGGCCATGTCTGGGTCTTTGGTCTTTTTCACTTCCTGTTAATATTTTTTACAGGTCATAAAGAGGTTAAATTGGAGCAAGGAATGGCTCAGAAGCGCGCTGTGCGCACCTGCATTCTATAACTATCCTGGCTATCAATGTGCAGCAGGAGGAGCTCGTTCGACTCGAGCCTGGGCCATAGTTGTTTCCACTCACCTTCTTTTGTCTCTCTCAGCAAATATTTTTGAAAGTCATAAAGGGGTTGGATTCAAGCAACGAACGCCCCAGAACCGCACGGTGCGCACCTGCATTCTGTGCGGCATTCACAAGGGTTCAGCTCGTTCGACTCGAGGCTGGGCCATTCGTCGCTGTCCCTTACCTGCTTTTTTCTCTCCCAGTTGATATTTTTTGAACTATACAAGAGGTTGAATTCGGTGCTGAACTAGGCTCAGAAGCGCACGGTGCGCACTAGACCGGAGCCGGTCTGTCTATGGAGCAAGCTGTCGATAGACAGAGACTCGTCTCTCATCTACAGGCTGGTTTCGAGCCTAGTTATGGCATTTTAAACTCCGATCGACCAGCCTGTAGATCGAGACTCGTCTCTCATCTACAGGCTGGTTTCGGGCCTAGGTGCGCACCTGCTTTCTATCAGGTGATCGACATGGTGCAGCAGGAAGGGAGCTCGTTCGACTCGAGTCTGGGCCATTCGCCGCTGTCACGTATCTGCTTTTGTCTCTCCCAGCTCATATTTTTGCAGGTCTCAGCGAGGTTGCATTTCGGATAAACAAAAGGCCCAGAAGCGCACGGTGTGCGCCTGCATTCCGTACGGCAGTCATATGGGTGCAGCAGGAGGGAGCTCGTTCGATTCGAGCCTGGGCCATGTTATGCAGATCTTGTAGGATACCCTTTTTTACCGCTCCCAGCCAATATTTTTACAGAACATAATCAGGTGGAGTTCAAGTCAGAAAAGACATAGAGTGCGCGCCTGCATTCTGCCAGCATCGTGGTCAAAAAAGTTGCAGCAGGAGGGAGCTCGTTCGACTCGAGCCTGGGCTATTATCTGGAGGCTAGCTGTTTTTTCGTTCTCTCTCTTGACAGGTAAGCAGGTGAAGCTCAAACAAGGAAGGACCAGAAGCGCGGGGCGCACATGCACTCTGTCAGGCACCGTGGTCAAAACAGATACGGCAGGAGGGGAGCTCGTTCGACTCGAGCCTAGGTTATATCCACTCGCTGACACATTGTATCCACTTCCTGAGCCCATGTTTTTTGCAGGTCATAAGGAGATGGAATGCAAGGAAGGAAAGGCCCAGAAGCATCGGGCACACCTGCATTCTGTGAGATGTTGGAAAGGTGCAGCAGGAGGAAGCTCGTTTAACTCGAACCTAGGCCATTAATTCGCTTGTGTCATGTCTGCATATTTTTTTAAAGTATCCACTGCCTTGTTGTCTCTTCTCCTAATATTGTTGAGGTACAAGAGGTGGATTTCAGATAAAGAAAAGGCCCAGAGGCGTGGGACGCAGCTGCATTCAATGTATCTTTCTCGAGGTTATAAATCTAGTAGGAACCTCGTTCAACTCGACTGGACCATTATCTGTTGGCTAATCTCTTTTTTTGTTCTCTGAAGAATGTTCTTTTGACAGGTCAGCAGCAGGTGGAGTTCAAGCAGGGAAAGGCCCAGCAGCGATGGTGTGCACCCGCATTCTGTGAGATCATGAAAGCGCTGCAGAAGGAGGGAGCTTGTTCGAATCGAGCCCGGGCCATGTCAGGGTGTTCGGTTTTTTAGGGAGCTCGTTCAACTCAAGCCTGGGCCATTATGTGCAAGGTCTCAAATATTTTTTCCCATTCTTCCTGTCAATATTTTTGCAGATCATAAGCAGGTGGAATTGAAGTAAGGAACGGCGCAGAAGCGCACTGTGCGCACCTGCATTCTGTATGCCAGAGTCAAAGCAATGCAGCAGGAGGAGAGCTCGTTCGACTTGAGCCTGGGCCATGCACCACCCCACCTCTCCGGTTTTTCTTTCTCGCTCCCAATACTTTTTGACACATTTTTTCCGCTTCCTGAGCACGTATTTGAGGTTTAATTTCCGATTAAGAAAGGCGGGGCAGCACGACAGCTGCTTTTGGTTCAGAAAGACAGCCCGCAGGAAGCTCGAGCCTGGGCCATCTAGGGCAGATCTAGAAATGTCAGTTTTTTTTTTAAAAAATCACTGGACTTTTTATGGGAATATACAGAGATTGAACTTCAGATGAAGAAATGGTCCACAGGCGTGGGATGCACCTGTACCTCATTTGCTGCATTTTTATGCTACAGTAGAAAGCTCATTCGATTCGAGCCTGGATAAACCATTGTTCGAGCCACAATTTTGTGGTCAAGAAGACATGTTTACCACGTTTGAGGTGTCCTCTATGAGGTGGTTTTTGTACATCAGTAAGATGACAATTTTCTGCAAAAAAAATAAAGGTGCAGAACTGATGGTTAGATGCAAATGCACGCACCCAAAAAAAAACCTGAACTTGTCCAATTTCCGACCGAACCAAACCTCTCCAGCACTACAATTCGCACAGTTTGAGCACTTAGCTTTATCGCTCATCCATGGCTTGCAATACATGCCAGACCACGGGTTAAATGGATAAATAAGTGGTCATTTCACTCCAAATCAAAACATAAGTAGAGGACATGGACCCACGGCTAATAACAAAGGCATATCCAGAACTGGAAGTTAGGCAAAGGCGGAAGAATACATAAAAGCGCTCAAACAGGAACTGGACCGAGATCATTTTTGCTAACCAACACCGGACCCTCCATCCTTCCAATTGTAGAGGAACCGTCGACCGCTGTGGCAAGAACCGGGGCTCTTGTCGGTGCACTGAGAAGTGCCAAAGAGGCCAACTCCTGAGTGTGGTCCCCCAACACTTCGTGGTTATCCTTGGCCTTAATCAATTTTGTGTCAATGTCAACAACCTGCTTTGCCTGCGACGATCGTTCAAACAACGGTCTCGCTTTTGTCCAAAGGTCTGCTGCTTTAGGCAAGTCTCCATGCTTCTCTGCAATATCTCCGAGGCGGAGCATGCACTCTGCCCTGCTGCGATGGACATCTAGGGCGATGAATCCCTCAAGGGCGGTGTTGAAAAGACTTATTGCTGTCTCCTCGTCTCCCTGAGCTAAAAACAGATCACCAAGGAACTGGAAGGCTTTGTGAGTTTCTAGTCTCAATTTGGACTTCAGTGAATACGATAGAAAGACTGCAGTCCAGCTGGAGTCCCACTCTGTATCTCTCCAGCAGTTCCCATTGCCGAGGTTCTCGAGACACCAGGCTGTATTTGTGCCGAGAATATCCCGTGACTTGAGACAAGTCTGCATGTATGAATTGGCGAGCACAAAACTTCCCTCTCTTAAGTTGAGTTCTGCCAGGACCATGTCAGAGGCTGTCTGATGATAGCCAATCTTTTGGAATATTGCTTTGCCTATATCAAGATTGGCCTTGATTTCATTTTCTAGTGCACCCATTACCACATCGATTTTGGCAACATTGATGCAACTCCAAGCATGCCTGTATTGATCTGTACCGGTAGATGCTTCCAGAATCTCCTGCCGGATACCTCTTGCCTCAACATATTCCGACTTTAAGCCGTGGGTCTCTGCAAGAGAACCTTGGACCATTCTGTAACTCTGGCCACCGGACATCCCACATAGAGTTAAACGATCTTGTGCCCGTTTGCTGAAGGAAACACTGGATTTGTAGTTTCCCAGTGTATTCCAGCAGATGGCTTGCAAATGGAGCACGCGAGCCTCCGTGAACAATTCGCCAGCAATCTTGGCCATCCTCTCTGCCTCGCATGCATATGCTAGGCATCCTGGATAGTCCCCGAGCTGGCGATCGATAATCCCCAGCATTAACAATGCTGTGGAGTGTTGGTTTGCATTCTTATTTGCAACAGCAAGTGAGAGTGCAGTTTGACTCCATCTTATTGCTGTGGGTATGTTCACATTGTCTGTGTAATATTGTGCTATCGATCTGTAAAAGCCATCTATGGGGAAATCAGACCACTATTGACCTGAAGTGGAAGGAAGCCTACATTCCAGTGTTGCATCCCGGACATGATCCAAGCTCCATAGAGCACGGTCAATCAGGGCCTGTGAATCAGGAATTGGATGATGTGACCAGTGATTGAAAATCTCTTGAATGTAGTAAACCACGAGTCTGTGGTCTGCGGCCCTAGATACAAGATCTGGGATACTGTCCATCAATGATATCCTTCCACGTCCAATCATAACACTGAAATTTGACAAACGGAGTGCATGAAAAATAAAATCCACCAAATCCGGATTATCGATGTGGAGACCTTGCAGAAGCATACTTTGGATATTTGCATAGTTCGAGACAATGCGAACAACTGTCACAGAGCCTGACACCTTTCCGTTATTGAAACGGTTGGCTTCTATGAGATCTTCAAAGTATTTGAAAAGTGGTCTAGAGATGTGGACCTTCAAGGAATGGTATTTTTTCATATACTCGCAGATCGGCACCAAGGCCTTTATCCTCTTTTGGTCATTGCTGTATGCCAAGGAGGTACGGAGCAAAGCAGCTTTGCAATCCAAGATGTCGTCAATGGGAATTTTGCTCTGGAGCAATTCCACATTCGAAAGGCCGTCGGGCAATGTGGAGATGAGACTCAACAGATCCTGTGACTGGGGGAAGGACTTGATTCGGGGGCTGGAAAGGGAAAGAGAAATTGATAGATCCAAGTTGGACCTTTGGTCAAAGCCTTCGGATAAGAGAGATGTTTTCTCCTCTTCCCAGCGCCACAATAATGCAGTACAGCCCTCTGAGTTAACAAGATGAGCCATGAGCTCAATTGCAAGTGGCATATTATCTGTGAGGCGAAGGACCTTGTCAACATCGGTGTGATCATGGTCATCGCCTGCAATGTCAATGAAGGTCTGATGAGCAGCATCTTGTGCCAAGGGTTTCAATGGGGGAAGAAATGGTCTGGTCCACTGCACTTTGGCAGGTCTCTCAGCTCCTCGCATTGTGATCTGAGAATTGTTTCAGTGATGGAATTTGAACGGACCCAGTTGTACTTACGATTAATGCAAGTTGTTGGATGTCAGTGAGCAGAGATAAAAACTCTTCAATGTCACGGCGAGACTCGGTTGGCTCCCAGAGATTCTCCAGATTGTCCAGAATGAGGAGAGAATGGGGGCCATCGCAGAAGTGTTGTACAACGGGTCTGGTCAAGTCTGGTCCAGGCTTGAGACCTAGATGTGCTCCAATGATGGCAACAAGGTCGACTTTAGTCGTTGCTGTGTCACAAGCAATAAAGAAACGATGTTGGTCGTATCTTTTTGTAATGTCTGGATGGTGCAAAACTGCCCTTGCTAGGGAGGTCTTTCCCATTCCGCCCCCTCCCAGGATTGCTATCCTGGGTTTCACCTGCAGGAAACCTTTGAGAATTTCTGACACTTCAGATTCACGACCATGGAATATCTTTGGCTCTGCTGGAAGCATTGAAATTGAGTTCAAGCTGGAGGTAAATGTCAATATGTGCCGAGAACGAACTGCTGTCACCCACCTTGTGCGGGAGCAATTAAAACTGGATTTGATCTGGAAAAACTCCAGCACTTGTGTTACATAGTAGGGAACACATACCGAGGACGCCGTTTCAGTGCCAGGTGCGGTGGAAATTGATTCGATCAAGTCAAGGACTTCTTGGTGTCTCCTCTGTGCTTGTTCCTGCAGCTCACCGACTTTCATCACAATATGAGGTGCGGAATCGATCTATTTGATAGTTCCCCGTGAGGATGAGATTGAAAGAAACACACAGAGGTCTTACTTTAAAAGAATCAAGGGCAGCCTGGAGTCCTGCGCGGCAATCCTTGAGCAGTGCGCTCATATCGCCCTGACGGAAGAACTTCCTAACGCGACTTTCCTGCTGCTGTCCTTGGACAAAAGTATGGACCTTATGGAGTGTCCTGACGAAGGGTGATTAGCAATGAATGGAGCTCGAATGTGTCAACATGAATACTTTGTGAATCTCCCCATATGATTCAACGTCGTTGGGGACAGTTCTTCAATATTATTCGGATCCATATGGAGAGTAATGATCGCATGCAAAATCTGATAGGTTGTCTCCAACATTTGGGTGCAATTGTCCTTATTTTGCCGGACAGTCTGTCAGCGCGAAGTCAGCTTTATCGCGATCCAGAATTCATTGTGGAAACTAACCTGAACCAATGTCAAAAGGGATCCGGTCGTTTTCGCTATGGCTTCCAAACAAGGAGTTTTGAGAGTGCTGGAAATTAGTTCCAAAGTCGGCATGGCAGTATGCAAACATGTTGTAATGTTGTTCAGCCGAGCTTGAGAGGTATTTGAATGGGGGGGCATCTGGGCCGGTTATGATCAAGGGTGACGTGCATCAACTTCCTTTATCTTAATCCCCGTGAAATTTGAATACACCGTAGTCAGTTTATCCCTTAATATCAAGGATGGCAATTTTAGCGGATAGCGCGCTTATAGCACACTCGGGATTCAAGTCCAACCGATATATTGTCTCGCCACAAAGCTATGTACAATTATTACCTGAAGGTACAATATAATAGGATAGCTCATAGCTGATAGTTTTTCGCATTTTTCACTTGTAGTGATATTCAGGCACTTGTAGTATTCTTTTGGTTATACTCAGGCACTCGTCATTGTGAATATATTTACGCTGTACTCGAATCGCCTCCTCTCAGACGTCCGCTAACTTTTGTATGCGAAGACTGAGGTGATCGACTCAACTACTTACTATGGTTCTCGTTCTGACTTGTATCAGTTATATTCTGTTTGGGTGAATACATAAGACTTCTGCTTACTTCTGTGTGTGCGAAGACTGAGTTGTATTCTGTTTGCCTCTCGCGCACTTGAAGTCTCACTCTTATAGGCATCGTACTGAGAAATATCATCATGTTAGCTGTGTTTGGCATCGAAACCACTCCATGAGAGGGTTGAGAATGCTCGGGGCGGTATCATGATGCATATGGGATCCATGCGAACGAGTGGATACATAATTCAATTTGAATCCCCGCCACAGTTCTGGCAATTGAACCCGAAGTCATTAGATAACCCACGCGATCTTAGAGCTGGACGTCCCGGCCTCAGCACACGGCACGAACGTGGAGCATGATACGCGGCACAGACATGGCTCGGATTGCACCATCGTTGGGATATAAATGACGATTGGCTTCAAACAAACCGGGTCACTCCCATGAACAACAATGTTATTAATGAAAATCAAGCGCCGAGGACATCCTGAATGCTACCGGGACATAAATGCCATTTCGTCAGTCGTGACTGAACTGGAGCAATAACGCACCGGGCAACTGACAGATATCAAAGATCGCCATTACATTGCTCGAGCTCTACGGTCCATCTATGGTCGGGACTAGAGTCAGATGAGATGAGACGCGATGGCATGAGTGCGGAACGAAAATGCCTCGCACATCGCATGTGCCAACAGTTGAGCGACCAGGCTACTGTCTGAATGTGAATTAAACCACCAATTATCATTTCCGAAACCCAGCCCCAAACCCGACACCAGAGTAACTCTAATCGAAGGGGACGACGGCAGAGGCACGACCGTGGGACCAGGAAAACTGGCAGATATCAAAAATCCCAAAGTTAAGGTTTATATTCAGAATGGCACCCGAGCAGCAAACTTAAGGTCTCACATGACTTCTAAAAGCAAGTCCTTCGACACTCATCGGCGGAGGGACTTGTTTAAGGCGGAGGCACAGAACCAGGAGACGTGACCCATGGTCTTGGGAAGAATTGTGGCCTTCTAACCTAAATATCAATAAATGAGCACGCCGAGGAAGGAGGATGCGCTAACGACCCTTCTAGTGCCGTCCCGGCATGGACTGAGGATGCAAGGCGTACAAACAGTCGAGGAGTATTTGCATAACTCCTACATATGTTGTAAATTGGTCAAACTTCGGGGAAAACTGAACGATAATTCTTCTTTGAGATTACATTATAATGAGCAGGATGGAGTTTACGTGCCAGCTCGTCCGAAGGAGATCTCCTGTTCCCCCCCCTCTAGGTAATGGGTTGGATATGGGAATGTATTTAATCCAAAGGACCTTTCCAGTATTTCCGAGTAACAAGTCACATGGAGGGAAGAGAATAAAATCACACTGGAGAGTGGGCGCGAGTGTCAGATAGGTCTGATCACTTGGGTCCGAGCCAGCCCGGGAGCTGGATCAATGAGCAGGGACACCACAATGGTGACCACATACAGCTCAGAATGGACGGGAGATCAGAGCGAGAGGAGCAAGAGCGTGCCCCGAATTATATATACGATGCCCATACGATCTCACCACTCACTAAGCAAGCACGCGCGAAAGGGGTGGGAAGGAGTCGACTCAAAAAAAGAAGAAAAAAAAAAGCAAAAGGGATGGAAACATATAAATACGTGAAGGAGACCGGACGCCAAAGAAATAAGCGCGCACAGGACAACCGACTGGGTAGGCAAGATCGATCGGCCGGTGCCCCAACCACGATGTCAGGATGCAACAAAGGCGAAGCCAAAGAAGAAGAAAAACGCAAACGCACCTCCCCGGAAATATGCGCTGCGCTCCAAGCAATACGCGAGTAGTCGCGAACAAAAAGCGAGATACATGTGCGCTTCAAATGCAAGTATGATTTGATAGACACACGCGCCCCTAACAGTGCAGAGGACGCCAGACGCAGATACATCCACTTCCCTTTCCTACGCCTCCCTCGCACCCGCATCCCACATAAAAGGCAGCGCCTCAAAAGCAAGAAGAACAGGAGAAAGAAAGAAACCGCCCCCATATGAAGTAAGTAAGCAAAAAAGAGGTACCTCCCCGCCGCCCTGCCAACGCTTCCGTTCGCACCCTCCCTCACATGGGTGTTATTCGAGGATCTGGACGCCGAGACATTTCTGCGGAGAGAAGATAATAGTTAACATGGGGCATGAGGAGAGGATATCGTCGCACAGTAGAAAAGGTGGATATGCGCGAAAAAGGTGGATATATATGCAGGACGCGGGAAAACAACGGCGACAACGGCAACAGTAGGCGGTAAAAAGGGTGCGAGAACGGCAGATATACATCTGGCTCCACCTCCACCCGCACCCATACAACAAGAAAGGAAACGCACCTCCCCGCAGCCCTCCCAAACATCCCTCCCTCTCCTTCATTACCCCCACTCGTACCTTCTCTCGTTCTAGCAATAGGAGTCCGCACGACAGGACTCCTCACGACGGACGCAGCTGTACTCGCAGCGGTTGGGGAGGCATTACTTCCCACTGATCTTCCTCACGCGAGTCGTCGCACCCGCGGAGCTAGCGTCGCTCGTGCTCGTCGTACTCCGCGCCGTCGACGTAGGTGTTCGCGGAGAGAATGCGGATGCGTTCGCGGTCCTCACCCTCGTCCCCGAGGACGAAGTGGAGATATATGGGGCTGAAGAAGGCGAGCGCGGGGAGCTCGATAACCTGGACGTCGACCCCGGGGAGGTGGAGAGCTTAGACGTTGAGGTCAATGGCGAAGTGGATAAGGACGTCGAGGAGGCCGTGCGTGCGAGGGTGCGCGGGGAGGTGGAGAGTTTCGACGCGGCTGCTGACCCCGGAGGGACGTCGACGACGCCGTGCGCAACCGACTTTCCAACGTTCGTGGCAAGGACGAGGATATGGAGGGTGCAGGCAGGGAGCGCGAGGTATACGCGCGCAATGCTGCTGGTATTAGAGACTTTGCGGTAGCCACCGGTAGCCACCCGGTGGCTCCCGAGGCATGCGGTGCCGGTGGCACCTCAAATGACGTGTACCACACCCAAGATGAGCCACCAGACGCCACCGGGTCAGCCACCGGATGACGTAGTGGATGTGGAGCCACTCGCCACCGCATGCCCCGGGAGCCACCGGGTGGCTACCGGTGGCTACCGCAAAGTCTCTATTATTTGCGGGTTTTTGTTGTGGTTGTTCTGGTATAGATGTCGAAGTAGATGTGGATGTCGTGGGTCTAGATATCATAGGAGCAGTGGCCATAGACGTCGTAGCGGGCGCCTTGGGCGACACGAGGCGCCCTGATATGCTTGCTGTCTTACTTGTACTGCCGCTCGTGCTCCGAATCGTGGGCATAGTCCACGGAGGTGGCTACAGACATCTGGAGTGCACCTTGTGCCTATACTGCTGAGAAGGAACTGGCTTCCTTCATCTCCTAGGCGCTGGGTAGGATACAGAAGCTGATGAGTAATATAGCGCTGCGTACAACGAGGCAAGTCAGTGACAGAAGGTCGGCGGGGGCAGATGCGCACCAGTACGTGCGGTGACTCTCCCAACTTTTGTGAAAAACAAATCCTCTCTTTGTTGAAGTACTCCTTGTTTGCGAAGAGGAGAAACGAGCGCGGTGTAATGAGCGTGTGTCTGACTAGTCTAGTCCCAGTTAATCTCTGTGTGGAGAGCGGGCAGAAAAGCTTGAGAAAAGCACAGAAGGAGAAAATAACAAAGAAGCACGACAAAGGCAAGCGCGTGATCGGCGCGTCGGGTAATGCTGTCACCCCGTAAGTGTTTTTCACACGAGCATTGAGCAAACTTTAAATCAGAGTCATAAATTGGCATTCGATTCATTATCCACTCCTTCTGAACCTTGCATAGAACCTTGCTTATACAAACCAGGCACGTCCATTTTTCCCTCAGACTCCTACGGAAGAAATAAATCCCTGCAGAATTCCATTCCCTCTCGCACGCCAGACGAAAAACCTCCGGAGGAAGGCGTAAAAACGCATCGCCGTCGCCGTCGTCAAGATGCGCAGCGTGCGCTTCCGACTGGAGACGCCGGCGTAAGTATCCTGTTCCGTCGCGATCGAGGGAGGAGATCCTCAATCATATTGTAACGCCGACTCCCGAGCAGTTGACCGTGAGCTCTGGGCTCTGGTTTCAAGCTAATCATGAGATCACTCGCTGGCCTTTTTTTTTTTTTGGCGGCTACACCCGCACCCGCATCCGCTCTCTGTTTTACTTTTTTTCGCCAAGTTTCGCTGGCGCACCACTACATCCGCTCCCACACGACCGCTGTATGCCGTTACAATGGCCTCCCTGTCCGACATCACCCCCTGTCCTGTCCGTCGTCCGATGCGCAACCGTGGGTACTTCCTTCCCCACTCGTCCTAGCTCACCATCGAAACACATCATTGTGGGAGAAAACACACACACCTGTAGACCGTCACCCACTATTCACTACATAAACGACTAAACTTGACTTACGGCGTCTCATCTTACGACAATCAATTGTACTATAGTAGTTTGTTAATCTCTAGGTACTATCCCGGCCTTTCCTCGTTCAACGTTCAATGTTCCTGAGCGGCACCGATCATCCAAGACTTCCGCTGGACACTGCCACTCTAAGTTATGTCCTTCAATAACTCCACTCCGAGTCCCCACCTCGATTGATCAATCTCACTTCAACAGCGGTCACGGATCTCTATCTCTGTCAGTCAAATTGCATATCTTCAACTCATGATCCCCTCCCGCCGCGCACCCAACTCCACCTCTCCACAATTAATTCTCCACAATTTCTATGCAACAGTTCGCAACCAATCTCTCATTTCCTCATCCCTCCATCTTTTCAAACTCTCATCCTTTCAACTCCTCATTTCGCGCTCCGGTGATAAGTACAGTCAGGCAGGTTGAGTTCCAAGCAAGACAAGAAAAGGCTCAGAAGCGCACGGTGCGCACCTCCATTCTGTATCAGGATGTCAACATGCAAAGTAGGAGGGAACTCGTTCGACTCGAGCCTGGGCCATGTTGGGTCTTCTGTCTTTTTTCACTTCCTGTTAATATTTTTTTGCGAGTCATAAGCAGGTTGAATTCAAGCAAGTAACGGCTCAGAAGCGCACGGTGCGCACCTGCTTTCTGTGGTCTGTCAAAATTCAGATGCAACGGGAGGGAGCTCGTTCGACTCGAGCCTGGGCCATGTTATGCAGGTCTTCTAGGATACCATTTTTAACCGCTCCCAGCCAATATTTTTGCAGAACATGAACGGGTGGAATTCAAGCTAGAAAAGGCCCAGAAGCGCACGATGCGCACTCGCATTTGATTCTGCAGGAAGGAAACTGTAAGGACTCGTACCCTTACGGAACACGAAAGACGTCGAACAATTTGTAGGATTGTCGAAATGCTGATCGTGGTACAGAAGTAAGAGTAAAAGTGAGTGACCTAGTGCAAATAGTAGGTATTTAGAGGGATTCAGCATGGCCGAATCCTACTTTAAGTAAACAGTCTTCGAAGGGGTGGGGTTGCTGGAAACCAACCCTTACAGAAACACATATGTAGAGCAGGAGGTGCTCGTGTGACTCGAGCCTGGGCCATCCATGGTTCAAGCCACAGTTTTTATCCACTATTCTTGTTGCCACGCTTGCAGGTCATAAGTAGGTTAAATTCAAGCAGGGAATGGCTCAGAAGCGCACGGTGCGCACCTACATTCTGTATGGTCATACAAAAAGGTACTGCAGGAGGGGGCTCGTTCGACTCGAGCCTGGGCCATGTTGGGGTCATCTGTCTTTTTCACCTCCTGTTAGTATTTTTTGTAAGTCATACGCAGGTGTAATTCATATCGGGAACGGCCCCGAAGCGCACGGTGCGCACCTGCATTCCGTAACATGATCTTAAGGATGCAGCAGGAGGAACCTTGTTCGACTCGAGCCTGGGCCATCAGCCCCACTTCTTCTGCTTTCGCTTCTGTCTGCAAGTATTTTTACAGGTCATAAGGAAGTGGGATTCAAACAAGGAACGGCTCAGAAGCGCGCAGTGCGCATCTGCGTTGTGTGAGAAGATTACGAATATGCAGCATGAAGCTCGTTCGACTCGAGCCTGGTCCATGATCCGCTGCTGTTTTGACAGCTACATTTCTTGATCCTTCCTGTTAGTATTTTGGGTGTACATAAGGACTTTGAATTTCAGGTAAAGGAAGGCCAAGAAGTGGGGGACGCACTTACATTTGATACCTCGGCACTTACTTCCATACGGCAGAGGTTGAATTTAGATTAAGAATAGCCTGGAAGTGCAGGGCACACCTGCATTTCATTCGGAAGAAAAGCCTTTGAACACAGCACTGGGCCATTTAGGGCAGATCTTTTATATATATATATATTTATTTATTTTACGTAAATTTACTGGTATTTTTGTGGGAATGTACAGAGGTTGAATTCGAGATGAAGAAAAGGCCCCGAGGCATGGGACGCAGCTGCATTTGATATGTCTTTGTTGTGGCCGTAAGTCCAGCAGGAAGCTCGTTCTACTCGAGCCTGGGCCAACCATTTTTGGAGCCACAAGCTTGTGGTCAAGAAGATATGTGTATCACACTCAAGGTGCTATCAGGTGACTTTGTACATCAGTAAGATGTCAATTTCTTGCAAAAAAAATAAAGGTGCAGAAAGACATTAGCAACCTTCCCAACACCACACTTCACACAGTTTGAGCACTTAACTCTATCGCTCATCCATGACTTGCAATAAGTTCCAGACCGCAGGTTGAATAAATAAATAAATGGTCATTTCACTCCAAATCAAAATATAAATAGAGGACATGGGCCCACGACTGATAACATAAGCATATCTAGAGAATTGGAAGCTACGCAAAGGCGAAATAGTATGTAAAAGCGCTCAAACAAGAACTGGACCGAGATCATTTTTGCTGACTAACACCGGACCTGCCATCCTGCCAACAGTGGAGGAACCATCAACCACTGTGCTAAGAACCGGGGCTTTTGTGGGTGCACTGGGGAGTGCCAAAGAGGCCAAATCCGGAGTGTTTTCCCCCAAAGCTTCTTGGCTGCCCTTGACCTTAATCAATCTTGTGTCAATGTCGACAACCTGGCGGAGCATGCATTCTGCCCTGCTGCGATGGACATCTAGGGCAGTGAATCCCTCAAGGGCGGTATTGAAAAGACTGATCGCCGTCTCCTCATCCCCCTGGGCTAAAAACAGATCCCCTAGAAACTGGAAGGCTTTGTGAGTCTCCAGTCTCAATTTAGACTTCAAGGAATATGAAAGAAAGACTGTAGTCCAGCTGGAATTCCACTCTGTATCCCTCCAGCAGTTTCCATTGCCCAGGTTCTCGAGACACCAGGCTATCTGTGGGCCGTGAATATCCCGTGACTTGAGTAAAGTCTGGATGTATGAATTAGTAGACCCGAAATTTCCCTCTCTTAAGTCGAGTTCTGTCAGGACCATGTCAGATATTATCTGGTGACAGCCGATCTTCTGAAGTATTGCTTTGCCTCTATCAAGATTGGCCTTGATTTCATTTTGTGTTTCACCCATTGCCACATCTATGTTGGCAACAGCAATGCAACTCCAGGCATGCCTGAATTGGTCTATACCAACAGATGCTTCTATAATCTCCTGCCAGATATGTCGTGCCTCGACATATTCCGATTTTAAACTGTGGCCCTCTGCAAAAGAACCTTGGACCGCTCTGTACATCTGGCCACCGGAGATCCCACACAGAGTTAAACAGCGCCCGTTTGCCTAAAGAAACACTGGATCTGTAGTTTCCAAGTACATTCCAGCAGCAGGCCTGAGAATAGAGTGCCCGAGCCTCCAAGAACAATTCACCAGCGATCTTGGCCATCCTCTCTGCCTCGTGTGCATCTGCGAGGTATCCTGTATAGTCCCCCAGCTGGTAATTTATGTCCCCCAGCAGTAGCAGTGCCATAGAGTGTTGTGTTGCATTCCTATTTTCAACGGCAATTGAGAGTGCAGTCCGAGTCCATCTTGTTGCTGTAGGTATGTTCGCATTGTCTGTGTAATATCTTGCTATCGAGAAGTAAAAGGTGCCTGTGGGGAAATCAGATCACTGTCAACCTGAAGTAGGAGGAAGAATACATTTCAGTAATGCATCTCGGACGTGATCCAAGCTCCGTAGAGCGCGGGCAATTAGGGCCTGCGGATCGGGAATTGGATGCAGTGTCCAGGAATTGAAAATCGCTTGAATGTAGTAAACCTCGAGGCTGTGGTCTGCAGCCCTTGGTAGAAGATCTGGGATTCTGCCCATCAACGATATCGTTCCATGTCCAATCATAACACTGAAAATCGACAAAGAGATTGCATGAAAAATAAAATCCACTAAATCCGGATTATCGACGTGGAGACCTTGCAGAAGCATACTTTGGATATTTGCATAGTTCGAGACAATGCGAATAACCGTCAGAGAGCCTGACACCTTTCCGTTATTGAAACGGTTGGCTTCTATGAGATCTTCAAAGTATTTGAAAAGTGGTCTAGAGATGTGGTCCTTCAAGGAATGGTATTTTCGCATATACTCGCAGATCGGGACCAAAGCCTTTAGTCTCTTTTGTTCATCACTGTATGCCAAGGAGGTACGAAGCAAAGCGGCTTTGCAATCCAGGATGTCATCAATCGGGAGTTTGCTTTGCAGCAATTCCACATTCGAAAGGCCGTCGGGTAAGGTGGAGAGGAGGCCCAACAGATCCTGTGACTGGGGGAAAGACTTGATTCGTGGGCTGGAAAGAGAGAGAGAGATGGATAGATCCAAGTTAGACCTTCGGTCAAAGCCTTCCGATAAAAGAGATGTCTTCTCCTCTTCCAGCGTGACAATAATGTGGTACAGCCCTCTGAGTCAACAAGATGAGCCATGAGTTCAATTGCCAGCGGCATATTGTCTGTGAGGCGAAGGACCTTGTCAATTTCGGTGTGATCATGGTCATCGCCCGCAATTTCAATGAAGGTCTGATGAGCAGCATCTTGTGCCAAAGGTTTCAACGGGGGGAAGAAATGGTCTTGTCCACTGCACTTTGGAAGGTCTCTCAGCACCTCGCATTGTGATCTGATCATTGTTTCAGTGATGGACTTTGAGTAGACCGAACTGTTTGTTGAACATCAGTGAGAAAAGATAAAAACTCTTCAATCTGATGGCGAGTCTCAGTTGGCTCCCAGAGATTTTCCAGATTGTCTAGAATGAGGAGGGACTGAGGGCCATCGCAGAAGTGTTGAACAACGGGTCTGGTCAAGTCTGACCCGGGCTTCAGACCCAGATGTGCTCCAATGATAGCAACGAGGTCGACTTTTGTCGTTGCTGTGTCACAAGCAACAAAGAAACGATGTTGGTCGTATCTTTTCGTAATGTCGGGATGGTGCAAAACTGCCTTTGCTAGAGATGTTTTTCCCATTCCGCCTCCCCCCAGGATTGCAATCCTGGGTGTCACCTGCATGAAACCTTGGAGAATTTCTGACACTTCAGATTCACGACCATGGAATATCTTTGGCTCTGCTGGGAGCATTGAAATTGAGTTCAAGCTGGAGGTAAATGTAAGCATGTGCCGAGAACGAAACGCCCCCACCCACCTGGCACGGGATCCATTGAAAACGGATTTGATCTGGAAAAAATCCAGAACGGTGTCACGTAGCAGGGAATACATACCGAGGGTGCCGTTTCAGTGTCGGTTGCATTGGAAATTGATTCTATCAAGTCAAGGACTTCTTGGTGTCTCCTCTGTGCTTGCTCCTGCAGCTCACTAACCTTCATCAAAAGATGGGGGGCGGACTCGATCTATTTGATTGTTCCCCGTGAGGGTGACATTGAAAGAAACGCACAGAGGCCTTACTTTAAAAGAATCAAGGGCAGCAAGGAGTCCTGCACGGCAATCCTTGAGCAGTGCGCTCATCTCGCCCTGACGGAAGAACTTCCTAACACGACCTTCCTGCTGCTGTCCTTGGACAAAAGTATGAACCTTGTGGAGTGTCCTGACGAAGGGTGATGAGCAATGAATGGGACTGGAATGTGTCAATATGATTACTTTGTGAATCTCCCCATATGATTCAATGTCGTTGGGGACAGTTCTTCAATATTATTTGGATCCATATGGAGAGTAATGATCGCATGCAAAATCTGATAGGTTGTCTTCAACATTTGGGTGCAATCATCCTTATTTTGTCGGACAGTCTGTCAGCGCGAAGTCAGCTTTACCCCGATCAAGGTTAGACTGAGGAAATTAAGCTGAACCAATGTCAAACGGGATCCTGTCGTTTTCACTATGGCTTCCACACAAGGAGTTTTGAGTGAGCTGGAAATTAGTTCCAAAGTCTGCATGGCAGTATTCAAACATGTTGCGATGTTGCTCAACCGAGCTTGAGAGGTATTGGAATGGGGGGGCATCTGGGCTGGCTAATGACCAAGGGCGAGGTGCATCAACTTCCTTTATCCTAATCCCCGTGAGATTTGAATACGCAGCAGTCGGCTTATCCCTTAATATCAGGGACGGCAGTGTTAGCGGATAGCACGCTTATAGCACACTCGGGATTCAAGTCCAACCGATATATTGTCTCGCCACAAAGCCATGTACGATTATTGCTCGAAGGTACGATATAAGGATAGCTCGTAGCTGATAGTTTTCGCATTTTTCTCTTGTAGTGATATCCGGGCACTTGTGGTATTCCTTTGGTTAAACTCAGGCACTTGTCATTGTGTATATATTTACGCTGTACTCGAGCCGTCTCCCCTCAGACTACTGCTTACTTCTGTGTGCGCGAAGACTGAGCTATATTCTGTTTAGCTCTTGCGCACTTGAAGTCTCACTCTTATAGGCATCGTACTGAGAAAGATCATCATGTTAACTGTGTTTGGCATCCTAACCACTCCACGAGAGGGCTGAGAATGCTCGGCGCGGTATCATGATGCATATGGAATCCATGCGAACCAGTGGATCCACAATTAAAATTGAATCCTTGCCACAGTTCCGGCAATTGAACCCGAAGTTCTACGTGATATCAGAGCTGGATGTCCCGGCCTCAGTACACGGCACAAACGAGGAGCATGATATGCAGTTCAGAGATGGCTGGGATTGCATCATCGTTGGAACATAAATGGACGACTAGCTTCAAAACACATTGGGTCACTCAGTATAAACGACAATGTTGTCAATGAACATCAAGGGCCGAGGACATCCTAAATGCTACCAGCACATAAACGCCATTTCGTCAGTCGTGACTAAACTGGAGCGACAACGCAGCGGGCAACTGGCAGATATCAAAGATCGCAATTACGGTGCTCGAAGTCTATGGTCTATTCATGGTCGGGACTAGAGTCATATGAGATGAAACTGCGATGGCATGCGTGCGGAGCGAAAATGCTTCGCACATTGCCTGTGCTAACAGTTGAGCGACCCTACTGCCTGAATGCGAATTGCAACACCAATTATAATCCACGGGGACGACGGCAGAGGCACGACCGTGGCACAAGGAAAACTGGCAGAGATCAAAGATCCCAAAGTTGAGGGTCTATGTTCGGAAAGGCGCCCGAGCAGTAAATATAATTCCTTCATTCTCGGTCTCAGGAAAGCATCATGGCTTCTAAAAGCAAGTCCTTTAGAACTCGCCGGTGAGGAGGTTTGTTTGCAGCGGACGCACAGAAACAGGAGATGTGACCCATGGTTTCGGGAAGAATTGTGGTCTTCTACGGACCTATTAATAAATGACCATGCAGAGGGAGGACGTAGCGCTAACGACCCTTCTGGTGCTGTCCCGGCATGGATTGAGGATAAAAAGCGTACGAAGAGTCGAGGAGTATTTGCATAACTCTTACATATGTTGTAAATTGGTCGATTTTCGGGGGAAACTGAGCGATAATTCTTCCTTGAGCTTATGGGAAGGAGTTTACGCGCAAGCTCGTCCGAAGGATCAACTGTTCCCCCCCCCTCGAGTCTGTTTTCACCGAGGCAGCGACGTGCTCTGCACAAATGGGTACCACAGTCAACGGGCTGGATATGGGAATGTACAGTATTTAATCCTTTCTGAGCAACGAGTCAGATGGAAGGAAGAGAATGAAATCACATCGGAGAGTCTGCGGGCGCACATTCGCAATCCGTGGGCCAAAAGACTCCCAGCGTTTCATACAAATGTCTGTTAGATAGATCTGATCACTTGGGTCCGAGCCAGCCCGGGAGCTGGATCAACGAGCAGGGATCGCCAGAAACGTACAGTGGACGGGATATCAGAGCCGAGGACTAGGAGAGGAGTAAGAGATTGCCCCGAATTATATATACGATGCCCGCCCATACGATCTCACCACTCACTAAGCATGTACCCGCGAAAGGAGTAGGAGCTGTCGGACCCTCAAAATATGGAAAAAGTGGACTTGTATTTTTAAATACGTGAGGGAGACGACGCCAAAAAAACAAGCGCACACCGGACAACCGACAACCGACAACCACCAAGAACAGATCGGTCGGTCGGTGCCCTAACGAGACGCAACCGATCGCGATGTATGCAAAACAAAAAGAAAAAAGAAAAAAACGCAAACGAACGCACCTCCCTGCCGCCCTGCCCATACTCAGACTCCTACTCGTACTAGCACCCTCCCTCACATTCGCACCCATCGCAGAGGCGGAGAGTGTTCTGAGAAACGAACGAGGATGAGCATCTGCGAGAAACAAACACAAGACTGAATAGAATGGGATTAGAATAGGGAAGCAGCATCGAGGGAACGAGGTGGGCAGGTTGGATATATGCGCAGGCGCGAAAAAAAAAAGGATATATGTATACGCGCTTCAAGCAAAAGAAAGGAAAACAAGACTTACCTCGCCGCTGCCTTGCCAACGCTTCCACTCGCACTCACATTGGCGTTGGAGGCCGAGGACGCCGAGATGCTTCTGCGAAGAGAGGATGATTATCATGAGCATAAGGGAAAACCAACAAGGAGGAATGAGCAGAGGAATGAGGAGAGGTTAGGATATCCTCGCGCAGTAGGCAGATAGATGCGCCCCGCGAAAAAGGTGGATATATATGTAGGACGCGGGGAAACAACCGCGACAATGGCGGCAGTAGGCGGTAAAAAGGGTGCGAGAACGGCGGATATACATCCGCCTCCACCCGCACCCATACAACAAGAAAGGAAACACACCTCCCCGCAGCCCTCCCAAACGTCCCTCCCTCTCCTCCACTACCCCCGTTCGCGCCTTCTCTCGTTCCAGCAATAGGAATCCGTACGACAGGGCTCCTCACGACGGACGCAGCCATACTCGCAGCGGTTGGGGAGAAATACCTCGCACTGATCTTCCTCACGCGAGTCGTCGCACCTCGTGCTCGTCGTACTCCGCGCCGCCGACGTAAGTGTTCGCGGAGAGGATGCGCTCGCGGTCCAAACTCTCATCCCCGAGGACGAAGTGGAGATATATGGGGATGAAGAAGGCCAGCGCGGGGAGCTCGATAACCTGGACGTCGACCCGGGGGAGATGGAGAGCTTGAACGTTGAGGTCAATGGCGAGGTGGATAACGACGTCGAGGAGGCCGCGCATGCGAGGGTGCGCGGGGAGGTAGAGAGCTTCGATTCAGCTGCTGACCCCGGTGGGTGGAGAGGGACGTCAACGACGCCGTGCGCAACCGAATTTGCAACGTTCGTGGTGAGGACGACGATATGGAGGGTGCACGCACGGAGCGCGAGATATACGCAATGGTACCGATATTGGTACTATTTGCTGGCTTTTGTTGTTATTTTTGTATAGATGTCGAAGTAGATGTGGATGTCGTGGGCGTAGATACCGTAGGCGCTGTGCCCATGGACGTTATAGCCGGCGCGCTGGGAGACACGAGGCGGCCGGATATCGTCTGCGCCCGTGGGTGCGTGCTGCTGCCAGCTGTCCTACTTCTACTGCTGTGGGTAGTAATAGATAGGTTGATATATTAATTGTGGTGGGCGCGAGGAAGTTGCGTCGATGCCATGGGTGGAAGGGGAGCAGCCGGTTGTCTACACATTTGACTCAGTAAAAAGACTAGCCTCCAATTAAATGACACGCACACATTGTTCTTTGTCTTCTTGACCTTAGTCCCACTTCTCACGCCGCCACCGTATTGTGGATCCCCAGCAGGTTTTGACCGTGTCTTTGGGTTTGGAAGTATCCCCATCTTCTGCTGTGTTTGACGCCAACCATTCACCTTCGGCGCGACATGCTGAGATGATGGCAAGATGGTGCTGTCGTCAGTTGCTAGGAGCATGTCGTCCAACACCTCGTCAAAGCGCGACAGAAGCGGTAAATCAGATTCCTTGGTACGAGGGCGCCGTAGACGAGCAGCAAGTCTCTCCAACTTCTCCGCCAGGACAGTTAGCACCCGTGGCTTAGTTGCTGGCTCGAGCAGAGAGGTTGCCGGAGGATCCTCGGCTAGCAGAGAAGAATCAGCGATGGTCGGAGATGCGGCACCAAGTAATGGGACAGCCGAGACTGCTTCTTCGAAAAGGGTTTGTACGGCACAAATGTGTTTGCAGAAGCAGATGAGGGGAAAATCCTGGCAGTCGCAGGTGTAAGTTGCAATGTCGACTTCCTAAACACGCGATGGGTCAGATTTTGATCGTACAAGGTAGCGTTCCTCCTCAACATGCTACAATGAGGATTAAATTGATGATTTTCAGATAGGAACAAGCCCAACGCACCTCAATCTCATCTTTCACATATGCCTGACTGCGTTTCATGATTTCCTGCCGCTTGCGAACCTCAAGATCGATGCCTTCAAACCCGAGATCTTGCCGGCGTTGCTTCAGGGAGTAGTATGGAACAACTTCCGTGATGAGGGTGCTGAGGAGATGATCCATACACCTATTCCGTTTGTTGAGGAGAAATTTCCCCTTCAGAACGTGGTGCCACTTAGGAAATATTAGATTCTATTTGAGACCAAAGGGATGAAGACGCACGCCTCAACCAACATGTTTGTGTCACACGCTTCAAAGATATTGCGGTCCTTCCGATAGACCACAGACCACATCTGTACAATATGTGCCGGCATCCAGTATTGAGTGAGATAGGCGACAAAATCCGGCGGCGCGTCCCGCTTGATGTTCTCCCATGTAGCATTTAATTCGGCCTCCTCGGTCATACGGATCCACCGCTCGAGTAGTTCCCAGAGGTTTGGATGCGACGGAATGGAAAAGTGCTGCTGCCAAGCTTGGAGGACATGCCACCAACAGAGTAAAATGAACGCGTTGTAGGCGGCGATGGCGGCGTTGATCTGCGCGTAATCAAAATCGGAAATGTTTCTTCTTGGGATAGTCTGTGGCGATCGTAACCGGTGCAATCTGAGGAAGTAGTAGATTGTCGGCTGTGTCCCGGAAGAAGCCAACATCCATGCTACAGGAATTCCTACGTGCAGAGGTCAGTTCCGATACGTCAAGTGAGATCTCGACAAAACGTACTATGGCCCCATTTGTCGCGTACCACTAATGTCGTGAGCAGTAGCTTCTCGTATATTGTTGTATTATGTGTTGCGTCAATGCAAAGAATATGTGCACCGTATTTTCGAAACATTTTTTCTTGCCAGCACGTTTGACACATCAGGGTGAAGATGTCGGGATCGAGACCAGAACCAGGCGGTGGAGGGCCAGTTTTGGCTTTGAATCCCAATAGTTGCCCTTTTGCAAGGAGCTGTTCCACCCATCGCAATGTTGATTGACCGTCGTCGGAATGTAACCGCACAGATTCCGCTTCAATAGCCTTCTCGATACGGCAAATATCCTTCAATTGAATACAGTCATTTCGGCTGGCAACAACACCATTGTCATCGTCGTCTTCAAATGTGTTGTCGTTGTTGTATACATCGCCGTGGACAAGTTTAAGCTAGGAACGGGTGAGTGACAGGCAGGATGGTGTGCTATGATGCTTTTTAGCTTAATCTCAGTATAGAAAATAAATCTGGCGCAGGGGAGACCCCCGCGGACCCCCCCTTACGCTCGCCGCTAGGCCCACTGCGTGGTGCTTCCGCTCGCCACGGGGGCCCACTGCATGGAACTCATTTTCATTTTTTTTAAAGTGTTTTTCAACTTTTTCTGCTTATTCCCAGTTTTCAACGATTCTATAGTACGGGGGAGACCCCCGTGAGCCCCCCTGGACGCTCGCCGCTTGTCCCACTGCTTGGCGCTTCACTCGCCACGGGGCCCACTGCGTGGTGCCGTGTGGGGCGGGGTTTAAATATTTTGATGCGGTGCGGCGGCTCCCAGTTTGAGTCGCACTCTTGGCACCGAGTTGCACTGCTGATTGATCTTATTTGAGGTACGCGAGCTTAGCCGAGTCGCACCCTTTTCGTCATTCCTCGTTATGTACGTCGGCATAGCTCCCGAGAACCGTTGACGCATTAGGGTACTGTTTCACAATCATTACGCACTCACAGTCCGTCCGCTTTGTCTCTCGTTTCCGAGTCCAATCAGGTCGAAGTTTCGTGTACGTTTTGAGGCCTCCGGTGTCACAGTCAAGACTTAAGCGTCCACTATCACTAGAGGATAGGGATTGGGTAGTGCTCGTAGAGGTCTCAAAGATGATGGAATAAAAGACTAAAGAATATACAGCGACTAGCTACTCGACTTTATACTGTTCTACGGGTCGTGTGAACTAACTACATAAATATAACTAACATGAGGATCACTAGCGTATAGCGATCGAAGACTGTCAAACGTCCGATCATATGTCATCCATAATTAAAACCTCCTTGCTTCTTCCTGTGAAGCGTCCTGCTAACATGTGTCTTGAATGCCTTGCGTATTCCTAACACTCAACATGCGCTGTCCTGGCGTCATGATGTCATTCCATGTGTTTATGCAGTGTTTTCCCAATCTTCCATAGATAAAAGATTATCATCGTCTCTGGGCGCTAATATGATAGGCGCCGTTATCTTATCAGAGATAGGTGTTGGAACGATTAGATTAGGGTCAAATCGTGACATTACCCCCTCTCAGGGTCGTCGTCCCCGACGACTGGAATGAACATATTTGTCTCTGGAATAAATAATTTCTTCATCGAATATTCTAAGGATTCCTCCTTCGGTTTATAAAATAATCCCAATGTCCTTTCGAAAGGACCGGCAATCTCCGTAGATTATGTTCTTTTTTGTATTTTTGTAAAGTTTTCTTTGCTCCAGGCAATAAATGTCGTGCTGGTTCCCAAGTTCTTTCTCCAAGTGGATAATCTTTCCACTTGATTAAATATTGATATCCTCCTCCTTTTTTCCGATGTTTGAGGATCTCATCGACTTCCTATCTCTCTTCGTTATTAATAATCTGTGGTCCGGGCCGTTTCTCTCTCCGTTTCTCCGGTGGTTCAATGTATAAATGAAGTTTTGCCTCGTTGAAAACCGGATGTGACTTGTCCGTTTCAGGCAATCTTAACTTCCACGATGAAGCACCGACTTTCTCTAGGATTTCGTAAGGGCCTAGTCTCGTGTCGTCAAGTTTCTTTGTTGGTCGATCTGTTGCGATGTTTTTGGCATCCAACCATACTTTATCGCCAACTTTAAATACAGGTGCGTCTCGATGCTTAGCATCATAATATTTTTTCATCATTTCTTAGTTTTCTCTAAGGCTGCCGCTGCTTCATCGCGTATCTTTTTCATTTTCTTTGCAAAGTCTTCCGCTGCCTCATTGCGCGTCTCGACTGCGTTTTCTATACCCTTCCAGGGGTGATATCCATGCTCGTCGACGAGCTAACTTTGTCGTTGTGCGTGAACTCTGCTAAAGCGAGCCACTCCGCCCAATCCGATTGTCGATAATTTACAAATATGCGGAGGTATTTCTCAATCTCCTGGTTCATTCGTTCGGTCTGGCCGTCCGTGATCGGGTGATGAGCCGTACTCGGATTCATCTCGATCCCCAGGAGCTTATTAAGCTCCGTCATATATCCGCTAACGAATCTTGGATCTCGATCCGATATAATTTTACGGGGTATTCCATGATATCTAATCACTCGATCTCTGATCAATCGCGCCGCTCCTTCGGAAGTCAATTCCATATTTGTTGGTTCACAGTGGATCATCTTCAAAAAGGTATCCACCCATACATAAATAGCGTTAAAGCCATTGCTTAAAGGCAACGGTCCGATAAGATCTTCCGATATGATCTGCCAAGGTCCTTCGGCAATTTTATGCGGATTAAGTTTTCCTTGGGTGTATCTGTGCACCCTGGTTCTTTGACATGCCTCGCATGCTTTTACATATTCCGATACTTGGTTGCCTATCCTGGGCCACCAGTAATTTCGTTCGATCATTTCTTGGGTCCGGTTCTCGCCCGGGTGTCCTGCAAGAGGATTATCGTGATGAAGTCCGATGATCTTGTCACGGAGTTCCTTGTTTCTCGGCACATAAATAAGATTGTTGTAATAAATCACATCTTCTTTCTTTTCCCATCCAGGGAGTTCTTTCTTAAGCGCTTCTTTCACGCTTCCGTCTATCTTTTTCTCGTCCTTGATCTGTGACATGATCTTGGCTTCTGGTCCTTCGATCGTAAGGTCCTGCGATCTGAAATATTCGGGTTTGAAAAGGACGAAATTTTCATTATCTCCTTTTCCTTGGTCATGATCCGCCCGGCGGGATAATAAATCAGCTTGCTTATTTAAGGCTCCTGGCCTATGCGATAATGTAAAATCAAAGTCCGCTAGTTCTTGAATCCATCGCGCCTGGCGCCGATTGACTTTCTGCGGGACTTTAAAATACTGCAGGTTTTGATGATCCGTCAAGATATCAAATGTCTGCCTCGTTCCTTTGAGCAACGATTACCATTTCATCTAATGCGAGCATTATCGCGAGCATCTCTTTGTCATAGATCTCGTAATTTCGCTCTGTTTCATTAAGTCCGTGAGACATGAATGTGACTGGTCTCCATTTTCCTTCTTGTTCTTGACTGAGCACTGCTCCTGTCGCTCCATCCGATGCATCTGCCTCTACTCGGAACTTCCCGTGATCCGTTGGCAATGCCAATATTACATCTTCTGGGATGCGATCCTTAAGCTTCTGGAACGCATCCGTCTGTTCTTTTCCCCAGGAAAATCCTTCTTTTCCGGTCAACCGTGTCAACGGCTTGGCAATATCACTGAATCCTCGTACGAATCGTCTATAAAAGTTAACAAAGCCGAGAAACACCTGCGTTTGTTTCAAATTCTTTGGCTCCGGCCATTCCATGATTCCTTTGATCTTTGCGGGATCCATCCGAACCGAGTTGTGGGATATGATCACACCCAGGTACTCTATTTCGGTTCGTTCGAAATCACATTTCTCCGGTTTCAGGAATAACTTATTCTTCTCAAGGGTGTCCAACACCCGTTTTACAATCGTCCGATGTTCCGTTAAGTTATCCGTAAAGATCAATATATCATCAAGATATACGATCACTTTTCCTTCATTAATTAATTCCCTTAGGATGTCGTTCATCATCGTTTGGAACGTGGCTGGTGAGTTCGTAAGTCCAAAGAACATCACTAGCGGTTCGAACAATCCCCAATTGGTTCGGAAAGCCGCTTTCCACTCGTCTCCTTCTTTAATGCGAACATTATTATATCCCCATCGAATATCTAATTTCGTAAATATCTTGGCTCCTCTGAGCTTATTAACCAGTTCCGAAATCAACGGAAGTGGATATTTATTCTTGATCGTCATCTCGTTTAATTTACGATAATCTTGAACGGGTCTCAAACTGCCGTCCTTCTTTTTAATAAAAAAGAATGCCGATGCCATCGGCGATTTCGATGGGCGTATCTTGCCACTTTTAAGGTTCTCTTCTAGGAACTCATTGAGCTTCCCTTGTTCCGCTAAAGATAACGGGTAAATCTTGCAATCTACAGCCTTTGATCCTGGCTTAAGTTCGATCGCATGATCCCACGGTCGTTTTTCCGGTAACGAATCGAAAGATTCTTTCGCAAATACTTTTACATAATCCCGGTACTGTTCCGGTATTTTGTCTTCTGTCATTTTCTCATTTTCTCTGTTCGCTTCTTCTGCGAACTTCTGCGCGCTAGTTTCTTTAAGCCGCAGATCAATCTCCTCGGCAAAATCAACCATCAAGATTGATTCACCCTCCTCTAGAAACTCTTCTTTCTTCTTTCCAGAAGCAGTTTCTGTTCCGTTCATCCGGCATTCTTCCGGGCATCTGTTAAATATAATCTTCTGGCCTCGCCAGTCGATACTCGGATTATGTTTACTGCTGTTTGCGGAACTTAGGGCGCGGGCGAAACTTTTTCAAAAAATGATCATTTGCATATAACGGCCATATCTCCCTCAATTCTTCGTCGTTTTTCTTAATTCCAGCACCATTTTGATCCTCAAGGAATTGCGCACCCGCATGCACCCACTGCCATGGCAAGATTACATAAGCTATCCCATTTATGGTAGTCAGCGTAAGTTCGCATATATCACTTCCTGCATCTGAAGTACACCTGTAGATGTTGTTATATCTTGCTAAATATACTATACTATTGATCTCCACGTGCAAGTGTATTGGAAATCTTAATTGCATCCCCCAATACTGTGTTGAAAGCAACCCAGGGCCTGATGAGCATTGGTTAACCATAACCACAATACATATTCATGTTATGATTCTTCATGCGGGTGTATATCATATTGGAGATATGGATCCCCCGATATTTAAGTTCTCCTTTGCCTTATGCATGTACAAGAAGTGATATACACAAAATTCCACCAACTACCATAAATGGGATAGCTTATGTAATATTTCCATAGCGGTGGGTGCATGTGGGCGCGCAATTCCTCGGGAACACAACGGTGCTGGAATTAAGAAAACGACGAAGAATTGAGGAAGATATGGCCGTTATATGCAAATGATCATTTTTTGAAAAAATTTCGCCCGCGCCCTAAGTTCCGCAAACAGCAGTAAATAACCAATCGTATCCGATAAACATTCTGGCCTTCCCGAGGCCTGTGACGAGGAACTTTTGACGCTCGGTGTGTGGTCCGATTGTCATGGCCAACTCAACGTAGTGAGTGATCCGTCCTCCGGTGTTCTCTGTCCCGTTCGCGTTATGGGCGACGATAGGCACATCAAGCTTTTTAAGCTCGAAACTTTCGGCTTTGGCATAATCTCGATCGATGCATGTGGAAGTGCATCCGTTATCAAGAAGCACCTTAACCGTGCGCGTCTTTCCCGTATCTAACGCTGTCTACGTGACAGGCACCAGCATCTCTTGATGCTTTCTCTCCTTCTGTAGATCTTGAAGCTCTTTCTTTAGCTTCGAATGATCCCATCCGCACATCTCCAGTGCTCTTCTAGCGAGCCACTTCGCCGCTTTCATGCCTGTAAGGCCTGCCGGTGGTGTCATGGGTATAAATACCCTAGCCTTGTTTCTTTCTTTAGGCGCTTCCTCCGCTGATAAGGATTGAGCCTCCGCGACATCATCGCCCTGTTTCTTCTCACTATTTTTCTCACTGGTTTGGGTTCCAGGGGCCTTTTTCTTTAAAATACGAATGGGAATAGCGGTAGTATTTTTTATGGGGTTTTCTACAACATCTACTACTATATTGTCCAGTGTACGTAGATTGGTGCGTTCTTTTATATAGTTTATTGAGTCATTTCGGATCGTGTTGTTAGTCAACTCTTCTTCAAGAAGAGTATATTTATTGCATGGGTGAGGGGGTGCCGATTTGGCCTTGATCGGGACCCTCTTTAAAAATCCTGGCCAAACTTGGCCCGCGCTTGTTCGAATAGGAATTTAAAGTCTTCCTTAGACATTTCGTCAGTCCGCAGGGCGCGGACGTTCACTGTTCCACGAGATTTCTCTCGCTTCGGTTCCGGGCACTCGCGTGCCATGTGACCTTCCTTGTCACAGTTGTAGCATTTGAAAGCACCCCTTGGTGCCTTCGTCCGGTCGACGTCCATCGGGACCGGGTTCCCTGGGGTAACCGGTTGCGATAGATTAGGGGCTCCGCCCCGCGTCTGCATGTTCTTGTTGTTGGGTCCCTGACCCGTTCCCTTGTTTTGGTTTGGTGTCCAAAACATCTGACTCGTGCGAGTCTGATAGAGCTTCTTTTGCTCCATCGTTCCGCTGATCTCGATCAGCCTGTCCCTTAGTCCCTAGTAATCTTTAGGGACCCTTCCTCCGGCGTAGAGGAAGTCTTGGACATCCTCGTTGATGAGGGCTTCTAAAGTTTTTACTAAAAACTTGTCGTGGTGGCGGTCTACTGCCAATCTCTCGTTTGGGCTATAGCCCGCTTGTTCGGCATTCAGCTCGAATGCCTGGATGAAGTCCGTTAACTTGGACTTCCCTTGCCTTGTGGAGACAAGGAGATCGTGTGCCATTTCTTGCACGTTCTGGTCTTCGAACGTGTGATCGAGCTCTGTTAGGAGCTCGTCAAAGGTATAGCCGGCATCAACAAACTGTCCTCTGCTCAGCGTCCTTTTCCTCCAGTTGCGAACCCAGTTCGCCACTGCACATGGTGCTCCGTCGGATCTCTTTAAAAGTGAGATCACGAAAGATTTCTTTTTCTTTTCGGAGTTGAATTCCAAATCATATGCCCACATATAATTGTTGACTTCATCAACCCAATTATAGTATTTGGCTTTGTTTTCACCATCAAACGTTGATGGTAGGGCGGCGAGTATGATTTTGGAGGAAGGGGTGTGGGTGAAATTCGACTGCATGGGGCTGTTTGGTCGAGACATGTTTGGGATGGGTGATGGTGGGGGTAGGACGAAGGGGGAATATGCGCAAGAAGCGCGCGAGTAATCGGAAAGGGTGGGAAAGGAGTAGTAAAGGGAAGATTCGACGTCTGAGTCAGAATCTGAAGTGTCGGGGGCGCGGAAGGTTATGGTAGGGAATCCGCACAAAGCGGTTGGTGGGGTTTAGGGTGTTCTTTTGCGAGTGAAACTATCCCAGGCCTTCTACGACCCTCCTGGTGATAGCGAGATAGTCCTCCCCGAAGGTCAAACTAGTGCTCCTTTGACTGTCTTACGCGGGGACGGACTCAACGTTTCCCGTAGCGTGTGACGTCGTTCACTATAATGGAACTCCACTAAGTGGCGCTGCAATTGTTTATACTTGGTGTGGACGAGGTAGTGTGGTGGTAGGTATGAGTGGATCTTCAAATACGAGAATCCAAGTAGAGGGTAAAGATGACGCAAATAGTGCGTGTAGTGGGGGAGAAGGGGAAAGGAGGTTGAAGGGTGGCGGTACGAGGGTATGAAGGGTAGTCTTTTATTATGTCACAGTCAAGACTTAAGCGTCCACTATCACTAGAGGATAGGGATTGGGTAGTGCTCGTAGAGGTCTCGAAGATGATGGAATAAAAGACTAAAGAATATACAGCGACTAGCTACTCGACTTTATACTGTTCTACGGGTCGTGTGAACTAACTACATAAATATAACTAACATGAGGATCACTAGCGTATAGCGATCGAAGACTGTCAAACGTCCGATCATATGTCATCCATAATTAAAACCTCCTTGCTTCTTCCTGTGAAGCGTCCTGCTAACATGTGTCTTGAACGCCTTGCATATTCCTAACACTCAACATGCGCTGTCCTGGCGTCATGATGTCATTCCATGTGTTTATGCAGTGTTTTCCCAATCTTCCATAGATAAAAGATTATCATCGTCTCTGGGCGCTAATATGATAGGCACCGTTATCTTATCAGAGATAGGTGTTGGAACGATTAGATTAGGGTCAAATCGTGACATCCGGTCCCTTTTCTTGAACATACATAGCGGTATCGCAGGTCTTAGGCCTCAGTGCCATGGTAAGTTTTGACACGTCGTAACTCGATCCCTTTTTCGCGCTGCTCTTGGGCCAGCCATGCCTCAAAATCAGGTCATGAATCCCATTTGCGATTGTAGGTAGATGACTTGAGGTCATATTCGAGAGAACCAACACGTGGACGTGGCGGGGTGGGATCTGGGTGTATCCGAAAATTGACGAAGTTGAAGCTCGGTGAGGTGTTGCCTCGAGAAATCGGGTCTGCCACAGCCTCAGGACTGGTCCGCTTGAGTCGGAATCGACCGGTAGACATCAGGACAGATGTTTGCCATTAGGCGGGTATCCAGCGAGAGAGAGAGCACATCAGACGAGCTCGCGGGCAAGAGAAAAGTGTCACAGGTGTGACACGACGCGTCGCTCACTACTGGCTCACTTCTCTTGCACAATTTGCACGCAAAATTTATGTATTTGTATCGAGAGGACATTACTATGTGCATACAGGGAGACTATTAAGTAAATAAATTGAATGAAAGTGTCAGGGGAACCCCCGTCCCGACCCCCATTCAGAGCCCTTCCGGCCCCTCCGGTCCTTCCGGTCGCTCTCCTGGTCACCGGCCTACCGGAACCGGTACCGGAAGCCGGCATGTGACCCGCCAGGGGGACCCCCGATGGCACCTCGCATGTGACCGAGCCCGGGACATCTGCCAATCACTCTGGTCACATGGTCTTAGCTAGTAGCTTACTTATACCCACGGCTGACGTGGGAATCCTCAGAGTTTCTTCTCTTTGGATCCCCCACGTCAGGTATGCTTCTCTGTATATTTAGCTACTGTCAATTAACCTTTGGATCCCCCACGTCAGTCCCTGAGTACCTCGGGCCTTCGTGGTTGCCCTTACAGCAGAAGAAACTCTCTAAGGGATTAACCGGTCAAGATTGCAGGCTTCGGTGTGAACGGCTCGGACTCCTCTGATAGCGTCCCAGCCTCCCCTACCCTGAATCTTGCCCCCTCCTCCTTGCCTGTAGAGCCCTCCATGGACGCCGCGAGTACCGCTGCTGCCGCTGCGCAAGCAGCCGCCGAGGCCGTCTCCGCCCGCATGGACAGGCTCGAAGGTATTCTCGAGAGCCTTGCACGAAAAATCGACCCCTCCCGTGCCGCTTCACCTGCCCTGTCCCTTGCCGGTCCGGCTCCGGACCCGGGTACAGGATTATTCTCCCCAGCCGTTCCCGGCTCAAAATCGGCCCTCTGGCCGAACCCCCCGTTCGTCTTCGACGGCGACCGGAAACAAGGCCGGGCGTTCCTCCACGCTGTCCGGTCGTACATCCGGTTACTGCCGGAAGCGTTCCTCGAGGACGGCACCCCCTCCGAGGAGAAAGCGGTCCGGTTCGCCATGTCCTTCATGGCCAAGGACTCTGCGTCGAAATGGGCCGAGCGGTACGCAGCCAAAACCCCGTTCCCCTTCTTGACCTGGGACGTGTTTGTCACGGAGTTCCGGCTCCGGTTCGTCGAGGAGAACGAACAGGACTACGCGCTCCGCACCCTTGAGTCCCGGTCGTATCACATGGGCGCGGGACGTCTTCCGGTACACCGACGACTTCGAAGACCTGGTCGACCTCGCCGGCTTCGAAGACCCGATTATCAAAGTCACGAAGTACCGGACCGGTCTTAACCCGGCGATTAATCTCGCTATCACCGGGTCGAGCGACCCTCCGGACCTGCGAGACTACCCCGCCTGGCGCCTCCGTGCCTACCGGCAGTACGAGTCGCTGCTCCGCGCGTGCGAAGCCTCCCGCGAGACGACCGGTTCCGGTCGCCACCAACCGGCCGTACGCTCGGGAACCCTTCCGTTCCGGCGCGTTTTACCGCGCCGCAACACAGAGCAGCTGCTACCCCCGCACTTCCGCCCGTGGTCCCGATGGACGTCGACCGGACGTGCGCCTGTACCACCCCACGCCGTGGTTGCTTCCGCTGCGGGGACCCGAACCACTTCGCCCGGGACTGTACCGCGCCGGTCGATGTCCGGTCAATCGACGTCTTGGACAAGGTGATCCGGCAACTCGGGAACGACTTGCTCGACGAGCTCGTCGCGCGTCTGGCATCGACGGAGGCTGCTGCGGAACATGCCGCCGCCGCCGAGCCAGAGGATTTTCTCCCCCGCGCAGAGTGAGCGGTGCGCCCTCTGTCGCGTCCCTTAATCGTTTCGCTGTCCTATGTAACGAGTGTGACAATATATCTCTTGCATCCACCGAACCGATAGACGCACCCCCTAGACCGATCGAGACTCCGGTCGTTCCGGTCGAGCCGGAACCCCGGCCACCTCTCCTGCGGACGCCGCGCCCCCAAAAGAAAACTGCCTGGGAGCGCCGCCTCCCGAAACACTTTACCCTTGCCGCCACCTTGGAGAGCAGTAACTCCCCCGGCTTCCTCTCGAGATCGAATCCACCACCGACGCTGTGAAGCTTTCGCTCAGCGGCTTGGTGGACTGCGGGGCTACTTCCGAGTTTATCGACACGGAGTACGCTGCCGAGCACAAGATTCCGGTCCGCCGGCTCTCACAGCCCATCCCGGTCTACAATGTGGACGGCTCTCCCAACGAGGCCGGCTTCATTCGGGATGTCGCGGATGTGGTCCTTCGCTACAAGGGCCATAGTGAGCGTGCTCAGTTCGCTGTCACCCGCCTCAGGAAGGAGAAGCTCATCCTAGGCTACTCCTGGCTCCGGAGGCACAACCCGGAAATTGATTGGGCCCGACGCGAGGTAAAAATGAGCCGCTGCCCTACTGGGTGCTGTGCTACCTGTGTCGCCGAGGCGCGCGCCGACCGGAAGCTTGCCAAGGTCTCCGCTCGGATCCTCCGGCAGCTCCGGTCCGGCCCGGTTCCCCGGATATGTGTCGTCGACACGGACGAACGCTCCAGCGAGGACGATGACAAAGAGTTCGACGAGGACCTACCGGAACTCGGACCGGACGACGAGGATGACTCCGTTGAGGAAGGTGATCGGGTTTTCTACACCCAGTTCTCCCCTCCGGAGGACATCCGAGCGACCGGTACCGTCTCGCAGCGGCTGGCCGAAGCGCATGCTAAGAACTCCGCGCCCGGTACGGAAGAAATTCCCGAGTGGGCCCAAGAATTCGATGATGTCTTCAACCGGGAGTTGTTCGACTCACTTCCGGAGCGCCGGTCGTGGGACCACGCCATCGAGCTCGTTCCGGATTTGAAACCGGCCAACTGCAAGGTCTACCCCATCTCCCCCTCGAGCAACGCGAGCTCGACGCGTTTATCGAGGAGGGGTTGACGACCGGCCGGATCCGGCCTTCGAAATCCCTGATGGCATCCCCGGTCTTCTTCGTCAAGAAGGACGGAGCGCTCCGGTTCGTACAGGACTACCGGGCGCTTAACGCGATGACCGTGAAGAACCGGTACCCCCTCCCTCTCATCAACGACCTTATTAATTGTTTGAAGGGAGCCCGGTACTTCACGAAACTCGACGTTCGGTGGGGCTTCAACAACGTCCGCATCCGGGAAGGCGACGAGTGGAAGGCCGCGTTCCGGACAAACCGGGGACTCTTCAAGCCGCTGGTGATGTACTTCGGCCTGACCAACTCCCCCGCGACCTTCCAGACAATGATGAACGACATCTTCCAAGATCTCATCTTGTCCGGCGACGTCATGGTATATCTCGACGATATTCTCATCGCACACTCGGACCTCACCCGGCATCGAGAAATCGTCCGGGAGGTTCTCCAGCGGCTCCGGGAGCATAAGCTCTACTTGCGACCGGAGAAGTGCGAGTTTGAGAAATCGTCGATCGAGTACCTCGGGGTGATCATCTCACACGACCACGTCGAGATGGATCCGGTCAAGGTCGCCGGCGTCGCCGCCTGGCCGGTGCCGGAGAACAAGAAGGACGTGCAGCAGTTCCTCGGCTTCGCGAACTTCTACCGCCGGTTCATCCGGGGGTTCTCCGACGTCGCCCGGCCGCTCTTCGACCTCACAAAGAAGGGCTTGGTGTGGCTCCGGACCGAGAAGGAGGCCGCCGCGTTCCGGAACCTCAAGGATGCGGTGACCACCGACCCGGTCCTGATCCTTCTGGACGAGTCGCAACCTTACCGGGTGGAAGCAGACAGCTCGGACTTCGCATCCGGTGCCGTTCTCTCTCAGCCGGGCGCGGACCGGAAGTGGCATCCGGTCGCCTTCTTCTCCAAGAGCTTGAGTTCGGTCCAGCGCAATTACGAGATCCACGACAAGGAGATGCTTGCAATCGTCCGAGCGCTCGAGGAGTGGCGACACTTCCTCGAAGGGTCGCAGCACCCGGTTGAGATCTGGACCGATCACAAGAACCTGGAGTACTTCCGGAAGTCGCAGAACTTGAACCGGCGGCAGGCGCAGTGGTCCCTGTACCTGTCCCGGTTCAACTTCACCCTGCATCACAAGCCCGGCCGCGCGATGGGTCAACCGGACGCGCTTTCCCGGCGACCGGATCACGGTTCCGGTCGGGATAACGAGGATGTCACGCTCCTATGCCCCGATCTGTTCCACGTCCGCGCCCTGGAAGGTGGCGTCGTCGCCGGTCCGGAAATCCCGATCCTCCGGGACATCCGTGACGCGCTCTCGCACGAACCAGACCTTGAGGATCCCGTCGCCCTTGCGGCTCGCGAGCTCCTCAAGGTTCCGGGCCGCCGGTCCCGGTCTACCCGGTCGGACGAGTGGCACGTCGATGCCGGCCTGCTCTACTTCTGCGGCAAGATTGTTGTCCCCCGGGACAAGGACCTTCGCCGCCGGATCTTGGAGCAGCACCATGACACCCAGGTTGCTGGTCACGCCGGCCGCTTCAAGACATTGGAGCTTGTCTCCCGGAACTACTGGTGGCCCCAGCTGTCCCGTCACGTCGGCCGGTACGTCGCCACCTGCGATCTGTGCTGCCGGACCAAGGCACTCCGGAAGCTTCCGGTCGGGGAGCTGCACCCGACCGAGGTTCCCGAAGATCGCTGGAGCACGGTCTCGGTCGACTTCGTCGTCGAGCTCCCGGAGGCCCACGGGTACGACGCGATCATGGTCGTGGTCGATGTCCTTGGTAAGCGCGCCCACTTCATGGAGTGTCGCACCCAGATCGACGCGATCGGCGCCGCCCGGTTGTACTACCGGAACGTCTGGAAACTCCATGGTGCGCCGGAAAAGTACATCTCTGACCGGGGTCCGCAATTTATTGCGGAGTTCACCACCGAGCTCTGGCGCCTTATCGGCGTCAAGCCCGCAACCTCCACGGCATACCACCCGCAGACTGACGGCCAGACCAAGCGCGTCAATCAAGAGATGGAACAGTTTATCCGCATCTTCACCAACTACATGCAGGATGACTGGGACGACCTCTTGCCGGCCGCTGAATTCGCCTACAACAACCACATCCACTCTTCCACGCAGCAAGTCCCGTTCATGACCGACACCGGCCGGCTCCCCCGGATGGGGTTCGAGCCGAACGGGCTGCATTCGAAACTTGAGTCGGTAAACGAATTCCGCGACCGGATCGCCTCCGGCGTTTCCGAAGCCCGATCCGCGCTGGTCAAGGCCAAAGAGGAGTACAAGCGGTACTACGACCGCCGGTGCACCCCCGCGCCGGAGATCAAGGTAGGCGACCGGGTCTGGCTCGACGCGTCGGACATCCAGACAACCCGGCTGTCCCCCGGTCTCTCGCACCGACGGCTTGGCCCCTTCAAGGTCATCAAAGTCGTCGGTCGCGGTGCGTACAAGCTGGAACTCCCACCCCAGCTCTCCCGGCTCCACCCGGTCTTTCCGGTCGTGAAATTGGAACTCGCGGAAGACGACCCTTTCGAGGGACGGCCCGGCTATGACGAGCCGGCCCCAGTCCTCCCGGATGCACCTGGTGATGCTCCGGAATGGGAAGTCGAAGAGATCCTTGATGCAAAGGTGCGCTGGAAGTCGCTCTACTTCATGGTGCGCTTCAAAGGGTACGACGACTCGCACAATCAATGGGTCAAGCACTCCGACCTCTTCGCCCCGGAAGCTGTCGCCGAGTTCCACCGGAAATACCCAGCCAAACCACGCACCATTGCCGTTGCCGCCTTCGACTCCCTGCCCTTCCGGGATCCCTCCCTTCACATCCGGTCTATGCGTCGGGGCGCCGCATTCCAAGGGGGGGTGATGTCAGGGGAACCCCCGTCCCGACCCCCATTCAGAGCCCTTCCGGCCCCTCCGGTCCTTCCGGTCGCTCTCCCGGTCACCGGCCTACCGGAACCGGTACCGGAAGCCGGCACGTGACCCGCCAGGGGGACCCCCGATGGCACCTCGCATGTGACCGAGCCCGGGACATCTGCCGATCACTCCGGTCACATGGTCTTAGCTAGTAGCTTACTTATACCCACGGCTGACGTGGGAATCCTCAGAGTTTCTTCTCTTTGGATCCCCCACGTCAGGTATGCTTCTCTGTATATTTAGCTACTGTCAATTAACCTTTGGATCCCCCACGTCAGTCCCTGAGTACCTCGGGCCTTCGTGGTTGCCCTTACAGAAAGTCCGTTCATGGCAGAGAATAAGACGGAAAGGGCATAGTACATGGATGGTAATTCAAAATTTCCAAACGGGGAAGTGTTTCCAAAGAGTTCAGCAGTGGACTCAAAATATTGCAATATTCTGATCATGGTATATTGACCTATTGTTCTGATCCATTCACAAGTGTGATAGACTAACTGCTACAAATTTTGACGTTATGAAGTCCTTTAGGACATATTGGAGCCTCAGCAGACAAACATCCATATCATTTAGATGCACCTAGATGCCCGTAAATTGCATTGATACCAAAAAATGGCCTGCAAGCATATATCACTGAATGTGTATTAACCTTTGCTATTTTGTTTCTATCACTAATTTGGCATGAATTAGCTGAGTAAATCTATCTAGTTTTTACGTGAATCTGGTAAGAACTGAGGGAGATACCGGGATTTCTTTGAAAACATCCCAAAATGAAAGAATTCAATCTGCGCCTTTGGTACTGCCAATATAGAATTTAGCTCAGGAGGGTGTTTGCAAGCAAGAGGTAATTGTGAGGCAAACCAGTAATGTAACTACCACAAGTACTCTAGCTTTTATATGTAAGGAATATCAAATAGGTAACAATAGTAACGAGTGAGTCAGAAGGAATTTGATATTGAACACATGTAGATATAGTGGCGGTGAAATAGAAGGTGAAATAATAGATAGTTACCATGTTTCAAGCTTGTATTTCCAACAGCCAATGGCTGTAATACTTTTTGTAGGTCATAAGCAGGTTAAATTGAAGCAGGGAAAGTGTCAGGGGAACCCCTGCTTCCAACCCCCGATCCTCTGATCCAACCTCCGGTCGGACCTCCGCTATCCTCCGACGATCCCCCCGCCGAGCCAAACCCCATCTGGACGAGTCACCGCACTCCGCATGTGATCGTGCCCGGGATCACTGCCGTTCACTACGCCATCAACGGACCATGCGCAACCCGTAGTTAGCCCTAGCTGGTATATAGGCACGCACCTGGCTGGGGAATCCTCAGACTTTCTCCTCTTCAGATCCCCCCTGCCAGGTGCGCTTCTTCCTGTAGTAGTGTACTTCAATTGACTTCGGATCCCCCCTGCCAGGACTCTGGAGATACCTCGGGCCGCCAGGGTTGCCCTTACAGAAAGGCCCAGAAGCGCACGGTGCGCACTTGCTTTCTGTGGTGTTTCAAAATTCAGACCCAACGGGAGGGAGCTCAGAGTATGTACGAGAGCTATGGGACTCGGCTAAGCCATCAATAGTGGGACTCACTTAAATTGACAGGCCACATCAAGGGATAATTTCGGCAGAGCAACACCAATTCACAGTATTTTGGTGTAAATGAGGGCTATGGTGCGCATTTTAGGTATAGAAAGCTGGGGGAACACTGTTCCCCCAGACCCCTCTCCTTTGGCCTGACGGCATGTCTTTATAATTATAATTTAGCCTGTTTGCACGTTTTTCTGCTGATTCTGAGTTAAATAATACCTCTAGCGGGGGGAGACCCCTGCGGACCACCCTGGTGCTCGCCGCGAGGCCCACGGCGTGGTGCTTCCGCTCGCTGCGGGGGAACACTGCGTGGGGCTTTCTCCTGTTTTTTAGGATGCTTTATTTCACTTTTTTCTGCCTATTTTCTGCGGCAACGACATGTTTGTTCTATTGATTGCTGCAACTGCCCGAATCCCATCTCCATATCCATTGGGGAATGAGTCCCATAAACGAGAGCTTAGCCGAAGTTAACCGACGTTAAGCGAGGCTAAGCGAGTCCCATTCACGCCGAGTCCCATAACTCTCGTCGTTACTCGGGAGCTCGTTCGACTCGAGCGTGGGCCATGTTATGCAAGTCTTGCAGGATACCCTTTTTCACCGTTCCCAGCCAATATTTTTTGCAGAACATAGAACATAGACAGGTGGCACTGGGGGCAAAAGAGGACGCATGTGGTTCCCACATGCGTTAGACCATGTGGTCCACATGTAGTCACAGGCCAAACAAAGCCCTTGTCACAGTTCAACACATCTTCTTTGCTAGACAAAGGACAGACAAAGAATAAACAAAGGGCAGGACTGGATTCCCTGCACCTGGAAAACCTCTCCTGCTCTTTGTCTGCCCTTTGTCCCTCCTTTTTATAGTAAAGAACGATTGTCAAATTGTCACACATCTTTTGTTTGGGAGATCATTACCTGCAAAGCCCATGCGTCTAATGCATGTGGAAACCACATGCGTCGTTTTTTGCCCCTGGTGTGGAATTCAAGCCAGAAAGTGCCCAGAAGCGCACGGTGCGCACCTACATTCTGTATGATCATACAAAAAGGTACAGCAGGAGGGAGCTCGTTCGACTCGAGCCTAAGCCATGTTGGGGTCTTCTGTCTTTTTTCATCTCCTGTAAAGAAACACACAGAGGCCTTACTTTAAACGAATCAAGGGCAGCCTGGAGTCCCGCACGGCAATCCTTGAGCAGTGCGCTCATCTCACCCTGGCTGAAGAGCCTCCTAACACGACTTTCCTGCTGCTGTTCATGGACAAAATTATGTACCTTATAGAGTGTTCTGACGGAGGCTGATGAGCAATGAACGGAGTTCGAATGTGTCAATATGATTACTCTGTAAATTTTCCCATATGATTCAATGTTGTCGGAGACAGTTCTTCAATATTATTTGGATCCATATGGAGAGTAATGATTGCATGCAAAATCTGATAGGTTGTCTCCAACATTTGGGTGCAATCATCCTTGTTTTGTCGGACATTCTGCCAGCCCGAAGTCAACTTTACCCCAATCAAGGATTGAGCGTGGAAATTAACCTGAACGAATGTTAAAATGGATCCTGTCGTTTTCGCTATGACTTCCAAACAAGGAGTTTTGACAGTGCTGGAAATCAGTTTCAAAGTCTGCATGGCAGTATTCAAACTTGCTGTAATGTCGTTCAACCGAGCCTGAGCGGTATTCGACTGGGGGGGCATCTGGGGCGGTTATGGTCAAGGGTGAGGTGCATCAACTTCTTTTATCCTAATCCCCGTGATATTTGAACACACAGCAGTCGTTTCATCCCTTAATATCAGGGATGGCGGCATACTGAGAACGATCGTCATTTTGTCTGGGTTTGGCATCATATCCTCTCCACAAGAGAGCTGAGAATGCTCGGGGCGGTATCATGATGCATATGGCATGGTGGATCCACAGTTTCGGCAATTGAACTCGAAGTCATTAGATGACTTGCGCGATATCAGAGCTGGACGTCCTGGCCTCAGTACACGGCAAAAACGAGGAGCATGATATGCGGTTCAATGACTCTGATTGCATCATCGTTGCAATATAAATAGACGGTTCGTTTCAAACATATCGGATCACTATAATCATAAACGAGAATGTTATTGTGGAATAGGAAGCGTCGCGGGCATCCTGACTGCTAACAGGACATAAATACCATCTCGTGAGTCATGACTGAACTGGAGCGACAACGCAGCGGGTAACTGACAGATATCAAAGATCGCACTTACGAGGCTCGAAATCTATCTCTATCTACAGCCGGATAGAGTTATATGAGATGAACCTACGATGGCATGCGTGCGGAACGAAAATGCATCGAGCATCGCCCGTGTGCCACTTCCACCCTGCTCTCGCCCTGGATTCGCCGTGCACTTATCGCCGGCGGGACCCCACTGCCTGAATCTGGATGGCAACACCAATTATGATCGACGAGGACGAAGGCAGAGGTACGGTCGTGGGCCCAGGAAAACAGACAGATATCAGAGATCCCAATGTTGAAGTTTATATTCGGAATGGCGCCCGAGCAGCAAACATACCACTTCACCCACGGTCGGAAAGCATCATGGCCTTCTAAAAGCAAGTGCTTCAGGAGTCGTGTGTGGGGAAGCTTGTTTGCGGGCGGACGTACAAAACCAGGAGATGTGACCCATGGTCTCGGGAAATTTTGTGGTCTTCATCAATGAATGAGCATGCAGAGGGAGGACTCCGTAGCGCTAACGACCCTTCTGGTGCCGTGCCGGTATGCATTGAGGATCAAAGTCGTACGAAGAGTCGGTACGGTCAATCAGGTTCTTACTTCACAATTGCTTTGGATCACTGGATTGCAGTTCAAACTTGGAGTCCCGAGTACTAATTGTACAACAGCTGGTTCAGATTTTATTCCCAGCCGAGTGATGCTCTCGGTCACATTTTTGGAGCCTTGGGTTTGCAGGCTTTGGTCCGAAACCCAAGATCACGGTTCAATGTGGCGCATGTCCAGCGGCTATTTCAGTACTTCCCCGTGTCCTTTTTATTTTCTGCCCACGATTCTCACTCGAAGAGAGTTTGGAATTGCCGGATTTTGTCTGGTTGCAGCAATAACTACCCGAATACATGCTGTAGTTTTATGACATGGGTTATTCAGGTTATCATCCCAGACATGATATGGGTCCATAGACAGGATGTCGGGCCTCCAAAAGTATCGTGATGAAATCGACGATGGCGGGGGAAAAAAAATTGGGATATAGATAGAGACATAACCACACTCAGAAAAAGTGCATGCATGCATATCCATATCCGCGCCCGGATGGCGATGGCGCATATTCGCAGGAAAACAACCCAACCCGCGGAGAAACTCTATCATCAGACCCACCCACCCACCCCCGCTCCCCCCACACCCCGATATAAAAAGACCCCGTCAAGGTCCGAAGCCTCGAAAGAGAAAGAAGTGGAGACAAAGACACACCTTCCCCGCTGCCCTGCCAACGCTCCCACTCGTACTTGCATTCACCCCGGAGATATTCCAGTGAAATCAACGATTAGGTTGCGAAGGAAGTGGCTGGCCATATGCGCCAGAAAGAGTGGTGGTGCAGCGCCGGAATGGTGCGCTTTTTTGAAGCATGTACGTGGTGCAAGAAGAGAAAAGAGATGGGTACGTATATGCGCTCGAAGCTCCAAACACGGATGCAGACGCTCGAAAGCGCAAAAAAAGACGACAACGACGCCAGCGGCAGTAGGTTGTGAAGCACGCGAGAGAAGCAGATATACATCCGCCTTGCTACGCCCACCCACACCCACACCACATCCATAACTCATAACGTTCAAGAAGAAGAAAATAAAGGAACGCAGCGCACCTCCCCACAGCCCTCCCAAACATCCCTGCCCCTTCCTCTCCTTCGCTCCCCCTAGCTACTCGCACCCGCTCCCTTTCGCGTCCCCTGCACCTCAGTGACCTACTCGGGTGTTATGTAAGAGGATTATAGGTGGGGTTTTTGGGTCCGAATAAACCCCACCTCCACGTACGGCCGCCAGGGAAGGCCCGACGTCTACGGGAGGATTCATAATGGTTCTATTACTCATGTACCTGGCGTTGGCCTCGAGCGTGCCTCCTCCGGAGGCGACGCCCTCACATCAATCATATTTGAACTCAGAGAGGCGGCGCATTCAGGCTTCCAGACTCTTATTCCCAAGCAGAGATCAGTTTGCATTACTCTGGGGTAACTACTAGTACATGTATATACAGATTATACAGATTATACACATCAGTACATGTATATACAGATTATACAGATTATACACATCAAGAAAGAATACAGGAAAGAATACAACAGGAAAGAATATACAAGGAGCAGAGGGGGATACATCAAGACAGGGTCCAAGAAGGATACAAGAAGGATACAAGAAAGGATACAAGAAAGGATACAAGAAAGGATACAAGAAGGGATGTGTACAGTAGGGCACAGTGTTCAGGAATACAGAGTGTGCGGCAAGAAGGGAGACACAAAGCGGCGGATACGATATCGTTGCGGGACGGGCGGACGGCGAAGCAGACGGACAGCGAAGCGGACAACGTGACGGACGGACAGAGGCACCCCCCACTCACGCGCCTGGGGGCGGTGCGCCGCCCCCGCCAAAGAGGGCGGCGAACATCGCCATCTGGATCTGCGCGAGTTGCTCCGGCGTGAGGGAGGCGGGATTGAACGCCGCAGGGTTGAACGCGGCGGGGAAGGCGGCGGGGAACTGGGCAGGGGCGGCGGGGGCGGGGGCGGCGACACGAGCTGGGGGACCGCGCTGGCTCGAGCTCCCCGCGCTCGCCAAGGGCCGTCTGGACGGCCCAGCGGTGGGGGCGGGGGCGTCCGTCCTCGACTTCTTCGGAGGCGACGCTATCTCCACACCGTCGAAGACCTTGCGGGGGGCGGCCTTCGCTGGAGCGGGTTTGGGGTGGGCGGCGGTGCGCGCCCTCGAGCTCGCCCTCGTCAGGCGGGCGGGGGGTTTCTTGGCCGCCGCCTCGTCGTCGCTGCCGCTGTCGCGATTGCCGTATCCTTCCTCCTCGTCACTCTTCTCGGGGACGGCGCGTTTGTATCCTGCTTTGGGGCGGGGACGGGGAGGGGGGCGGGTAGCGGCAGGCTCGGAGTCGGAGTCGTACAATGGCTTGTGTGATACGGCGGCCTTGAGCGGTGCCACGAGTTTGTCGAGGGGCTCGTCGTCGTCGTCGGACAGAGGCTTGGCGTCGCCGAAGCGGACATGGGGTTGGGGGCCGTTGACGCGAGGGGGCGTCCTCGGGTCGTTCCGCATGCGCGGCTTGCCACGCACGGGCTCCGCGAGCACGCGGCGGGGGGCACTGCCACCGCCGCCGACCTGGGGATCTTGCATCGGGCGGGACTTCTTCGGAGGCGTCGCCTCTTCCTGGGGCAACTCGACCGCCTTCCTCTTTTGCGACGTCGACCCGTTGCGCCTCGCAGTCGGCGAGGGCGACTCCACCCTCTGCTTACCCGCCTTGACCTCATCCTTTGTCTCGGGGCGGGCGAGGGAGACGGGATCGTTGATGTCGTACGTGGCTGCCCACGTCGTGTTGTCGGCGGCGCCGCAGTGTACGGGTGCGGTGCTGGAGCTCCAGAAGGCCGCGACGGCGTCGCTGTCGGGGCCGCCGGGCGGGGATGGGAGGGTGTAGTCGTGGGAGAGTGCTACAAAATCTCCTATCAATCCTGTTAGCATGCGATAGACAATGTGAGCGAGAGAGAACTTACGATGCGTGTCCGTGTAGGCTACACGCTCGAAGCGCAACCCCTGCCCGGGTGTTGAGCGCGCCGCTAGCGAGAACCGTATCCACCGGCGTTCCACGCGGTTGAGAGTGCCGCTCCCCTTCGCCTTAGAGCCCTCGGACGGAAGGCGTACATTGTCGGGATAGTTCCAAATGCGGATGCCGCTCCGGTACAGACAAGGCAAGAGGACCGTCCAGGTGAAGCCGTTGTTGTTTAGCTTGAAAACCTCCATCCCGAGGTCCTCCATTGAGGCACGGGCCATGACCGCGCGTAGGTCTTGTAGGTCCTTCGTGTCATCGCGGATCTCCCCCTCGTAGACAGTGTTCTTCGTCGGCGCGTCCCTTTGCAGCATCGGGAGGTTGGTGGGGAGGACGGCGGCGGCGGCTTCAGCGGCGGTGCCGGACGTGGCGGCGGCGGCGGACGTGGCGACGGTGGAGCTGCAAGCGGCGGGGGCGGCGGAGGCGGGGGCGGGGGCGGAGGGGGCGGCGTTGGATGAGATCGCCTTATCCTCGCGGCGCAGCTTGGCCTGCTCCTCCATGATGATACTCCTGCTAAATGGTGAGTTCTGGTAATGGGGAAGGGAGGAGAGGACTTACGCCGCGATTGTCTTCTGAAAGCCGAGGACCTCATCTTCAGTGGTCCCAAGCGCATGAAATAACCCCTGCGGGGATCAGTTAGTAATGCGAAGGGAGCCGGGCTCGCCACGTACCTCCGCTAACTCGGGAACGGCGGTGACCACCTTCCCCAGCTTCTCGTCCTCGTTCGTGTGGGCGCCAACAACAACGAGGACCGCGAAGAAGTCGTCACCGCGGAGACGATTCACCTGTGGAGGCGGTTAGTTCCTGCGCAATAATTTAGTTATTGAGGTTCGACTACTCACCTGCTTCTGCATCGTCTTGGTGCAGGAGTTGAAGCGGCGCCGGCGAGCCTGGTACGTGTCGTCCGAGAGACCAGCCGCCTGGAAGAATAGGTCGAGTACCTTCTCAGCCTCTTCCTCCCCACCCAAGGACGTTAGGAATGCCTCGTATGCACGGGTAAGGTCGGAAGGAGAGAGGGGGGGAATGTGCTCCGCCAGGGGGCAATCGGGGTCGATGCGCCGCCGTTCCCTCCAGCGGTTCGTGTTGTTGTAGTTGGCGAAGCGCTCGTATTTGTTCCATACCGTGTCCCCGGGGCGGAGGGCGGTCACTTCCTGCTGGTAAATCCACTTGAGGATCGCGCCGTAGGAGAACCCGGTGATATGCGAGGCGTCTCGTATGCGCTCCTGAATGTCCTCAAGGGTCGCCGCCATCTCCTGGGTCTGCTCCAACGTGGGCCGACCGCCCTTCCTGCTTGTGTTGTCGCGTCCAGCCCCGCCGTTTCCACCCCCGTCCCCGCCGTCTCCACCCTCCTCATCGGCACCGCCGTCAGTGTGCCCCACATCGACACCGCCGTCCTCCTCCTGCTTCGTCTCCTGTTTCGTCTCCTGTTTTTGGAGGTTGGCCGCAGGCGGCATGGGAGGCAAAGGCGAGCGGCGCTCAACCGCCATCGCAGGGGGAGGCAGAGGCGAGGGGCGGCGCTCAGCCGTCGCGGGGGGAGGGGGAGGCGAGGGGCGGCGGCGCGTTTCTGCCCACCCGCGCGGTGGGGGTGGCAAGTCAGCCGGCTTGAAGTCGCCCTGAGCAATGAACTCGGCGTAGGTGCCGGTGAAATCCTGGGGAGGGATGGGTCTAAACCCTGCCGGGGTCCCTCTGCGAGTTGCGGGCGCTTGGAGGGAGGACGCGCAGGCGGGAGGTGCGGGGGCGGGGAAGCTCGTTGGTGCCTGTGGTGTCGCTCTCCGCGGCGCAGGCGTCTCCGACCGCGCCTGTCGCCCAGACACTGAGGGAGCCGCCGCGAATGGCTGTTGCTGGGTGCGTTGTAGCTGCGGCTGCTGCTGTTGTGGAGCGCACTGCTGCTGCGGTGGGGGGCGTTGTGGAGCGCGCTGCTGCTCCTCCTCCTGCTGCGGTGGGGCGCGTTGTGGAGCGTGCTGCGGCGGCGGTGGGGCGCGCTGCGGCGGTGGGGCGTGCTGCGGGGGAAGCTGGAGCGGCGGCGTCAGCGGAGCCTTCTTCAGCGGACGGCGAGGGGCGGGGACGGGGACAGGGGCGTCGGCGTTGGCGTCGGCGTTCTGGGCTTTGTTTGCCTCAGTTTGGGTAATGCGCCGGCGTCGCTGGATGCTATGACCGACGGGGTCAACGCAGGTGGACGGCGTGATGTTGGTGCGAAGGCTGTAGCCCCCGCCGACTTGCTCGTCGTCGTCGAAACACTCGAGCTCGTCGTGGTCGTCGTCATAGTCATCGTCGTACCCGGGCTGGTCGAGGTCCTCGAAATCGAAGTCCGTCTCGACCACCACGTCTGTCTCCGGTGTGTCGTCAAGCGTCGCGATGGCGGGAGCACTGATGCTGCCAGCGTTTGGGTCCGGGAACACGTAGCCTTCATCGCCGGGGATTAGGACGTTATAGAGGTGGGTGGCACTGGCGTAATCATCGGTTTCGGGAAAGTACGGGGTGTTTCCGGGCGATTGTGATGCGGAGAGGGATGAAAGGCTTGAGGGCGACTCCTCCAACGGTACGCCCGGGGAAAAGAGGTTGGCGGGGCCGGGGGGCGGTCGGGAGTCATCGGGTCCATTGTACAAATGATTCAAGACAAAAGAACAAGAGGTATTCCTGCAAGAGAACATTGTAAGTGCAGGAAAGGAGGGAGGGAGAAGGAGGACGCACGGCGCACGAAGCCGAGGCCAACGTGAAAGCTTTTTAAGTGGGGACCTAAGAAATAGTCAGCACATATTGGGTACGAACATTCTCATAGCGCCGCCCCGTTGCGCAAGTCCCTGGTTTGAGTCTCACGGCAACGCGGCATCGCGCAGAAGGTGGATGGAGGCCGACTTACAAGATATGACACGCTTTGACGCGTCTTTTCGATCAGGTGGACGCGTTTTTTCGATCAGGTGGCGACCTGGGGAGGCGGGGAATACAAGCGGTTTTGGTGACAGCGCTGTTGAATCATTAGTGAGACCGCCTCAAAGGAGGTGAAGGAGGTGGTAGATGGTACTTACAAAGGGTGACACGCCGTCGACGCGTCTTTTGAATTGGGTGGAGGCTGGGAGGCGGGGAAGACAGACGGTTTTTTAAGCTGTTGGTTCATTAGCGAGGCCTCCTCGGGGAGACATGAAAGGCTTACCTAGTGACTGAGCGGGGCTGAGGCGTGAGGGGGGGAAAATGAGAGTGGTGTGGTGGAAGAAAGGAAAGGATGGTGGTGGCTGTGTTAAAATTTTCACTTAACGTCGTCTACGTCTACCTCAAGGCTTCTGGGAAGGCCCTTCCCGCCTCCTCGCCTCCGAGGGCACCACCGCCGCGGCCTCGCTGGACGCCACTTACCTCAACGGCCAGCCAATAGGCTCGCGAATAAACGTCAGCCATACAGTTTTTTTTTTTTTTTTGACCGTACCGTGCAGATAACCACTAGATCTGGGCATTGCAATCGTACGCTATACCATGCCCGCTGCCGTCCGTTTTTTTCTTTCATTTTTCCAGGTACTTCATTTTGGCGTGCACGAAATCGGCTGAAATGCAAGTAAAGTCCAGTTAATAACTTGTCTCTTACCGCCATCTTCAAGATGGGACGACGCGCCAAGTACCTTACCGTAGACCAGGCGGCTGCTGGACATCGACAACGGACTCATAGATACGAGCAGGGCCCCCAGTGCGTGATATTAACCTCCTTTAACCCTCCAGAAAGAGAATGACATTGACCCCTATTTAGCGGGAAACAGGTTCGCAGTGCCTCGCGGAAGGCTCACAACTCAGTCAAAGGCACCAGAAAGGATGCAAAATATTCCCCACCCTCCCCGCCGACGCCCCCGACCTGTGCCGACGTTGCGTGCGCGCCGCTGGACCCCAGAATCGTCGAATGGCGCGTGTTCCCACTCCCCGACGAGGAGGAGCTCTTCCTGGACGCTCTGCATGGAGCGCGGGGCCGGGACTTCTCCCCCCTGGATCCCTGGATGGTGGAGCCTCCGTTCGCAGACGACAACGACACCACGGACCCCAAATCATTCTCGTATATCACTTACACCCTCAACATGGGAATCGCCCTCCACGGCCTTCGGCTGCGGCAGGAGCGTACGGAGGATATTCGTCATCGTGCAGCATTCGCCGCGGGGGGGGAGGAATGGAAGGTGGCGCACTGGGAGGAGTTGAGGGAGCTGCTTGCACGTTGGACGCGGGTTATGGTGCTCCCACAGTACGCCGTCGATTCGCGCAAGTATGCAATGTGGGTTCACTACACCAATTGGCTCGCGCGTAGCATTTCTCGGCTGTACTATTTGGAGTTCTTGGACCTCATGTAACCAGTTAACAATAATCTACATATATTCAAAATATTCAAAAATACAAGAGTTAGAGCACAGGCAGAGTGAGGATGTGTTCTGTAAGAAGCCGCCGTATGTTCCCCATGTCCCTTTCCGAGAAGCTTGTGCTACAATAGCCGCGCATGAAGGCAGCCATCGTGCATAGGACCCAAATGCCGCAGTCGTGGCCATTCGTTTGGCGCGGCCGACCCTGGAGGCGAGCGGGAATTATTCAGCGCCGACGGGAAGTGGGGAACGCAACAATTACCGGTTCAAAGATGGGGCTTGCCTCCCATGCACTCTCCTCTACACTGATGTTCATGGGGTGGCCGTTCCGTGCTGCAAGGGTCAACATCCGGGTGACCAAAGTCATGATATCCTAGGCGACGCCGTCGGTATATGAGTACACAGAGGAAATAAGAACACACAGTGAGATCGCGCCGCCAGCCGTGTTTGGAGGCGAGGCTGTCGAAGATAAATATCCGCCGCTGGTATACGGGAAGCACGGCGAGTACCCAGTGCTGCTCCGCCGGCCGATGGATCGGGAGCAGCCACGTCGACTTGTCCCAAAACTGGGTGCGGCTGACGAAACGCCAGACGTCGGTGTCGGAGGCGTTGTATCTGATGCGGTGAAGGTCGTATGTGCTCAGAACCGCGCAGTTGGATGCTTCGAGGCGGTATGCAGAGTTTGGCTGGCTGAGAAAAGCGTGCAGGGCGGTGGCAACACCATTGAGACAGAAGCCGGTGAGGCGGCCGCGTGGGTTGGTCATGGTATCTATGTCGTCAAAGTCAATGGTGCCCCCGCGGCCGCCAGCCAGCGTGGGGAGTCGGCGTCGGCTGCGATCCTGTATGATCCCGACAGATCGACTATGCGTTTCCAGTTCTTGCAGGAATGGGGGGTCTGCTGTAAGTGCCTGGAGGGTTGTTAGATTAGTCGCTAGCAGACTTTCCAGCAGGCTACGCACGGGGGTTTCCCACTCAATCTGCCACGCGAGAGCACTTACACCCGTCGTCTCCTCCACCTCCAGCCCCTGCTCCAGCATGTCCTCGACAAGGAGGGGCTCCTCTGTATCGGAGATGAGACCCGGATCGAGCTCTTCAGACGCCACAATGTCGTTGTCCGCGGCGGATCTGGAGGCGTCTGGTCCCTCGAAAGAATCCTCCTCGTCCCCATCCTCGTCCCCATCGTCGTTTCCCGCCCAGCGTGGACGTAGCAGACGCGCAGCTGGAGAGGGCGCAGCCACGGCGGCGGGGGCAGCAGAGGCGGCGGAGGCGGCGGAGGCGGCGGAGGCGGCGGAGGCGGCGGAAATACTTGGGAGTTGAGCACGCAGGCGGAGGGCCGGGGCCCAATGTCGTCTCAGATATTGGAGGTCTTGCTGCCGCCGTACCAGGGGGAGACGAAAATCTGGATCTGGGAAGAATTAAGTGCGTCATTAGTCTGAACATTGTAGGAAACGTACCGCAGGCTCCAAGGGCTCGCATCACCACGTCGAGCTCCTCCGTCAGCCACAGGCAGAGGTTCATGCGTTCCAGGTTGAGGCGCATAGCCTCCTCAGCACATCGGTCAACGATGTGGAGGCTCCGAATACCGTCGTGGACATCGTAGTCCTCGAGCCAGCGTGGTACGGGCTCGTCGACGGACTGAATCCACACCTCCTGGTGAAGTGCGGGATCGCTGCGGAGTGCATCCAATGTAGTCGGCAGCGCCGCCGGTATAGGAACAGTGCACCCAGCAGGGCGCAGCTCCTCCAGCCGGGCACAGTGGGCATTGAACTTCTTGATTGCCTTGACCAGAGCCGGCTGGCGCTTGGTTATCGCCTTCCGGGTCGCTTGGTGGAGCTTCGTACCTAAACAGCCGGTGAGCAGTCAAACAATCCTGTGTGAAGGTGTCTTACCCAGAGCCTCCCTTCGACCAGAGACGGCGCGGTCCAGCGTCTCCCATTCATAGAAGGAACCGATGGCACGCTTGCGGATATTGATCTTGAGATCGCGCATGATGAGCAAAGTCCGTACGAACTCGAGAGGTAGGCGGTCTAAGTTGGGGAAGGTGTCAGCAATATTAAGCGAGGCGTACAAGGACTCCGCCTGATCGCTGAGCGCCTGGTGGGTTGCCTGGAGGCGATGGAGGATCTCGTGGGTCTCGGGGGCGGCGGCAGTGTCACCAGAGATCGACGTCTTAACCTCGGTAATCGAGGTGTCAACGGTGTCAATCTGGACCTGGAGAGCCAGGACCTTGTCCAGTTCGCGTTTGAGGCGGGCGGGGGCATCTGCAGAAGATAAATAAGACGTTGAAGGCGGCGGCCTACAGAATGCGAGGCTTACGGGCACGGACACTGCTTTGCGCTGCCTTCTGCGCTGCCCACTCGCTGCGCAGCTCCGATACCGGGACGCGGCAGTCTCGGAGCGTCCTCCTGGCGCTTGCCAGCCGTGGCGCGAGGTTCTTCTCCTCCTGACGCTCCAGCCAGACACCGAGATTGGCGAGGCCCTCTGAGTTTATGAACGACATGTAGAGGTCGATCATCCAGATGCACCGCGAGTTCTGGAAAAAGTTAAGGGTTGTCGAGGAAGGATATGAAAGGTACGCACCCACTGATTCCGTGTGAGAGGAATGAGCTTGCGAATGCGCGACCAGACGCGCTCGACGCCTTCGCCATCCGTGAGCCCGCAACCCGCACGCATCCGAGGATTGTAGACCAGCTGGCATACCCACTGGTGGCCGTATGCATGCATCGCGTTGATGGCGAAGGCGACCCGCTCGCGCAGGCCCGGAGTGAGGAGGGGAAACTGGATATAATCAGATTAGCCAGACGCTAGAGGCGGCGGAGGCGACGAGAAATTACTTACCAAATTGCAGCTGTGGTCAGTGATGCAGCCAACATCGTAGGTCTGAAGTATCGTTGCCTCCGGGGGGAGGTGGTCTTGAACGGTCTCCAGCGCTGCTATAATGTACTGTTGCTGCTCCCCGGGGGTATCAATGTTGCATAGAAAAAGAACCTGCGAATGGCGGCAGGTAAGAGCGAAGACGCCGCTTGCATCATAGCGCTGTGGGTCAGCCTTCTGCTTCTTCTCGTTGGCGGCCTCCCATGACGATTCACACGCATCGAGCGCCTCCTGCGGCATCGGGGGCGTGTAGTTGGCGGCTGGGGTCCGCCTAGCGGCGGCTATACGCGCCCGGACCGCGTTCATCTTCTCCTTTGGGATGAAATAGTCGGGGGTGTAGGAGATGGGGCCGTCGCCCGCTGATTTGAGATGGCGATAACTGAAGCAGCCGTCGCCACCGAGCTGTACATCGCCTCCCCTATGATTATAGGTTAGCGCTGACTTTCCATGTTATAGAAAACTGACGTACTCGTGCAGAGGGCGCCCCCACTCCTGCAGCCCGAAGCACGCCGGACATCTCTCCCGCAAGAGTCGATCGGCACGCCCGGGGGTTAGCGCAGGCGTTGCCTGCTGGGGGATCGGCGGGTCGGTGGCGCGCGGCGGCGCAGAAGCGTCGGGTGCGGGCGGCGCGAAGCCGTCGGGTGCGGGCGCGACATCTGCGCCGGGTGCGTCGGGTGCGGGTGCGACATCTGCACCGGGTGCATCGGGTGCGGGTGCAATGTGTGCGTCTGCGGCCGGTAGCGCGCCGGGGGCGGGCGGCGGTGCGGCAGCGAAGGCGGCAGTGGACCGCATACCGAGGGAGGCGGCTGCATCCGCTAGCGCGGCGGATACCCGGGCGTCGATGCGTGTCTGTAGATTGCTTGACCAAAGGACCGCATTGCTGAGGGCGGAGCGGAACGGATCTACCGCTCGCATTCCCGTGTTCTAAGGCGAAATTGGCGGAGGAAGAGGTTTAAAAAACATAGAACGTACCCGTAACGAGTCCACAGCGAAGCCGCGCCGAGTATATGTTGTATGGAGCGCCGCCGCGAGCGCCGTGATGGCGTCGCAAGATCTCTCGAAGAAGCCGCGGTAGAGGTCCAATAGGTCGATGGAAACCGCGGTGCGAGGCCTAGACGGGGACGCGGGGAAAAGGCCGTGTTGTACCAACAGAATGGCGGCCGGGAGGCAGTTGCATGCGGTGACACGCACAGTCTTGAAGTCTTTGAAGCCTCCGTCAGACCAGGGTAGTGGGATAGAGGAAGGGAACGCACGGGTAGGGTAGATACACTGAACAGAAAGCGTGTACTGCGCGGTGCACGCAGGGCTGCATGGACTGGCGACCGCCTCGGGGATGATCGGGGCGACTCGGCCGTCCGTATCCCTTCGGTACTGCAGGAACGGCCGCTCAAGGCGGGGGAGGAGGGCCTCCCATGCCTTCATCGTCGTTACGTGCTTGGTCTTGGCGTCGGGCTGCAGCACGAGTACCTGCACTGGAAGGGGGGCGGGAGGGGGCGGCGGAGGTTCGTCGACCCAGGCGTCCTCCATTTCGATGTCGTCGCCAGAGGGAGCAGAGGAAGTGCCAGCCTGCGGATAGTGAATCTGCGACGCGTCCGCGGCTGACGGGCCATCCAGCAATGCGTCGAGGCGCGAGGTGAGCGCCTGCCGTCTGAGGGCACGTCCAAGGCCGACGATGGGCTTTTGGTTGCGCGCATTGCGTCGTTTCGTTGGGCTGCGAGACTGTACGCCAGGTCCGGAGCGTGAGGTGAGCTCGTGGCGGCGGGACGAGCGCGCTTCGCGCATTGACGACGCGGGAGGCGGTGAAGGGAAAGATGATTGGGCGCAGTGGCTGTGGTGGCCTTGGCGCCTCCCGATCAATGGAAGCATTGCGGCATGCTGTACCGCCTTTCGGAGGCCGTACCCGGAGGTAGGGTTTATTCGGACCCAAAAACCCCACCTCTAGGTACATTACATAACACCCGAGTAGGTCACTGAGGTGGTCCCCTGCTCCTCACGATGGACGCAGCCGTACTCGCTGCAGTGGGTGATGCATACCCCGCGCTGATCTTCCTCACGCGAGTCGTGCCCGTGGGGGTCGTCGCACCCGCGGGGCAAGCGCTTGTGCCCGTGCTTGTACTCCGCGACGCTGAGGTAGGTGTCCGCGGAGAGGATGGCTTGCCCTCGCGATCTTCACCCTCGTCCTCACACCCGCCGCTGAAGTAGACGTAGAGACGTATGGCGATGAGGACGGGGAGCTTGACAACCTGGACGTCGACCCCGGGGAGGTAGAGAGCTTGAACATTGACGTCGATGTGGAGGTGGAGAGGGAAGTGGACGACGCCGCGCGTGAGCGACCCTGGAGGGTACGCGGGGATCCATCTGCCGACCCCGGTGAGGATGAGAGTTTGGATGTCGACGTGGATGTGGATGAAGAGGTTGATAGGGACGTCGACGACGTCGTGCGCGAGCGACTCTCTAATGTTCGTGTCGAGGACGATATGGAGGGTTTACACACAGAGCGCGAGGCCTCGAGGTATACGCAACGCTGCTGATATTATTTGCGGGTTTTGTTGCTGTTCTGGTGTAGATATCATAGATGGTGTAGATATCGTAGGCGCAGTGGCCATAGATGTCATGGGCGGCGCTTTGAGTGCGACAAGTGTCTTACTTGTACTGCTGCTCGTGCTCGTGGTCATGCTCCTCGGCGCTGAGGATGCAGACGCAGTCCCTAAACTGGACACCCTCGCAGCAGGGATGACGGTACTCATTGAATCTGATAGGCGCAACAACGAGGCTGTCAGAAGCCAGTTGAGCGTCGGCGCCAATTCAAGTTAGAGACTTGAGTACGAGATAGTACTACTGTACAATTACATTCAATTCGGCAGGGGGTGTGATGCGTGACATTTTGAACATATTCGTCAATTCGTCAACCCCGGGAGGTAACCGTGACAAGCGCAAAATTTCGTCAGCACGAAGATTTCAGACAAAATTCAACACACATGATTATTCAACTTTAGGTGGGCCTAGGAAGCGAGCATTCAAAGGCTAAACAAGATCTTTGATAAAGAACAGAAACTTGCAATTTTTTCACATGTTTCACCCCTAAACAGCAGAATTTTGCATTTCATAACGGAAATGGGCATAAACTACACCAGAATGCACCTGCAGCAAAGAAAAATTGAGAGATGTAGCCCATGAGTGAAAATTTTAAAATACTGTGACACCCCGACATATTCGTCAACTGCCGCTGTGATGCGTGACACCGACCAAAGTTCGGCGCCGTCAACCCCCTCCGTGATGCGTGACTGCCGAATTGAATGTAATTCTACAGTAGTAATAGTATACGATAATGCCACGTGAGGTGACCCCCCAATTTTTGCGTATTGAAATCCTCTGTTTGTTCAAGGCTTCATCCTTTGCGAGAAGGAAAAACGAGCGTGGTGTAAGGAGCGTGTGTGAATCAACGAGACTAGACTAGTCCCAGTTAATGTTTGAGTGGAGAGCTGGCAGAGAACGACGGAAGGAGAAAATGAAAAAAGACATATACTATCAGAATGCGAGATCCCCGGACAGCGGGAGGTTTGGGCGCTCGCAGAACAAATCTGGAAAAAGAGAAACCCAGAATGGCCATGGCCAGGAATCGGGGCAATCATCACGGCCGGCCTGGCAACCTTCAAAGGGGAGGATGGCAAAGCAAAGGCGGGAGATAGCAGGTTGTACAGGATCCTAATGTCCGAATCAGCCCGGCTGATATGGCTGCTACGTTGCGAGAGGGTCCTGCAACATAATGGCAAACACCCGACAGAGGCTGAAATCCATAATAGATTGGTAGCTACAATCAATCGCAAGCTCCAAGAAGACTGTGAAAAGACAAACCGGTATAAGTACGAGAAGAAAGCACTACCGGTCAAGACCGTCCTACGAACGTGGGCAGGGGTCCTACATGAAGAGGATAAGCTCCCAGACGACTGGTCGGGAGGAGCTGGGGTTTTAGTGGGTATCCAGCCGAGGCGGCAGCGTGGGGAAGAGGGCGAGAGGTAAGTATGGGGGTGATCGCGGAAGGCTGCGCCGGCTTAGTCAGGAGTCCCACACTCAGTGCGTAAGGCATTTCCTCAGCGGTGAGCAACAAAACTCCGAGGTTTCTAGCTTCTCCTCGGATAAATTTATTAAGCGGGCGACGCTGGTGCGGTTGGATTGTTCGGCTCGCCGAACAATCCAACCGCACCACCAAAAAAAAAAAAAAAAAAATGAAAATGAAAAAAGAAGCACGGTTGGCAGGCGCGTGATCGGCGCGTCGGGTCGTATGCCGTCATCACTATTCTGGCTTTGCTCTACGGTTCAGCGTTACTTGGCCTGTGTAGTCCGTCACCGACCGCTCCTCGATCTCAGGCCACTGATATCGTTGGGCATCGATATTGCCCTGCAAGTCACCCTCCTCCCTTTGCGTTTTGTGCAGGCTCATTTCAGGACTACAACGAACTTCGTCTGGAGTGAAATTTTTTCAAGTTCAAACGGTATATTGTACACTGGGACCAAAATTTTATCTCTGCCGAATCTACCAGAACATGCGGTCTCGCTCCCTTGCCGCCTCTATAGCCCACGCGTGCGTATAAATCATAAATCTGCGGGGTCTTTTGATCATATTTTCGCCTCGCCTAGGACCGGGCACAAGTGGAAGGAGTTCAAGTACGTCGTCGTTTAACGTTTAGTTTTGGAAGACCGCGGGCTGTGCGACGATGTCCTTCCCGCTCTTCTCAACGGCGAAGATCTCCGAGCATCCCGCAGATCAGTCGTGCATGCGCAGCTAAATTTTGCGTCAACTCAAGTCAAGCTCCGAGAATGTCGCTCTACTTGCTGGATTGAAGGAGTTCTTCCAAATGAGTTCTTCCGCCTCTGTTTAACCAGCAAACGATCGCGTTCACAGGTTTCCTGTACCAATTTCCAAAGCTCGCGTGTATGCACCATAACAACCCGGGTCCCTCATTCAATGATGATCACAGCAGTGCAACGAAACACGAACTGTCAATCCAAAAAAGTGGTGTAGATCCGCTTCGGCTACTGAAGCTCGCCAGAAACCGTTGTAGGGCGGGAAGAGGAAGGTAAGTCGTCACAATGGAAGACTCACAGACCTGTAAGACAGAGGCAGATTCTAGCGATTCAAACATTGGATCGACGGTTGTGGATTGGGAAAATTCTCAGTGAGAAGAAATGTGAAACGCCGTAACAAGGGCTAAACTCACTGAAACATCTGTATACGCGACTCAATCATCAATGATCTTCAAACTTGCATGGCTCTTGTACCTTTTGAAGCTGATCCCTGGGTCTTGGCGCCTTGTATTTAAACTACACGTCTCACTGGAGAACTCTGAAAATGTTCGCCATCACTCTCCTTGTCAGCCTCGCCACCGGCGCCAACGCATACATCTGGCCGTCACCGCAGCTTGACGCGCTCGAGTCCATCCGCTATGACCAGGACGGCCACCGGTCGCAAGGGATCTCGGTTTTTCTGGAACCTTGTGATTCGTTCGTCTTTAGTGCGTCCCCGAGCGGAAGGGCAGACAGTGCGGACTGGATACGGACCGTGAGCGCCAAATGTTCCATCGAGAGTTCAGAGCTAAATAAATCACTCATAACAGGCTTACCATGATATGGCTACCCACAACATAGCCGATGGTACGGGAGGCTTGGATGCCTCCATTCGCTTTCTGGAGGAGAAGTCCCGCGCAGAGGTGCGTAACGCGTCAATTTTGGGGCTACGTTGCTGAAAATATGCTTCTCCACAGAACGCCGGGGATGGCTTCGGGAATACCATAACGGTGTTCCTCGCCCATGCAAACCGCTATGTTTCCAGTACGTCCCCTGTCTTGTTTTCAAACCATACTCCTTCATTTAACTCTGTCTTGTTTTTAGTCGCAGACGTGATAGCGCTTGGAGCGATCATGGCGGTTGAAAACTGCGGAGGCCCAGAAATCGCGTTCCGTGGCGGACGCGTGGATGCCGGTGAGCCCAATGTACCGGGCGTACCCGAGCCGCAACAAGATCTGCAATCGCACATCGACTCGTTCGCACGTCAGGGATTCACGCCGACCGAGATGATTGGCCTCGTAGCATGCGGGTGTGTATACTTGAATTTCAGACTTGGCGAATCTGATCAGTGGCAGGCATTCCTTTGGCGGTGTCCAACACGACACCTTTCCGGAAATCGTCCCCGACCTCCACGATCCCAGCAACCTCAAGTCCGTCGCACACTTCGACACGACCTTCTCGCACTTTGATAACAACGTGTCCGTTTGAATCGAGCCATTTTTCTTTCCAGCGGCTCAATCGATTCCACAGCGCAGCGGAGTATATCTCTGACACCACGCAAAACCCACTCGTTGTGGGTGCAAACGACACGACGAACAGCGACAAGCGGATTTTCAGCAGCGACGGGAACGCTACCATGCTTTCGTGCGTCATCCTATTCCTGAGAACTGCAATTCCTTGAACACAGCCGTCCAGATTCGCAAACTCACCAGAACTCTTTGCATCGACGTGCGCGGACCTATTGGCCCGCATGGTCGATACAGTTCCCAAAGGAGTACAATTCACCGAGGTGGTCAAGCCGCTCCCCGTCAAACCAGCTGCAGTGCAGCTCATCGTGGACGGCAACAGCCTGCAGTTCTCCGGCGAAGTTCGGGTTCGTATCTATACTCGAGGCTTCCCACCAGCCCGCGATTTTTTTTGACTTGTCTCATGTAGTTCTGGAACAAGACCGCGGACCCGAACCGATCGGTCAGCTTGCTCTGGGACGATAACGTTGGAGGCACGCACAATGTCTCGATTCAGGCTTCCGGCGTGTCGTCGGCCGTCGCCGGGCGCTTCACTGCTGCGTGGTACGCGTTCAATTCCACCCTCGATGCAGTGGCGGGGATCACGTCCATGCGCTTCCTCGTCGACAGCAAGTTGGAAGACCAGAATGGGGTGGGGTTTGCTGTCCAAGACGGCATCCTGTTCTCCAAGACGTCGTGTCTCAAGTTGCAGAACCCCCGTACGGGACGCCTCGATGTCGCTGTACGTGCCTCGCTCGTCGGATATCCGCGCGACTCCGTACTGACACGGCGACCTAAATAGGTCCGAAATGGCCTGAATCCCACGCGCGTCTTCCTCGAACAGGAAGTGCGCGATAGTGTCGATCGGCCAGTCGTTGTTTCAATAGAAATACCTAGTCCTGCGCAGCCTGTCGCCGCCAATGATGCTTACTCGTTGTGGAGCCTAACTGTCGCGGATAACAACGTGGGAATTGGGGCTTCTACCGCCACTGCGTTCACCATTACCGCCGAAGTTGGCGGGGTGAATATCACGTCGAATGCCGGACAGTTTTTAGCCACTCTACCGCCCTGCGCGGCATGAGTACAGCAGGCAGTAGACTTCTTCGTTTTCAGTTGGGTTTTTATGCAGGTATACTCGTCATCACAATTACTGTAATACATATTGAGGTCCCCGGCGAGTTGGGATTACAGTGTTCGAATAGTTGAGTGAGGTTTCTGGCTACGTGTTAGTTGGAGTTGCCTCCTCGCTATTATCCGCCCACCCAGGATCAGAATAAACAGCAATAATTTTAGCACTATTATCTGAGACTGGGTACTGGGCCACCTTGTCATTTTTCGTCCCAAGCCCATACGCACATATATGGGCTTTCAAATGAAGGCATGCATCCTACGAGCGAGTGGGTTATTTTTCCCCAAATTTATATCATGATTTGAGGGCTTGCCAAATTTCTTTTCCGGCTGTATACGAACAAGGCAAAAAACGGGCTAGTGGGCCACCCGCTCAATCCCTCCGTTGACATTGGTACTATTCAACAAATCACATTCCAAATCATTTAAGAGATATAATTACAATATTACATACACATGAACTGTACATCTGAGGAATATCAGGGCTGTAACTATTTCCCTTTCCAGCCAAGAAGAGGGGCGAAATAGCGGTCTGAACTGAATCGCGTACCCTACAAAGCGAAAAGCGCGTCAACAGCCCGAATTAAGACCCAGATAGGTGAATAGGATGTATTGGAACATGATTGGTTCCAAATAATGTTACCCATATGCCTATAACCCCTGGAACAAAATCCATCTTTATGCCCAACTCAAATTTGCCGGTTTTCAGTGGTTGCCCGCCGTGACAGGGAAGTCGGACGGTTAAAAGTCCAACTACCGGGGAGAATATACGAATAGTGGTTTTTAATACAGCGACCAAGTCCTAGGTCGGTGGCAACCGCAGGTGGTTCGCTACGCAGGTGGCCGAGTTGTGCCACTCGGGGTCATGTTAAGGTCTTCTTCAAGGACGTTGGGGGATTTACAGAAGCATTTTAAAGGATGAGAGCATCCCATATTTTCTCTGCGAGTAAGGGGAAGAGAACGAGCCCAAAACTATGCGAATCGACAGGGAATTGGTGGAGAAACAAGCGGAAAACGAGCGCCAAGGCTGCTCGGAGATAAGAAATGATGTTCACACGCCGGCATCTTGATCGAAAACGTCCCACAGTTTTTGATCGCCGCGTCAACACACCTCCAAATTTGACATACGGCATCCTCATATGTCGTGTTCCATCCCACAGGCACCAAGTCACCGGATTCACCATCGAAACACCTCATATTATGCAAGTGGCCCACTACCTAGTTCGGCCCACTAGGCAGTCGCATATAATATTCTACATCGGCGAGATACTCCATTCCACCACCCAAAGCCCCAACTCTAGCATACGGCTGTTCGTGGGTATCCGTCGTCCGAGTGGATTGCTATCAGTTTGGTCAAACACGGATCCGTTCAAGAGCGCCCTGAGTACCAACGGGGTGCGCCCCCAATGCCGGGTCCCAGGTCGAGTTGCGAACAAATTCGCCGAATTTTCCACCGTTCAACAGCGCGGCCCCGACGTCGAACGAATCCACGATGGCGCTGGTTCGCTCTCCTACCACATCCCCCGGGCCCCTTCTTATTTGTTTTCAATGGTGCGTATATTGAGCGGTCGGGGTTATTATATGGAGTCGTGCATTCATTAAAGTTTCAGTCAGAAGGCAAAGATCCTGAGTTACGTCGACCTCCTTGTGACGTTGTGCACGGTCTGCGAAGCCTAAGGCTGGCTAAAAATATGAGTATATTAGAATATAATCAATTATAATCTTGAAATTATGATTAAATATGACATAGGCGTAATTTTAAGCCCTAGCATTATGGGCCATTAGATTATGATACATTATGATTATATTACAATATGGGGGCCATATTTAATCATAATCTTAAGCCTCTACTTGACAAATTTGGGGCAATATTTTGGGCTGGGGGACTCACAGTAGGTGCATATGATCTCAGGGAATCCTACAATATATTTTAACCACCTCAGAAAACTGATGTGGACACTGACTTCGAGCAAAGTTTGCTCATGCTTATGCTATGCTCTGGACGTGAATTGTGCACGTGACATCAGTACCAAACCAGAAGTTATGCTGAATTCAACTGGAATATTGATTTGAAAGTATTCTATCCTCTCAGGCCTCAACAGAAAATATTACATCAATGGAAACCTTAGTTATTTATCTCTCTGGGGCTGGCATTAATATGATAGACCTGAGAGAGCGGTGAGATGGCATATTGCTGTGAACCAAGTGCGAAAGCAAACTCAAAATAGTAAGGTCATGACTGAAGACAACCATTTCTGCACGGGGGAGCAAAAAATGAGATCTGGTGGGGAAAAAATCGATTAAATATGATTAAATACAATTAAATTAGGATTACAATACATTATGATACCCTTACGATTAAATATAGGCCAAAACCTTAAGATTATATTATGATTACAGTACATTATGGCTTAAGGGCATATTTAATCATAATCTTCCACCCTTAGCGAAGCCAAATGTGCGAGCGAATTGATGGCTGACTTCCCTGAAAGCTTCTACACAGGCCGAGCCCTTTTCGATGATATACTTGAGGGTTACGCCCGATTTTTTAGCAATATGAACTTGCTATGGGCTCCATCAGACAAAGTTAAACCATAGATATGAACGCAAGCCAGCTAATCTTTACCCAGAAATTATTTGTTCCAAGTACAAATCACTCTGAATATTACGGGCATGCAAACCCACCAGTTGTACAACATTGCCTGCTCCTTGACTCCTTATAAAGCGGGCTCAATTCGTATTTCTATTGAAGTAGGATTTCCAGGCATCCTAGGGCATAGTTGTGTAGCCTTGCACCGCGAAACGAGAAAGCCCAGTATTTCATGACGCGCAACACCATTTTTGCATCCGCGAGGCTCACGCCATCCTCGTAGCTCACACTGTGGAAGGAATGTGAGTGTCAATAATGGCCCAAACAAATGCACATGACTGATCCACAACCAGGTTCCTGCTTGCCAAGCTTCACATTAATTCTCTCAGCACAAAATCAAAAAATGGCCAAACCAACTTGTTCAGTGGCTCATTGAACATGGAGCAGACATGAATGCACAAGGTGAAAAACATGGCAGTGCACTTCAGGCAGCATCATCTGGAGGCCACACCAAAATTGTTCAGTTTCCTGGTGCAGACATGAATGCACGCAGCAGTGCACTTCAGGCAGCATCATGATCATTCTATTCGAGTCCATCCCGCACTCAGACAGAAAAATCTCCAGAGGAAGACGTAAAAACGCGTCGCCGTCGTTAAGGCGCGCATCCGACTCCGGTCCGCTGTCCGCGCAAGTATCCGTCTGTCATGATCGAGCAACGACCTCGGAGACGCCGGCGTATCTTGTTCCGTCACGATCGAGGGAGAGAGATCCTCAATAAGTCAATCATAATTATTCATAATGCCGAGCACAAGGTACGATTGTTGTACCTGTGAGCTCCGAGCTCTCGTTTCATCGCACTGGCATTTTTTTTTTTGTGACTTCCCATCAATGCCATCATGCAATCACAGAAGAGCGGCATTTTTTTTTTTTCGCGACTACACCCGCCCTTGTGCGTTTCGAATTCGCCGGCACACTAACTTACACCCGCTCCCACACGCCCGCTGTAATTATGCCGTTACAATATCCTCCAACATTCAGTTCCCTGCCAGATCTTGCCCGATGCGCAACCGTGGGTACTCCTGCCCCACACGTCCTTTGAACATCACGTATGAAGTTTGGTGGGAGAAAACACACTAGATTCACTCAACGGCTATCTTACGGCTTCGGTTTCTGACAGCGCCAGGGAAGGTCAGGGAGTCAGTTCATTTGCGGTACTAGTTGGAACGAAACAGTGTCAACTCACACAACAGTCCGGAATTATAATGTGATGATGTCCTTCCACATCCAATACGATTCCACTTCCGTTTCACCATACATGTTTGTGATTCAGTAGCATTTTCGCACTGGCATCGCCCATCCCGACAGTGAACATTACCACACCAGGATTTCAACGCCGCAATCCATGGTCAATTGAACCCACTCACTCAGGTCACGGTCGAGTTCCTAGCAAGAAAAGGCCCAGAATCATACAGTGCGCACCTGCTTTAATTGAGTGATACCAAGAACTTCTAGAAGTGCAAAGCAGGAGCTCATTCGACTCGAGGTGCCTGGGCTATTTAGAACAGAAATGTCGGTTTTTTGTTTAGTTTTTTTGATTCGCTGGTATTTCCGAGGCATTTTTGAGGCATATAAAAGGTTGAATTTGGGATGAAGAAAAGGCCCGGAAGCGTGGGGTGCACCTGCGTTCTATGATGTGATCGACTTGCATGATGCCGCGGGAGTGAGCTCGTTCGAATCAAGCCTAGGCCATTCACTGTTGTCGCATCCGCACTTTTTCAAAAAATTGTCCGTTGCCTTTTGACTCTCCCAGTCAATATTTTTGCAGTTCAGAAGTAGGTGAAATTCAAGCAAGGAAAGGCTCAGATGTGCATGGTGCGCACCTGCATTCCGTGAGATCGCTCAAAGCAATGCAGCAGGAGGATGCTCGTTCGATTCGAGCCTAGGTCATATCCAATTGTTGACACATTCTTTCCGCTTCCTGATCCCATATTTTCGGGGGTTGAATTTTAGATGAGAGTTTTTAACAGGAACTCACTGGTATTTTTGTAGGAATGTCCAGAAATTGAATTTTAGATGCAGAAAGGCCTAGCCTTAGAGGTGCGGGACGCATTTGATATCTCTTTGTCACGGCTGTAAATCTAGCTGGGAGTCGTTCAACTCAAGCTTGGGCCAACCATTTTCGATCCAAAATTATGTGGTCAAGAAGACAGGGTTACTGTACTATTTCGACCATTTGTTCACGCCATGTTACCTGTCACCTCCGAAGTTCACCGGATAAGGCCTTCATTTCTCGGCAATCACTTCAACATTCCAATAAACAGCAATCCGGCGAATGCCGGAGCGAAATTTGTCGCGTTTTTGAGCCTAATACTTATCACACGGCAAAATATGAATATTCACCACGGCTGACAACGTTGCCAAAACCGGTGGTTTAGGCTGCAAAAAGTACTCAGCTGAAAACATATCTGAAACTGAGTGATTTCGCAAGGTCGAATACGTTACTGAAATTAGTAGATTAAATTGTAGTTTCGACTCTGCTGAATGCAATAGTTTCGGTTGCATTTTATTTTCAGCTGAAATTGTATCCGAAACACGTGGATTCAGCAGTGAATTCAGCTGGGCCGAAACCAAAGGTTTCGGGGACACCGGAATGGCAGCTGAAAACAATGGTTTCAGCTGCAGTTCCGGCCCGGCCTAAACCAGTGGTTTCGGGAACGCCGGAACGGTCACTGAAAACAATAGTTTCAGCGGCGGTTCGGGTGTCACCGAAGTCACGGTTAAATCTTATTGTTTCGGTCGATGCCGAAACCGCGGCTGAAACTGCCAGTTTCGGCCCGGCTGAAACTCATCTGCAGCTCATCGGCAGCTCATGTGCAGCTCATCTGCAGTTTATACCGCAGGTTGATCTGTACCCGTCAATTTATAACTTGATGTCGAGCACAATTGTAGCTTTGTACCCCAAATATTTACATTCCAAAAGCAAGTAGAAACATATCAAAGTCAATATCGGCACCCAAGTTATAAATTGACAGAGATGCAGATCAGTCTGCGGTATAAACTCTGCAGTTCAGCTGCCGATGAGCTGCCGATAAGCTGCAGATGAGTTTCAGCCGGGCCGAAACTGGTAGTTTCAGCCGCGGTTTCGGCATCGACCGAAACAATAAGATTCAACCGTGACTTCGGTGACACCCGAACCGCCGCTGAAACTATTGTTTTCAGTGACCGTTCCGGCGTTCCCGAAACCACTGGTTTAGGCCGGGCCGGAACTGCAGCTGAAACCATTGTTTTCAGCTGCCATTCCGGTGTCCCCGAAACCTTTGGTTTCGGCCAAGCTGAATTCACTACTGAATCCACGTGTTTCGGATACAATTTCAGCTGAAAATAAAATGCAACCGAAACCATTGCATTCAGCAGAGTCGAAACTACAATTTAATCTACTAGTTTCGGTAACGTATTCGACCTTGCGGAATCACTCAGTTTCAGATACGTTTTCAGCTGAGTATTTTTTGCAGCCTAAACCACTGGTTTCGGCAACGTTGTCAGCTGCGGTGAATATTCATATTTTGCCGTGTGTATCCAATTTTCGATTGAATCGAACCTTCCAAGCACTACACTTCGCACAGTTTGAGCACTTACCTCTGTCACTCATCCATAACTTGAATAGGTGCCAGACCGCGGGTTACTTCATTTCACTCCAAATCGAAACATAAATAAAGGACATGGGCCCACGGCTAATACAAAAGGCATATCCTGAACTGGAAGTTACGCTAAAGCGCTCAAACAAGACCCGGACCAAGATCATTTTTGCTAACTAACACTGGAGCTGTCATCCTTCCAACGGTGGAGGAATCGTGGACCGCTGTGGCAAGAACCGGAGCTCTTGTGGGCGGTGTTCACCCAACATTTTGTGGCTGTTGTTGACTTTAATCAATCTTGTGTCAATGTCGACAACCTGCTTTACCTGCGACGAGCGTTCAAACAATGGTCTCGCTTTTGTCCAAAGGTCTGCTGCTTTAGGCAAGTTTCCATGCTTCTCTGCAATATCTCCGAGACGGAGCATGCATTCTGCCCTGCTGCGATGGACATCTTGGGTGGTGAATCCCTCAAGGGCGGTGTTGAAAAGACTGATCGCTGTCTCCTCATCCCCCTGAGCTAAAAACAGATCCCCTAGGAACTGGAAGGCTTTGTGGGTTTCTAGTCTCAATTTGGACTTCAAGGAATACAAAAGAAAAACTGTAGTCCAGCTGGAGTCCCACTCTGTATTCCTCCAGTAGTTCCCATTGCCGAGGTTCTCAAGACACCAGGCTATATCCTCAGCAGAAATCCCTTGCGATTTGAGACAAGTCTGGATGTATGAATTGGTGAGCACGAGATTTCCCTGTCTTAGCTCGAGTTCTGCCAGGATCATGTCAGAGGTGATCTGGTGATAGCCGATCTTCTGGAATATTGCCTTGCCTTTATCAAGATTGGCCTTGATTTCACTTTCTGGTGCACCCATTGCCGTATCAATTTTGGCAACGTTGATGCAACTCCAAGCGTGCCTGAATTGGTCTGTATCGACAGACGCTTCTAGAATCTCCTGCCGGATACGTCGTGCCTCGACATATTCCGATTTTAGTCTGTGGCCCTCTGCAAAACAACCTTTTACCCCTCTATACAGCTGGCCACCGGACATCCCACATATAATTAAACAATCTCGCGCTCGTTTGCAGAAGGAAACACTAGATCTGTAGTTTCCCAGTGTATTCCAGCAACAGGCTTGCAAATGGAGCGCCCGAGCCTCCAAGAACAATTCACCAGCGATCTTAGACATTTTCTCCGCCTGGCATGCATATGCCAGGCATTGTGGATAGTCCCCCAGGTCGAGATTAATGGCCACCAGCAGTAGCAGTACATCAGAGTGTAGTTTTGTATTCCTATTTGCAACGGCAATTGAGAGTGCAGTCTGACTCAATCTGATTGCTGTAGGTATATTCGCATTGTCTGTGTAATATTTTGCTATTGAGAAGTAAAAGGCACCTATGGAGAAATCAGATGAATGTTAACCTAACGTGGGAGGAAGACTACCTTCCAGTGTTGCATCTCGGACATGATCCAAGCTCCGTAGAGCGTGGTCAATCAGGGCCTCCGCATCGGGAATTGGATTCTGTGACCAGTGATTGAAAATCTCTTTAATGTAGTAAACCTCGAGTCTATGGTCTGCGGCCCTAGGTAGAAGACCTGGAATTCTGTCCATCAACGATATCCTTCCACGTCCAATTAGAACACTGAAATTCGACAAACGAATTGTGTGAAAAAATGAAATCCACTAAGTCCGGATTATCGATGTGGAGACCTGGCACAAGCATACTTTGGATATTCGCATAGTTTGAGACAATGCGAACAGCCGTCACAGAACTTGACACCTTTCCGTGATTGAAACGGTTGGCTTCTATGAGATGTTCGAAGTATTTGAAAAGTGGTCTAGAGATGTGGACCTTTGAGGAATGGTATTTTTTCATATACTCGCAGATCGGCACCAAGGCCTTTAGTCTCTTTTGTTCATTGCTATATGCCAAGGAGGTACGGAGCAAAGCGGCTTTGCAACCCAAGATGTCATCAATCGGGAGTTTGCTCTGCAGCAATTCCACATTCGAAAGGCCGTCGGGCAATGTGGAGAGGAGGCCCAGCAGATCCTGTGACTGGGGGAAAGACTTGATTCGGGGGCTGGAAAGGGAAAGAGAAATGGATAGATCCAAGTTGGACCTCCGGTCAAAGCCTTCGGATAAGAGAGATGTTTTCTCCTCTTCCCAGCGCAACAATAATGTAGTACAGCCCTCTGACTCTGAGTCAACAAGATGAGCCATGAGCTCAATTGCCAGTGGCATATTGTCTGTGAGGCGAAGGACCTTGTCAACGTCGGTGTGGTCATGGTCATCGCCCGCAATGTCAATGAAGGTCTGATGAGCAGCACCTTGTGCCAAGGGTTTCAACGGCGGAAGAAATGGTCTGGTCCACTGCACTTTGGCAGGTCTTTCAGCTCCTCGCATTGTGATCTAATGATTGTCTCAGTGATTTTCCTGGTGGACTTTGAGTAGCCCCAGCTGTACTTACAATTAATGCAAGTTGTTTGACATCAGTGAGCAGAGATAAAAACTCTTCAATCTCACGGCGAGACTCAGTTGGCTCCCAGAGATTCTCCAGATTGTCCAGAATGAGGAGGGACTGAGGGCCATCGCAAAAGTGTCGAACAACAGGTCTGGTCAAGTCTGACCCTGGCTTTAGAACCAGATGTGCTCCAATGATTGCAACGAGGTCGATTTTTGTCATTGCTGTGTCACAGGCAACAAAGAAACGATGTTGGTCTTATCTTTTCATAATGTTTGGATGGTGCAAAACTGCTCTTGCTAGGGAGGTCTTTCCCATTCCACCCCCCCCAGAATTGCTATCCTCGTTGTCGCTTGCATGAAACCTTTGAAAATTTCTGACACTTCAGATTCACGACCGTAGAATATCTTTGGCTCTGCTGGGAGCATCGAAATTGAGTTCAAGCTGAAGGTAAATGTCAGCCTGTGCCAAGAACGACCTGCTGTCACCTACCTGGCACGGGATCCATTAAAGGTGGATGTGATCTGGAAAAAATCCAGAATTTGTGTCACATAATAGAGAACACATACCGAGGGTGCCATTTCAGTGTCACTTGCATTAGAAATTGATTCAATCAAGTCAAGGACTTCCTGGTGGCTCCGCTGTGCTTGCTTCTGTAGCTCACTGACTTTCATCACAAGATGGGCGGACCCAATCTATTTGATTGCTCCGAGTGAGGATGAGATTGAAGGAAACACACAGAGGCCTTGCTTTAAAAGAATCAAGGGCAGCCTGGAGTCCCACACGGCAATCCTTGAGCAGCGCGCTCATCTCACCCTGCCGGAAGAACTTCCTAACACGGCTTTCCTGCTGCTGTCCATGGACAAAAGTATGGACCTTATGGAGTGTCCTGACGAAGGATGATGAGCAATGACTGGAGCTCAAATATGTCAGTATGATTACTCTGTGAATTTCCACATATGATTCAACATTGTTGGAGACAGTTCTTCAATATTATTTGGATCCATATGGAGAGTAATGATCGCATGCAAAATCTGATAGGTTGTCTCCAGCATTTGGGTGCAATCATCCTTATTTTGTCGGACAGTCTGTCAACGGGAAGTCAGCTCTATCCCGATCAAGGATCGACTGTGGAAACTAACCTGAACCAATGTCAAAAGGGATCCTATTGTTTTCGCTATGGCTCCCAAACAAGGAGTTTTGAGAGTGCTGTAAATCAGTTCCAGAGTCTGCACGGCAGTATTCAAACATATTGTGATGTCGTTCAACCGAGCTTGAGAGGTATTGAAATGGGGGGACATCTGGGGCAGTTATGATCAATGGTGAGGTGGATCAACTTCCTTATCTTCCTCTTTATAAAATTACGCCTGTTTGAAGCCTTTCGAAATCCGCCCAGCGCCCATCAATCTATCTTCTTACCCCTTCTGTATGCCTCTCCTTCTCCGCCCACTCCCTGATCAGTCCCTCGATGACTATCACTCTCGACTTCCATTGATGCCATAAACTCTGACAGGACTGATTTTATTAAGAGGGAGTCTCCCTCTTTATCTCCCTCTCTATAAAATTACACCTGTCCAAAGCCATCTCGAACTCCGCCCATCCATTAACCGGCGTTGATCAATTGCGCAGCAATCTGTAATTTTTCTCTCATTCTCAACTTATACTTTGATTCTATCAATACACGTGCGCACCGCCTTTACGACTTTGATAACATCATATCTTTTTCTTTCAAAAAATTAAAGTTCTCTGTGTCACCGCTTTCGCCGCGGGCATCCTTTGTTTCAACAAGCGCCGGTTGATATTGAATGCAATGTCTTGCTTCCGCCTCATATACAATAATGGTTGTTCCTCCGAAGCCCTTCACGCTCCATTTATGACTTTAGGGCCCGAGAGGGGGTGCTCGCATAATCCCAGTACACGGCACCATAAATCTGGATGCCCTCACGGCAAGTGTCACCAGCACGGCAGGCGCTAATTATTATGATTGTGCGGCTATCCCTCAGTTAAACTCAAGTTGCCCAATAATTTCCGTGCACATTCATGGTGTGTGCTTGCATTATAAAACCAATTGCTTCGGTCCTAAATGGCGTAGATTACCGGGTGAATAGCTGGCCACTGCAGTTACCCATGGATATAAATCAACTCGGCTCGGCTCAGCCCAAGCAAGTGCACAGTAAAGACCACTAAATATGAATTCAACTCCACAACCATTTCAAAGAAACTGGCTAATAATTTTGCAAAAGAAGATGGGAGGCCGCAAAGCGGCCGAACAGCCCCTTGTCCTAATAGTAATTAGATGAATGCAGTGTGCCGCATTTGGCGTTTGCTAGCCTTTGCCACGCGTCAGATGTTAGAGGAAGAGTGCAGACACGGAGCTGGTGCAGGGAAGAAAGATAGAAGCGAGGGAGGCTCTTTCTTTGAGTGCATGTTGAACGGCTGATCGGGGAAGTCACTCTCTTTATAAGATTAAGCCTGTCTGAAGCTGTATCTCCATTTGTAAACCTCTCTCATAAACCTGCGGTCAGGTATCACTTATTTATAAAGTGGGAGCCGGCGCAAAGCGCCGGCGAGCGCTTCTTGAAAATAAAGCGAACATGTCTCTCGAAGGTAATACTCGATATGGTGGGTCAGGTGGTGAAAACGAAAATAGGAATTCTCGCTACCTTTAGGTAAGAGTGGTAAGTGGTTCAATATACGGTATAACACCTAATTTACTAGTATTTCATCGAAATGAATATAGATACACTCATAAAACCCTCGGTTTATCATGCGGCTTTGCACAATGTGCAAAAAGCTGCATGCAGCTTTGCACAACCTGTCTAATATCGTCTCTTTTGATTCCCTTTTCTATCCAGACCATTGCCTCTCTGCCAGCTGATATCTTTGCCGGTCCTGAGGTTGGATCTCTGACAGAGAGAGGCCCACAAGCGCGCGGCGCACCTGCATGCCGTTCGAAGTTGAAGTCCAATTAAATACGGCCAGAAGCTCGTTCGACTCGAGCTTGGGCCATTAAATTCCTGAGTATTCCTGTGGGTATGGCGGTCCCGATGCACTTTTATTCCCGCGCAAATATATTCGGAGTTATCAGGCTCCGCGCTTTAAATATATGCCCTCCGCGCCAAAAACGGGCCGGTGTGTCAATCAGTTTATTTGGCGCGCGATCCGTGTTCCGCGCAAAATAAATTTGGACCCCCGCCCCTTTTGAGTCCCGCCCCTTTTGGTCCCGCTCTTTTTTTGTTGTGCCGTTTTTTTGTGTAAGAGTCAATCAACTTATTTGGACCTCTGAAAACCGAACGATTAGAGAGGGAGCACAGTAAGACATAGTTTGCTGATTAAATAACCCTGACATGATGAGGTCCAGTCAAGGCCGGAGTCGAATCAAGATGACACTGTGGATTGTGGTCATTGAAAGGATGTACGTTGTACATCCTTGTGTGGCTGAGATTTGAGCTTCGGCCATCTCGGAGATGTTGACATTGAGTAGGGACATGCTAATATAGGACTTGACCCACTCACCCGAGCTTGTCTTTATCAATAATTCTAGACAGCATTTCAACAGGTTAGCCTGACCTCACATCAACTCAATATTAATCATAGCTCCTGAATCTCTTGTTTGAAAAGCCAGTTCCGGATGGGCTAGCAAGACTTGCACTATGCTTATGTATCACGAGTACTTGCCTGACCTTTGGCCATCGCGGAAATACCGAGTCAAAAACACCAGGCATGCTTCAAGGTCTATGCTCCTGCCAAACACTACGATGTGAGGTTCATGCCTCATACTTGTACCTGTCATCTCAGGGTACCTGCCTCAAGCAAAGAATGACTCTCGAAGCTCCTCCGGCTATATGCCTAAGGTCATTGATACTTTGGTTGATTGTGGCAGAATGGGATACACTTTCAGACCAAGCACTGGAGGACCCAGTCATTGGTCGATTAAATTGGGCTTGTGTGACCGAGAGGATCCGACATGGTTGAATTATTTCAACTGAAACCAATATCAGTGAGATGCTCGCGCAGAGTCGCAAGTTTCATTGTCTGATTGCGATGTAGTTCGTTCAAAGCAAGACCCCGAGCCATCTTCCCCTTATTTATAACTTACTGGCAGACCAAGAGCTTGCAATCTGGTGCATGCCTGAATAAGTACAGTTTGCCCTTCAAACCTACTGTAAGTAGAATGGCGGCAAGTAGAGGTACCAGTTATGTGACTTCAATTATGCACAGTCAACGTGAGGATTATCTTTAGAAATCTTCTCATAAGTCCATGCTGAACATGCCTTCCCTCTTCACTTCTACTAGGTTCAAACTGTATTGCAGCTCTCGATTGTATGGTTCAGGTCGCAGCATCTCCTATGAAGCAGCCAGGTCATTAAATGACCTTCCAAATTATACCTGGAGTAAAAGCATGTAGGTTGACCGTCCAACTCCTTCGGCCATGTTGGGGATGTTGAATTAAGCTGTCGCATGGGCTGATATGCAGCTGAACTGTTAGGTCTGCGACTCTGCATAGCTGAGATTTGAATGCTATTGATGTTGTCGAAGGTTTTGAACATACTTTAGACAGTATCCTCACTTGAAATCTCTCTGGTTACAATTCTTACACCCCCGCATTCGTGGACTCCAGTCGCTTGTTCAGTTCAATTCATACCATAATCCGAACTCAACAGTCGTTCTCCGTCGCAAATGAGTCTAAAGATTAAAATGTGTGGGATTCAAAATTTCAACCAAAAAAAAGGGGCGGGACTCATAGGGGGCGGGGGTCTGAATTTATTTTACGCGGAAACCCGGATCGCGCGCTAAATAAATTGATTGACACGTCGGCCCGTTTTTAGCGCGGAGGGCGTCAAAGGAAGTATTTTTAAAGCGCGGAGGCTGATATCCCCGAATATATTTTGCGCGGGAATAAAAGTGCATTGGGACCGCCATATGTGGGAACATGCAGCACTTGAATTGAAAACAGAAAGAAAGAAAAAGAGACCCAAAGGTGCCCGGTGCACCTGCATTCAGTTGACGGGAAGACAATCTCAATAGACGAGAAGATAATCATATAACAAGCAGCACGAGCTACGCCGGTTCTTGTCACCTTGGGCTGATATTTTTGCAAATCACAAGGAGGTTGAATCCAGAAGCGCGGGGTGCACCTGCATTCAAGACACCAAGGACATATCCAGCAGGCAGCTCTTTCGACTCGAGCCTGGGTCATCATCGAGTCCGGCCAACCTTTTTCTTTACCGTTTCAACTCGTCAAGGATATCCGAATAGACTTGAACCAAGAAACGACCCGAACGCCTCGATTCATAGATCTGACCAGGTAAAATTTTATACCGGAAGAAGCATGTTCTACTGGGTTTCTGTTTTGTGAGTGCTGAACTGCGGTTTGGCAGTTAAGACCGATAAACACAGGGCGCCCAGTATCAAGTTCACGTTGACGACCAACTCGTTACATTTCGATTTTCTACATATTTTCTCCCGCCTTTATCTGCTGCTTTTCTGCGAGTCGGTCTGAATTTTTTGGTGGGAGGTTTTGTAATTTTTTTGCTGAAGAGAGGCGAGACGAGGATGAGAATGAACACCGTAAGACCCAGAGGAAGAAGACCAAGACCCATAAACCCAAAGGAAGAGAAGATGCATCATAAAACCCAGGAAAGACCGACCCGGGACACCCAGAAGAGAGAGACGATAAAACCCAGAACTGAGGAAAGAGTGGAATGTGTCCTGGAACGATACGATCACCGGCCCACGCTGCATTGCCATCGAAGCCTCAGACCGTATAGATTTTGTCAAGCCCAAACACATCGCTCCACTCCTCGTCCTTGTTCGCGTTGTCGTCGCCGTTGTTCATCTGCACTGAACTGCACATTGTCACTCCATTCGGTCCCGGGCCACTTGCGCTCCACGGACGCGAGGAGGTCGTTAAACGATTCGGAGGAGGTTGATGAGGTAACTGAGAGGCTGGAGACGGAATCGCACAGGTAGGGAAGCTCACTCGACTGGGAATTTGGAAGAGCATGCGCTACGACGCAGAATATTTCCGAAGAAGACTCGCTTGATGGAGAGTAGCAACTCGAGCGGATACTGAGGGGTTGTCCGTAGCCGTCTTCCTCGTCTTCCTCGTCGGCCGCGTCGATGTGGTCGAGCGATGTGAGCCCCGGCCAGACCGAGTCGCGATTGAAGAGGTGGCGTACATTGTGGTACTCCGCGTCGTGGCAGTCTTCTTCGTCGTTGTGAGCGGTGTAAAAGACGCTTTGCATCCCGGTGGCGAAGTTGAGGGAGGCAGACTCCAGCTTGAGACGAGGGGTAAGCGGCGACACGCCGTTACGGACGGCAGGAACGGACTTGCAGGGCGATTCGTGAGCAGCTGCAAACCACACGCGCGGCAGGCTTTGTCTCCGCTCGGGGTGTTCTTGACGGGCGAGTTGGCCTTGACAGGTGCGGCGCCGGTGAGGTTCAAGTAGCGCGGCATCCGACGGAGGGGGTGGGCTTGCGCTGCACCTTGGGACGGGCGGGGTGGACGTTGTCGCCGCGGCGTTGGGACTGGACTTGCTTCTGGGGCGTGATGGCCGACGTGCGGACGAGGTTGGTGACGACTAACAGTGGCAAAGTGGCTGGGAGGCTGTCCTTGGCGGAGATAGAACTCTTGGCTATGTTTCCTCCGGGTTGGGAAGTCGGAACCGCCTTGGAACTAACAATCTTGGAAACGTTGGCATGGCCTTCGACAAGAGACCCCGCTGTGAATAGAATGTCAGCCGCCCTGCTAATAAGGAGGAAACAAACGCTTACCGCTGAATATGCCCTTCTCAAGATCCAAGCCCTTCTGAACGAAGTCACAGCCGTCCGGAGCGGTATGTTAGATATAGGTCGATGGTAGGACGCAAATGAAGCTTACTGTGGCCAACATCGACAACGCAGTTCTCCAGGTCCGGTGCCAGTGGATAAGGAGATACGAGACGGGCTGGATGGCGTACGAAAGGTCGGGAGCAAGAAGGCGCGGATAGAAAGGAGAGTAGTCTTGATGAAAGTGACGAGCTTGGTAAAGACAGACATCGTAACGCAGGTGAGAGCGGCAAACGTTGGTCCATTGAGGCTGACGTTTGTACAAGATTGTCGTTGTGATGAGCTCTCCAGTCAGCCACAGGGAGTCCAGAACCGTAGGAGGAATATTCCGAGTTGACGAGCAACCTAAGTTAGATGCGTGTACGTCTGTTTAGCCACGGATTTTATCGGAAAGCGTATCAATTACGAGCAAGCCCGCAAACTTGAAGCCTAGAAAAGCAACATATGGAAGAAACTTGAAGAGGAAAAAACGGCCACGTGGCCATCTGGCGATTGCCGATCTCGGCACCGCTTGCCAATTCTCCTTGATTTCTTCCTCCAACCACCGTCATCATTTTTCCCCGAGTCCAATGCCACATTCACCCTTCATCGATGTCTTGGATTTCTGTTCTGGAACCCTACATCCTCAACCAGCAATCAAGACCGGGCGCCTTGATAACGCCCAACACCGCTGCACCATTGCTCGCCCCACCCGTTGTATTGACGCTTGACTTAGTTCGGTCAAATTCATTCGATTCGTATGACGAAGTGTCTAATTACCGTACACGATGGAACAAATAACCACGGATGCTCCGCCCGGTTCCATATCGCACGACCCTCGGAACCGTCTAGCTACCGCGTTATCTGTGGTGAATACTTGGGCGCCGTTGATTTGAGCCACTCTAAACGAGCTTAATTATGGGTTCACCGAGGAAAGAAGTGGGTATCCGCGGTGCGTCTTTTACTATCGAGTCAAAATCCTCTGAAAACTGGCGGACAGCACCGGTCGTATGTTAACGCGCCAATGACCGAGCTTTCAGCGGTGCCCTCGGCGCGGACGCAATACAACAACTCTCGCTCAAGTAAAATTGAACTGAAGCAGTCATCCCGATCTTCAATCGCCCCGACTGAAGCGCAACGGTGTGGGTGCTTCACTCCATACGGTATGTTCCTTTCCTCGAGTAGTGAACTCAGATAGTTACCAAGATGTACTCGACCTGGTCTCAAAGTCGCACGCCCGTAACAATTCTCGAAAGTCCGACCCATGCGAAGTTTCAGTGATGATGGCGAGATTCCCAAGCTCCGTTTTTAAACTCGCAGAAGCCAAGGCAGAAGCCTACTCACGGGTTCATGCTCATCGGGCTTACATCGGGTCGTATTCCGGCCACAGGACTCGATATCCGAAGGGATCACGCTCATCCCGGGAATTATCCGCTCTTCATAAAACCGTTCGCTATTGTGGCACATCGCCCTGATTGCAAGGATGCGATTCTCTCTAGGTATCGCGGTTATTTTTGGCTCGCAATTCGTGACCTATGTATCCTCGCAGCAAGTTGTGTGGGGTCAATGGTGAGTGGAGCAGGTTCAAAAACTAAGCAAATAATTCATTTCTCCGCACATCAAGTGGCGGGCAGGGATGGTACGTGTGATACTTTGACGCTGCTCCTTCAATTTGGGACATTCCTTAGGACCGGTCCTACAACATGCGCGGCAGGATCTGTCTGTACCTTCTCAAACGCATGTACGTCGGATATCCGAAATTAAAACACTTCACTAACCTTCGGTCTCTCGGAGACTATTCTCAATGTATACCTGGAACGGCTACCACTACCTCTTCCACCATCGCTACTTCTTCCACCACCACGACATCCTCAACCTCGGGGTCATCCACCAGTATTTCGTCAACATCGACCGCCGCTGCCCCTACAGGGACGACATGTGCGTTTCGAAACTTTCTCCTTATCAGATAATTCATACTGAGCGTGAGCCACAGTAAATATTTCGCCTCAATGGGCTGCGGCATACGTTAAAGTACGTATCCTCAGAAATTGCAACGATATTATTTCTTAAAGACGAGTCAAGGCGACCGCTGCCGTTCAGAAGATGAGCCTCCAGGACAAAGTGAATCTCGCTACCGGTGCGTTAATGCGTTCGGGGATTTATCTTCTTCTGACGTCTTGTACCAGGTGTTGGCTGGGAAAACGGCCACTGTGTCGGAAACACGCCGGCGATATCTTCCATTGCGTTCCCCGGACTCTGCCTGGAGGACAGCCCCGTCGGTGTTCGGGACGCTGATTTAGTATCCATGTTCCCCGCGTATGTCGAGTTGATCCTTGAACCCAGATATTTTCCACTTATCGATCTACAGTGCCATTAACGTAGCTGCAACGTGGGTACAATTCGTCAACCAGCTTTGACTGTTCTGAAACGGACCAGGTTCAACCGGACCTTGATGAATCAGAGAGGTGTCGCCATGGGCCAGGAGTTCAAAGGGAAGGGCGTACATGTTGGGCTCGGACCGATGATGTTCGTGGTTTCTTTTAATCCGAAAAACTGGGAATGACATTCTCTCCAGGAACTTGATGCGCGCTCCGGCGGCAGGTCGGAATTGGGAAGGGTGAGTCCATTCATTTGGGTTGTTCTGCTGTGCTGAATCGGAGCATAGGTTCGGTGGTGACCCGTATCTCTCGGGGTCAGTCCTCAATTACACTACTCTGTTGTACTGGCGCTGATGCAGCTCTGCAGCGAAGGTGCTTTCGAGGTACTTCAACATTCATCCATGGTTCTACGTTGCCTTAATCAATCATTCATCAATAGACGATAACGGGAATGCAGTCTGCCGGTGTGCAAGCGACAGCGAAACACTACATCAACAAGTGGGCATTTTGTTCGCTTGGATATTCGCTCCTGAGATTCATTGAACCAGTGAACAAGAACACTTCCGTGACTCCAGTTCCTCGACCGTCGACGATCGGTACGCCATATAAAGTTTTGCAGAGATTGAAAAGCTCATCAGACTTTGAATAGGACGGTATGCTTCATTATAATTCTCGCAACTCTGTTAAAAGAAAATGTAGCAACACGAGCTCTACGCGTTACCGGTAAGTCTGGGACCCCTGCATTTTTCCCACCGTATTCAACGGCTTATTTTTAGTTCCTGCGAAGTGTGCAGGCTAATGTGGCCTCTGTGATGTGCGCATCTTCTCATTCGGAGTTGAACAAAATTAATCGGTCGTTATTTCACAGGTGCAGTTACAGTTGAGCGAAATCCACGCTCTTTGTATGTCGCTCAAATCTGCTTTGAAAATTATAGATCAGAGTCAGTGGCGACCCCGATTTTACAGGGATTTACTGATGTATAATCACAGTTAACGGCTCATTCGCTTGCGAGAACGATAAGATGCTCAACGGTGTATTGAAGACAGAATACGGCTTCCAAGGATGTACGTCCTCACCAAATTTCTGTTCGTATCCACCTAATCCTGCGCGTAGATGTTATGTCTGGTGATACTCTGTTCCCATCTTTGAAAGTCTTTGGCTAATATTTAGGAAGACTGGTGGGCAACTCATTCAACCCTCGCCATCAATGCCGGACTCGATGTACGTGGACTGTTCTTGTGGGTACTGACCGTTGACCTTACTGGGCGAGCCAGATGACTATGCCCGGTACCTGAAGCTGCTATCCCCTGTCAACTTCCCAGATTTATTGCTTTCTGTAGGCGATATCACGACAGGCTCCGGGACCACGTATTTCGGTACCAATCTCGTTAGTTTCTGCCTCATTTTCACCTGGAAAAAAGTCATTCTAATTGACGTTCTAGGTCAACGCAGTCAACTCCGGTTCAGTCTCGCAAGCTCGAATCAATGCAAGTAGATCAATTGAAACGAGATTTGGTTGTTTATGCTTGTCTGAGATAGGACATGGCTACTCGAATTCTGGCTGCATGGTACCTCGTCGGACAGGATAGTGGATACCCTGCAGTCAATTTTGACGCATGGAACAATGCTGCCTCTTTCAACCAGCACATCAATGTTCAGTCGAATCACGCAACGTCAGTAGCTGAGGTTGATTAATTATCCGACACGGTTCTCATCGTCGTCCAGCCTCATCCGACAGATTGATGCCGCGTCGACAGTTCTCCTGAAGAACAACGGTATTTTGCCGCTCAAGGCTCCAAAGACAATTGGAATCATCGGCAACGGTGCGACTAACTCCTCGAAGGGACCAAACGGGTACGTGGATAGTGCTTGCTCACTGTGTCATTCTTATTCTTTCCGCAAGCTACGCCGATCGTGGTGGGGACGATGGTGTTCTCGCTATCGGTATGTAGATGTGTGATGAAGTAGACGCCTATCGCTGATTTTATCTCATAATTTTAGGATGGGGCAGTGGGTAGGCATTCAGATTCGTCTATCCTGCAGAATCTGATTTCTGCCTGTACAGAACAGCCAACTTCCCGTACTTGACTAGCGTACGTATACGTCCCTATGGATTTTAAGATTTCTTTCACAAATCATTTTCTAGCCTCTGTCCGCCATTCAGACACGATCCGCGTCCGATGGGACGGTAGTGTCGTCCTCCACCAGTGACACTGACCTCACGGGTGCGAAGAATACAGCGACAGGGAAAGACGTCGCGCTCGTCTTCATCACAGGCAAGTTCCAATGTTGAATCCATGTTCCATAGTCCTCACTGCACGCCGGAAACCTCGCAGCGGATAGTGGCGAAGGATACATTACCGTCGAAGGTAATGCTGGAGATCGGAACAGCCTTTCGGCGTGGCACAGTGGGGTGCGTCTGCGGTTAAATGCTTTCTTTTAACAAAATATCAATCAAGCTTGGTCTAGGATGCCTTGGTCGCTGCTGTGGCGGCCGCCAATACGAAGACGATTGTCGTCGTCAATTCCGTTGGGCCCATAAATATGGAGGCTTGGATTACAAACGCCAACGGTACGCTTTGATGGATCCCTATATCGATTTTTCGGCTGACGACTTTTTTTTTTTCCAGTTGCCGCTGTTGTACGCATAAGATATAAATTCGCATTTAAATTTCTAAATAAATTCTTTGCAGGTCTGGAGTGGATTGCCCGGACAGGAAGCTGGTTCGATGATCTTGCTAAAGAAATGACAAACTGAGACTCACTTCCATTTTTAGGTAACGGACTCGTCGACATCCTATATGGAGCGTACAACCCAAGGTGCGCCGCCCTTATCTGCTAAACCCAACTGTCTTATGATTCGCATTCCAGCGCTCGCCTACCATACACGATTGGCAAGAGCATCACCGATTATTCCGCTCAAGTGATCGTCAACCAGGCGGGGTCGATCACCCCCATCCCATATAATGAGGGCATCTTCATCGACTATCGTCACTTCGACCAAGTGAGCATTATGCCTCGCACTCTGACGTCTCGCAGTTCCTGAATATGCTGGCCAGGCAGCAATCGCTCCGCGATTCGAATTTGGTTTCGGGCTGTCCTATACAACCTTCACATACTCCGGACTCGCGGTTTCCGGCTCGACGGCGGGCGGAACGAGGCAATCTGGTCCCGGATCGGCCCTAGATCCCTGGTACGTCCCTCTTTCTGTACCGTTTAACATTTAGCTTAGCGAATCCCAGGCTCCACAACCCGGTTGTAACCGTATCCTTCACTGTGCATAACAACGGCACGTTAGCTGGGAATGAGGTGCGTTGCATGTACTGAGAGTATACACATACTTCTGACACTTCGTTACCAGGTCCCACAATTATACCTGACGTTCCCGGCCTCTGCCAACTCCGCGCCGAAGAATCTCAAAGGATTCGACAGCGTTTTTGTTGGAGTCGGGCAGAGTGTGAGCGTAAGCATGACGCTGTCCAGGTTCGACTTTTCTACGTGGAATGTGGCGACTCAACGTATGATTCCGTTTCCCCCGTTTTTTTCGAGGTTCTTACTGAGTTGCAACGGTTCTAGGCTGGGAGGTTGTGACGGGGACGACGACGATATCCATTGGCGCAAGCAGCCGCGATATCAGGCTGACGGGGACGATTACGAACTAAACGCAGGCGTACCTTGCACTGTCACGAATGGCAGGAATGAATTTAACCGAGATCCGAGTTATGCCTAAAATACGACAGTGCACACAAGGTTGAATCACCGACAATGATCAAAGCTTTTTCAGACATGCATACAAGACATACGTCAGACCTTCTCATTCCATTCGCTTGGTTCGATAGTCAGTCTTCAGGCACGCGACGTGGCGTGTTCGTTCTGGAGGTTCTTCCGCGAACTGGTGAGCACTCGAACAGAAATTTGATTTGTAGAATTTCCGTTGAAAATAACAAGCGCTGAGCTATCTGACTATCGATATGGGAGCTGAACGGGAATTCTGTAACAATACCCATTACTGCATTCATTTGTATGTTTGACTGATCATGACTTCGGGTCTGGATCTTTTCGCTCCACCTTGTCGCCGCATTGTCCGTTCAGTGAGAACATTTATAAACTTTGTGGTCCACCATCCTATCTTCGAGGGTTGAGGTTTTTGCACAAAGAGAAAGCCGCATTGGGAACTTTGAACCGAGCTAGTGGAGCTCGTATGGAACTGAGTGAGATTCAGTTGGATAACAATTGGATACACACCCCCAATTTTCATCAGCGTTCACATGCCCAAGTTTATTCGAAGGAGGGTGATCGTGCGGAGAAGGCAGAAATCGGCACGGCAGACCTGCCCGTCTAAATTTGTTGCCCATACAACGTGTCTGACAATATCAGGTTTTTTTTTGGTAACAGTCTGCCTACATTGCCCTTGATTAAGCGGGTGCCGAGATCTGCCGTTTCAAGCGGAGCTTCACACTTCACACGGTTTATAAAAGAGGGTGACGCCCGGATACATACCTGGATACCGAACCGATGGCGTATCGGACGAATCCCACACAACTGACCGCGAGCTGTGAAGCACCAAAAATACAAGCTTTATGAGGTAGCTATTTCCCAACAGCGGTGTTACAACGGCAATGACTATTTTCCGCGAGAAGTGACAGTACGCGCCAACGGTTGTGGTGGTGAGGTTTGCGCGCTGAGGGGGGGTGGGGGGGTGGGGGTGGGGGTGGGGGTTTACCACGGTGTGTGCTCTTGTACTTGTAGAGGCACGGAAATGGGAAATGAACTAAAAGAATCAAGATACAATCTTCAAATAGATATCTGCAGATCCACCTTCCATTTCTCGGTCCTTCCAAAAGAAAGGGATCCATGCTGTGATATCATCGATGACGCAAAGAGCCACAGTACTGGGCGACTCCTCTGGGCCTACGTCATCCACACTCTTCGACTCTGGTTGGTTGGTTGAGTTTTTTTTTGCGCAAGGTCCTCTAGAATCCCGTAGAATCTTTCCGCATTGTATAAGGGCGCGGGAGCCTTGACGTCAACAGTGTGCCACACTTGTCCTCTTCTGTCCCACATGGATAACCGAGCATATTCCGCTCTCAATCACTATAACTTTGCCGAATTCCCCACAGAGAGCCCGCCACTCATCTACCAGGCCCCCTTCCAGCAGAGTGGCGACCTCTATTCTCAGTACCCGGCTCATATTCTTGGAACAGGCCTCATCGGTAGGACGATCCATTTTACACAAGGCCAATTCGCCGGAAAAACTATACGTGCCACATTGCAGGAGTTGCAAGCACCAGTGGTCGGACGAAAGTAGGTGACAATTTCTCCCATCCAACTATTGGCCAATATTATTCCAGGACCGTTTCTACTCCTCGGGAGGCGAAAGTGGATCGGCGCCCACTGGACCCACCGCCAGGTATGCGGTTCCGTCAGATCTGGTCCTTGAACTCTTTCTTTTCATTTCCATTTAGTGGCATGGCTTCGCCTATTTGAGGTATTCAACGTCGGGACGATGGGTGAAAGTCAAACGGAAATGAATTACGAGTGAGTTGCTGTGAGATCGTTAAGTTCCATCCAACTCCTTTTTTTTTGATAGTAATATCCATCTTTCGGGACTTGTATGCACTGTCGACCTGATGACTTCTGAGTTCAGTCCATCGCGCCGGTTCGACTCGTCAAGCTCTCCCGCCGCGCTTTCTGTGAGCTACATGTCCAGTCCGCCCCAGCTTCAGGTTAATCACCCCATGACTCAGGGAACCTCGCATAAAGTAACCGGAGAACTCGCCGGAATGACTTCAGTCCAGGCAGACAGTATCCCTTGGAAAGGATCAACCTGCCTGTTATTTACATTCAACGTCAGTAATTATCCACTCCCGACGTTTAGCTGATTGTGTTGTGTCATTGATTCGCTAGGATCTCGCTGTGAAATCCGAAGGAATTTTTCTCCTACAGTGCGTGATTTAATTATCTGCCACGAGTAAAGGAAATTGACCATGGCATCTAGATATCGCTTCTTTGACTTGTTTTCCACAGCAAGCGGCCATGCCGACCCACCAATTCAGGCAGAGTGCTGGGGCGCTCCGTTCCGTGTATATTCCACTAGGGAGACCCCGACTCTCGGGAAATCAACAGAGTTGTCCAAGGTCAGAGAAACAGAGCTCCCCTTGTCTCTTAAGTAACGCATTTGTGCCTGCAGCTCTTGAAGCGCTATGGTGTGCCTGTGAATGCGCGGGAGACGGAGCGCAAGCGCAAGAAGAGTGTACAGAACATGAGTCCGCCCTACACCTCCCAGAAACTGCAGGCTCCGCCAACATGTGATGACGACACAAGCAACGAGGACGATGAGTGAAATGCCGGCGCGAGTCGCTTGGCGGTATCGTTCGGGGAGGTAGCGGGGCTTCCTTCTGCATGTTCTTACAACGTCGAAATGAATGGCTTTATCTCACCTGGTGTCAAGAATCGGAACCGTCCCAAGGACGCCGGATTAGGAAATTGAATAACGGAGACAGGGGCCGAGAGTCGGTGATCGTATCATTGATGGCAGCTGTCTGCTCAGTGCCAGCAGCTGCAGGACAGTTCCGCAAATTATCGCGCATCCTGCCCACTTATCTAGCTTGATGTTTGGGGATACTGTAGTATCACAATCAATTCGTCAAGGGGTGTGACGCGTGACCAAAAATACCACTTCGTCACTTCGTCACACAGGGGGCAAAGTGCGGGGCACTTGTCATAGTGGCATCTGCATGGCATCCGACAGGCACTTGCAAGGCACTTGCTACGGCATCCGACAGCCATGTGGTCGAGAATTTCCCACATGCCTGTCATACTTTGTCATTTGTGCACACAGGAGTCCAGAATCACCTCGATTGCAATGTTTTGGACTTTGTGACTTTTGGTTGCTTGGCTCACTAGTAATGGTATGTTCTTCCTTGTGTAATCCTTTGTCTGGGTTCAATCCCTGCTGCAATCTCCTTTCTGTGTACCCGCCTTTTCTCCGTTATTGCTCACCACAAAGTATTGTTGAGCCACAGTAAGGTCAGGATAACTAGTGGTACACATCTAATTATTATTCACCAGTATGAAAACTCAAGGACAGTGATAAGTGAGGGGCCCCACGGTCCGGATTGATCCTAATGTGTCAAGGGTGCAACAAATGCCGAGCACATGCGCTGCGGATGCCGTAGCAAGTGCCTGTCGGATGCCACACGGATGCCATTATGGCAAGTGCCCCAGACTTTGCCCCCAGTGTCAAGTGGTCCTGGGCCGCGTGACAGACCCAAAAAATTCGTCAAGTCTTGGAAGTCTCACTGGGGGTGGAGGGCATGTAGATTCTGTTGTTCAGAAGTGAACAGAGCTAAACAAACACCTACATAGATTATAAAGCATCAAAGCTGAAGAAACCATGACTTTTAGTGCTGGAATTACCTTTTTTTCACGTACAGAGAATGGAATTTTGGCTTTATAACATCTTAGCTGTTGAGAATAGACCTCAGATGGTTGAATTGCGTCTGCAGTGCCGAAAAATCTCAATTTTATGTGATTTCAACCTAATTTTGAATCTGGTGTGACGAAAAATGTATTCGTCAAGACCCTCCGTGACGCGTGACCAAGTCTCAAAATTCGTCACGTCAAGGGCCCGCGTGACGCGTGACTGACGAATCGATTGTAATACTACAGTATGCAACATCGGAAACCCCTGTGCTCCCTTGTCCAATGCCAGCAGCTGCTGCTTAAGGCGCCGGATGCATCCCACCTCAGTCCCTGAATTCCATTTGGTCGCATTGGCCCGAATATTACCCATCTCTGAGAATTTTCCGTCGTAGGAGCTCCGGTGGAGCATGAGCATCCTCAAGACGTCGGGAATCCGAAAGGGCTGCGGATTCATCGATTTTTGCCATAGGACCATGAACCGATGTATGATTATTATCATTGACCCCAGTATATAAGACGGTCTCCTCAATTGTTCCAAATCCCTGGGCATGCGAAATGAAGCCTTTCACTACATTCATCTTGCCGCTTTTCTCCGCTGCATTCCCCTGCTCTTCGACGGCGCAAAAACGTTCCACATGCCGCAACGTCCCTGGCAGTCCTGGATATCCTAACCCTGCTACATGGAACGCGCTAAACGAGACATTATCCGGGCGCCTAATCAACGTAGTTCCATCTGCAAAATATTGCACCAGCCTTCTAGGTGGCGCCTGCACCGACGCACAGTGGGCAAGTGCTGTATTTCGGAACACTATTCCTGGGGCCATGAATCAGGTGCCTCGCAGCATGTTCTCCATACTAAACCCACTTGAGCTGTTGTTAGCTCAACTGGGAACAGGTTCGATAAAGAACACTCTGTCTTTTTGGTCTACCAACGTTGTCGGCAGGGTTATGATTTGACGCCTCCTTCTCTGTGTTTACGAAATGCGTCTACCTGTGGTCAAGGAGACGTCCCTCTCTACTCGGTGGATGCGGAGACTGTGGCAGATATACAGGTCCTGGCTTTTTTTTTCTTTGCAGTTCAGTCCCGACTAAATTCCCTCTTAGACAGCAGTGAAATTTGCATGTGCACACAACCTACGTGTAGTGATTAAATCTTCCGGACACGATTACCTCGGTCGATCAACTGCCCCAAATTCCCTGCTCATTCTTACCTCTGGCTTTCAAAATATCTCGTTTACTGATTCGTTCTTTGTTGGGGGTAAAAAATATGGGATCCGCCGTAACGATGGGCAGCGGAGTCAACTCCCAAACCCTCTACCAAGCCGCCAAGCTGAATCAGAAGACGGTGGTCACCGGCTCAGCGGCAACTGTGTGTACTGCAGGAGGATATGCCCAAGGCGGAGGTCACTCGGCATTATCGCCAATGTTTGGGCTCGGTTCCGACAATGCACTCGGTGAGGTGTGACACTGAGCACGGCATTTTAGATCTGACATTCTTTCAGAGTTTCACGTTGTGGTTGCCAGTGGCGAACTGCTTAAAGTGAACAGTATCTCGCATTCGGAGCGTGGGTTTCTTTTACGTCTTCATGGCCTACCAAAACTCCGTCCATCTTTCAGTTTTTTATGCACTGCGCGGAGGAGGCGCCGGGAGCTGGGGTGTGATTATCTCGGGAACATCCAGAGCATATCCCACTTTCAACGCTACCTTGAGCGTAATTCTGCTCGCTGCATCAAACGACACGACCGCAGGCGCCCTCGCGGCCACTCACGCGCGACACATCTTTGACTTGGACTCTGTAGGCGGCAGCCAGTATGCTTACCTGGTGAAGAGCTCCGTCGCCGCGAGTCCTAGCATGGCGCTGCTCACATACTTGCCAAATACGACACCGGAGAAGGGTATGGCACTCATGGCCCCGTTCTTGAACGCCTCGCGGGCTCTCCCCGGCGCGACACTCCTCCTCCAGCAGTACGAGTACGGCGACATCAACGACGCACTGTTTCAGGCCGACGACAGTGTTGGGAGCAATGTTGTCCTAGGCTCGCGGCTCATACCAGAAGCAACGTATCGTAGCTCACCTGAGCGGGTAGGACAAGGGTATGAGCAACTTTTGGATAGTGGGCCAACCGTGTAGGCTCCTCACATCCACCTCAGTGTCGTGTTGTTTTCTGACATGCATTGCAAAATTGTTACACACCTTGTTGCCGGCGGTGAGTGCTCTGTCCAATGTTGGTCTGCCGATGATTAAAGTCCTCGGAGGCCAAGTACGCAAGAATGCAAAAATCTCCTCAGCTGTTACCCCGGCTTGGCGTACAGCGAAGACCCATGTTAGTATTCGGACAAGCTTTGAGAAACGCTAACACGCGGATTAATTTTAGGTTGCTTTATCAAATTCATGGCCGGACTCAGCATCTCTAGACGCGATTCACGCAATTCGTCAAAATTTCCAAACTCGACAGCTTCCGATCCTTGATAATATCTCGGGCCCAAACGCCGGTTCGTACTCGAACGAAGCAGACGTCCTTGAGGCGCATTTCCAGACAACATTTTATTGTCCCAACTACGCCAGGCTGACTGAAATCAAGAATAGTTATGACCCGAAAGATTTGTTTATTGTTGGCGCTGGAGTTGGGAGCGACCGGTGGGATGAATGGGGCATGTGTAGAATCTGAGAAGGTCGAATCGTTCTCTTTGTGTATGCAGTACGGCTACGTCCCGTTTTACAGAGAGCTACATATGTCGAATTTCTTAGCCTCTTGCTTATCTCCTTGTAAAGCTCATAAGTATGTACCCAAGCATGGTCTGAGTTGAACACGCGAGGTACAAGTTGTACCGTAAAAGTTGGGATTTTGAAAATTTGGTTATGATCTAGTATCGGTGGAGATCCGAGAAATCCTCCGAATCAAAAAAAAAGAAAACCAGACTTTCAGAGAATTCCGCTTCGGTATGGGTTCGAAGTAGCCATTGCTTTGGTCTCTTTGCACACCAAACTGATCAATCGCGTGCCCATCACGTGAGCTTTCGCTTTTTTGCAAGCGACTCTTGTGCGACTCTGACTCTCATCCGTCACTTCAAATCCAGCGCCACGAACGGAGGAGTACGGTATGAATTCGCGAGTTAGCAAACTAGGCCCTCATATGCTCTTTAGCTCTGCCTTGAGTCTTTATCGTCGGGCATTTCCCCGACCGTACCTCCCATTCCTTGCCCGTTCCACGAGTGATTCCTAGACTCCAAGCTCAGAGAGGCTACAGCATGCGAGCATTTCCACAGGAGCTTATTGACAAGGTCATCGACTGTAGCGCAGGCCAGTCGTCGGATGCGGATACTATGAAGACCTATGGCCTCCTTTGCAAAGCATGCGTTCCTCGCAGCCGATATCACTTGTTTTCGACAGTGACCCTCACAGCGAAAAACCTCCACTCACTCATAGATCTTATTGAAACCTCTTCCACCCATCTCCTCCATTTTTTCCGACGCCTGAAGCTGCGCTACGAAGGGCGGCCTTTGGACGCAATGCATCTGACACGCTTGCATTGTTGCCCGAACCTTACATCTCTCAGTATCGAGGTAGGGAGTTCACAGTCAGGAGCTGGACTCTCGCCAATCGCTTGGCTAAACTCAGATGAGTATCTCCACACCCATATCCGATCCTGGGCCGCGAATGCTGTTGCACTTTTGCGTTTCGACCTCCAGTTTGGAGCCGCACCTTTTACATTAAGCACGATGGTGAAACTTTTGTCCTGTGTCCCTTCCGTCGAAACCGTAGGCATTCATGCCTCGGATGACGAAATCGAGGATACAGATCAATACGGATACCCGTCATACACTCCGACTCGCCTCACGCAATTGTCTGTGAATGTGCCAGTCCTCTTCAGCGACTCTCCTTGTATTCTCAGGTGGTTACTCGCTCTTCCCGAGCTCCCGATGCTCAAATCCTTGAAGTATGGGGGAGAGTTGTGCTTCGGCCCTACACTTCAAGCACTTAAGGCGTTTATTCAGCGGGCCGGCTGCGAACTAGAATCTTTAAGCTTGCAGGTGTTTGACCCCCACGAATGTACATATCTCTCTTACCAAGTACAAGCTTGATAGCTGACCCCTCATTTTAGCCGAAAGGACGACACTCATCAAACACATCCTGCCGTATACAACGAAGCTTCGTAATCTTTCCTTCATCTGTGAGGATCCAACCGAGATTCTCGACATCCTTCTCCTGCTGCCATCTAGCATGAATTCCCTCGCCGTAGCCATGTTCCAGCACAAATCCGACCAAGGTCCGCTGTGGCACAAAATCGACGAAGCTCTTCTCGAGTTCCACACTCTCCAAGAGTTCTCCGTATCCTCGGAGACCCGTCCCAGGATGACGTTGTCGAAAGCGAGGGAACTGCTACCACTCGCCGATGCCCGTGGGATTGTCGCAGAGCCTCCGGTATCTATTTCCTTCGAATTGGTTGTTCCGCCTCATGAACAGTTCTCTGTTTGCTAGGATAGCGGTATACGGGTCGGAAGAGGACTTCTTGACGATGATGATCTTGTTCTTTGAACTGCCGAAGTTTCTCGTTCCGATTCCGAACGCGCAGATCGCGTATGTACCGGTCTTCACCGCTCGCCTCGATTTGTTTCTTGGTTTCTTCTTTGGCTGCATTTCACGCAGGCACCTTCATCCCTGCTCAAGTATAGTTTAGTTGTTGTTCAGGCATTCTCATAGATTAATTGTTATTTCGAGCCGCTAAGAAGCAGTATAGCAAGCGAGGTCAAACTAAAACGCTTCAACGTACAAAGAATCCCCATGATTTGACTGTAGGGGCCGTATTCCTCAGGCTTGCGTTACTTTCTCTGTGCACAACCGGCGCATTGGTCAGTTCTATCATTGAATTCGTCTTTGCTGGCGTATACAAGCTCGCGAACTTCAACATGTCCACGCGTCATACCCAGCACAAGACCCAGCATCTATCTCGCTACTGTCATCAATGACATATATGAAGGTGGATTCCCTTTCTATGGTCTGTTAGATCCGCGGCTTTTATCATTTACCGCTTAGGGCACTGCTGTACGATTGAATGCTCTATGTATCAACGCTCGAGTTCCCTAAGCCCTTCAATTTTGTTTAACTATCATCAGCCAGACTCTGAGACTCGAGCGACAGAATTGAATATTTCCAGGCTGATGCGCTTCCAGACTCGTACACTGCAAGAAAGCGAGGAGACCACATTTTATACCGTCTGTGAAGCCAACCATGGGCCGGCCGTAAGTTCAACCCCGGCTCTATCAGTGAATTCAATTTCCTTTTTCCTTTGAATTTGTTACTATGAAAGCGAGAATCTACACACAAGTACATTTACAGCAGGGTATGGCAGAAGAAAGTATACATCGTTGGTAATACCAATGCTTAAACAGCATTAGGCATATTCCGCTTTCTCGCCTCCGCGCCCTCTTCCGGGGTAGCCAGGACAAAATCATACTTCACAACTTGATGCATCTTTGCCTCTTTGAAGCCTCTCGCGCGGGTCACCTCGAGATCGGTTTCCGTAGTAGTTTCCTGAAAACACGGGTCTCAGAACATTTTCTCTCATACTAAAGCGAAGAAAGAGAGGACGTACGGCGATCAAGCTGCTTTTGACTCCGAACACGGCATCACTTGTGAGATACGGGTCGCCCTTGAAGTACAAGGATGTCACGAGTTTCTCAAATCCAGGTGCCTACGGTGGAAAAAGAATTGCTCTCAACCCGAAATTGCACGGAAAATGAAAGTTACCTCCAGCATCATGTGCAGATGTGCAGGTCTGAAAAAGTGCCGGCCAAGAGCCTTGACCATTTGACCTACCGGGCCGTCGCTCGGAATTGGGTAGGACACAGGACTGTATCATCCAAAGAAGTAGTAAACATCTTGTTTTTTACAGTCGAAAATGCAGGCCACTTACACTACGGCTCGGAAGAAGAACGAGCCGTCCTCCTTGGTGTAGATGCGGCCTCGGCAATCAGGACCCCCGCGTTGAGAGTACTAGACGTACGGCTGAATTAACTTGGGCTCAAAAAAGAGCAAACTAACTTGGGTGTCATATAACCCATCGCCGTCGGTCTCCCATGTGTCGATGAGGCAGTTTGGGATCGGATTCCCCTTGGTATCCAGGACCTTGCCTTCAATCCACATGTAGTCGCCTTTACCTTCGGACGCAATGCTGTCCCCGTTCTGAACTGAAATAAAATAAAATTCCGCCAGTGTAATGGACCTGTAGGAATAAATGATACTGACATTCCAAGGCATCGGTGGTGAAAAAAGGGCCGAGGACAGTGGCCTCGGTAGCGCCAGCGGGCTTGGCGTGGTTTATGGAATCGACGAGGCTTGATACACCAAGGGCATCCGAGAGCAGGATAAATTCTGCAGTACGAAAATCAACTTGAGCTTTCAGCTGAAGCTCGAAAATAGCTGCCTTGGCGAATATCAGTACACTCCTGACCGGTCTTCGTAAGGAATTCAAGCGCGGTCCTAACCTCATCGGTGAATCATAGAATGCCAACAATGAGAAGACATACATCCATTCCTCTGTCGTGATGGAAGTTTCACGAACAAAGTCGTGCAGGTGAGTAACCTATGCACGAATTGGAACAAAATCGACCGTCAAAATGAAGCCGTACCAAACTTTTGAACACAAACTTCATTCTTTCATCTTCACCTACAAGTCAACATCAACAGAGCTCTGCGTGGTCCGGAACCAATCAATGGTGCTCACAGTTAGAATTCATGGAAATTGCTGTTTCCGTGATATTGTCCGCCGACAAGTCAAGGATTTTGGGGAGTTTCGACAAGTCGATTCCTCTAGCTGGGCGGCCACGTTATTGGCTTTCGCTTCCTCGTGGGTCTCCAACATGACAATAGTCCGGTATGGCGTCTTGGAGGTTGTGGAACTTCAAGTGAAATCCAGGCTGATGATAAGCAGAAGGGCTTTAAAGCCAGATCGAAGTCGCTTTTGATCCCGTCGCGGTTGATCCGCGCTCAAATCAGCGCCAACACGCCTGATCATATTGGTTGAGTTCCGAAATACATTATTGGTCGCGTCAGTCGCACGCGAAGGCACGGCAGCTCATGGAAAAGAGGACGCCAATTAAAAATAGCTTGAATTTAGTTCTAAATACATCGGATTCCAACCACTGTGGACGAAAAACACGTAGTATTATTTTGTGTTGTACTGCGTGCTGAACCATGGATTCAATTCCGAAGGTCCATAGGAAAAACCGCCAGAATAGTACTATCTTATGGAGTATGGAACATAGGACATCGTGGGCGAGTTTGTGGGACCTTGAAGTCGAGCCGAACTCGCGCGTCACGGTTGATCCGCGCTCAAATCAGCGCCAACACGAGCACCTGATTACTGGTTTCATACTACGCGCTGAGCCGTGGGTTCGGGGGCCGTAAATATAGCTGAGAGTTGCAATCTTGTCTTTTCAGAGGAGTCCCATAAGCAGAAAGCTACAAGTAGTATTTGGTTCCGCTTACGGCTGAGGTATAACTGAGTTGGGAAGAATTTGTGGACTGCGGGCTACTCGGACTCCCCGAGCTCCCAACTCTCAAATCCTTGAAGTGCGGGGGAAGTTACTTAACTTAGTAGCTCTACACTCAATAGTCAGCGTGTTGGGGGCGAAGTCGAATCCTTAAACTTGAAGGTGTTCGACTCCAACAAGCGTGAGTGTTTTCTGCCTGATGGTACAGTTACAGGTGATACACTCCCATTTTTTTTTGGCTGCTGTTCTGTTTTACTTTTTTCTGGTTTAGATCTGTTCCGAGAACCATCCATTTAGTCTCTGGTAGACAGACGCTTCAACATTGAAACTCGTACCTCGTTTGTTGAAGTCTGTTAGTTACCACGGGGGTCCGATCGGGTCAGCAAGTTACTACATAATCACATTTATATGAAAAACGCTCGGCGAAAATTCAGAACAATCCTAGAATGGGTTGCCTCGGCTAAAAATCCATTCCGGGAATTTTTTGAACCTCAGTTGCGATCGAGAAGGATTTTTCTTTTGAGCTGCTGACAAATGGCATCAAATGTCGCACGGCTCTGAAGCCCTAGTCTCTCGTAGACAGACGCTCTATACAACCTTGCTCGTACCTCGCTACTGAAGCTAGTCTCTCGTAGACAGACGCTCTATACAACCTTGCTCGTACCTCGCTGTATAGAGTCTGTTAGTTACCGCGGGGTTGTGTATGTAAGTGCTCCCTTATTACGTGATCTTACATAAGTCTAGTAGGCGATGGTTCGAACCCGGCCGCAACACTCATTTTAAAAACAAAGTATTTTGCTGCCCCGCAGCCTTAGGTACCTCGCATTCGTATTTCCAAACTGCCAAGAGGCGCTGGGTGATTTCTCATCTTTTTTAGGCTATTGCAAGGTCAACTTTAAAAATTTGATGTTTCTGAGCCGAGCCGTTGCATACAAAAGTCGCGACCTCCACAGTATATTTTCAAGAGCCTTATTCAAGAACCTAAATCAATAGATAGTTATTAATAGATAATAAAGCCTCATAAGTCTTCAAATTAAGCAGAAAGTTGTGTTTCTCATGGAAAGGAACGCGACTCGGAAAAAGCTTAGCTAAGATTATGTAATAACGGAGCACTGCATACACAGGCCCGCGGTAAACACCAGACTACTGAAGCCCCGTTTCACTTCCGGTATTCTGAGGAGACAGTATGGTTTAGGTACATATGAAAGAGCCCCACGAAGTTGCAGTGGGTGAAGAGATGCCTTTTTTGACAAACCTTGGTGTCCGCGGTAACAACAGGTATCATCCATCACGCATCTTTCCGATAGTTGGCATGACACCACGCCGACGCATCTCCCCCTGACGATCTCGTCGCAGTTCCGGTCTACACAAGGTCTACACTTGCAACGGGGCGCGTGCCTTCTCAGTCATGGCAGATTCCAGCTTTCCTCCAGAATTAGAGCGTATTGTCTTTGAAATCGCCGCTGTCACATCCGGTGACCATTCCAAAGCTCATGTTAGTAGCACGGCGGGTCAAGGAATGGTATCGATAGGTTTATTATCGTAAAGTATCTGCGGACTCATGTTATGTACAGGGTCGAACCTCTCTTATATTGGGTACTCACTGTTATGCCGGCGTCTACCGGCAGCGATTCGCTGGTTCCCATCTGCAGGCTTGAAATCCTTCTGCGTTTACTCTCATCCAAACCCCCGTCATTCTTTCACTTCAACGTCGAAACGTTGTACATCGGTGGCATTTTCTCGCCCCAATCCGAAGTTTTCGTACCCCCAATCCTCGCCGCATGCACCGGTGTAACATCCCTCGTTGTAGCAATTAGCGTTCTCCCTCACTTGTCTGCGCTTAATGCCCTTCAGTCCTTGTCACGCCTCTCAATTGACCTCAAAGGTCTCTACGAACACTATCCCCTGGACTTTCCACAGCCCATGTTTCGCAATCTCATGCATCTCGAAATTACTGGTTTCTTGTGGACGCGCCAGGCTACACATATACCGGCGCTCTGTACGGGCCTTACCCTCATCCCGCATCTCACGCACCTCGCCTTCAGACAGATAACCTGGATCGATGCATTGCATCTACAGCTCCGGAATGCGCCACTGCAACGGCTGATGTGCATCATCTTTCTATGTTCATCTGATGGCGAGAAAAAGAGTTCTTGGCCTTCTTCAGCGGACCAACGATTCGTGACGATTGGACAGGAGAACTTCTGGATTGATTGGCAGCGCGGCATTCTTGCGGGGAAGGACTACTGGACACTGGCAGAGGCGTTTATCGCGGCGAAGCGAGCCAGGGAGATTCGTAGTAAGCCCTCTGGTTTCCCTTCATTTCGTGTCCGACGTTAATGTTACTCCGTGTTCCAGCGCCATGTGGCCGTACACCCGACAGCATGAGTGCCGGATGGTGGATTCGTTGATTTCGTGGTGTGCTTTCGGTTCTTGGCTAGGTCCGGTCAACTTCGTCGCCTTGGCGACCAAATGATAGTACTCCATCGTTTCTGTTGGATAAGTATGTGCAAACTGGAATTGAGGCGAACAACCTGATAGCGCGTGGACTGTGCCTGTTCTCTCCCGGACCGTTCTGATATGCTGATATTGAATATTGCGAATAATGGTGAAGGTCGGCGGCCGTGCAAGTTCTGAAACAAAATACCGAGATTCTACCCAAGCAAACGTGCATTGCTGTCGCTCCGGGAACTAGTCTTGATATTCACCACGCGTGTGCATAGTCAAGAGACGGTAAGGGCAGCTAGGGTCGAGCTTGGTCGCAGTGGGAGGTGCCATCCATCATTAAGGCGGCTTCGCGTGATTATCTCTGTATAACTGACGCCCCAACAGTTCGGTGGTGTAAAGAAGCGTCGAAGATCGAATCGATCATGCGGCTCGTGTGAAAAGACGATGTCCCTTGAGACGTGAAGGTGTGCTCGCACAGACTCCTGCGATATCGCTGCAAGGTCCCTAGGGTATATTACCACGGAAATACAGGTCTCCTCCTTCATTCCCTTCCGCTCCTCCCTCCCTTCCCCCTCCACCCCCTTGCAGCGGTGCCGAAGATGGCCACCCAGGTCGCAATTATTGATGACCGAGACCCTCTCATTGAATATGCCGGCACTTGGAATGGAGGCGGAATTGCGGCAGAGTTCAGTGGTACTACGAAATTTTCGACACTGGCGGGATCTACCGCATCTTTAACCTTTGTGGGTGAGTCAAATATGCACCGTGACCGCACAAATATTACGTTCAAGAACTCAACTTCTTATTCAGGAACCTCCGTTACCGTTTACGGTTCAGTCGCAGCCAGACATCCTTTCCAGTCTAGCTTAGGCTTCTTGGTTGACGGCTCCATCAGCGGCATATATACCGCTTCCAGCAACCTATCCGCTGACATCCATCATGAAGCGCTCTGGACATCGCCGACGATGAGCAACGGGACACACACTCTCGTGATCACCCAGGTCGAGACACAGACTTCTGGGGTGATTTACCTGGACTATATAATGTACAACACGACGTCGACCTCCGTCGGGTCGTATTTTATCGACGATCGCGACGAGCGCATCGCATATACTCCACCCTGGAGACAGGATAGCTCGGACCAGGACTTTCAGCACACCTCGCAGCGCAATTTGAAGTCCGGCGACTCGTTTTCTCTGATATTCGAAGGTGCAGATTTTTATTTTATTTTTCTGCGCGTCTCTGACTGCCTTTGGTCCAGGGACATCCATTTCATATTACGGCGGTATGACTTCTCTGACTATGAATGCGTCGATCGTTGTTGATGGAGGGCCGCCTCGATTCTTCATTCCGACCGCCACGGCAACGACAACCAATAACCTCATATTCAACTCCGGCGAGCTTTCTCCGGGGAACCACACACTCGTTGTTACTGCCGAAAATGATGAGCCCGTGTGGACCGACTATTTTCTTGTTACCCCAAACACACCGCTAACTTCCGGATCCACTTCGTCCGGCGCCTCTCCTTATGAACCATCCTCCTCTACACCTACACCCGCTGCCCCTCTTTCCACGCCTTGGATTGAGTTCTCCTCCACGACCTCTCCCATCTCCACTCCTTCAATTATTCCTTCCCTATCCCCAAAATCGAAGCCCATTGGGACGATAGTCGGTGCCGTCGTCGGGGCTGTGATGCTCATCGCACTCTTGGCCGCCGTTCTTTGTTTCAGGAGGCGCCGGCGTCAATCCCCCATGTGTGAGTTACAATTCTAAAATCTTTGGTATGGGTCATTAAATATTTTACAGTTTCCAGCTCGAACGACCTGAAACCGACACCTTTCCCGAACTTGGTGACCGCCCAAGCATACGGCTCGCCTCATGAATACCCCACTGTCGGGGGCTCCTTCTTAGCAACGTCCCCAACTTGCGCTAGTCTCATGTCGCCCTCAATAAGCTTTAATTCGTTCGGGGATGCGAAGTACCAGCCACCTCCGAGTCCACAGATCGCTGTGCTACCGAGTAGCAAAGTGTTGCGTGAGACTCAACGGCCGAATCCATTTTATGGAACTCCCTCTCGTCCCCCCGGAACTGTTGGTTCCTCGCGCGAGGATCCACCTCCGCACTACGAATTTCAAGTAGCGCAATGATGTATTATAGTGTGATATGTTCCGGCCGAAACTGTACACAAAGTAAGCTCCGTTCGGGGTAGTACCTTAAAATCTGCTTATCGACCTTTTAAAATCCGAATTCAAGCTGTGCATATATTTCTCCGGCCTCACTAGAAGTTTGTCAGATAGAAGGCGTGATTCCGGCTGTCCGGCGGCAGCGGTCCACAGCGCGGCACCACGGCACGTGTTGATGCGAAGTTTACAGCGGCCGCACGCCACGACGAAGTCCGACTCTCTTATAATCATCCATGGCATCCATCGTCGCCAGTATCATTTACACTCAATGCTTCTCGATCTGTACGTCGAACTTCTGCAGGAGATCGCAGGCAATGTCCTTACATTTACCAGGCTTCATGGAGTCGTTGTGTTGACCTGCTCTTTCACAGCTCGATACCGATGACCACCGGAGCTTCCGGGCAGTATGCAAAGATATCAACTTCGCGATGGAGCCCCTATTCTTCTCTTCGATTGCATTGAACCGTCCACATGTGCATCTGCGCTTCGAACGCTTTCTTTGGATCTTCGAAACTCTGGCGACCGGGAAAACTGGGTGGTCCCGGTACGCCAGGACGCTGAAGATTGTAGGGGAAGGATGGATCGAGGAAGAAGAGAAAACATCCAACCTTTCTGATACTGCGATGCGGGAGCTTTTTGTCTCAGCACTCGCGTCCATGAAGAATATTCAAACCGTCAGGTTAGTAAGAATTTGAGTTTAATCGGAATATTGAGCTATCGCTGACCGGAATTTTTTGGCAGTTGGGTGGTACACGAGGGCGTCGCTGTATGGCTGAGGAATGCCATGTGCGACTATCTGGACACACTGCCTTTTCTCGAGGTCCTTCAGGTTGAAGTAGACCACACCGCACTTCCTCTCGGTCGGATGCTAGGCCTTCGCACCTTGAAAATAACAACTCCTCACCATAGGCAGTGCCACACAGTCCAGCAGGTTTCACAAAGCGTTGAACAAAGCCACAAACTCACCACTCTGCATGTCCACGGCTTTAACGACTGGTCGGAGCTCTGGGTGAAACTGACTAGCTCGCAGACCCGTCTCAAAGAAATCTACACAAATGTTGTCACCACCGACCTCCTGGATTATCTTGGCTCTTACTCTGGGCTCGAAAGACTGTCGTTCATGCGCCCAGACGGGGGCAGCGCCGCCAAGGCGGATCACCTCGCGAACATTTTCTTCGAGACCGTCCTTCCGCGACATACAGACTCGCTCGTGGATTTGGCTTGCCCAGCCGGCTATGAAACCCGCTGGAGCTTTGGAACGCACAACGCAGACATTATTTCGGATCTGTCGAGGTTGACAAGTCTCAAAATGAGCGTCAACCACGAGAACGTGGCGGACGTCGAGCTTACGATTAACGCTGTGGTACGTGACCTATTACTTGTAATTTAGTAAAGTGCGAAAACACTGAACAACCATACTCCAGGATCTCCTTCTTCGGACTGCGGTCCAGTTGCCCGACCTTCGCAGCATACATATATCTTCTGCGGAGGCCGAGAGGCACCGTGGTGTCGCGTCCCGAACTCGGGCAATGATGGGATACAGCGAGAACGTCTACCACGCGATCACGGCGACAGTGCAGCAGTTTTGCTCCTACGACACGTCCTCTGCCATTCTGCTTGTCAACAGACACTATTACAAGCTCCAGGCTACTCGAGTGGGCGGTGGCACACTTTACAAAGACCCGACCGTACAGGAGAGGGTCATCTTTGCATACTCCCAGTTGGACACGGGATTTTTGGGTTAGATCTTGTATGTATCGTGCATAGATGTTAGATTTTTCGCGCTAAACTATCATTGGGTTTCATGTAATCTGTTTGGTTTGGCAATAGAGAATGCTTTTCGCTGAAAACTGACGCACATGATGCGACCTGGGAATGCTCAGACAAGGTTTGGTGGCGGGAGGCCCGCGTCTGCGCTCACATTAGCAATGTGTTGCCAGTTCACGCAGATGAGCCCGTTCGATTCGGGTCCAGGCCATGTGGCGTAGCTTTCGTTTATTTTTCTGTTCCAATGGGCCGAGTCAGAATACGGCTTGGTTGTTTGATGTAGTGCTTCATATCATATCGTCGAGTCCAAGAAAAATCTATCTCCTCCCACCAAGTACTTCAGCACACGCTCCTCAGGCTCCGCGCAGTGCCAGAACTCCACCCGCTCGCTCATACACCACCAGATCCATCAGGACATCCCGTCTCGTCGCCGTCAGGTAGTCCGGCTGGAATTTATGGCAACACACCACCACCCCACTCTCGCACAGCCGCGTCAGAATCCGGCGCACCGTCCGTAGTGCTAGCTGCTTCGGCACGAGGTAGACGAACACATGGGTGACGTTCTGGCGCCCCAGCTGGCCGTAAAGGTCGCCCAAATCCTCGTTGAAGTCGTACGTGAGCCAAGACACGTGTGCACCCGCAGACACGGCATTGAGCGCCGCAGTTTTGATGAGCCCGCCGTTGTAGTCAATACCCACGCCGCGGACGGGTGAGCCAAATGAACGTATGCGGTTGACGTAGCTCAGGAGCCCGATGAGGAATTCGCCGTCGCCGCAACCAAGGTCGCATACGACTGATGTGGGTGTTGTCGCCGAAGGGAGAAGGTCAAGACGCATGAGTGTCGCTGCCGCTCGCATGGTACCCGGTCCTGTCTCGATATAAGGCGCAAGAATACCGGAATAGCCTGAAGGAATATAGTCCAGGTCGTGGAAGGCGAATGTTGGGCCGTCGATGGGATCCCAATCCTCTTCTGAGACACTATAGGAGGTGGGGGAATTGGATGAATTTCAGATACGGAATTAGCCAGCTGTGGGCTGTTTGTGCACGGACCGTGTCCGCACTGAAGCATTCATCTTCGAGGCTGGAAAAGTCGCTGATTGCGAAGTGCTGGTGAGTGTTAAGAGCAGACCCAGCTGATGCCATCATTTTCTTATCGTCACGTGCCTATTCGAATTGGCACGATGGCTCAAAATAGTTCTCGAATCCGTGTAAGTACGCAACATTCCAACTAGCGATTCGGCTGAATTTTCCTGCTAAGTGAAAGTTGAAGATGATAGATGATATTGGCTTATGGCCATCAAGGATCTCTTCCGGCACCATCAGTATCGAGTGATGATTGATCTTATTTGAGGTACGCGAGCTTTACCGAGCACTGATGGGACCTCGACGCTCATTCTGCACCAGTCTTCAGTCTCTTCACCGCGCTCTCACCTGTGTCTGGCCCTGCCCCTCGCAAGCATCAGATGCGAATGATTGTACTAGGACATTCGGGGCGTTCGACGCCGGCGTTCATTGGGCGTTCGTATTATGCGGACAGGGTTTGTATGGCACGAACCCTCACGAACCCTTGATGAGGCCGCAAATTTCATGAACGAGCGCCGTTCTACCTGGTCGGCGCTGGTCATCAGCCTCGGCTTTCTTTCCTATAAATCTGGAACACTTGAATACGTGATCCCAAAACAATGCGTAGTACCACGGCCATTACTGGGCTTGCATTGGTGTCCAAGGGTTTCGCGGCCTCGGTCAGACCTCATCTCGTACCAACCCCCACGATTGGATCGCCTCTCAACTCTGGGTCTGTTCTTGACAAACGCGCTGTAATCGAGTCTTGCTTGTACAATGATGCGGAGAGCTCGTGCTCCAATCTCGCTGGGAACTGTGTAGACTCGGTGACTTGGGACGTCAGTCTTCGAAAAAGCAACCGCACTCCAGGAAAATAACGAGAGCTTATTTTTACAGTATGCGCAAAATCTTTGGAGTCTTAGATCCTGTGTTGCTGCTGCTACCTGCTACGGCGTGAGTCACATATTTCTTCGCGCTTCCTCGCGTCTCATTTCCTGTGATCGTCAGGTGGGAAATTTGATCACGAGTGTTGAATGTCAGACGGGATTCAATGTTACCAACACTCAGGCGTCGCTGAATACCACCGTAGGGCAAATATCTCGATGGATTATGGTTTACTTATTAATCGCGAGTAGATCTACTCCAGCATCGTGGGCGCGGCCTCCGGCCAAACATCTCTCAACATGACGCAACAAAACTACATCGATTTTTATTACGGAGAGCTCGCCGCGGTCAATAGTACTAGTCAGCCAACGTAAGGACATGATTCTCCCCATGATGCAGAACTTTGAGAAGGATTCATTGCAGCTCGACCATCGTCGTTGTCGCGTGGTGGAATGCCATCATCGCTTGGGCTGCGATACGGAATGCGAATGCTCTCCCTTACGCTAGGTGTGCGGCCTGCCTACTCCTAGGAACCTACTTGACCAAGTTCCAGTTTCAATGCGTGGCTCCTTTCTTCCAGTTTTCCTTCTGTTACGGTTCGTTCCCGGCCTCTATCTGCAGTAAATCTGACGGGCACTCCATAGACGAGTAGTGCTCCCTCTTTGGCATCGTACACTCAAGTAGAATGGAGTAAGTGCGAACGAGTTCAATGGATAACCACTAATTTGCACAGATCCAAACCCCGTTCCCCCTCCTGGTGCAGTTTCCGAGACGTTTGTGGGGTCCGGGACCACCGTGATCATTGCGATTCCGACCACCACAACCTCCATTGTTGTAGCGCGCGCAACTATCACACTTGCACCAGGAGGTACACCAATTAACGCACCCGTCCCTACGAGCATATCGCAGCCTGGTGCCCTAACTCCAACGTGGAGTAAGTAATTATTAACCCATCCCAATCTCATTCGGGTATGCAGACTGAGATTTTCACATTTCAGACCCTAACATGATTCCACCGACCTCGGTGGCCAGCATTACTTTTTCCGCACCTCCGTCCTACACCACCGTTGTAGCGGTTCCCACTGCATCTAATTCGCCGCCGCAGAATATCACAGGGTCGCCCGGCGACAAGAACAGTGACGGCGAAAACTGGTGGCTCCTCCTGTTTGGCGGGGTCATCGGCGGATTGCTTCCCGCTGATATTGCGATTGCCGCCGGTGTAAGGCCGACTGCGGCGCCTCCTGCGGGGTGGACGGGGTCGTGGTCGGATCCGGATCCACGCTCACTTCAACTCGGACCAGCCAGTCGGCTAGCAGCTCGTCGTCGTCGTCAACCACATCGTGTCCCCGGCCTACATCCGTCTACGCGCTGTCCGACGATTCCGAAAACTCGGACTGGGAGGATGAGGGCACAGATCCCGATCGCAGACGGGCCGCAGATTTCACTCCCCAGCCTCGCGCTGGTCGTTGTAAGCTTCCTCCGCTGCCCTGGACGTTCCGGTTCCGATGTACTACGATTAGCTATCGCCGTTAACAGATGTGGCCTCACCGTCGTCAATCCCACCTCTGTCTCCTTGGGTGCTGGGCAATACTATAGCATCGGCCTCAAGTCGCTAGGCGGAGTAAACACCGCGCTTTCTGTGACGCAGGTGGGGTCGCGGCCGGTCGGAAATGGAGCCGGCACAGTCGCACGTACGCACGCACTCCGTTTGATCACTATTCGTTCATTTACCATCGTATCCGTCAGAGGAGCATGTTTTTGAGTGAGTTTCTTGAACTGTCAAAAATTCAATCATGACTCGACATAGGCTGGGATATATCGATCAATTCTTCAGCGCAGCTCTGGACTCTGGCCTAGCCTGTAGTTGGTACGACCACTTCATCCCCGTCGATTTCCAAGCTCTCACCGCAACTCAGGATCCAGAACAATGTTTGGAATTTTGCCAGGCAGGACGGGAGTAATCTCGGGGTTGCGCTGCTCAACGCGATTGACCAGGTGGGTAACCCATTATTACTTCCACCCAACGCTGAATAACCTTCTCATGGTCTACAGGTGGCAAACATGGTAGCGTTTTCCACCATTAACCATTGCTTTTGACTTAACTTTCCCACCACCAGGTTTGGGTACGGCTTATATTATTTCCTTTGTACATCCAATTGAATCCGTATCATTGGGTCGACAAGCCGATGAATCAGGGCGAGTCTTCATCACTCGTCGTCTGTATTGTCTTTGATCGGGCCGCGTCACAGCCAAGTCGAACGTGGTAAACCAGAACAAAGCCACAGCGAACAGCCCTCCACAGAGCGCGAACATAGACGGGATCACGAACTTCGTGTCCTCTGCGAACGCCATCCAAGATGTGGAGTATTTTGCACGGAACTTCGCTGCGCTCGGGGCCTGAAAGTGTCATCGTTCTTCCAGGCGCGATGGTTCTCATGGCACCATTCACAGATTTTGGGGGTACGGCAGCAATTTTTCAAGCTACAGCCTTGAGCGTTCAAGACCTCTTGGCCGAAATCACCCCCGATACGCCGGACGCGAATCTTCCCCTGGAATTCAATACCTGGTTGCGTTCCCTCATCGCCACGTATCCCGGTGGATGCACGTAAGCTGGTTCTTGAACGCGAAAAAACCGAGAATTGTGCTCATTTTATGCAGGTCCCGGGCCACCAATGTCTACAACTATTATGTGAACAGGATGAACTCCGTTAGCGTATCCACTGGAGTGGCACCTGTACCCCAATGCTTCCCACTGTATCACTCGGCCGTACGTTTTCACACATTTTTTGCCCCAATCCCCCGCGGACTGACAGGTGGAATTAGTTCAACCCTCAGACTTTTAACTTCGCGGTAGATATCCGTTTTATCCATCCCGAAGCGCATCCTCTGATGAATTAACTCGCGGCCAGAGCCTTGTTCCACCTCCTCCGACCACAGGAGGTTGTGACGTTCCTGGGACTGAAGGTTTAATCAGTCTTGGTCTCGACGCGGCTGGTACCCCCATCTTTTTATCTGGGCTTGCAAAGATCTTGGGCTCAGGGAATACGGCAAGTCATCTAGCCATTTCATTTGGTCACATTTACCTGACATTTCACATGACCGCAGAATTATCATGGATTGGGACCCGCGGTAGGCTCCGCTTTCCATCTGAGCGCGGTGGATCTCTCCGGTGGTCTCGCAGCCTGCCAGGGAGTGTATGAATTCGGAACAGGCAATGCTGCGCCAGTAACGATTGCGCCCACTATCGCGCTAAGGTGTAACGGTCAATCGGGCAACAGGGTCGTCGCTCCACTCGACTTTGTGATCAATGGCCAAACTCTCCACTGCGTCACCCTGGCCATCAATGATGGTTCGAATAGGCTTGTGCCCTACTGCACAGCGACAGCTTCGGCGGCAAATCTTAACACTTGTGCTACTCTCCTGAAATTGGTTTTCCCGCAGGCTGTCCTCGGAGCCGCCAACTATTTCTTCCACCCTTAATTTGTAGAAGCAGTATTATTCAACTCGAATTCATTTGCATTCTCGCTTTCCCCATTCCATATTCATTTATTTAGAGATAATTCGTTGCACGGGCTTTGGTTTCAAGCATTTTGCTCAACCCTTCGGCCTGTCAAGTTGGCTGCAAGGTGGAGATCAATTATTGTCATTGATACAAAAGTTCAAGTTGAACTTCGGGCATCTAGCACATGACAATATAAGTACGTACGCACAAAAATACTGATTTTGGGACACGATGTTCGGCTTCCGTGAAAATAGATATGGCTTGGTGGCGGCGAGGTCCCCGTCTGCGATGCATGAAGTATCGCTTCGGCGATACAGATTCTTGAAGACAACGCGCGTTCGATTCGGGCCCCCATCTGCCATTCGTGAGTAGATGTTTCCTAGGAATCTTCTAGACAATCTCCGTTCGATTCCGGGCCAGATCATAACATGCCAGACAATATAATTTTGCCTTTTTAGTTGTTAATTTGATTAGTAGACTCAAGGGGCAATACGCTGCATACGGCGAACAGGAATCGATTCTGGGGAAAGATCATTGATCTGCAGTAATTGAAAGATGTCGCATAAATTAAATTCGCGGAGATAAAAAAAATTCGTCCGTATCTGCACTCTATTATTGGGTCAAGGATCCTGCAGACAAATCCCCGTTCGATTCGGGTCCAGGCTATGGGGCCGGGAGGTCGCAATGAAAATTTGCCTTTTTTGTCTGTTAATTGTGAACCAGGACTCAAGGGGTAAAACGCTGCATACGGCGGACAGGAATCGATCCTGGGGTACAGATTTCCACATTTTTCACCTCCAGACGTGTGATTATTGATCTGCAGCCAATCTGCAGCAATTGAAAAATCTCGCCCTAAATCAGGTTTGTGGAAGCATATATAAGGCTTGGTAGCGGGAGGTCCGCAGCTGCGATGTGTAAGGTGTAGAGATTGCCTAGTCTCTCGTAGACAGACGCTACAACAGAATTGTGCTCGTACCTCGCATGTTGTAGAGATTGCCTGATTCTTGCAGACAACGCCCGTTCAATCCGGGTTCAAGCCATGGCATGTCAAAGGAATAGAACTTTGCCTTTTTATTTTCTAGCTCGACCAGTATTCTCAACTCGTTTGAACCAAGACTCACTGGTACTCAAGCGGTAAAACGCTGCGTATTTTAACCATGTGCAAAGAGTTGGAATGACTGCGACACCGTCCGTATATATGCTTAGTAGGAAGAGCAATCTCCAGGTTCGAGCAAATCTATGGCACCCGATGCCGGTTCGACAAGCCATATTCCGTGGGATCTAATTATTTTCCCTGCCGGCACGAACGCGATCGCAACGATTCAGAACTTGAATTGCGCCACGGGAACTCAACTCTGAAAAATGCTTCTCCGAAGAATCAAACCTTCGGAGTTGCATTATTCATGTACAGATCGATTGTTGAACGGCAGCCCTCATGCATTATCACGAAATTATCCATGTTCACATTCAAGTTGGACTAGAACTCACGGCGCCCCGCTATACAGCTGCTGCCCGTTCTTCTTGAAGTTCGTGATAACCTTCTGCCCACTAGCACTCACGGCCCACTCCGCGAACGAAAGGGCCATCGTCGTGTTCTGCGCCCGCTTGCCGACCAACAGATGCGCCGGGTTCAGTAGCAGGTCGTCCGCAGCGTCCGTCGCAGCCTTGTACACCACCATCTGACTCGCGACGTCCTCGGGGAGGGAGAGGAGCGTCCCACGGTCTGTGAGGGTGTACTCCTTCAGCAGGATGGACGCTGTGAGTGCCTCGATGGGGAAGGCGATGTATTGATGATACCACATCGTATAGGGTATCGCCCAGGGTACCTACATTCCGCGTTAATGTCTTGAAGAGCGGGTGAATTATTTGCGACTTGCCTGGCCAATGCCCAGCCACAACTGACTTTCTTTGATGTTCGTGGCGGACTTGTCGTAACGGCTTAGGAAGCGGACCGGGACAGTGTTGTTAGTGTTATTAGTGGTGGCACTAGCAGCGGCGTCCGCCGCCTGGAATATTTGCGAAAAGATGGTCAACACGTCTGCACTCCCATTCACAGACGCGGGGTTCTCGGGCGGGCCGGTGACGAGGAAGTGATCGCGGAAAATATAATATGTCCTTGCGTCTACGATGCCTTCTACGCACGCGAGCTGCTCGGCGGCAGGATTGTAGGTGATGCCGACGTCCGCGTCGCCACTCTGGAGGTATTTGATCGTGCCGGTGGTGTCACTTAGGACCCAGCTGACCCGGAAAGGTGCGGAGCCGTTGGCGACACTGTGTTGAATGAAGGCGTCGGCGAGGGCTGAGTGCGTGTATCAGGGACTGTCTCGGGAGAACAAGGCGTTACCTTTTACCAGGCCGCTCTGGCCGGCGCCGCCGTTGCCGATGCGCAAGGAGATTGGGGAGGTGGTGGAATGGAAGCCACCGTCGTAAATTTCCTGCGGTGCGATGCCGGCTGCTAGAGATGGCGTCATGGCGTATGGGCAACAGGTTGCGGCCTGTTGCGGCGATCTCAGGCATGTGCTCCTGACCCATTTGGAGCATCGGCTCGGTACTGATACCCGTGTGGGAAAAAAAAAGAAAAAAGAAACTGAAAAAATGCAATTTGGGAGAGGTTCCGAGATTTTGTTCGAGCAGTGCTCAGCCACAGATCAGCTTGTCAGTTGCCATTCTTCGACACTGCTTGAAAGATACAGGTTTAAAAAAAGACATTCTAAAGCCCGAAGGAGAAACAATGTGGTAGCATGCATGAATATATTTGTGGCGGTGCGGCATTGAACAAGGAACACACTAGCAAAATGAAGCTCTTTCGATACTCAGCGGAGTTTCAATTCACGTCGGCTCAATTGGTTGTCAGACATGGATCTTTACGGTACCTCTTTATAAATTAAAGCATGTCCGAAGCTTTTAAACTCCACTTTTGGGAAATCAGCTCCGAGTGTTGGGAACATCACTCTTATACTTTGGATGGGCGGCAATTCAATCGCTAATGACTCGACCGCGCTCTTGTGTGCTTAAAAAAACTTTGAGCGGTATAGTTGGTTGCAGCTACAGAGGCATAAAATTAGGTTTGTGAAAGGGCTTGGTAGCGGGCGGTTCACCTCTCCGTGTCATAGATCAGAACATCAATCTTGCGCATGGCGTCGAGGATGCTGGTTCGATTTCCGCCCAGCCACGAGAGGTGCCGACCCTGTGTTTAATTCCTCCACTGCCGTTAACTAAGGCTCGATTTTTCTACAATCACGCGTTATTTGTACATGTGTACGCGCCCAGTGCAACGTGCCCCATCAATCTGTCCTCGTCTTCCCACTACAAATTTATTCAAGTGCGCTGGCCCTTGGTCCCACTTACCCCTGCTTTTCCTTCCTGCGTCTTATACTCAAGTTCGTATTCCAGTATCTAACGCAATATAAAAAATAAAATAAAAAAATGGGCTCTGCGCAGAGCACTCACGCCCGAAGCCACAGCCGTCGCTGCCGCCGCCGTCGAGTGCGCTCGCTGTTGCGTGCTCTGCCTTCCATCCTTTGAGTTCGGGCACGTCTTCCTCTTCCGGATCGGCTTCCGGCTCTGCAGAGCCGCACTGGATAAGGTAGCCAAATCGAAAAAGAGCAAGCGCAAGTCGATCGCTGTGCCTGCAGCCTCTGCCTCTAACTCTGCACCCGCACCGACAGTGGATACCGAGACTGACTCTCCTGCCCCTGCACCCGCACTTGGTCAGACGGACGCGGACGCGGAGGCATTTTCTTCGTCTTCCTCCGCACAGCAAAGCACTCTGAAGCGTGCTCGCCGCCGCCGTCGGCGGTCTAGGTGGCGGTCTCGAAACCAATTCCTTCCCTCTCCTCTTGGATTTGAGCTCTCCTTCTGTCGAATCCCAACGACTCTCGGCGATATCGTCGAGCAAAAGTACAAGCGACCTGGGCCGCCCAGGTGGCTTGTACTCGACCCGGCTCCGGCTCGGTAGCACTGTCTCCCCAATATCAATTCCGAATGAAGGCTCATGGCTGTTCCCGCAAACAGTGGTGTATCTCATTGCCTCCAGTTCACCCCTCTGCGGCGCCGCCAATTTCGCCGCTGTCCGTGTATCAACGTGTGTCTGCGGACGTCGATGAAGGTGCCGGTGGCAAGAGAAACTCAGAACCTTGGGTCAGTGACCGTCCTGTCGCCTGCGCTGCTGCCTAGTGCGAACGGCCTTTATTGCGTACGCACCTCAGGCTTCAATCCTACCTGGGTATCCATTGATACATGTTATATTGTAGCGTCTTCTGCGATGCGAACACAGCAAACGTTCGGCTTCCAAGTTTCGCTACCACACTCTCGGCCTCTACCCCCCGTTTTCATACTATACATAACGGCTTCGGCGAGGTGACGTCACCGGGGCTGAATCGCGCCTAATCCATCGTTTCGGACTCGGCTCCCGCCTCTCGAGAGACTGCCCCCAGATTCGCCAGCGCACATATATTAACAACGTGTACTCCAGAAGCCCGCAATCTCCCCGCCTCCTTGTAGTCGCGTTTCCGCCATTCAGTCCAGGCTACGACTGTTCCATACCAAAAGCCACCCATGCTCTCCACCGCCTCTCTCACGAGCATACCCCCTGCATCTCTGGAGGGTCGCATTGGAGCGCTACGGAAAATATTTGTGAATATCTGTATACGTACTCGTTCCACAGACGTCGCGCCATGGGATCGGTCGGCCCAGGACGTAACGTGTTCCCCATCTTCCGTCTTACCATCACCCCGAGCATCTCCCAGTCTTTGAAATTCTCCGCAAGTTCTTCGCTTAATGGATATCAGGGCCTAGGCTGACGAATGCGACGCGAGCGTTGCTTAGATTCTGCTTCTCAATCAAGGCGAGAGGGGCGATATTACAGTGAGTCTGCGTCCTGTTACTTCTCGGTGTTACCGCTCATGTTCCACTCTACTCCCCACCTTCGGCCGTCTCAGCATAGCACCGCGCTGGATATCCCCATGCTCCAGCTGACCCTCAATGTGGCCAGGCCTGATCACTGAAATACACCGCCATCGACCCTGCCCCGCAAGGACAATATAGCGAAACATCGACCTCGTGTGGAGGCTCCCAATTCTGCGCGCCCCTCGTTCTCAACCTCCTCGTTCGTGTCAGTGTCGGTGGGCCCTGTACCTCCAAGGGACGAGCGCTTCATCGTACGCTGACAGACATCCAGGGCTCACCGACCATGCGTCGTTCGGGTATCTGAAATGAAGGAGACGGACAAATTCGATGGCATGATGTCCGGGTCGCAAATACTTGGCAAGGACGACGATGGAAAACTCCGAGATCGCGTTCACGGTGGCTGGGACGTTATCGCTTGTAGCGGCGGGCAGCGATGATTCCTAGCGCGCAGGACGTGAGGAGGAAGAAGGGACGACGCGAGGAAGCTTAAGGTGAGTGTGTTTTCTACTGCTGCCAACACTCACGTCTTGTTCTACCTACTCCCCGCTCACTGGGTACCAGCGAAGGGCTTGATCATTAAAGCGTACGTACCTGTCTTTGGTTTCGTCTGCCCCGCTAACGACGGCATGGTACAGCTGCCGCTGGTACCGCCGCCACCAACACCACAATCTCGTCTGCATCCATCCTCCATACTCACGTTCATGTCGGCCGTCGAACACCAAGGACGGTGTTGCCGGGCGAGTTGATTCTCGCTACGACCGAGTGACCGATTTATTCTTGGGACTTTTCGCTCCTTCGGTGTTCAGCGGGTGGCGCCCTCCTACTTATTCGACAAACGGTTTCTGCGATGAAGGACTCAATGGCACGACGTTCAGGCCCAAGTACTCGACGGGGACAACGATGGAAACCTGCGAGTCTCGTTTCTGCGGCTGGGTTTTGGGGCTGACTACGAGGTAGGAGGTTCGACGTGAGGAAGGTGAGTGTGATCAGAGCGACTGCTTAGTGCTAGCAGTAACGTCCGCTGCTACCCAGGGCCGGCTCTCTCAACACCCACCAAGCGCTTCATCCTTCAAGCGTACATGCACACTTCTCATCTATTCTTCCGGCCCCGCTAACGACGGTATGCTTCAGCCCCGGATACCTTCCATGGCTACGCTACAACTATGGCGAGCCTCGACACTCGGCACTTGCCGACCACCCAACCCCAACGGCGACGGCGCGGGGCGGCTGCAACCTCTAGGAGATCCTCAAGTCAAAATCTTTTCACCTGAGGATCTCCTAAAGTTCTGCGGCCAGAGAAAATGGATGGAACGACTTTCGGGGCGCAAATAATGTGCACGGATGAAGATGAAAATCGGCCGCTCGTCTCGGCATCTGGGGACGTTGTGGCTGGTAGAGCCCAGCAGCAATGGTTCCAAGAGATAATGTGCCGGAGGTCAGTCGTTGTAGCGCCACTACCTCCCGCCAATGCTCACGCCCGGCTCCGCATACCCGCAGTTCTCTCAGCACCTGGTGAGGGCTTGATATTTAAAGCGTGCGTGATCGCTCGCCATCTATTTTCTTCTGCCCCACCGACATGCTGCAGCTCCGCCAACGACAACGAAAGAGTGTTACCTGCTTCCACGCCTGATAGTCGCACTTCTCCTGGCCACCAGACATCAACGGCGGCCTCGCGAGGCCGATGTTGACTTGGTGATTCCCGCCCCTACCACGGAAGGGGCCGATTTATTTTTGGGGACTGCTAGTTTGTACTACCGCCAAAATGTCATCCCTCTCTGATAACTCAGCGTGTTTCACTGGGCGTTCACATAAAGAGGAGGAATGGGCGAATCCCGCCCATCGATAAACATCCTGGCTAGCTCACGGGTTCCAAGATCCTTCCGTTTCCCGTTGGAGAAAAGGGTGGAGCGTCCGATACTCTCGCCCTTTATGATTTATGATTGTACCTGCATCTTGATAGGCTCTCTCGATTCTCTTAGGCCTTTTGCTCGGTATTTGACATTCATCTCCAAGCCTTTTCCTTCACGAATCACCACGCACAATGGTAGTAGGATCTGCCAGGCGCTATCCTACTGAGACAGTGCGTGCCATGTCACTCCTGTCAAGGTGAGTGCGCGTTTCATTCTGCTGCCTGTCGTTCATCAGTATTCTTCCATGTATCGTGATCTGATATCCCTGGAACTTGATAGGGAGCCAGAATATTGGCGATTGGCCCTGCAGACAACGCTCATGTTGCTTCTTCTGGCCTCAACAGCCACTTTGCCACATGCCCTCAATGCGGCAGAGCGCTCCGTTATTTAACAAGTCCTGTGTGATAACTGTATTTTGGTCCTTGTGATGCATTTACAGGCGCCGAGTAGCCTGTACAAACGAGGCTAACTCCGAATTTAACATTGGAGGCGTCTACCCCGGCTGGATAATATTAATGTCCATTCTGTGTGCGGATCATTCATCCGCCCCTGGACCCCATTTGTCGAATGCCTATAGATGTTCATGCGAATACCCACGAGCCGGGCGCAGTTATGACCCAGACTCGGTTGAAGAAGTATCACCGGAAATAAATTCCATCTCACCCCAAATTCGGCTATCTACCACAGCGATCTCTGCATCTCCGAATGGCACAACTGGTGACCCAGAATGGCCCACGCTGAGCGGCGAACTCCCTGACGGCTGGCAATTATATTACTGTCCATCCCGTCTGCTGGAAGATCATCCAAAATGGTAACCGGCGGTCGGGTTGGCGACTTCGAAGTTTGTTGACTGTGAATAGTATTGGAAATATCTCAAACCGTTAACCTAATCTTAGCTACCATGGTCTAGGTCGCAGATGTTGTAATTCATTGATGTTGACCGGTTTTCCCGCTGTGAGCCGCTCTCAAAACTCTATTCTCTTTCATTCATTTTGTCGGATAAGCTTGTGAGGTATCGCCCGCTGGCAATCACCGTCGAACCAGCAGATTCATTTCCACTTCACCGAGATGTATTACATTTCCACCGTGGCGGCGCCATCAAATTAATTGTAGTTCGTGCCTACTGCAATCTCTACACGGATCAATTAGCCAACCACTTAAAAAAATGGAATTCTCCCGCGATGCGCTGGCACGGAAGGGATACACCACCGCCGTTTTGTCGGTTTCCAACCGTTGTCCCTCACCCCTGCCTGCAGGCTGTACATTCGGTGCAAGGCCAATGGAATTATATGACGCAAGTCGATCCTTCCACTGCTTCTGTCAAACGAGGTGCTTAATTTCGTCGAGTTCTCCTGGTCGGCTGTTCGGGAGGAGCTTGTGAACCCGCGCTCCCCGGACGCGACCTCGATGTTCATTTATCTTCATACGGTTCCCGCGAGGCGCATTTCTGTTTTTGAGGCTGTCATAAACGTCTGAACGTGGGGTATTGGGGTATGTGATTGACAAAATGGACGTGATTGTGCATCAATGGCTGTGTGCTGTTGCCCCATCCTTACGCGAGTTGGATCTGAATAAACACCCGATTTCGTGCAGGCCGTCGGGTCCATATTATTCTGTGCGACGGTTCAAATTGGACCAATGCGGTAATTGGAATCCACGATGGCCGGAATTCAAGAACGGTCACACCGCCAACAATCCACGGTCTTTGAATTTCGAGGGTTCCTGACACTTCACATTTCGCCCCTGCGATCGACTAAGTTGAGCTCTGATCCACAAAACATGTTTGAGAAAAAAAAGGTCATCTGTGTCTAAAATAAAATCGCTTAACGCAAGGCCACAGTTGCTGCTGTCAGCTCTAACTTAGGAGATACGCGCCATGATGTTCTTCAATGGACAATATGTCTATTCTTCCATCGCATCATTTCGGCCCTCACGGAATTCGTGTAAGTCCCACGTTCCAGAATTGGACATCTACAAGTTCTCTTTAATACTCAGCTCGGGCCCCGTGGCGGACTCATCTTGAGGAGACGGCCAAGTCAAAGATGCTGCCGGGTTTCGGTGTGAACGGCTCCTGAACGACTGCTGGGTTGTTGCCCCATCGCCATTTACGCGACCCTTTTCTGACATATGAGGGCCCAAATTTCACCAGCTTTAGGGTTGCGACCTTGACGCCTATGTAAGTTCTAGTCGCAAACAGATTTCCGTTTAGAGTTAACGTTTCCATTCAGTTTTCCGACCCTGGACAGCCCTTAAGTCCGTGAGTTACGTGAATGCTTGGAAGCGACGTCGCCGAGAGTGCCGGGAAGGCGGGTCGCACCATTTGAGCCCCGTCCCTTTTTTGAAAAAGGTTCTCCAATGAGGAGTTTATGCTCCATTGTGGACGAACATAGCTTTCCTGGTTATTTAACTGGGCAAATCGGATCCGTAATGCCCAGGCGTCTGGAGGGCTTTCTGAGCATTATATGAAGGCTTGGCTTTCGGAACAACGAACTAATATAAAAAGATTCAATTCCTAAACGTAATCGACAACATGGTGGGAACACAAAAAAATAAAGATGTTTCCGACGCTGATTAGCCACTTCATCAGTATGAGCATCGATAAATGGCATGCCCAGTGTCGGAAGAACGACCAATCTTCTCGCCGCGACTCTTCGCACACCCACGATGAGGTGATTGAGTTCAGAAGAACAAGCGCAACGAGGGACTGTAAAGGAACAGCAAATTTTCGGGCTCCGCTTTTATGCTTTGCTGGCAGCACGTGACTGGTCCGTGCGCCGCAGGCTTGTGCTTTATAAGGACGATTCATCAATCTCGCTTCTTTATCGAAAGTTCACCTCGCGGGCTGATATTTGGGGTCTCCCTTCGGCGTCTACTCGTATTCGCAGCTCGGGGAGATCTTGAGCTTTCTACGTGCAGGGAGAGCGACACTTCCACCCAAGATCGCGCCGATATTGCCAGGTCGGTGGCGGCCCGTATGGAAGTTACACCTTGTCTGTTTACTTGCAGTCTATCTCCTCTGTTACCCCTTCTATTGAATGAATATTTTTGTGTACAATGCGAGTCTTGTCTCTGGAGTCCTTGAACTGGTGTATGGACGGTCATGCACTGTCCTTTTTGTCGTCTTGAATATGCTGGCCAGCCCAAACCTTCCCGCCGTCCTCAAGCATATTTTAACGTCGCAGTCATAATAATTGCTATCTCCCCACCAATTCACATTCTTGTGCGTTTGCGATACGCTCGAATCGGACGCTGGCAACCTACCAGTTCCCCACGGCATCATATGCGGAAGGCTGAACATCCCCGCGAATCGGGTCCACTCGTATGTATCAGCGTTCACAAAGTAGCGAAACTATTGAGGTCTGGAAGAAGCACCGGCGAAAACTCAAATTTAATCTCGCAAACCCTCCTCCGATCACCCAACGGTGAATTCGAAATATGCTTGTCTATAAAGTCTCTTTTCATGTTCGATCGATGATCGGATCCAACCGCCCGGTCTTCTAGCTCGGCTTCCGCCCGCCCCTTCCCGCTCCTCGAACAATGTGAGTACACGTTAATAGCCAACAATATGATGAACTTCGCCCCTTGATGCGCAGTAGCCATAGACTAAGCACTCTAAACCCAGTCCGGCTAGTTTTCTGATCCGGGCTATTATTTCCTGATTCACAATCCTGATTGAACCCCCGTATCGATGCGTCGGCGAAGCTAGCTTGGCAAGATGGTGAGCGGATCCTGCACGGCTTTCCGCAAGTCTAACTAAATGCATGCCCCGCTCTCGAACTGCCGCTGGGACACACACTGAGCAATGCCGATTCCGTTTGGTTCTTGTTATATTTGCCCTCATGATGCGACTTTGTGCTTTGATTTCCAATTGGCATCGATGGCGCCATATCGAATTCTCGATCGACATGACAGTTAGTGTTCGCTTGTTTTCATTTGACCCAGTAATTGGCAGATGATGACCATCGGATGCAGAGCGATAGCTGGATGCAGAGCTACCTTGAGCAGGGTATCAAGAGCAGGAAGGTATTGCGGCGAAGCAAGATTGGAACTGCTGTTCATCTCGGTAAATCGGCGACTTGGGTCCCGAAGCAGTTGAATTTTGGCGGTATATAGACTCCTCATCTACCTCCCCGTATACCATCCGCACGAGTCTACAGGTTCGTGCACTTGATCTTGGAAGAAGGGAACTGCCCTTTTTTTACAGGCATAGAAATCGGTTCGGTCATTCTGAGGCAAGTCTCATTCAACTAGCGGGGAAATAAAGAGGCTGAAGAACCCTGAATGGGCGTGTCAAACAAGCACACAGCTCAGTCACCTTTTGTTCGACTGACTATGCGTACGCATCTCGTTCATGACTTCAGGAACCGACAGAACAGCTCGCGATATGTCTCAGCCACCACATCCGCACCCTAGGCGTCGGACAAACGCCGTGATGGCCGCCAAACGCCGCCACCCGACGCGTCGAATTCGGGCGGAGATCCCGGCGGATCCTCGCATATCTTGGCGCTGAAACAGCAGCGCGCGAAGGCAACTTGGCGCCGCTATCACCGTCTTCCCCGCACGGCGGTAACTTACTTAGCAGTTTATTAATATTCCGTATTGACTCCATGAACAGCTTCGGGAAGGCGTGAAGCTGCGTGACGGTGATAGCGGGTATGCGGTGCTACAAATTGGTGCGAGTCCGAGACACAGTAAGGCAATGAACCAGACGGTCAGGAGAGAGTGCGCAGTACATCCAGCGATGGGATCCTGTTCGAGTCCTCGGCATACACACGCATCAACGTAGGGTCTCGAATTCCCGAGCGGAAATCACATCCCAAATAAATTGAACTAAATTTGTTTCTCAAGTGCGAGGATATTCCGTACACCGCACACCGCAACACCGCGATGACCGCTGTCAATATATCTGGAGATATACGATACCGTTCGTTGGTGTCCAGACTTCCCTTGGTATCTATATCTGTGCGATTTTGACAACCTTACTTGACCACATTGACGGTTCGTTTGTCTTCCAGATAAATAGGGCATTGCCCAAGAATTCATTTCAGCATAGCCAGTGCGAAAGTTGACACCAGAGCTGTGTTTATCTCCCTACTTCAATTTGGTCAGCGTCCCGGTTGTCATCCACGCTGAGCGGGGCAGTGTCAGCACAACCAGGCGGAAGACCGCGCATTGGTAACGAGTCAATATTGTGCTGAGATTTGCCGCTGAGAAACGCCGGTAACGTAAGAATTAGTCACTCAGGTCTGTCAGGTCTGAAGATGGCCGACATAATATAATTCAACGCGACATATTTTTGCTCCGCATAGGACATCAAACCGTTCGAAATACACATACTGTTCCGAGTGACCCGCTACCCGTAAGATATCTGGTGTCAACGAGGGTATGGAATCCACGCAACCGTGGTCCGAACCCGATCATTTTCTCATTTCAACAACAACTTGAATAATATTCCAACTAAATGTGAACGCGTCAAGGCCGACTCATTTATACCTCAAGGGCCTGTTCAATGCCCCACGTAGGCGTACACAAGAATACACGGGCTACAGCAACCCCGCCGAGAACTGGCCCGGTCTCTTCCCAAGCATGGTCAAAGCAGTTTACCGCATCATGCGTCAGCTCCGATCTGAGGCCCCGTTGAACGCCGTTTCACTCGGAGACGTCCCGAGTTGTGATACACCTCAGATCTAGACTAAATCCGTCGCACGACGTATGTATACCGCTTAGTTCTATCATATTGCGGCATTAGTGAGCAGACAAAATCTGGTGGGTGATATTCCCGAGGACGAACATACAGTGACGAAAGAGGATTGCAGAGAAGACTCCATTTAAACAGGGTGGTTGGCAATTTCCTATGTGTGCCTCGCTGCGGTAACCACTGAGGATGGGGCAGGATAGCAAAAGATACCCATGTATTGGGAACGTCCTGTGTTTAGCGCCACTGGAGAGCACTGGCTGAACATCGGAGTTCAGTTTACTCATGTGGTGGCTGTGTGGGACTACAGTGCAACATCTTCGTCATCAGGATGCTTTCTGCTGCATTCCGGGCCGCCGTGGCAGCAAAGCACTTGGGCGGGATTGGGCCAATTTTAATTGTCCGATACTGCGCGGGAGACAAAAAGATCACCTGAGAGCGTTAGTTTGACCTCAACCACCGACCATCCTCAGATATCATTGGTGGCTTAATGCGGTCCGGCTTCAACAGTCCCTGTGATACAAACTATGGAGGGAAAATGACAAACTAAAAATCTTGACCTTGGTATTTTTTGTGTATTGACCCGGAATAAGAGCACGATTAAACGATACAATTTGTCAAGAATGTGAATATTTGGTTCGGAGGAGCGCGAAAATCAAGAAAGGGCCAACCCGGTAAATCCCGAATGACTGCGAAGATATTCCGCCCGCCCGAGATGGCCGGTGGTTCGAATTCCTAACTTCTTACTTAACCAAAAATTGCTTTTACCCACCCATTCTTTACCTATTCACTGTGTACAACTTCCTCGAAATCCAGGTGCAGTGGATTTAAGCAATTAATTCAGGACTTGGGGGATATAAATCGCTTGCATTCGCACTGAGGAATGGATATCTCCATAAATATACCAGTTAACCGGCTTCTCTGTTTATCAAGCTGCAGGATTTGATGTTGGAGGCAGAGTATAATCGAACACTAACACTCTGACGGCGATAACGGCCCCGGGGGATCCTCGCATTTCTCGCGAACCCTCCATTTCCGAGTTCGAGGTCCCTTTCGAACCCAACGCCAATGACGACTTGCCTCTTCGTGAAGCCTCAATCGTGATGATTCTGGAACTAGAACAGGGACTTCTTCCCAGTCCTCTGCCGACGGTCAGTATACATTACCGCGCACACTCCGGGAAATCCTCGTAGAAGCAAAGGAGTTCATGTACACGGGAGAGATGCGTTTAAAACCTGCAAACGAAAGGCGGATCAGATCGAAATAAATCCCGGATAAAGATATTATTTTAGAGAGCCCGTGCGGTTTGCATTGGACGACGAAAACTAAAGAATCGGTATTATTTTGTGGCCAATGGGACTCTGTCAATGTGTGTGGAAGCGAAATAAGTTGCGCTAGAAGCCAACCACGGCGAAACCTCGCGGACTGCTGAGAGTCAAACATCCCTGCCAGCAATTTGTTACGTCAGAGGTTCCAAATAAAACAAACAAACAAACAAACAGGTAGAACAAACCAGATATGGCGGATTTGATTATTCTATTAAACAATCCAGATACATAGTTTCGAGGCCTAGGGCAGAGCCATAAGATAGATCCGAGGATGCCCCGCACAGGATATCACAGGTGTATGATACAGCAAGGAAGACCCGAGCCACGAGGTCTTATGGATAGTGGGCAGACAAGAGACAAGGAAGGAACCTCGTTGTGAAGAGAAACATGTCTAAATCTAAAAATAAGCACGGTACCGCGATATGAGGATCCGCGCCACGCGGCAGCCGGGACAATTTTGCGTTGCTGTGGGAGGCCACATCTATGGAAGAGAGAGAAGGCTGAAATCCGTCGGATCCAGACCCTTGCGCCTCGGTACCGGAGAGTGGCGGCCCAATCCCAGATCAAACACCATGCTTAAACTGACCGTACGCGTGGACACACGGATAGCGATACCGTGGGGCAGTGGCGAGTTGCTTTCATCTGCACCTGCCGTGGTCAGGCGTCATAGCCTGGATCCGCTTACAGTCCCGATGCGAGGATCTCCCGCATCCTGGATGCACCCGACGGTGTGTATCTGCATGTCTCGTCTTCTGAGGCCGCCCTTCGAGAGGTGACCACGCCACCGGTTCCTAACGGCGTCTCGAATGCGGATCCTCAATGTAGTTCATTCCTGATACCGGCGAAATTCGAACCACATAATGCGCGGTGTCGCATCATCGAAGACGAAGAACAGGATTAAGGCCTAATATATGGGATCGATGAGGGATTGTGATAGCAGCCTCGAGCGTCGAGAACCGGAGGCGCTGAGAATACTCATGCCGAGGCGAGACGTAGAAGGGGATGGGGGCTGGTATCTCCGCGCCAAGTCTAATGACATAGGGACATCGTGGGATATAAACCAGCTTTTATTTGGGCCATTAATACGTGGTTTATGTTGAACGGCGCCCACTACACCTGTTGCCCACGGCAATTGCGGAACTATAAAATAAATAAATAATGCAGATACCTCCTCAACCGGCCTTGTTGGCATTCGTGGGTCCACCGGAGTTGATCTTCGCTTTGACGTTTTGGAGATCGTTCTGCAAGCGACACACATTGGTCGTTTTAGCTTTCGTTGACGACATAAACCTCGACGTGTTGAATTTCTTACCACGAAAGAATGAGAAATGGAAGCGATTGGAAAATCAACAAGAAATTCATTTCGCAATAATACCTCCTCAAGCGCCAGCAAAGTTCCGGCCGCGTGGGCGTCCGTGGCTCCCGAGTTAATCTTCCCTTTGATATTTGTAGAGTCGTGGAGCTATGCTCCGGTTCTCCGAGCAACGCGGATTCATATATTCCCTTTTCGCTTTGTTTGTTCTTCTGTGAACTGAAATCGGTCAGCTGACGACATATTCGATCGACATACGTTACCATACTCCTAAACTGATAGTTCCACAAGCGAGACGGCGTATAGCAAAATCCCCTCCGCGCCAATTCCCTGCGAGATCCTATCCGAGCGGTGAACATGGGATGAATTAGCCGCGTAGGACTGCCACTTACTGTGGTAAGGACAAACGGAGGATCGGAACGACCGTGACATCAACATGTAAGTCAACTCCAGGTTCATCATTTTCGAGTGAGACTTGCGTTAAGTAATTTACACGGACCCCGGTCAGAGTGAATCATGGGGAGGCGAAAGTAAGCCCGCTGAATCATTCCTTACAGCTGACAACCGGCGTCGGACGGGGACACCTGAGAAAGACACGACTTCAACAGCATCAAGGTACAGCATCGACTCGGAGGAATGCATAGATGAACTGAATCAAACATGAGCGCCAGTCGCGAAAATGAACTCGCCAATTGCTCACAGGTGACATCCGGTGTCGGACGGATTCGCAGACACATATTCAGTGGGAGACACACTTCAAAGTTCAAATGCATCCGGGCATAGTGGGCCAGTCATTCAAGCAAGCGAGCACTCCAGCATTGTATCACCACAGCAACATAACACTTGTGTCGAGGCACAGGTACGGATCGATGCCCGGATCGCTCGGGGTGCAACTGCGATCCAGGCAAGTAACGGGGTAGTGGGGCCGGCTGGAGGCGGCTTGTCTCGGCCCCGGTGCGAGTGACCGGGCCCAAGCGATGCGATTCTCGCGCATTGGATGAACACGATTCTAAGGGTCCCCAGCTTTAGATGAATGTTCCGCAAATTGGTCAGTCGGCGCGGTCCGAATCGAATTAACGTTGGTGATTTCAACAGATCTAGAAACAGACAGACAGCCGTCGACGTCGGCAGAAAGCGACAGAATTTGAGATAGATCCCCGCCGATATAAGGCGAGGCACGGACATAGCGGCGAATGTTCTGGAGCAAGGCGTTGACAAGGCCGAGAATAATCGTGGAAAGCTGCTTTGCAGTGGCACGATTACGGCTGGGCGTAGCGAGAGGATACATACAGTAATATCCCCGTGCAGGGTGGCGGAAATGGAGCTCGGTTTTATGTAAGTTTAATTAAAATTGAAAGACAGCCAGACTTTGATGCCATCACGGTATTCTGGGTCTTCTAAAGGCGAACCCAACTTGCCAGCTATTTCTGGACTATCCAAGTTGCCTGCAACACCCACAGGTTCAAACAGAACTACCAAGTTGTGACATGTTCCAATCTGAACTCAAGTTGAACCTACATCTACGCTTACTTACAAATGACCACAAGTATCTATCAACAATCCTCAGGGCTCATACTGTGAGACCCAAAGGCCATCCACAAATCAGTCCTGGTTGATCATGATGAAGGGACTTTTGCCCTGTAAATGTCTATTCTCTCTCGGTATATGTTCATAATGTGATACCCAAGGGCATCCACAAACCAGTCCTGGTTGATTGTGGTGAAGGAACTTGCACCCATAAATGACGATGCTCTCTTGTACTCATTCTCAATGCAAATTGAGTTTTAGTATCTCCTCCCTGAAAGAATTGGGTCCTCACAGTTTCAAAATATGTTCTTCCATTTTGTTGCCCAGGAGGTACAATTTTTTTGCTGCTTCCAGGAGGACCCCATCAATTTTTAATATTGATCGGAACACGGAGGCGACGGAGTTGCAGGTAGATGGCCGGTTCTAGTGCGACAAGGAGACGAGTCAGTGATAAACATATTGATCAACGAGACACATAGCCTAGTACAAGCCATAGTTACGAAACGCCGAGCCAACAGGTGGAAGGAGCTCACGGCCCATGGGGGTTAAGGTGGAGGTTCGGTATTTACGGAGCGAACTGAGTTACGGCAGGTTCACATATCGGGGAGGAAGCACTCCCCGAAACAGAGGGCAGTGAGAAGCGGGGATTAGTCCATAATAACGCCGGATTGAGATCCCGATTTCCGATCCGCGAAACGCCAGCACAGAAGACAACAAACAAAATATAGCGGCACGCGCGAGATTCGGAAGCGCTAACCATAAGAGTGAGTGCTTGGAGATGAGATGCAATATAAACTGGCGCGCTGTTTCTGGTCCACTTTGTCTCTGGCCTTAGTGCACGCGGAATTGGCAACACCTTGTGAGGACAGCCAAGATGCAGCCGCGCCCCGCCGGCCCGCAGCTGCCGAGCATCCGCACCCTACACCCGTACCTCCCGCCCCCCAGTGCCGCCATGGACCCCGGCCCGTCGACCTCGACTTACGCGCCCGCACCTACCCCGGGCCAGTCAGCAGGAGGAGCGTACCCGCCGTCGTCGTATGCGGGGTCCGATGGCGAAGAGCGCGATGCTGCGGGAGACAACGAGCCGCCCAAGAAGAAGCGCCGTCGGCAAGCGCTGAGCTGTACCGGTACGTCCATCGTCCATCTTTTCCCGCGTACCCAGTTCCGCTTGTCTTCTCAATTGCGGTGACATGGAACTGATGTCGGGCGACAGAATGCAAACGGAGGAAGATCCGGTGCGACAGGTGCGCATCGCTTTGGTATTGATACAATTAGCTGAACTGGGTGTGGTGGTGTAGGACACAGCCGTGTGCGCCGTGTGTGAGGAGGGGAGATCAAGCAAAGTGTCAGTGGCATGTTGTCGAACCAGCGTGAGTCGCGTTTTTTGGCGTGCATTTGTCACTTTTTTTCGCGTTCCTGACGCGCCTTTCGCTGCTGAGATTCAAAGGGATCCACTGTTTATTTTTTTCCCTTGCTTTTTTGCTTGGAGATGGATTCATTCATTCATTTTTTCTTTTATTTCATTCGCCTTGCTTTTTATTTCCCTCTCGTTGTCGAGCAGCAGACGTTCCCATCCATATTTTCTATCATATCCACATCTTCTTCGCGCATTTATATATTTTTCACTCACCACCGAAATAGCATACTTACCACGCCCTCCTCCAGCGCAGAGAAATACGTCCCCCGCGCAGAGCACGACGCCCTCCGTGCACGAGTCGACGCCCTCGAGGCGTGGATCTACAGCATCCCACAGCAGGTGCTCGCGTCGCTGCCTCCACCACCCGGCCCAGGGTCGTCTACAGCATCTCTGCATACAGGGGGTACGCAGCCCCCACCCCAGCAAGGGTATGGTGCCCCGCAAGGAGGGCAGGGACAAGGGGGATTTAATCCCGCTATGGCTCAAGGGTCCTCATATAATAACGATAGCAGGGCGCAAGGACAAGTCCAGGGTATTAGTATGCCTGGACAAGGGCAAGGGCAGCTCCCGCCGATGCAGCTGCAGATACAGCCGTTCTCTCCTGGCCACGGACAAGCACAGGGACAAGGACACCAGGGCGGGATTGCCCCCGCGCAAACGCAGCACACGCACCAGCAACATCACCAGGGTACACCAGCGCAGACTCAGCATCAGACTACGACGCGCGAATCGGTCCCGCGCTCTGCGAGCTTCTCCCCGACGCACGCGCGGCGCTCGCACTCGCACTCGATTTCCATGAATCCTATATCTATTCCGCCCGCCCAGCCGACGCAGACGCAAAGGCGGCGGAGCTCCGCCGCTTCGCAGCATATACAAGGACGGGGACAGGGATCGCCTCCGTCTCTACCACCACCGCAACAACAGCAGTCACATTCGCACTCGAGCCCAATCACCCTTGGAGGCGGAGACACACAGCAGCAGCAGCAGCAGCAGCAGCAGGAGCAGACGCACACACAGCGCCGCGCGATCTCGAGCTCGCCGGTACACGGGCGACGCGCGAGTTTTTCTACACATGTATCGGGCGGGGGAGCCGGAACGCAATGGGGGGAGGCACCGAGGTCGTTCGCCTCGTCTTCGGCGTTCCGGCCATTCGCCAGCGGTACTGGAGCTAGTGACACCAACACCCGCCCCTCACCACCCTCAACTCTCGGTGGTGGCTCCTTCTCATCCTTCCCTGCGCACCCGCCCCCACACGCCCATATCCACACGACGCACACCCACATTTCCTCCCCATCCACGTCATTTCCACCGCGCGCATCGCCCCTCTCCGCACCCGCCCTCGTACCCGGGCCCTCCCCCTCTCCCGCATTCTCAAGCGCAAGCGCCGGCACCGGCACGAGCGCAGGCAGTCTCCGCGGCAGCAGCGGCTCTGGCTCCTTCTCGTCCTTCACCAGCGGTGGTGGCTCCTCTGTCTCATCGTCGTACTCGTACTCGTCTGCAACGCCGACAGCGTACGCCCCTCATTCTTCTTCTTACTCGTCTGCCTCGGGGTTGGGGCCGGGCTACACATCTTCGCCGCTAGACCAGGATCATGGCATGGGGATACTTTTCCAGCCGCTGCATCCGCCTGGGCCTGGGTCTGGGCATGCGCAAATACAGATCCGGGGCGAGGGCGGTAGTGAGCACGAAGGGCCCGCGTACGCGCATGCCCTCGCACGCATCGTACGTCCGGATGTCACACCCGTCGATGTCAGCCTCAAACGCACTATGAGCGAGCGCGAGCGTGTCTGGGAGCACTCCGAGGCCCAAGTCGGAGTTGGAGACAGAGAGGAAGGAGGAGGAGGGAAAGAAGCAGGACCCCGGGCGGCGCCAAAAAATCGGCCCGCGCAGGCGCCTCAGGGCGCGCGTCTGCGCGCCGGCCGCGCGCCCTGGCTCCCGCTCCCCCACCTCCAACTTCCACTCCTTCAGACGTGCTCTCCACTTTCACACCAACTGCCGCCACTGGACACGAAGGCAGACACAGACAGGGAGACACCCGCCCCGCGCTCCGCTCGGCCGCATCCTATCCCTCTCCGCGCGGTGGTGGTCCCAGTACAGCCGACGAACCTGAAAGCACAGAGGGCGGGGCAGGGCGCGTGCTGTTGGACGTCAATATGTACCCCGAGCCGCTTGCGCCGTTTCCTGCGGCGGCAACGGCGCCGACGCACGCGCGTCCGCATCAGCACCAGCGCGCGTCGTACCCGCCCGCGCATCAGCACCAGCACCAGCGTTACCACCCGTACGCGCATCCTCCGCACCCGGCGCCAGGCGGGACGACGGGAGAAGCGCAAGGTCAGCGGACGATAAGCGCGTCGTCCTCGCGGCTCACTGGGCCCGCGATGTCGCCTGGTGCTCACCCTGGCCATGGGGATGATGATCAGCCGCTGCTGCACCCACGCGCGGCCCGGCAGAGGCAGAGTCACAGTGCGAGCCCATCGCCACCGGGCTGGGGTGAGTGGCGCGGGATGGGAAGAGGCTGAAAGAATGAACGGCGCTATGTAACCGCGCTTCATATTCCTTCATTCATATCTGGGTATGTCCGGAATCTCCGCCTTCATTTGGGCTTTTGGGCCCTGGAATCTCCTCCCTGTATCTATCTCCGAAATAACCCCAGCCTCCACGCTCGCCACGTCCCAGTCCCTTCTCGTCCTGCCCACGTTTTGCATCCGTATTCCTCTTGCTTGCTTGCACACAACTCTAACATTCTTGCCTCTTGCATACAAATCCTCCCCTCTCTTGCATACGGACCATCCCAACATCTTGCATCTCGCATCGCGCATCGCATCCCACACCCCAAACGCTTGCTAAATAACTTATTCTCCCACCCGCTCGCTCATATCCATCATATCCACATAACGCTAACTTATCTCCCTAGTATATAGTGTACGACCCGTAGTGTAGTGTCCTTGTTCATAGTGTACGTCCCGCTCTTATTTTGTGTCCATGTCAACATACACGAATTCGAAAGTGTATGTATGAGGATTGTTATCGGGATCGCTGCCATGTATCATGAGCTGGATGTGATGTGTCGACGGACCGAGTGATGAATGCATATGCCACAAAATGAATTATTTAACGAATGAGGGGAGTTCCAGAGTCTAAGACTGTATATACTAAGAATGTGCTGTATGTATGTATGAGTATCCGTTCGTTCCTCCTTCCCTGGCCACGACCACCCACGCGTTAGTGCAGGGCGAACGACTGGCCTTCCTCTCCTCTTTCTCCCTCCCATTCGTCCCCCGCTTTCCCCTTCCCTCCTTGCCTTAACCACCCCGCGCCAGTCCGCACACACGCCCCACCCCGCCCCCACACCTAACCTAATCCCACACCAACCTCCCCCCCTCATCCACACTCGCGCTCATCCCCCCGCTCACCTTCATGTTCTTGCCCGCGGCGGATTTTTGTTGTTCTGCGTAGCGTGTCAGCGTCGGGTATATGACATGATAGAGGGAGGAAGGAAAAGGAAGAGGAAAGGCGCGAGGGCGAGGAGGGGAGGGAAGCGAAGGGAGCGAAAGGGAGGGGAAGAACAACGTAGGATGCCAGCCAGCACGGGGTAGGGCGGAGGCGCAACATGTGAGTGGGGACGCGCGCAGATGGAAGGAGGTCGCTCGCAGGTGTAGGAAGAGATGGAGATGGTGGCACGAAACACGGAGAGGAGAAGGCGGAGGTGCGGCGTGCCAGTGGGGACGCGCGCAGATGGAACTAGGCTGCTCGCGGGTGTAGGAAGAGAAGGAGATGATGGTACGAAACGGAAACGTGGAGAGTGAGAAAAAGCCAGGGGGAAATGAAAGGACGAAACACGGAGGCGGAGGCGGAGGCGGAGGCGGAGGCGGAGGGTCGAGGGTCGACCTGGGTCGACACATCGAGATGTGTAACCGGCTCAGGCTCGGGCTCGATGCCGATGGGGGACGTCAGCATCCCGATTCCCCAAGGGACACGACGTCCATCAATCATCGTCGTCCTCGTCCCTCCCCCTCGGCTAAAAATCGCCCCCCACCCAAAAAAGGCAACTCAAACGCTCCGCCAAAAACGCTCCCCAGGCCTTCCAAAAAAAAAAAAAAAGCCAAAAAAAAACACCAAACACACTCACCCCCCATCCGAACCCCTTCCAACTCCCGTCGATGTTTCGCCAGCGCCGCCAGTCTCGCCTCCTCCGCTGCCGCCCGCGCGGCTTTTTCGGCCTCGCGCCGTTTGGCGTTTTTCTTTGCTTGGGCGCCTGCTGCTGCTGATGCCGAGTTTGAGGAAGAGGTATTCTGAGAGGGTTTAGTGCCGGTGGTGGTGGTAGTGGTGGCTGTGGGGAGGAAGAAGGGGTTAGTTAGCGGTGTAGGTGGTAGGTGGAGAGAAGAGCGGAGAGAGGGGAGGAGACGCTGAGAGTAGACGAAACTAGACTAGAATGCGGGGGCGAAAGCGCCCAGCCGCAGTAGCACACTCCAACTAGCACTAGCGTCCGCAGTCTCTCCCTCCTCCCCCAAAAAGCGAATCCAAACAAAAACACGACTCACCACCCCTCCTCTTCACAGGAACGACCCCCCACCCACCCTCGTCGTCGTCCTCCCCGTCTTCTCCTCCCCCTCCGCCGGATGCGCCTCCCCACGCCTCAGCCATCTCCGCAGCGTCCGCCGCGTCAGCTGCCGCGAGGGCGGCGAGCATTTCTTGTTCTTCGGTCTCCGCTTCCGTCTCGGTGTTGGTGGGGACGGGGGTGCGCTCGCCCGCGCCCGTGGAGCCGGGGACGACGCGCATGACGCGCGCGAGGGCGGGGTAGTCCGGGGAGGAGGCGGGGAGCATGCTGGAAGGGGGAAAGAAAGAAGTCAGCGCGAGGAAAGAAAGAGGAGGGAAGCGGGAGCGCAGAGGGTGGGCGGCAGTAGTGCAGTACGTGCAGCGCGAAGGGGAAAGGAAGAAGTAGGCACGTATGTATGCGCCACGCCCAATGTATGGTATGCGCGGAAACACGAATGAGCGGGCGAGCGACAGGTGCAGAACCACGAAGAAAAAGAGAGAGAGAACGCGACACTCACTCATCCACCCCCGTCTTCCTCGGCTTGGGCAACAGCCTCTCCGCCAACGGGCGCTTCGCCGCCTTCATCCCGTGCTCCCTCCCGCTTTGGTTTTGGTTTGGCTTGACGCGCATCCCGGGCAGCGGGATCTCCTCCGCCTCTTCCTCGTCCTCCTCTTCCTCTTCCTGCTCCGGGAGGCTGTCCTCGGTGAGAGACGCGGTGGCGGAGGCGCTGGTCGAGTCGCCGACGCGCGTCCAGCCGTCGTCTGTGCTCTCCCCTCCTTGCGCTTGGGACTGGGATTGGGCGGAGGCGGAGGTAGAAG